>JAGDQO010000821.1:731088-1462177 GCA_018342035.1 Solanum appendiculatum
TTCATGCTACAGTTAGATCAAATCCCATATGTTCTTCCTCTCATACCTCGAACACATCTCAGCCAATCACTCCATCAATGGCCATTACACTTGTTAGTGATCAAATTCATCAACTGAGTCTCGTAACTCAGCCATCAACCAGTGCTAATGTTATTGTACCATCTTTGCCAATTTCTCCCTCTTCCAATCTCATTGTTTATCCAGTGGTTGTTGACTCAAACATTACCCAGCAGCCTTTTTATATTCCATTAGGTGTGGATTTCACAGGTTTTTCACCTCCTCGAACTACTCGAGTATCCAAACATGTTGATGTCCATAAGTCTCGACCACCTAAGGCTTCCATACGATCTCGTCATATGACTCTTCACGCAAAACCTCCCTTCATTCATCTTGCCACTTTTCCTTTATCTAAAAACACCCTAACTTCGGAACCCACTTGCTTCACCGAAGCCAACAAGTTCGGGGAGTGGCGAGAAGCAATGGCTACGCAGAGGCGTATGCAGGAGGGGGTCACCGGGTTCACGTGAACCCATGCTCCTCTCCCGAAATCATATATAGTAGTGTTATATTTTTTAATTTTTTGTTAAATATAGATGTAGATGTGTGAAGCCACACTCGAAGTATTATATAACGCGATGATTATTGAGTGCACCTCTTAGTGAGGTTAAAATTTTGAATTTTATATCTATCTTTTTTTTTCTTTCTAAAAGTGGTAACACCCCTCTCTAAGTGGTTATTGATAGCACTTTTGGCATTTTAATTAATTATAATTAATTAATCAAGCATTTCAATTTGGGACCTATAATTTTAAAAGTTTAACTGTTTGATCAATGATAAGAACCTAAATGTCAAACCGATTAGATCCACATTTTCGTAATAGTGCACCCATCATCCCGAAATTCTGGATACGCCTCTGTGGCTACGAAAATATCTGCACTGCTTAAAAATAACGCATGGACTCTCGCACCTCAAAATCCATCCATGAATTTATGAGGTTGCAAATGGGTGTTTCGAATAAAGAGAAATTCCTCTGGTGTCATTGATAGATTTAAAGCTCAGCTTGTTGCTAAAAGTTTTCATCAGCAAGAGGGCCATGATTATTTTGAGACCTTCAGTCCAGTAGTTATAAAATCAATAACTATTTGAATAATTCTATCTATAGTTGTCTCAAAGAACTGGATCATTCGTCAACTTGATGTGCAAAACGCATTTTTACATGGCGACCTTCAGGAAGATGTTTTTATGGTGTATCCCCCTAGTTTTTCTCATCCTCAGCTTCCTCACCATTTTTGTAAGCTTAACAAATCACTCTATGGTCTTAAACAGGCACCCCGCGCATGGTATATGCGTCTACATAATTTCTTGATAGCTATGGGTTTCACAAGCTCAAAAATTGATGCCTCTTTGTTTATATTTCATTCGGATGGAGATCAGATTTTCATACTTGTATATGTCGACGACATTATTATCACTGGGAACAAACCTTCAATTCTTGAATCCATCATATCCAAATTGGGTACCGAATTCACCGTCCGAGACCTTGGACCCCTATCATTCTTCCTAGGAATTCAAGTGATCCGCCACTCTACTGGTATAACATTGTCTCAACAACGGTATGCATATGACATACTAACAAGAGCTGGAATGCACGCTTGCAAACCATTGATTTCTCTCAAGTCTACTTCAAACAAACTTTACAGTGGTGATAGTGCCTCATTCCATGATCCTACTCTCTATCGGCAAATCGTTGGGGAACTCCAGTACTTGACACTTACACGACTTGATCTGTCCTTCACTGTTAACAAAGTGTGTCAGTACATGCACAATCCCTCTATAAACCAATGGGCAGCTGTGAAAAGGATACTACACTATCTTCAACATTTCCAGCATATGCATCTCTTTATTCCTAAATCCACGTCTTTCTCACTGCAAGCATTTATTGATTCGGATTGGGCGGGTTCCTTGGATGATAGAAAATCTATTGGTGGCTTTGCAATGTTTCTTGGTTCCAGTTTGATATCTTGGTCACGATAGAATGAAGAAGAGCGTATGAAATTTTCTATTTAATTTCATTGATGCTCAAGCTATCCTTTATGCAAGCATTTGTACAAAAAAGAAATAAAAAAATAAAAATACAAATAATTATCTGAACTGTACACTTGTCATAATCTCATGGATTACTTTGTAACAAAATAACTAATTACATTCCTTCTATGCTGAAATGTTGTGCTTCTCACGTGCCACTAACAAACTTGTGTCCATTTTGATCATACGGCTTAGACTGCATCCATCTGGAATTTGATTGAATGGTTTGATTTCCTCCACGTGGTTGAGCTGTAGTCCATATATTCTATCCTAGGATTGATCCATTATTTTCCCTTTTGTCTGAAGATACTAGACTTTTCTTCTTCTTTTTCATTTCTTCTTTCTTTCTGCAACTGAATGATAGAGAAGCTCTTATTGAATTGAGCTGATTCTTATCTTCAACATCCCTTGTCAAGTTGGAGGGGAGACACAAGACCCTCAACTTGGACAAAATTTGATGGTGAGAAGCACCAGAAAGCGATTTGGTAAAAATATCAGCGAGCTGAGCTGTGGAGGGGATGAACTGCAATGAAATCAATTCGGAAATATCCTGTTGACGTACAAAGTGGCAGTCAAGGTCCACATGTTTTGTCCGTTCTTGAAAAATGGGGTTTCAGGCTATGTGAATAGCCGATTTACTGACACAGTGAAGAGGAACCGGTAATAATGGAATAACTGAGAGATCCTCAAGAAGATGGATAAACCAAGTGAGTTCAGCGGTGACTTTCCGCATGGATCGATACTCTGCTTCGGCCTAAGACAATGATATTGAAGCTTGCTTCTTCGACTTCCACGAGATCAGAGAACCCCCAAATGTGATGAAAAAACCATTGACAGATCGTCTTGTATCCGAGCAAGATGCCCAATCGGCGTCACAAAAAGCCAAAAGGGAGAAAGAAGGATCGGAAGACAAGAAAATACCTTGCCCGGGATCCAACTGTAGATAACGCAGTACCCTGAGGGCAGCAGAAAAATGAGATAAACAGGGGGTTTGCATATATTGACTGAGTTTCAGGACAGCAAAAGCCAGATCTGGTCCAGTGTGAGTCAGGTAATTGAGTTTTCCCACTAAGTGTCTATATAAAGTAGAATCATCCATAGGGGTATCATATTCTGCCTGCAATTTGATAGAAGGATCAAGAAGGGAAGTGACCTTAGGGACATGAGAGCAGTCAATTCATGGAGGAGATCTGTAGAAAATTTCCTCTGGCTGATAATATACCCTTGAGGTTCCCGAATGATTTCCAATCCAAGGAAATAATGAATGTCCCCAAGATCCTTGATGCAAAATTCTGAGTGAAGAAATGATTTAATCGTTGTAATCTCAGCAACATCATTGCATGTTAATAAAATATCATCAACATACACTGCTAATATAGAGATCAGATTTCCATTAGCTTTGAAAAATAGAGAATAGTCATTTAGTGAGGCAGTGTAGCCTTTGTAGCTTAAAGCCCCAGCTAGCCGAGAGTACCATTGGCGAGAGGCTTGCTTTAAACCGTAAAGGGATTTCTTGAGTAGACAAACATGATTAGATGAAGGAGGAATAAGGTTGGGAGGAAATCTCATGTAAACCTCTTCCTCTAAGGAACCATGCAAAAATGTATTGTTCACATCTAATTGAGATACCTTCCAATTCTTCTTGATAGCAACAGCTAGGAGACACCTTATTGTTGTCATTTTGACAACAGGGGAGAAAGTCTCATTGAAATCAACACATTGTTTTTTAATATCCCCCCTAACCACCAAACGACCTTTCAGCCTTTCTATAGAACCATCCGAAAGAAACTTGATCTTTTAGACCCATTTGCAAGGTAAAACTTTCTTACCCAAAGGTAGAGGGACAACATCCCAAGTCTCATTGTGTTGCAAAGCTGAAATCTCAGCATCCATGGCTGCCTGCCAACCTGGATGTGCAGCAGCATGAGAATAACTGGTAGGTTCAAAAGAAAAATTTAGGGAATGAAAGAACTGCTAGTTAGGAATAGAAAGGCTGGTAAAGGAAAAAATGGGAGGTTGAGAAGGGATAGCAAGACAAGAGTCAGTCAAATTGGTTCAAAAGACGCTATTGCAAATAAAATCCTTTAAATAGCCAGGTTTTTTAGAGATTCTTTCTGACCTTCTAAGTGGAGTAGGATTTTGCTGTGAGGGAGAAATGGAGCTAGTTAGAGAGGGGTCAATAGTGGGGGGACTTGGGAGATTGAATAGAGGGAATATCTTCATCAAAAGAAGGAAGAGGACTGGAAAAGAGGGAAGGTGAAGAAATAGAATAAGGATCAGCAAAGGGAAAACACTATTCATGAAAAATAACATCCCTAGAAACAAAAACTCTTTTTGTGGCTAAATCTAAGACTTTGAAACCTTTTTGACATTGTGGATATCCTAAGAAAACACACTTGGTTGCTCTAGGATCAAATTTTCCCCTACCATGAGACAAAGTAGAAACAAAACACAAACATCCAAGAGTTCTTAAAGAAGTATAAGAAGGGGGCTGGCTGATTGAAAAGAAGTTCATAAAGAGCCTTCCCATTTAGAACCTTAGAAGGCAATATACTAATCAAATGTGTTGTTGTAAGCACACATTCCCCCCAATAGGCAATAAGCATTTTGGACTGAAATTATAAACCCTAGCAATTTCTAAAAGGTGTCTATGTTTTCTCTCTACCACCCCATTTTGTTCTGGGGTGGCAACACAACTTTGTTGATGAATAATACCATGGCCCCGCAGATATGCAACTTCACATGTCTTTTTTCCTAATTCCAAAGCATTATCAGACTTCATACATTTCACCTTTGTGTTAAATTGCCTTTCAACCATGGCAAGGAAAGATTTTAATGTAGGAAAAGCATTGCTCTTAGTAGAAAGAAGAAAAGTCCAAGTACCTCTACTATAGTCATCTACTATAGTAAGAAAATATTTGTAACCATTGTAAGTGGAATGTTTATAAGGACCCCAAGTATCTATATAAATTAAATCAAACAATCTCTTAGTTTGGATGGTGCTAACAGGAAAAGAAGATCTTGTTTGCTTAGCTTGACGGCAAATATGACAAATAAAATCATAAGCTAAAGATTGCTTGGTAAAATTCAAATGCTTCATTGCTGAAAAAGGCAAATCCCCAAGTCTCAAATGCCAAAGGCTTACATTAGGAATGGCATTAACAGAAACTGGAAAAGAAACATGATTGGAAATATGACTGGAAGTAAAACCAGGACTAGAAACTGATGGCTCCAAAAGATATAATCCCTCCTTAACTTCACCAAAAGCTACCTGATTCTTCATTAAAAGGTCCTGCAATAGACAGCAGTAGGAGTAAATAAAATGTTGCAACCAATTTGATGACACAATCTATGAATAGGAAGAAGGTTGTATTTAAAAGTAGGAGCATGAAGCACATTATTTAGGATAAGATGTGGAAGAAGAGAAACACTCCCTATGTGAGTAACAGTGACCTTGAAAGAATTAGGCAGACTAATAATCACAGGAATGGGAAGAAGGGTGATAGAAGAAAAAGAAGAAGAATCGAAACACATATGTTCTGATGCACCGGAATCAATAATCCAAGTAGGAGAATTAAAAACTAAAAAACATTATGCTGAATATTTAAATATGGTACCAGCCACTGCATTTGCATTGACTTTTGCACTAAGACCAGATGCAGAGCTCTGCAATTCCCTGAACAGTCTTGTTATTTCAGCTTGTTGTCCTGCAGTGAATGGTGGACATTGAGTTGCACGACCTTCACCAGAGGCATGAAAAAGAGGGTTGGGACCCTCATTGATGTGAGGAGTGAATTGTTCCTGTCCATTGAGATTACCAAAAACTGCATTGCCTTTTACAGAATAGGATGGGTTCTTGTTTTTGGTAAACACAAAATCATCTGGATATCCATGTAATCTGTGGCAGTCATCCATGACGTGCCCCAATTTGCCACAGTAGGCACAAGTAGCATTAGGATTGAATTTAGTTTTTCTGCCCTTAAATTTGGGAGTTATGTGACCAGATTTCAAAGGAAAGGAAGCAGGTTTGGGATTAGAAAAGGATCTAAAATTCTGGTTGTGTTGGTTGACATAAGGAAACCTAGAAGTAGGATTTCCAGATCCAGGATGCGGCTTTCCTTGATTGGTTACCATAAAAGCAGAGGAATCAGAAAAATTCTAAGCATGGACATAGATTTCACGTTGGTTTTCATCCTGTAAGAGGAGAGAATAAGCATGATCCATACCAGGTAAAGGGTTTAGCATAAGGATATTGCCTCTAGCCTGAGCATAAGCATTGTTCAATCCCATTAAGAATTGAATCAGCCGTTGATCCTGCTGAGATTTAGAGATCTTTGATTTCCCATCACAAATACATGGGCAAGAACACACAACATCAGAATTTAAAGCATCTAATTCATCCCATAAATGTTTCAACTTAGTAAAATAGGTTGAGACATCATAATTTCCTTGAACTAAACCATTTAAATCCTTCTACAGGTGAAAGAGTTTGGTACCATTTGACTTACCAAACCTCTGTTCAAGGCCGTCCCAGAGCTCCTTTGTTGTTGCTGAGTAAATGACACTATCACCGATCTCCTTGGACAAGGAATTCAACAGCCATGAAGTGACCATGTCATTGCAACATGACCACTGTGAGAAATCTGAAGCAGTAGCAGCTGGAACTTTTCAAGTTCCGTTAATGAAGCCAAGCTTTCTCTTGGCTGAGAGAGCAATGAGAATGGATCTCCTCCATTCAGGAAAACCTTTTCAATCAAACACAGTGTTGACAATAGTCAGTCCAGGAGAATCTGAAGGATGAAGGTAATATAGGTGAGTGGAATCTACACCAGGAGCTGGAGTAGTAGCAGGATCAGTAGAACTTGTTCCGGAAGGCATTGTTTCTCAAAAGAAAACTTGGGAAAGGAGAACGATAGAGAAGAGAAGAGAAGGATCGAGCTCACTGCTCTGATACCATGATAGAATGAAGAAGAGTGTATGGAAATCTCTGTGTAATTTCATTGATGCTCAAGCTATCCTTTACACAAGCATTTGTACAAAAAAGAAATAAAAAAATAAAAATACAAATAATTATCTGAACTGTACACTTGTCATAATCTCATGGATTACTTTGTAACAAAATAACTAATTACATTCCTTCTATGCTGAAATGTTGTGCTTCTCACGTGCCACTAACAAACTTGTGTCCATTTTGATCATACGACTTAGACTGCATCCATCTGGAATTTGATTGAATGGTTTGATTTCCTCCACGTGGTTGAGCTGTAGTCCATATATTCTATCCTAGGATTGATCCATTATTTTCCCTTTTGTCTGAAGACACTAGACTTTTCTTCTTCTTTTTCATTTCTTCTTTCTTTCTGCAACTGAATGATAGAGAAGCTCTTATTGAATTGAGCTGATTCTTATCTTCAACAGGTCATCAAAGAAAAAACGCACAGTTGTTCGTTCTTATACGGAGGCTGAATACAAGGAACTCTCTAATGCCGCAACAGAATTGACATGGATTTAGTCCTTGTTATTTGAGCTTGGCATTACTTTATCTGATGCTCCTATCTTATGGTGCGATAATATTGGTGCTGCCTATCTTTCCATGAATCCAGTATTCCATGCTCGTACTAAACATGTGGAAATTGACTTTCACTTTGTTCATGATAAAGTTAAACGAGCGGACTTATCTGTGAAGTTCATCTCCTCGAAAGACCAATTAGCTAATGTGTTCACAAAGCCTTTAGCATCTGACAGGTTCAAATTTCTACGTTCCAAATTGATGGTAGGTTGCCATCCATCAGCTTGCAAGGAGGGTATTAGGACTCATCAACGTAATTGTAATATGGCAATCGGCAACAAGTTACCTATACGTCAAACTCTTCTAGATACTAGTTAGAGTTGTATTATATCTCTACTTACCCTTATCCCATGTAGTTAGATTTCTATATATACTCATGTATATGTTATGTACAAGTAACGATAGATCAGTTCATATAGTTTTATACAAATTATTATTCTTTGGCTTTTGAAACTATTGATTGAATAGAACCACTGCCCGTTGGAGGTTAAGCTAATAACGCCCCTTTTAATAATTAGCACTAAAGCACTTATGTTTGGAGGAATATATAAGTGCTAACACCAGGATTAATAACAATAATTTAGTGGAGATTAAGTGCTGAAAGTGATTTTGCTCGATTAAACATATGAGTTTCAAATATTTTAGACCATAAATCCCTTTTTTTTCGTACCTCAGATGATGACTTTAATACCATTGAAGATCTTCCCAATTCTTGTTACTCATCTCGTCTCATGTATTCCTTTGGATAAGTTAGAGACTCGTGTTGATAACGTGTTATGAAACTATATAATAAGAAGAAGGAGAATAAAGTAGGGAGAAGAGAGAAGACTTATTATTTCTCTTAAGACATATTCAGGATTCACATATCTGATTTACATCGAAGGAAAACTCCGGAGAAATCTAACTTGGTCCCCAAGTAGAATTCCTAATCATTCCCTAAAAGGACTCCACGTAATAGACATTCACTATAATACAAATATGTTTATAACAAAAATAACATTATTAATGTCTTTTAATTAAATAAAACACCACATATTTTGAATTATAAATAAAACATCTTTTATTTTAAAGCGAAAAGAGTAAATGTTTTGATCTATTCCCAACTTCTATAAGGTATTCTGAAGTGTGTACTCCAATAAGTTACAAGCTATGTGGAGGTAAGAGACGACCCTACAATTTTGAGTTCATAAATTTTGAATTTTTTAAAAATAATTTATTAAATTCTGAATAAATTATTTATTTAGATATTTAAATATCTTCTTAAACATGACATATTTTGTAATTTAGACGCTTCAAAACTTAATTAAAATGTCTTATGAATGCCCAAGTCTTAAGAATTTGAAAAATTAAATATCATGTTTAATATGTACGAATAGGTCTATCAATTAGGCCTACCATGTCCATTCATGGGCTTTAAATGATACAAGATGGCTCATGTCCTTAGCACAGGCCCAATATTGCAAGTCATAATTAATGCGTTGACATGAAAAATGCAAGGAACACATTGCAAATATACATGGGGTCGGAGCTAGTAGCCCGTATGGAGTTTAAGTCGAATTCAGTAGACTTTGTTTTTAAAATGTATTTTTATTAATAAATTTATTAAATATATACAAATTTCAAATCAAAAACCCAACTATCATCGCATAAAATTATCATTATAAAATTTAAAATTCATAAAGTTTGAAATCCTACTTTCACTTCTAGATATACTAGTTTGAAATCCTAGTTTTACTGCACCGTTGGCTATCTCCTTTATTGTTGTTTTTCACATAAATATGTGTACCTTGGGTCATTGGGTTGGGAATACGTTATATCAGGATTAACTATTCTGGAATTAGTTATTTTGGAATAAGTTATTCCAATATGTATATGCGATAACTTATTCCATCACTATGATATAAAAAGGTAGGATAAGTTATTCCAAACTTGGCAACCAAAATAAGACACCAAAATTTTATTTCTGAAATATCTTTTTATCTCAGGACTATTTATTTCTATCCCTCACACCAAACGAGTGATCGCCTATCTCCTCGGAGGAGTAGTTAAAATGTGTGCAATATCACTTGTCACATTCAAGATCTATCAAATTTTAAATCACAGGTGTAAGTTTATTATTACCTTATTAATATTTATTGATTAACTTTAGTCTCTTTAGCCAATAATATTTATCCTTCTGTGTCAATTGAGATTGTTATTAGACATAATACACATGTGTCATTTAACTTGGCCTCTATCGATATTTGTGCTCTCCAATTTTAGGACGGTGTACACAAGTAAACACTTAAACTATACAAAAGTTGAACAAGTAGACACACACATCTTACATGACGTTTTACATGGTAATTCACATCCTACATGGCATCCTACGTATATTATGTCACGTAGGACTCAGTGGCGGATCCAGAATTTTCACTTAGGGGATTCGGAAAATAAAGAATGTGATTTTGGGATTTGGGAATCCCTATTAAACTTCTCTATTTCAGTGCTTTTTTTTAAAATAATTTAAAAAGTAGTTGTAGCATGCGCCCAAGCGAGGCCCAATACCGCTGGGCTATCTGTCATTTTTGTTTGAGGAGGTTCAAAGATTATATATGTATATATATAATAGAAAATTTACCCTATATATACAGTGTAATTTTTCACCGAGGGGGTTCGGGTGAACCCCCTGACACCCTCCTAGGTCCGCCCCTGGTAGGACTCATTCTGCTTATTCAACTTTATACAAATTTAAATATCTACTTATAGACACCCACAATTAAAGGACATAAATACAAGCGGAAGTCAAAGTTAAAGGACACATTATGCCTTCTCATTAATTGCAAACTGTAGTGGTAAAATATCAGGAGCTATGGCTTTCATACGTACGTGAGGAATAAATGCCACCCGATACCAACAGCTAAAGTGTTTGGACCGGCGGCTTGCAGACTTAGCTAGCGTTTGATTATAGATTTTAAATCAAATTTTTATTCAAAAATATTCGTGAAATTTGATCAAACTCTGATCTTCAAATATTTTCAAATTTTCAAAATCTAATTTGAGCCAATTTTTGAGAGAAATTTCACTTTTACTCACAAAATTTCAAATTTTTTTCAAGTAAAATACATGTTCAAGCACAACTTCAAAATCTATGATAGACAAGGTCTAAAGGAAGGTGCTAGCTATTACTAACGAGGTCCAAAACGAAAAAGAAAATAATAATGCTAGTCATGGTTCAATTAATTGAGTCAGACTTGTTAATAACATGTTTCCTATTTTTTGGAAGTTAAAAATTAAATGTTATTTTTTGTGAAAAAATATTTTTTCAAAGTGAGTAAAGAAGTTGTCAATTGTGAGAAAACAAGAAAAGTACTATTATGTTGGGTGATTAAGAATAGCTATACAGTATACTTGTCGATTATTTTAGTTAAAAATATGGGCTACTTATTTCTTCAGTTGAGTTGTCACACATACAATACCAAATTCTCAAAATATTGGACTATTTTATGTCATCAGTTGAGTTTAGTCACAACAACAAAAGACGTTTAGTGATAATAGTGCTTCTTTATATCATAATTATTATTATCGCTAAAATATTTAACGGCAATTGACAATACATTTAAAGTTGCTAGACATTTATATAGAGTGCTAATTATAGATATCTATATTTATTATTACTGCTACATATAATATAACAACAATTATATTATAGTCGCGCCGCTAAATCAGAACATACACTACCAAATTCTCAAAATCAACATCTAGGTTCAAATATAAACGGTGAATCATGGACCTATTGCACGTTAAGAAGCCCACTATAAAATGAATTAATTCAAATATAAAGTACAGAAACCCCAATAATTTGGGCGCTAATTATATTATATCCCAAAAGTTTTCAAATAATAATAGTCCCAAATTTTTCAGAACTCACGGATACATTGCTCCTTCGCCCGATGCATAGCAAACGATACATAAGTTATGTATCAGATGCATAACTATAAACCAGATTCATACTGATTTAGGTTTGAAATAATTGGGGTTATGTATTAATAATAAAATTTGTACCAGATACATTGTACACAAACAAAGTTGTAATGTATGTGATAGAAGTGGAATGATGTATCCATATAAAAATTGTGCCAGATACATTGTACACAAATAAAGTTTTGATCATGAGTGAGATAATATCTCAGATGATCACTCAGCTTTGAATAGTTCACTCAGAAAGTCACTCAACTTTCAGTTGTTCACTCAGAAAGTCACTCAACTTTGTTTTATAACTCAAAAGTCACTCAACTATTAATATTTTACTTAGAAAGTCACCCAACTATTAATATTTCACCTAAAAAGTCACTCAAACAATTTAAATAGTTTTTTCATTAAATTTTATTGAAATCTAATTTTATTTTAAACTACTTTTTAAGAAATAATAAGATATCTATTTTAATTATCTTATTAACCCATTCCAATTATTTAAAATAGATATCTTATTATTTCTTAAAAAGTAGTTTAAAATAAAAATTAGATTTCAATAAAATTTAATGAAAAAACTATTTAAATTGTTTGAGTGACTTTTTAGGTGAAATATTAATAGTTGGGTGACTTTCTAAGTAAAATATTAATAGTTGAGTGACTTTTGAGTTATAAAATAAAGTTGAGTGACTTTCTGAGTGAACAACTGAAAGTTGAGTGACTTTCTGAGTGAACTATTCAAAGCTGAGTGACCATCTGAGATATTATCTCATCATGAGTAGATAGATATATCTTTTATTGGTCGTTCTTTCTAGATTATCCTTCAAATAGAGTAAATAATTTATTATAACATACTAAATTACGGATTGAGTACAATAACATATATTTAATATAGTCTCACAACTCACAAGTAGAGAACACGTTAAATATTTTACAATATTTATAAGTGCATAATATATAATTTGAAATTGTTTGTTGTATGATGAAGGTTATATTGGAGAACAACGAAAGTGTTGCAGATGGGTTGCCTCATCTTGTGTACATATCCAGAGAGAAGCGTCCAAAACATCCACATCAATTCAAAGCCGGGGCCATGAATGTTCTGGTTAGACCGTAACTTCAAGTTGAATTTCGAAATTTTATAACCAAACATATTTTTTAGAGTTTAACTTTGAAAAAAGAAAAAAAAAATCATGATCAAACGCCTCCCATACTTTCATAAAGATATAATAGGCATAATAATAAACATGCCCTTTAACTTGGCATCCACAGATAACTATGCCTCCAACTTTGGATGTGCAAAAGTAAGCACATAAACTTGTATAAAGTTGGACAAATAGACATACGTGTCCTACGTAACATCCTACATGGCAATTTCACGTCTTACGTGGCATCCTACGTTATTATGTCATGTAAGATACGTGTGTCTACTTATTCAATTTTATACAAGTTTAAATGTCTACTTGTGCATACCCAAAGTTGGAGGACATATGCCAGCTGAAGTCAAATTATATGACACATTTATGTATTATGCCAAGATAATATTTTGACCAACCAAATATATAAAATCTGAAAAATATTTTACCAAATAAATGTTCCTTTTCTTTCTTTCTTTTTTTCTTTTGCTATTTATTAATTTGTATATTTTATTTTTGTGTATTATAAACAGACTAGAGTATCTGGAGTGATGACAAATGCACCATTCATGCTAAATGTGGATTGTGACATGTATGCAAATAATCCACAAGTTGTTCTACATGCCATGTGTTATTTTCTTGGTGCTAAAGATAAAAAGGAATGTGGCTTTGTTCAATTTCCACAATTCTTTTAATATGGATTGAAAGAAGATCCTTATGGAAATCAATTAAAAGTCTTAAACGAGGTAAATTTAAATAATAAATTAAAAAATTAACCATTTTTTTATTTACTAAATTCCAAGACTAAACTTTCATATTATATGTTTTTTTTATTTTTCAATTTTTTTAATATTTAATATTTATCTTTTGCTAATTATAGTATTTTGGAAGAGGAATTAGTGGTATTCAAGGGCCATTTTATCAAGGATCAGGATGTTTCCACAGACGAAAAGTTATATATGGCTTATCACCACATGACAAAATAAGTGCTGGTATGTAAACTAAAACCTTTTATTTTATTTTATTGGTTCCAACATTTATTATTTGGAGAGTCAAATAAAATTAAAAAAATTATTGCGACTTTCTGTAATACATTTTAAATCATTTAATTTGTTAACCATTCTGACTTATAAAATTTTCTTCTTTCAGTTTTTAAATGTATAATTTTTCAAAGAGTGTATTTTAAAAAATGAAAAACTTATGCTTCATGTCTAGTGAGAAAAATTATTTATGACACGTATCCTATTAATAATCTATTGATGATCTCATTACTTTTGTGAGTGCATTCTTCATTTTCAAGCTTTATTTCTATTCCGTCAAGGGTGTTCAAACTATAAAAAAGTGAAAAAAAACTGGGCGCTACAAGCAAGAATTGAACTAGGGTCCTCAACCACTCTAATAAAGAACCTTACCACTGGACCACCATCATTCATTGTCTTCAATATTCAAAGAATAAAGAATATTTTACCTATATACACTGTGTAATTTTTCGGCGAAGGGTGTTCGGCTGACCAACCTCACCGGGCTGTAGCTCCACCCCTGATATGTATAATACTTTCCCTCAGATATAATATTGTATATTAAACTATGTGACATAATATTTTATGTTGGATAGTATATTTTTGAAAATTTCGCAATGACATATAACTCGATAAAATTAAATTAAGACATGTTTCATGATGATAATTAGGAGAATTGAAGGATGAGTATATACAGAAAACTTATGGAAAGTCAGAGAAGTTATCAACACCAATTGCTAAGACTCTCTTAGAAGGATCAAATATTATTGAGCAATTCAATTCTAATTCTCCCTCAAGTTCCATTGAGATAGCACATCAAGTTGGAAGCTGTGGATTTGAATTTGGCACTGCCTGGGGTCAAAAGGTAATTATTGATTCATTTTAAGTAATAGTTTAATTATTTATAATAAATAAAATTATATGTTACAACATATTATTTCCTCTGGTTTTTTCACATGTATTTTAAGAAATTATAAATAAAAAAATATTTAAAAACTAATTTGTCCTTACAATGTGATCAATATTATACTTTAAAAAATAACTATTTGGGAGTTCCGCATCGGTTATAGAAGAAAAAAATGGTCTTTTTAGTATGGTACGAGACAATTCTTACTTAATGAACTTGTTTGAAATTGAACTAGGTTTAAAATTCATTTTTTATCGGGTGATTTATAACAATGAACCTTAAAGGTGAGTTGTCTTGAACTTTTCACCCTACTTATCATAGGGGCAAAACTTCAAATTTTTAAAAATTGACTTTTGATCCGAATGTTTTGCCCTTAGGACAAGCGGAGGTTAAAAGTTTGGACTTCACACATTTAATGAAAAAATTGATAAAATAAGCTTTAACTTTATTAACTATAAATTTTAAAAGCTCAATTTTTTAAGTTTTGTAAATGCAAGTATCAAAAATTGGTCTAAGCTAGTTTTTGAAAATTTTTAAATATTTAAAGATCAGATTTTCAAAATATAATTAAATTTCATGGTTAAAAAGGTATTTTAAAAAAAAATTCAATTATTCTCATAAAACCTATAGCCAAACGTTAATTCATTGTACAATTTCCAGTTGGGCTGGCTATATGGTACAGTAGCAGAAGATATGCTTACTGGGCTTTTTATCCAATCAAGAGGCTGGAAATCCGCTTACTGTTTACCCGACCCGCCTGCCTTTCTTGGATGTGCACCTACAGCTGGGCCTGCCTCAATGATCCAACAAAAGAGATGGGCTACTGGGCTTTTTGAAGTTCTCTTTAACAGTAAAAGCCCAATTACTGGAGCCCTTTTTGGGAAGCTTCAATTGAGACAATGCATGGCTTATTTGCAGGTCCAATTATGGGCTTTGAGATCCATTTTTGAACTTTGTTATGCTATTCTACCTGCTTATTAGGGGTGGACATAAATATCGAAAACCGAACCGAACCAAATTAATTCGGTTTTTCGGTTCAGTTTCGGTGTTTTTTTTTCAGAATTTCGGTTTTTCGATTCAATATTCGGTGTAAGGGTCAAAAAAATTCAGTGCACCGAAATACCAAAATTTTATTAACTAAATTAAAAAATATTTTAAATTTTATTAATTATATATAAAATTTAATTAACACCCATGGGCATTGGGCCATGACCCATGACCCAATTTCAATAATTGGACTTGGTCTTTGCTTTGGAGGCTGTAGCCCTAGCAATTAGGCAGTAGCATTAAAAAATCAAAGCAAAAAAAAATCCTGCAGGCTACAGCAATCAGCCGCAGCCTCTCCATTCTCCGATCTTCACAGTTCGCAGTTCGCGGTCGCCGGCGACTGGCGTGACTTCTCTTCGAGACTTCAACAGTGTAAGGCATCTCTCAGTCGTAAAGGTAGGTAAGTTGTAAGTCTCACTCTCGTCTGACTTCTCTCACTCTCTCTGTTTCTCTTCTCTAAATAATAATATTGAAATAGTTATAGCTGCTTACTTACTCTTTTAAATTTTAACTTTTTGTAGATGGAGGATGAAAGTAGAGTTAGTGTTGCCGGTTCAAGCGATAGCTTACCTACGGCTGCTACTACAACCAATAGCAATGAATCACTTGGCACCAAAGCTACAAAGAAAAGAAAAGAAATGACACCAAGATCCAAAGCTTGGCATCATTTTGATAAGGTGCTTGAAGATGGTATTAGTAAAGCGCAGTGCAGGTATTGTCACCAATTTCTAGCTTATACTTCCATCAATGGTACAACACGATTGAACCAACATTTAGGAAGGTTTGATTTTTATAAACCTATCATTGAAAGTGATTCTCAACACAAGCTAAATTTCCCATCTAAGGAAGCACCACTTTGGAAATTTGAACAAGAATTAGTTAGGAGGGCTTTAGTTGAGATGATAATTGTTGATGAACTACCGTTTAGCTTTGTTGAAAAGGAAGGTTTCAAAAAGTTCATAAATCAAGCCCAACCTCTATTTCGGATTCCTTCCCGTAGAACAATAACAAGGGATTGTTATGAACTTTATGGTGAACTAAGATACAATTTTAAAAAGTCCTTCAGAGAAGCACAATCAAAGATTTGCCTCACTACCGACACATGGACATCGATGCAAAGAATTAATTATATGTGTTTGACTGCACATTTTATTGATAGAAATTGGGTGTTACATAAAAGAATACTAAATTTTTGCCCTATCTCTAGTCATAAGGGTGAGCAAATGGCAGAGACTATTGGTAATTGCTTGCTTGATTGGAGCTTAGACAAAGTATTTTGTGTTACTGTTGACAATGCTGGTTCTAATAGTGTTATGGTTACAGAATTGTCTAAGCAGTTAGATATGTGGGGAACTAATATAATGGATGATAAGCATCTTCATGTGAGATGTATGGCTCACATAATTAACTTAATTGTGCAAGAAGGTTTGAATGAAATTGATATTTCTGTCAAACGGGTTAGGCAAATGGTGAGGTATGTTAGATCATCTCCGGCAAGAACAAGAAACTTTGTGAAATGTTGTGAAGTCCAAAAGATAGAATGTGATAAATCATTATCGCTCGATGTGCCTACTAGGTGGAATTTCACCTACTTGATGTTGGAAATGGCACAACACTTTGAAAAGGCGTTTGATAGGTTTGATCTTTTTTATGCAAATTTTAAAACGTATCTATCTACTCATGTTTGTGAAGATGGAAGTACTGTAGGTGCACTTGCATGTGATGATTGGGCGAATGTGAGAAGTGTGGTAAAGTTTCTTGAAAAATTTTATGAGCTTACCATAAAGGTTTCAGGTTCACATTATGTTACATCTAATGTTCATTTTGAGGATATATGTGAGCTTGATGTATACTTGAAATTGTGTTTAACAAGTGAAGATCTTAATTTGAGTACTATGGCTGGGCATATGATAAAAAAGTTCAAGACATATTGGGGTAGTCCTGAAAAGATGAACCCAATGATTTATATTGCTTCTGTGTTAGATCCTCGTAATAAGTTCGTATATGTTAGCTTTGGACTTGAAGAACTATTTGGGGAGGAAAAAGGAAAAAAAGTAGATAAGGAAGTGAATGTTTATTTAAATACTTTGTTTGGAGAGTATTTGAAAAAATATTCAAGAGAATCTCAATCATCTCCATCTAAATCTACTTCATCTCATGATACATCTGATACATCTAGTTCTGGTTCTCAAAGTGTGAGAACAAAATCTTTGAGAACTAAGCTTCACTTGAAGAAACAAAAGGAAGATTGTGGAAATGGGGCTGCTAAGTCAGAGTTGGAAAGATCTCTTAAAGAAGATCAAGAGTCTGATCATGATAATTTCGATGTCCTAAGTTGGTGGAAAGTTAATGCTCCAAGATTTTCTATTCTTTCAGAGTTAGCTCGTGATGTGTTGGCTATTCCAATTTCAAGTGTGGCATCGGAATGTGCTTTTAGTACTGGTGGTCGTATTCTTGATCGATTTAGAAGTTCTTTGACTCCTAAATGTGTGCAATCTCTTATTTGTGCTCAAGATTGGCTTAGAAAAGAGACCAATTCTATTTGTGTGGAAGAAAGTTTGGCGTATCTTGAAACACTTGAAGTTGGTAAGATTTCATACTTTTTGAATATTTTAGTGTAAAATTAATTTACTTATTTATGTTGCTTGATATTTGTTTAAATTATATTTAGAAATGGGAAATAATGGAAGGGATCCTTGCATTGTTGATGCATGATAGCAATTTGCAATTTTGCTACAAGTGTTCTAATGCCTAATGGTGAGTTTCAACTTTTAATACTTTATTTGGTTTTGAACTTGTGATATGAGATATCTTTTTGTAGTTTCTTTTATCTTGAAAATTATATTCTAAATTCTAAGTTTCTATCTTTTGATTTGATCTTTTTATTAGGTTCAACCGTTCAAGTTCAAGTGTTCAACCATGCTCACTTATTTATTTGGAAATGTTTTGTGGTCGTTCAAGACAACGAAGAAGGGTGCAAAGCAAAGTGCTTGTCATGTGTTGTGAAATTTAATTGTCATCCAAAATGGATTGGAACAATGTTTTTGAGGGATCATTTTAAAAATGTCATGAGAATCGTGTTGATCAAGAGAGGAAGACGCTTATTTAAATTTGCATTTTGAATTTTGTGACTTGTGACTACTATTATTTTTTATTTGAAGTTGAATATTTAAGACATTTGTGAGCTGTGACTTTGTGTTGTTTTAACTTACAAGTTACAAGTTTCAAGTGTTGAATTCTTGTTTTAATTGTTGATTGTTATTATTATTGTTGGGCCAAGCAGTAGCCGCCAGCAAGTGGCTGGGCAATGCTGCAAAGCTGCCAGCAGCCGCCAGCCAGCAGCAGCCACCAATGCTGCAGAGCTGCATTGCAGTGAGCAGCAACAGACAACATTAAGCGGCAAGTAGCAGCCAACAGCAGCACGTCAGCAAGACTCAAGAGCCATCATTTTAGTTTTTATTTGCACCGAAGAACCGTTTTAAAAACACCAAACTAAACCGAACCGAACCGAAATATTATGATTTGGTATTTGGTGCACATTTTTTCAAAATCGAACACCGAAATACCGAACCAAAATTTGATAAAACCGAACCGAAGAACCGAACGCCCACCCCTAGAGGTAGCAGAGTTGGGAATGAAGAGATGGATGTGTGAAAATATCGAGAGAGATAATAATAAGAATAAAGATATTAGGAATAAAGTGGGACTGGCCCCGTGGGGCCGTGGAGGACAAGATGCGGAAAGTGGGATTGAGATGGTTCTGACATGTGAAGAGGAGATGTGTACATTCCCTAGTAAGGAGGTTTAAGAGGTTGGTCATAGTGGGTTTGAGAAAGGGTAGATGTATGTCAAAAAAGATTGGAGTGAGGTGATTAAGCAGGACATAACACAAATTCAACTCACCGAATATTTCTGCTTGCTGCTACTATCTCTCTTGCATCTTTCTTTGAGCCAAGGGTCTATAGAAAATAACTTTTCTATCTTCTCGAAGTAGGGGTCAAGATCTGCGTACATACTACTTTTACCATTGCCTACTTATAAAATTACACTAAATTTATTATTTATTTATTTTCAATTGTAAAAGATAACATTTTTCAGTGATTGATTAGAAAGAGCTCATTTGTTTCCTTATATTGAATCGTCCTCATGTGTTATGACGCAAATCATTTTAATGGATCTCTCCCAAAATTCCACAACACTTAAGGCAAAAACATTTGGGGAAATTAAGCAAATACCCATAAAAGTAAAATAATTACGAATATATACCCATTTACATTCATATCCCACTAAATAAATTATACTATATACCCCCAAATAATTTCGCTTAACTGATACTAAATTAGTACCATATATTGCATTGGTATCATTAAGGCTGATAATTTCGCTTAATTGACTAATGAGTAATTTCTTAACAAGAAACCTTAATGATACCACAACAATATACATATACTCTAATAGTATCATTGACTAATTAGTAATTTCTGAACAAAAAACCTTAATGATACCAATACAGTATATATATACTGATTTAGTATCAGTTAAGTGAAATTATCAGCCTTAATGATACCAATACAGTATAGATACCGATTTAGTATCAGTTAAAGGAAAATTATTAGCCTTAATGGATAGGGGGTATGGGCTGTAATTTTTTTGAGAGAATACGTATTTCTTGAATTACTTTGAATTGAGATATGAACATGTAATTATTTTGAGTTTTATTGTCTATTTATGTAGTTTCCCCGAAACATAAAGAAAAGAATAGCTTTGGAGAATGTTGAGAAGAGAAAATGGGCTTCCAAGCAAATTGGCCCATTTTTCACAACATGAAAATTTGATAAATTAAAAAAAAAAAAGAAGGAAACTTATGTAAATCTTACTAGTTTAGAAGATAATTACTTAAATATATTTTAGTTTGCAATATTATGTATTTTTTCAGATTTTGATGCATCCACATACATTCAGATACGTCCAGATATATGTATCTCAGGATATACGGGGTCAAAAGTAGGTGTAATGTTTCTAGATATATTGTATCCAAGTGGATTCGTATGTATCTGGGATACATAACAAATCTCCCTTGCCACTCTCCTATGTATCTAATATTTTAGATACGTACGAATCACACTAGATTAGTACTAGATGCATGTATCTGTGTGATTCATATGTATCTGAGATACATAACAAATCTCACTCGTCTTCCTCCCCCTCTCGCTCGCCTCTCTCCCTATTTTAGTAAATCTAGTAGCATAAATACATGTATCCAAGTGCAGCTTCTTCAATATATGATAGGAAACTCTTAATTAGTGGTAAGATACGTAATATTTTGAAAGTTAGATAACAACTATATATATGATAATGAAGAATATCTAATTAGGTAGTTTTCCCTTAAAAGGATATTAGAAAATAGACGGACCACTCCTCAGTCCTCATAGACTCCGTCTCCACCACCCAACACCTTACCCTCTACCCCACATTTATAATATTTGTCTAAATTATATATTAATACTTTTACGTGAATATTTATGCTTACTCACCAAACACCAAAAAAAAAAAAAACTTACTTTTTAATTTTCTCAAATAATCATAATAATAAATACTTTTGTGCCAAACCCCCCCCCCCCCCCCCATATAGTATCATTATTCATCATCCTCTTAACAACTCGATAAGTGAACTCTATCCGCCTATATTTGATGCCTTACTGATTAGGTTTTAGAGTAGAGTTTTCTTTGTTGGATCAAAAATAGGTCACTCTAACCAAATGCTTTTTACTAGATCAAAGCCCATAATTAATCCATGGGCCTCAAAATTAAAAGTTTAAAACCAAGTTCATATTTTCAGTCTCATCTAGATGTACCCCCCCCCCCCACCCCCACCCCCAACCCACCCAAAGAAAAAAGAAGACATCCACGTTGGTTAAATTTGCTAAGAAAATTCATCCATCTATATTTGTAATGTTCGTAGTAGTTGGTGTATACTCAGTATACAATAATTGTATTATATATATTATGTATACATGTTGATTAGGAAAAATTATCTAATTAGACAAATATTCCTACAATATTTACTAATTTTTCTTATAGTTTGAAATAATTGCATATTGTCTCACTAATTAATAATTTTATACCAGATTTTAAGTCAGATACACCTAGATACATGTATTTTTGCTACCAAATACACTAAAATAGAGAGCGAGGCGAGCGAGAGAAGGAGATAGGCGAGCAACATAGGAGGGAGGCGAGTAAGATCCTTAGATACATGTGAATCATCCCAAGATACATGCGAATCTCACTAGATATACATGTATCCGAGATACCAGATACACAGGGAGAGAGGCGAGTGAGAGAGGAGAGTGGTGAGCAAGATAGGAGAGAGACGAGAGAGAGAGTTAGATACATGTGAATACACTTGGATACAGTGTATTAAGAACAAATTAGTAACTATAGCTAATTTTGACCCCATATATCCGAGATACATGTATCTGGATGCGCCAGATATATGTATGTGAAGTCCAGAATCTAATAAGATTCGTAATAGTATAAATTAGTGTGAATCTAAGTAATTAGTTCCTAAACTAGTAAAATTTCTATAAGTTACCTATTGATTATGCACCTATTACAAAGTGATTAATACTTTTTAGAATATTTTTTTTAAAAAAAGTAGGATTATTTTTTTTGTGTGTTACATTGGGCTGCTGTGCACCGCACCCTTAAAGTCCCTTTACAAAATAGGTTCACAACTTCTTGGGCTAAGAGATTTGTCTTTTGCACTAGCAATTCAACTCAATGGGACCTAACCGTAGGGTGGCAAAATTAGCTCATACAAATATATAATTATTTTGAAATAAAATAAAAAAATAAAAATATCACTTATTTTAAAATAGAGGGGTATGAATTCTTTAAGAACATGCTGTGAATTTAATATTTAGCAGTTAGCACCCCTAATATAAGTCAACATTGGGAAAGTTGTAGTATCAATGCTGAGATTATTTAGATCTGGCCCAGAGCAAGAATAATCCTGCAGTTTTATTTTCCTTTTCTTTCTTGTAATTAAATCTCAAATCAGTATATGATTTAAAATAAATAAATAAATCTCAAACCATGACTAACATAGTCAATCACTGCTATTATTACATCATTTTTCTAATACTTATTTTCCTTTTTTTATGATCACTAAGAATAATTTATAATGAACATGCTATATATCTTGAGATCGAAATAATTATAAATCTCAAATTACGATAAATCAGAAACAAAAAGAAATATGCACAATAAATTTAATATTGTTTGATTAATTGGCTAACATATGAGAAAATAAATATAAAAGAAAAATAAAATCATCAAGAGAATAATTTTTCTTTAAATAAAACTTTTTTAATGACTTTATTGTGAATATTATTATGTGCGAAACAAGCTGATAAGCAGAAATTGAATTCATTACAAAAATAGCCGCAAATGTTATTCAACAAATGCTAGCTAGAGAGTTGGCTAGGACATTGAATAATTTTCAATTAATCGTCAAGTATTTCTTTCGATCTCAAATTATTTGTCGCAATTTTAAAATTAGTTATCTCAAATTATTATTATTTTAAACATTTAAGATAAAGTAAATTGCTTTTTTCCATTTTAATAATTGTCTGGAGGAATAATTTTCCTTGAAGATTATAAATATTTTAATTATGGGGAAATGACACATATAAAGTAAAATATTCAATGAAAAGATATACATTACTTCATCTAGCTCAAATTATCTATCGTATTATTGAGTCAGATTATTTTGATAATTGCCAAAGTGATGAAATATGTTCATGCAACATGACGTGTGTTACCCGTTCCAGCTCGAGTCTCGAGTTATAGGACTCATCAAAGGATTGTGACTCCACACAGAATTAGAGTTCAACAATATGAGAGATTGTTGAAAGTTGGGAATTAGAATTAGTTTTCAGGATCGTAAAGATTGTAATCTGAATTATGTTGAGACTCATTATTTTAGTGAAGTTTGGACGAAATTTTATTAGAGGTGTAGGTCGTGATTTTTTCACCCTGAGAATCTTTCATATAAAAATACTATGTCGTCATTTTCGTTGCTTCACCTATCTAGTGAGGTTATCGGTGAAACACAATAACTTAACCTAGAAGAAATAAGAGTGTATACATAAAATATCATGTATTTCTCTTTTAGACTCCCTAAAGAAAATGTTAATTAGGTGGGGAGTTTGACTATTTAATCCTTATATAGATATAATTGCTCTTTCATTTACTATTTACTCTATGAATGTGTCTGTAGGTTCAAAAAAATTATTATTCCCTCTGTTTTTATTTGTTTGTCTTATTTTAACTTGACATAAAGTTTAAGAAAATAAAGAGGACTTTCGAATCTTGTGATCTTAAACTAAAAATATGTGAAATTAATATATCAAAATATCTTTTAAATCTTATGGTCTTGAACATGCATGCAAAAGTTGAATTATTAAAGAATTGAAAAAAAAAGAAGAATACGTTTATTCGAAATGGACTAAAAAGAAAAGTAGGACAAAAAAATTGAAGTGGAGAGAGTACTAAGGATAAAATAGGGGTGGGGGGGGGGGGTTAATTTTATCTTGAACTTCTAAAATAACAATAATATGAGACGACTATTTTTACAAATTATGACAAATAATTTGAGACGGTAAGAGTACATCTTAAAACATAGGGTAAAATAATTAGAAGTCCCTCATTATTAATGTTTCTTTTAAAGATTGTAAAAATTAAAGAAAAATATGACAAATAATTTAAGATAAATAAGGAGTATAAATTAAATTGGCAATATGGTTACAAATTAAATAATCTTAGAAGCAAGTTAGCAACCAAAAAAAAAAAAATGATAGACAAGTTTGCAGTTAGGTTGACAATAAATGATGGAGATGATTGACTTGATGGCTTGGGATCTACAGATTTCAATCTCCAAGTTGTGATTTGTTCAAATTGGTTTCCTATCCAACTTTGAATTTTTAGAGAAATATCTTTCCACAGATTAAAAAAATTGAAGTGATTGAAATAATTGAAGGAATATAAAATAAAAAGAGAAGAAAACTGCTGAAAACGATGCATCAACTTGAATTGTTGAATTAAGTATATCACATTGAACCTGATTTAGAATTTAAAATTCATAAAGTATCTAACTATGATTAACGTTGTCATCTTAAAATAAGTATCGCTTTAGCAAAAGTTATATTAAGAAATTGATAAATATAATGTACAGTTTACAAAACTATTCATATTTGTTGAAATTTAAACATTGTTAAGAAGATGGAATATAAAAATATAGTTTTTAAAATTTATTTTAAAACAAAAAAGATATACAAAGTTATCTTTATTACACCCTAATTTTCTTTGTTGTTGTCTCCTAACTAAAGCAATAAATAACTGATCCTTAGATCAAGGGTCAGCACTCTTTCTTCTTTATTGAACTAGAAACAGGTGTCTCGTATTAGTACCGATTCAATATATGTTATATTTTAGTCTTAATTTATGCTCTACAGATAGAATTTAGAGAGTTAATTAAAGTTTAATATGATTTTTAGATATTTTAAGTTTTTAATTATTATGATTTATAATACTTTTTAAGTAATTTTAAAATAATATAGGTTACTCTGCTTGCCCCAATTTATGTGGCATTGATAAAAGTTTTCAGTAGTTCCTCTATTTTAATTTGTTTGTTTTGTTTTTTCGATTTTTTATATATTTAAAAGTAGCGTAAAAATATGTTATTATTTTTTTAAAAAAAATTGGGGGTGGGGATTACAATATATATGGAGAATCGAACCCTAACCAATAAGGTGGAAGTTCAAGTAGCCAACCAACTAAGAATTACGATAGTTAATAACTTAAAATATTTTAAATATAAGAATCAACGTTTTTTAGGTTTAAAATTGCCCTTTTTTAACAGTCAAGTGACATGTCAATGGTGACATGGATTTTCTTATCTATTTTAAAAGATCTAACCCACCTATTTTAAAAAAATTGTTGCCCCTTTCTTCAATTCTTCACTCAAGTGAAATCAATACTTTCCGTACTCCCATTTCCGAAGTCCAATTTTCTTGAATCCCTGATGAATCATGAATATGTATTAATAAGATTCATTCACTGTTGTATCTAAGAAAATGTACATAATGATATCAAAAAACACGATAACTTAAATAATTATTGAGATGATAAATGCAGCTTGATATATTAGTACTAGATGGACTCTAGCAGATGATAGAGTTCGTATTCGGATCCACCATATCATATGTCGTTGTTTGAAAAGGGCAATATCTGATTCAATATAACTTTTGCACCATCGCTTCCACCACCATCATGTCCATTTTCTCTAGTAGACTCATATTGTTCATTGTCATATATATATATTTTTTAATGAAAACGTTGCAGATGTATGGCTTTAGATTCATAAAGCCAATTTGTCTTTTCCTTACTAAAATTTCAAATAGATTTCATTTTGTCCTTGTCCTTACCTTATTGTTACCGTTATTTTAAGGTTGCTCACAAGCAATGAATATGCCAAATTTCAAATAGATTTCAATTTTGTACCAGCAACATTGGTAGAGGTACAACTACTCTGAGAATAGCACCATCGGGCACCACATTTCCATCTCCAGAAATCGACACTGGCACAGGCATAGCGAAATTCACAGGTCATAAACTTACACAAAATCATGAACCCGTAGAATCTCCATTCGGTATTTATCAAAATCCACACCGTGAAATGATTGGCAAGCCATCTGCAAAAATATCTACGCGACAAACTTACACAAAATCATGAACCCGTAAAATCTCCATTCATTTTTTTTTTTTTTTTTTTATCTTCAATTTTTTATTTTCTTTTTTTCATCTTCAATTTTTTCTTTTCTTTTTTTCATCTTCAATTTTTTATTTTATTTTTTTCATCTTCAATTTTTTATTTTCTTTTTTTCATCTTCAATTTTTATTATATAATTATTTAATATTCAAAACTTATTAATTTTGACTAATATCATATTTGGTTAGGCTTTTACAAAGCTGCAAATGCTCTTTAAAATATTGGCTACGCTAGATAAGTAAGTGTTTGGTCAAGTTCTAAAGAAAAAATAAGTGATTCTGGATGGAGCAGTAAAATTTGTTTTCTAATAACTAAAAGAATATTATTAGTTTTCAAAATTACTATAAGAAAAATACACTTAAAAGCATTTTGAAACGTTTGATCAAAATGTAATTGCTTTCAAAAGTGTTTTTACATTTTATTAATCAAATATAAACTGTTTTCCTCAAAATATTTTTCAAAATAATTTAATTTTAAAATATGGCCAAATGGTCATAATTTGTAATGACCCTGAAGATCATTTTTTGTAATTTTTACAAAATGACTATTTTGCCTCCCCCTCCCCCCCCCCTCCGTGAGTTGCCCCGAGTCACTTTTGAAATGTTTCCAAGTTTGATTTTGTGAAAGTTGTGTTAAAAATGAAGATTTTGAAAAGTTTTGATGTTAAAGGCTTAAGTTGGCAATTTGTGATTTTTGAGGTCATTCGGAGTTTCGGGACTCGGATGGGAATTTCGTAGATTCCATCAGTTCCGGAATGTGGATTTTGGCCTAGGGTAGTTGACGGGGTCAATTTTAGGGCTGTTTCATGGAATTAAGGTCTTAAGTTGGAAATTGTGGAATTTTGATCAATGGGTTAACTTTGGTCAACACTCGGAGATCCGATGCTCGGATGTCGATTCCGACAACTCCGTTGGATTCGGGGGATGATTTTAGGACTATGGGTGGCCTTGGTTGATTTTTTTTAGAGGTCCCAAGCTCGTTTTGAGTTGTTGAGGCTTGAGTTAGTTTTGTTGTGTTTTATCGGGTTTCGGGTCAAGGAGACCTCGAATCCGAATTCTGATGGTTCCATTAAGTCCGGAACTTCAAATTTAGTAGGGTTGCATATCTGGTTTGTGTGCACGGGGTTCTGAACGAATCCCGAGGGTCCATTCGGAGACTTGTGAAATGGTTGTTTTGTTGTTATCTGAGTTCTGGTGCAAGCTTCTCCGCGTTCGCGGAGAAGGCTGTGTGTAGACCTCCTCGTTAGCGCAGGGTGTGAACCTGGACCTTCATGTTCGCGGAGGATTGGGAGTGTTCGCGGAGGGTCCCTTATCTGTTCTCCGCGTTCGCGGAGTTCGTAGCCGCGTTTGCGGAGAAGGTTTTGGACTTGAACAGTGTTAAGTCAGGAATTAGCCCATTTTCATCATTTTGGAGTCTCTTGGGCGATTTTTGAAAGGAATTTTCTTGAGAATGAGTGTGGGTAAGTGATTTTAACCCTTGGCCTTGATTACCCAATGCTTTAAACATGATTTTGAATTGGAAATTGGGATTTTCAAATGTGTTTTTGGTGTTTTTGGTGTTTTTGGAAGAACTCCAAAAATTTGATAAAATGGGAATGGAAGGTTGTTTTGAGCTTCCTTTTCAAATGAGTTTTTCACCATTGAACTCCTATAGTATTGAGAATGATTTTTATGAAAGAAATCCCGGATTCAAATCCCATTTTTGAAATCAATTTTTTTGGGTTGTTTTGCCTATTCTTTCCGAATTTCGTGTTCTTGGCATTGATAGACCCGAATTGTGATTGGGTTTCTATATTTGAATAGATTGTGTTGCTTTGGATTGCTCACGGAAGGGAAAAGCTCCAATTGTTGATTGATTTCGATTCGATTAAGGCAAGTGAACTCTTAAAATCTTGTAAATCTTTTAAAATTTCGACTTCCTTACTTGATTGTATTGGGGAGTAATGGGATTGAGGCGTTGGGTGAGTTCTTGCATGAATCAATCTAATTAATGGCCAGCGGGGTTAACAAAATGGCTTGTATGCTAATGTGATTGGGCCATGAACTTGATATTGTTGTAAGTTTGATGCATTGCTATGATAGTCTCGATGTGATTATGAACGCGTTGAAAATGTCTTTTGCTCATTGTTGATTTGGGACTAGACTTGAGAACATCTTGTTAACGATTGATCCTACTTGTGATAAAATAAGTAGAGGAATGGAGACTAAGCAATTGACATCATTAATATGTTGTGGATATTGAGATTTTAACTGTTGTTGTTGATATATTGTTGATAGTGTGACGTGATTTGCATTGACATAAATTGCGTTGTGATTGTGAACACTATCATTCATTCTCACTTGTGTGAACATGCTTGTGTGCATTGGTTCTGGAAACACTATGATGAGACACTTGATGATTTATGCCGATGGGAAATGGTTACGGTGGATATGTGGTCCATGTGTGGCCAGTGATGATTTATGCCGATGGGAAATGATTCCGGCGAATACATGGTCCATGTGTGGCCCCCATGGATATCGGTCTGAGATTCAACGGTTGTGTATCGTAGGACAGACATGCATTCTACATTTGGCATTGCATCGCATTGTATTGTCTGATCCTTGCTTTTGTGATACTATGAGGTACTTCATGACTTAGAGACTTACTTGTTGATACTGAATTGAGCTTCTTGTTGAACTGTTGTTGACTTGTAATATTTAAACTGTGGATTGGAAATCTGTTAGGTTGGGCTGAGTTTCTGTGCAGGTTGTAGTTGTTGGAGGTTCGGTTGGAAGTCAGGGTTTTGTGATTCTTTTAGATTTGCTTCGTTTTATTAGTTGATTTGCTGGGTACCGTGTTGTTTGGTACTCACCCTTGCTTCTACACTTGTGTAGGTTTCGAGCCCGAACTGTGAGCTAGTTCTTCCTTCTTCCTTCTCCGAGGCTTTTAAGGATACTTGAGAGGTAGTTGTTTGATGTTGGCGAACTCTCTTGACCCTTTTACTTATGTTTATTCTATTTGAGATACAGACATTGAGACTTGAAGTGTTTCATTCAAATTCTGTAATAGAGGCTTGTACATGTGATAACCAGGGTTGGTTTTATAGATGAAGTTTTCCGCTTTTAGCTTTTTCTTTCGTTATTTCTGTTGTTTTCTTCCGCTTGTTGGGTTTTACGCTGACTTGTCCTGGTGGGATAGGACAAGTGCCATCACACCCAGTTTTTGGGTCGTGACATAATTAAAATTCAGGCGCCTAAAGTCCATTACTTTATTACTCCCTCCATTCATTTTTAATTGTCATTTTAAACAATCAAGAGAGATTTAATTTTAAAAATTCAACTTTTCCCTTAAAATTGGTTATTCTAAAATTAAGAGGTACATATTAGATAAAGACTAAGGAATTAATAAGAGATATATTAGTCAAATTATAATCCTAATTAAGTTTTTTTAAGAGTGACGCAAAATCTTATCATAACAATTACAAAGGAACAAATGATGTAAAAGAGAAATACTTTCTATTATGAGCTTCTTCATTTCCGGAGGCTCAAACCGTTACGGTAGAAAGTTCTCATTAGTAATGACGTTACATATGATTTTTCACAAGTGATGTCTATATTTAAAGAAACAAATAAATAAATATTTTACTATAATGACAGACAATTTCATATATTTTCAATATCTTTATTTTTATTTATTACCTTTATACATAAATTTAATAAAAATTTATCGATGTTTCTGGTTACTGCTTGATTAGTGAAGGTATATATGTCCCCCTCGTCCTTCCTACAAACACATGCAAAATTTTAAAATTAAAATTTTAAGTTTTACAAAAATAAACTTAAAGGGCCTATAAAGTTAATATCAAACATAGAATTAATTAATTTTGCTAAATCTGTACTTGGTCCTTCAAGACCCCTTTGTTGTCTTTTTCTCCTATTTTTTTTTTTTTGTAATATTATTTTTTAAAGTTTGTTTGAGGTCCACTTAGTATCAAAATTTCAACTTTTTGGCAATAAATTATTGGTGGAAGTCGAGATACGCGTATGTGTAGTTATCGTCATCAAAATCTCAGTTTTCTTCAACGTAATTAATATTTTATTACATTGTGGGCTATGCCTATTTTCTTGAGTAATTTAATTATATATAAATCGTTTTTAATAAAGAAACAATGGAGTAGGGAAAGGAGAAGCGAGTAAGGGGATTAAACTGTGTATTTTGAAAATTTGTGAGACTCTGTAACTTGCAAAACATGTTCAATTCTAGTTGAGATTCTACGAGATGTATTCGATTCCAAGATTCTTGGAGGCTACTCAACTCTAAACCCTAGTTCATGACAATATAAAGCGCACTATATTCCCTTAAAGAGCCATCTCAAATATCTTGAATATTCTATAAATTCATGGAATATTCATAAAAAGATCAAATTCAAATCATCCTAGTTAGAGAAATACGCCACGAACGGCCCTTGAATCATGGATAAATTATGAGAGAAGAATCAGGAACAGAATTTTATCCACAATGTTTATCAATAAAATTATGTTTCTTCATATTTTATTTGTGATTACAATTTATTTTTTATCACTTGTAATTACTTGTAAATTTTGTCGCAAACATAAACATTAGAACGAACCGTCACCAACTAAATAAAAGTTCAGGTAATCAATAACTTTTAAAATTTTCAATTATATATAGTTTATAGATCACTCTTTCTTTTTGTTTTTCAATTATATATAGTTTATAGATCACTCTTTCTTTTTGTTTCTTTTTTCTCTTTGAAGTGTGACAAATTTGGCTTCACATTAATTTTGCCCATTTGCAATAACTTGTGCTCACCAACTATCATTGTACTTTCACAGAGAGGGGATTGTGATAATTATTTATTTATATATATAGATAATAATACGTGCATATGCCAACCAATATAGAAAATGATAGAAAATGTGTCCTAAGTGCAGGAAAGTCAAGTAAATCACGTTTGAGGTTCAGAAAAATGTAATATTCAGAGAAGGTGAGATAATGATATAATGTAATAAATCACCGAATAGCTAAAGATTAATAAATGATGATTTAAAATTGTAAAACTAATCCTAAGATTACTCCATTCACTATTTAGGAGTTTGGATTGAATGCAAACTCATATTCCTTCATATTTAACCATCCTTAATTTAAAGCTAATTCATAGTGATAACTAATGATCAGCATTGAATGAGGCTATTCTTTTCTTAATCAGGGTTTCAGCCTTCCAGGTTTGAGGTCCGGATATGAAACAATTTCTGGTAGAGAGCACTTCCTCCCAGCATAGTCAGAACTCAGACTGTACCAGACACCGGATAGAATACCAAAAAAAGATAGTAATAACTCGAATCAAGCTTTATTTTGATTGAACACTTCAACTCCTAATAAAGTGTTTCACTTAGACATTTTAAATTCAAATTTTAGAAAAAGAAATTGTATGTATTTTTATTTACCTATTAGCTAATTAAGTTAACCACATAAAATATATCATCTTTTTTAATTGTACACATTCACCTCAATAAGCCATAAAGTCCTAGGTATTTTCTACTATTGATGCATATAACTAAATGAGATGATCTATTTTATGTGGTTGGATTAACTACCTAATAGATGGATAAAAAGATATGCAAATTTTTTTCCAAAATTTAAATTGAAAATGTCTAATTTAAACCCTTCATTAGAAATAGTAAAGTATCGTTTAGAACATGACAAGTTTAAAGGGCTCACTATATATAAGCCTATTGTCTCAATACTAAAATTGACAAAAATCTTGCTGCCATAATTTAGATATACATGTATTTGGAGGAAATATAGAAAGGTGAAAATAAAGAAAACCATATAATAAAATATAATTGTGTCTACAAAGCTCATTCAAGAAGTACAGATCTACCTTGAGAAAGAGAAAACATGAGGATCAACGTAGTTAAACACATCTAATTAACAAATCAACTTCTTTTTTTTGAGGATTAATAGAGTCCTATTTCTCCCTTTTTTAGTTTTCATTATCCAATATCGCTCAACTAATTTAGATTCATATCCAAAAATTCCACTTAAAAAGTAAAACGTTTTCTACTAAAATCAATTTTTATTCCCAAGACTTGCCCTTTTTTTCATCATATACCTTGATGATGTGTTTATTGATCATGATCACTATGCATGCCTAAAAGTAGTCTAAATTTGTTTTTTTGAAAAAAAAAATCCTAATTTTTAACTTTTAGAACTGGTCAAATTAAAAAAAAAAAAATCAAATTTATGCATAGAATACAAATTTTGAAGGATTAAAGAAGCCATTTAAATTTTTGTACTGAAATTCTTTTTTCTTTCTGGTTGATTATAGATTAATAGCGATATCAATTCAAAAGACACCACATAAATTAAAATTCGCCCAAAATTAAAGTTGTATTGAAGGATCTTAATAAAGTGAGACGAAAAGGCAAATCCAAAAGGGAAAAAACATCAATGGAAATCCAAGAATAAAGTTTTTTTTTTTTTTTAAAAAAAAGAAGTAGTGAAATGTGGTTATGCCGGAAAAAACGATGATAAGAAATCAAATGGAGGTATCATGGCTTTAAAATATTTTAATGCTATTATAGACTATGATATTTATATAAAACGTGTTCTAGTTGAAAATGATCAATAGCATTTATTACATAGGTTGAAAATTTAAACTCATTTGTGTGAATCCATTAATTGACCCAGAGGACTACTTATTCTATGCATTTTGTAGTCATAAACTCTAGTCTATAGTTTCTACCTGTCCAAGGTCGGAATAAGTTGTGTACATATTATTCTTTCGAATTCTACTCATGAAATAATAATGTGTACTGTATGTTATTTCTATAGTGAACAAATTCAGTAAAATTAAGATTCAATCCAAAATTAAGACGTGGTAAATTTTTGAATAATCAAGAGAGTTAAATAAGCAAATTTATACACTACTAAAAAAACATGAATTAGAGTGATACATAGATTTTATAACAAAACAATAAAATTCATCGCGTTAATCTTATTTAGTGATATAATAAAAAAAAATTCTTTTAGCTATGAACAACTTTTAGCGATTTATTAGGGACGAAATTCTTAGCTAATTTCAGTTTGTGTTTCTTTTGTAAAGATGGAGTTCAAAATAATGCTAATTATTTTTAGAATATTGTAACAATATTCTAAAGTGAAGAAATCTTGATTTTCACGTTTTTGGATGAACTTTAATTAAAGCTATTGGCATATTCTAGGAAGAATATGTGCCAAATCACTTATTTCATTTAACTAACATGAACTATACATGTGTAAAATCTCAAAATTCTTACTCATCTTAACTAACGCAAGGGGTTTTAAAATCGAATTCAAGCTAAAAGAACCATTTTTTAAAGCAAAAATACATAAAGGGATACTCCTTTTCACGCTGAGCTACGAGTGATTTGCTCGTTTTGATTATCTCAAGAGAGTCCCTTCATACATTTTTATTAGAAAAAATGACCTTTTGGGCTCCGAATCCTTTTTAATTTTATAGCTAGCAATTTTGCAATAATAATAAATTAATATAAACACGATTATTTCATGATAGATAAAGTAACTTCATGTCTCACACGAAAGAATTAATGATAAAAAGTTGTAAAAGCAAATAGAAAGATGAGTACTGGTTCCACACAAAAGGAAAATATAATAGAATCACGTTTTGATTTCTATTCCCACATAAATTATTATAAAATATATAGTAATTTAGTAGTACCATATCTTTGGCTTTAGAATTTAGATCTCCCTTTTGTTTGTACTTTTAGACCCTACTTGTTGGAACTTTTGATTTGATTTGCCCTTTTATATGTTTCCATATTGTGTCGAGAGTGTCAACTACAACAAGTCATTCAAATAATAATGATTCTTCCTAAAAGTTACTTCACGAAGCAATCAGATCATCAACGTTTTTATAGTTTTTAAAGTTAGGAAAAGAGGCTCAAATATGTCATTGAATTTTGAGAAAAGGCTCATTTATGTTATTCGTTAAAAATTTGGTTCATTTATGTCATCATTTCTGTTTGAGAAAAGGTTCATCCATGTCATTATTTGCAAACAAAAAATATTTTCAGATTTTGCAAAACTATTTTTTACACGTGGTCAATTATGATTCGGCCACGTAATCAATTAAATTATTTTTTAAAAGGAAAAGGCTCAAATATACGGTCGATTTTTGAGAAAAAAGGCTCATTTATGTCATTCGTTAAGAGTTTGCCTTATTTGTCATTTTGGTTTGTGAAAAGGCTCATTCATGCCATTATTTGTTAACTTATAACAGTTTCGATTTTGAAAAAAAAACTTTACACGTAAAACTCATTCTTATAAGATTTATTCATGTATAACTTTTTTTTCTCATTTCAACGTAGAATTCGACTGAAGATAGCCCTCCTTTCACGAGCGTAACAAATCAGGCCTAACTTAACACAAATTGCCTTTAAAATGACTTAATTTCAGTCAGATGAAAAAACATCAACAATATGTCTATTATATAACTTCAACTTTATGAACTGAGTAGAATAATTTAAATGGTGAGTTCAAAATCGAATATTTGTACACTTTGACACTCTTATTATTTAGTAGGCGTTTGATTATGTTTTATTGTGAAAAAAAAAAAAAGTAATTTTATTTTTAAAGTAATAATATTTAAAAATTAGAGTTGTATTTGATCATGAAATAAATTAGAGTTATTTTTGAAGTGAATAAAAAATTTTGAAATTTCTAAAAATTCTTAAAAATAAGTAAAAATAGAATTTTCCAAATTTTTATGGTCAAATATATTTTGCGAAGTTGATATTAATTATTATTCATTTCATTTTAAGTGACATGATTTAGAGTTGAGAGGCCTAAAAGTTGAATTGTTTAATTTTGATTTGAATTTAAAATAAATTTATTATAAATCATAATATATAACACTTTAAAATATTTTAAAAGTATTTGAAATAATTGTGATAAAAGACTCTTTTCTCTTTAAATAACAACTATGTTACATCAAGTTAAACGGAAAAATTCAAAAAAAAAAAACAAAAAAAAACGTACACCGAGGGTATACACGTAACTAAAACAAATTACACTTGTCATATTATTTAATTATAAATATTAATACATAATCGTAGTTAATCAAGTGTTTTGCACATGATCTTAACTAAATAAGTAGATTGAATTACTTTTTAAATAATTCTGTCAAACTTGCTTTATTTTTAATTGTTTAATTTCCTTATTAACTGAGTTGAGTGTATACATATCCGATGATGGTAGGTTTTTATCAAATATGAAATTGAACTCTGTTTTACTTTTAAATCGTAGAATTTGTTCTAAAATAATGTGTAAAAGGTTTACAAATTCAATCAATTGCACTTAGAAGAATTTTGCAGCATTTTATTTTATAACACATTAGAATTGTAGAAAGAGTTTTGACCATATAAAGTGAAAAAAAAAAAGGGGAAAGGAATAAGAAAATAAAAAAATCACAACATTTATTAAGTGCATGCATGATAAGGCTTAATCACAACATCTATTCCTTCACGGGATTTATATTTTCTTCATTAATACGTGGAAATAAAAGGTAGATTTTTGGTCAAATGAACCAAAAGCTAAGGCTGGTTAATTTGAAAATAGGCTTAATATATATCTCAATAGTTTCGAAATTTGAGAGTAATTCAAAGGGTGAATTATTTAAAGTTTAAGAGAATTGTTGGGATTTTTTTTTCATATTTAAAATTCATTTAAGAAACTGATTTGGTTAAATCAAAAGGGTGATAATGGAAAGTAATCTTTAATTTATGTCCTAAAATATATTTTTTTAAGGGTGTGTTCATACCTAACAATTCACTTAGTGTGGATTAGAGGGAGTACCTTGGAAACTCATAAATTTAAAATTCTAAATCAATTTTAAAGTTTATCTGTAATAATTTAAAACTTTATAACAAACAAGATCGAGAAGTAGTCTACGAGTTTCATCAATAAACTCTTAGGACCCATTTGGCAAAGATTCAAATCAGGTTCATTTGAAGTTAAAATTTGTTTGGACTTGTAATTTAGATCTTAAAAATTGTATTTTTTTCTCGAAAATATGAAAATTTCATAATTTATGGAAGGTATAAAGCTTTTCTAATTCTTAGGTAAGATTGTGAAAGATATAAAAACAATTCATAAAACAAGATATTAGAATATTATAAGACGCCACATTAACAAAACTCATATCACCATTCTCATTTTCCATGTTATTACAAACATTCAAATAAACATAATTTTATAAAGATTCATCGATCTAATAAAATTAATAACTAGCTATCCAAAAAAAGTCCCAAGATAAAGAATAATTTTTTTGAACTGGTCAATGTCACATTCTCACTCCCAATTTTAAGAAAAATCAATCAATAACATTCTTTTGCTAAAAAAGTTTCACAATCGTTACTTCATCACATTAATGTATTTTCAACTGGAGTGAAGTTTGAGTACAAAGTAAATGTTATTTTACTTTTAGACAATAGAATTTGTTCTAAAATGTGGAAAAGGTTTGCATTTTCAATCAATTGCACTACATGGAATTTTGCACTACATTTTATTTTATACCATATCACATTGATATCGTTACACAAAGCTAGAGAATTGTAGAAAGAACTTGACCATATAAAGGGGAAAAAGTAAAAGGAATAAGAAGACAAAATAATAATATTTACTAAAGGCATGTATGAGAGGAAAATAACCATGAACTTTTTGACCTAATTAAAACTTTAAAAAAAGAAAGAAGAAGAAGCTTCTCTTCCTTCAATAATGCATGAAAATAAAAGGTAGGTTTTTTGTCAAAACGATCCAAAAGCTAAGGGTGGTTGATTTGTAAATAGGCTTGCTTAATATATACATCAATAATTTCTAAATTTGAGAGTAAATTTCATTTAAACACCAAGTCAATTAATTTAATTATTATTAATAATATTAATTTGACATCATTATAGAAATTCATAAATTTAAAATTGTGAATAACTTCTAAAATATGCGTATAAAAATTAAAAACTTCATAACAAATGACCGAAAAATATGATTGATAATTGATTTGAAGTTGAGATTTATTTAAATTTGTAATTTAAATCTTACATAAGATTTATGAAATATATTAAAATTAAGTGATTTTAAAGCATGTTACGTTCTTACCACGTTTAGATGAAATTTACCTTAATTCACGTATTGATCACATAAAATCCATAAATTTAGATCTTGTCCATGAATATAGAGAATGACCACCAAATTTTACCACATAACTATAACAGTCATTTACCAAGTAAACATAAAATAAAGAAATAACTTTCTTCATATCCTCAAGTGAAGAAGTCAAGATGTGAAGAAGACAAAGAAAAATCCTACGTGGCAGTGATTTTAGGCCCACAAGTCGTCATGAAGTGGGCCGGTCTCTGAAATTCGTTGACTCAAAAAAAAGCCCAAAGATAAAGAAATCAATATTCAATCGTCACGAGAAAGTGCCGGACCTATCCGAGCGGTGAAATTTTTGAACGGGTCAATGTCATTTTCTTACTCCTTATTTAGACCAAAAAAAAAAAAAATCAATTAATACATTCTTTTGCTAAAAAAAAATTCACAACCCCACCCCTCTTCAATGTTTTTTCAACAAGTGTGAAGTTGTAGAAAGTAATAAATGTTATTTTCCATACATTTGAAATATTAGTACTGGATTGGATTAGATTGAATCTGTCGTGAGTAAAATTTTCAATAAATAATATATAAATATGCTCTTTAATTTGGCTACAATGGATATATACATCTTTTAATTTTGGTGTGCACAAGTAAGTATTTAAATTTGTATAAAATTGAACAAATAGGTATATATATCCTATATAACAATTTTGTGTCCTACATGATGTGTTATGTATATTATGTCACATAAGACGCATATGTCTACTTCTACCGATGCATACCCACCATTGAAAAATATAAATACATGAAACAAAATTAAATGACATATTTATTTATTATACTTCTCTTTTTTGCCTAATTTTCTTTCAAATGGACCTCACTAAAAAAACCGTAGAATGGTCCCATATTTGACAGCACATTTTCAAGTGGGGACACTTACATGCTTTCCAATTTCTTTAAGTTGTAGTATTATTTTTAGAAAAATCAAATCCCATCAATTTCTCTTCAAAGTTCAAACAAATCTAGAAACTCAACTCTCCTTCAATTCCACATAAAAAATAAAAATAAAAACTTCCACCCCACCCCCTTTGTAACACCCCTCCCCCTAGTATTTGGTCTTACTTCCCTAGTCTCAAGTCTCAACTTCCCTTTTTATTAGCCGAGTCCATTGGTGTTATTCAAAGACCCTTCTTCTCTCTCCCCTTTCTGTTTTTCATTTCTTTCTCTTGATATATGGCCAAAGGAAGTGGACTCTCCTTTGATCCAGATCCCATCAAACCTATTCCTACTGTCCTCAATTCTTTTCTTCAACCCCACTTTTATCCTCATAACAAATTTTGTTTCAACTCATCAATGGAATCATCATACAACAACAGGTCACCACCTCCTACTATTCAATTCCCAGTGAACCTTAACTGCTCTACTACTCATCATCATGATCATCAAGAACAACAACATCAACACCACCACATCAGACCAGTCATTGATGAAATGGACTTCTTTTCTGATAAAAAAAATGGTACTAATTCTGAAGAGGCAACAACAGCTAATGACTCTGATAGAAAAGAATCAAACACTCCTCCTCCTGAATTGGATTTTAATATTAATGTAAGGTTAATCAAATTAGGACTACATTTCTTACCAAAATGTTCTTTGTAGTGAATTTTGACATAATTGTATTCATGTTGTAGACTGCTTTGCATCTTCTTACAGCAAACACTTATAGTGATCAGTCCATAGTGGATGATGGCTTATCCCCTAATTCTGATGATAAAAGAACCAAGAGTGAGGTAAGATTAATTAACATCACTCACTATACTGGAGTTTGATTTCTTCAGATGATCACTCAACTAATCAGAAAGAATAGCTATTCGTTGAGTGATCATATGAGAAATCAATTTCTATATTCTGTAATAATTTAGCTTTGTTAACATGAATTTTGGACACTCTCTGTTTCAGTTAGTAGTTCTTCAAGCTGAACTGGAAAGAATGAATGGCGAAAATCAACGATTAGGGGATTTGTTAAATCAGGTGAAAACCAATTACAATAACCTGCAGATGCATATGATGACAATGATGCACCAACAGCAACAAAATCAAGAAAGTGGTCAACGTGATGGGAAAAGTGAAGAAGTGAAACATCAACACCACAATAATCAAAATGGTCATGGAGGAGGAGGACAAGTAGTGCCTAGGCAATTCATGGATCTTGGCTTAGCTGCTGCTGCTGGTGGTGGTACTGGTTCTGAGGCTGAAGAGACTTCCCTGTCTTCATCAGAGGGACGAAGTGGCAGGGAAAAATCGCGATCACCAGCAAATAACATTGAATCAGGTTCCACATGTGGGATTGGAAGAGAAGATAGTCCTGAAAAAGGATCACCTGGTTGGGGTCCTAATAAAATTCCAAGACTTGGCAATAGCTCTGCTAATAAACCTGCTGATCAAGCTACTGAGGCTACTATGAGAAAGGCTCGTGTCTCCGTTAGGGCTCGATCAGAAGCTCCCATGGTATGTAACTTTTGATTTAATGTATATATATTGATTTTGGTTTTAGAAGGAAACTAATTAATACTCTCTTTTTTTGATGCAATCAGATCACAGATGGTTGCCAATGGCGAAAATATGGACAGAAAATGGCGAAGGGGAACCCGTGCCCTCGGGCTTATTACCGGTGCACCATGGCAGCTGGTTGTCCAGTTCGGAAGCAAGTATGTTTCTGTTTGTCCAATAATTTATTTCTGTAATTGTGATTTTTTCCGTAGTATATTAGTCAATCATGAAGGTCAGAATCTTAGTAAATTTAGGCTCTAATTAACAATAATGTGTTAGTTGGTGTTACGTTGCTGTTGCTCTTTCTTGATCAAATACAAAATATAGTTTTTTTTCCAACAATAATCAAGAAAGAATCTTGGTAGGAAATATCTTGAGGAATTCACTCTGAATTTATAGAATAGTAATTAAAAGTATTGAAAGACAAATTGTTCAACCAGAAGTCTCAAATTCGAGTATTCAAATAAAGAATTGTATACTAAAGAATATTTTTCCTTCCTAAGTGGGCCTGCTCAAAGCGAGTCTAGATTTAGTCGGATTAGTGGGCAACAAATATTGAATGAAAGGGGAAAAAAGGAAGTCTTTTGACTGAAGTGAATTTTGTTGCATTGACAGGTTCAAAGATGTGCAGAGGACAGAACAATCTTGATCACAACTTATGAAGGTACTCACAACCATCCGTTGCCTCCGGCAGCTATGGCGATGGCCTCAACAACTTCCTCAGCAGCAAGAATGTTACTTTCCGGTTCTATGCCAAGTGCAGATGGGCTAATGAATTCCAATTTCTTCGCGAGAACTCTCCTCCCTTGCTCTTCCAGCATGGCAACTATTTCAGCCTCGGCCCCGTTCCCTACTGTTACATTGGACCTAACTCAATCCCCGAACCCGTTGCAATTCCCAAGACCCCCTAACCAATTCCAAGTCCCATTTTCAAATCCACCTCAGAACAACATCCTAGCAAATCCAGCTGCACTTTTGCCTCAGATATTTGGACAGGCTTTGTATAACCAATCCAAATTCTCTGGCCTCCAATCATCTCAAGATTTGGAAGGACAACAACACCCTTCAACGATGCCATCATCGATTAATCCATCCAACCACAACCCTCTAGCTGACACGGTGAACGCCTTAACCAGTGATCCTAATTTCACCGCAGCATTAGCAGCAGCCATCACTTCACTTATTGGCAATCCCGGGCAATCAAACAATGGTACCAACAATACAATTGCCACCAACACAACAACTGCCAACAACAATAATAGCAGTGTCCCAAACAGTGGCAATAACAACAGCGATGGCAACAATAAAGTGGCGAATTCGAGTTTTCCAGCAAATTGATTGATAGCTTGTCAATTAAACTGCTGCGCTCATATTTTCCTCTCAAGAAAGAATTTTTTTCTTAAATTAATTTTTTGCTTAATTAGTAATCAGGAAAACTAGATTACTATACAAGTTGATAAGATTTTTTTGTGTGTTTTATAGGTGGCTTAAAACATATAATCTTCCATTCTTTTTGTGGCTGAATAATGTAATTCAAGATTTCTTATCAATGCAAGAAAAAAATGTTGGCAAAGGAAAAGAATAGAAATGATTGAAATTCATTTCTTGTCTGTCTTCTATTTTTTCATTGGTTAATTATCTCTGTTTTCAATAGTATTATTTAGTTATCGCATAGTTTCTTATTTTTCAATATGTACTGGTATTTGCTACTGCATTTGTTTTGTATCTGGCTACTTTCCTGTCTTACCCCTTTCTTACGATCCAACATCGGAAACACAAACTTTTGAGCTAAGTCTATCAGAAATAATTTTTCTACCCCACAAAGATAAGTGTAAGGCATGTTTACATCATACCCGCTCTTACCCTACCTGTGAGACATGAAATATACACAAAAAATACAAAAAGGAAAAGTTACAAGGCAAGTGATAAAGGGGAGGAAAATGAGAAAATAGTAACTCCTCCTACTTTACGCGTCTCATTTCGTTGTTCTTATCCATTCACATTTTTACGATTTTACCTATTTATAATTAATGATAAGTTTTTATAACATCACAAATTTGGATTAATATTCATTTCTTTTTAAACTTCGTATTGATTCAAGCTAACTATATCATATAAGCGACATAAATTGAAACGAAAATAGTAAAATATTGTAAGCTTTGGAATTGCAAGAAGTTGGTGAGTCTACAAGTGACATTATTATTGATATGGGAGTCAAGAAAGGAGTCAATAAAACCGTCTGAAAGTTGTTAGAAATTATAAAGGAGTTTGTTTGACATGGAAAAAACGTATGAGAAAGAAGAAACAAAATAGACTAATGAGAAAGAGATTTGGTTACTTGTCTCATTTGGATGCCTTTCTTATGACCTACAAATGACAAATTTCATTAAATGACAAGTTTTATTTTGATGTTGAATCCATTGTCCGTTTCTTTAACGTTATTGATCTCCATTTTCCTTGCCCATACCTAAAGATGACAAAATCAAGATTGGGATATTTACCCAAATAGTCAGTCGGATTAATTGTTTATTCTTTTTAATCAATATTCGTAGCTTAGACATTGATCATTATACATACTTATACATATACCATACATCTGTTGATTATTTTTAATTTAAGTAGGTGATTGAACGAATTCTTTTAAAATTATTAAATATGTTTTACGTACCTTGTTATTTGTCAGTGTATATTAGTTAAATCTTTATTTATATATTTTGGATTTTCCATTTATTGATAAAAGATTTATGCGACTAAAGATGGATAGATGATATTCTTGTGTGGACTGAGTGACAACAATTTGTACTGACCTTTTTTTTTTCTTCTTTCTATTAGATAAAACATATGAGAAGATGGTTGCCCTTGAAATTGTGACCTAGATAAAAAAGAAGAAAAGAAGTCAACCTCTACAATAATATGCCCTCTTAAATGCTTTATCTCGAGAAATCGACCTACATAAATAAATTTCAGAAAATATCTATTATATATTAGATCTTGATTGGCATTTTACTTCTAGCCACAAATCATTTCTATATTTTACGGTATACATAGGTTCATGATTTTCTACGATCTGAAAGAGCTCTCTTCAATACATTATGACTAGATCGATAGACTTCGAATCAAAGAAAATGAATTAAAAAAATTCATCTCTAGAACCGCGTACGTCTAATAGAACAAGTTGTTGTTCCTTCTTACGTTTTAGTCAGAAAATACTATGACATTGTCCAATTGTGAATCAATGAATAAGACTTTTGAGGTCAAGTAGAAGTCTACATATATGTCTTTTTCTTCTTGAACATTTCTATTGACCTAGTCCTCTTAACTTAATTGCCAAAAACATTTGGGAGTATGCCCTGGCCTACGTGCTATGGCACTACATATATCTTTCTTTCTTTTCTTTTTCCTGTCATATTACGTTTTTGGCTAAATGATGAAATCAATGGGATTAGCGTGATCATATTGAAGAAAAGAAGACTTTAGTGACTCTAGTGGGTCCAAAATATGATGCAAATACTTCATGTTTTTGTTGACAACCCAACAGTTACTCGTAATTAAATTACGATCACATGTATACATGTAATACAATCTTTTCGTATCAAATTATCTATCGTAATTCTCTTTTACACGTTTTTTGAAAAAAAATAATTAGAATGGGATTTTACCCTCTTCGTTCACTTTTACTTGTTTACAATACTAAAAATAGATATTCACTTTTACTTGTACAGTTTAGAGAAAGAAGAGATAATTTATCATTTAATTTCTAATTTACCTTTATTCTTAACTAAAATTATTTCCCAATATTTCTTCTAAACACGAATTTATTATATTTAAAGGATGATATAGTAAGCTTATCATTTTTTTAAAGGGTGTGTCAACTTAAATATGGACAAGTAAAAATGGAATGATAGAGTAATCATTTTACCCTTCTTGGTATTTTAATAGTCATAACAACATCCCATACTTGAGGCATTTGTTATAATAATTACTTGAGGGCAAAATGAGAAAAAATAATTAGTCTTATTTTGAAAAAAAAAGAAGTTTTAATTAAGATAACTATTTTTAGATGATCACACTAATCCCATTGATTTCATTTTGGGATATTGTTATTTTTTTTGGATAAGATGGGGACTTATGGCTCTCTTAAGTTCTTATCAACTTGTCATTTAATGATGAGATGGAGTCAACTTTGGTATATTTAAGTTAAATGACGTGTTTGTTTGTGCTAGAAAATTCTACTTAGAATTTGCAAGGGAAGCATTTATTTTCTTGTGTACAATCCCAATGAAGATCACCTATATATATTAATTGGATCTTCTTGTTTCAAGAACATTAGTTTGGCTAAAAACTCACAAGGTATTTCTTTATTTAGAAAACAATTTTGACATTGAATAAATATAAGTAGTACATTTTCGTAATAGGAAAGACTAAATTCTTTTCTTTTTGGGACATTTACGGAGTGTATAGATAGCCAAAAAAAATTTTTTATAAAAAAAGAGAAAATGTCCTTTTATAAATATTACACTCTATTTATAATTATTTAGGAAAAAGTATTTAAAAAAAGAAGAAGAAACTACATAATTAGACATATTTCACTATCATATATATTATTATTATCTATATTTCAAAATATTACGTATGTTACCACTAATTAAGAATTTCCTGCCATATATCGAGAAAGATATACTTAGATACATGTACTTTTGCTATCAGATACACTAAAATAGGGAGAGAGGATCGAGATAGGGAGAGAGGTGAGTGAGATTTTATTATGTATCCCAAATACGTGTGAATCACACCAGATACATACATCTGTATTTGTATCTGATGTGATTCGCACGTATCTGGGGTACCAGATACCATAGGAGAGTGGCGAGCGAAATGGGGAGGGAGGCGAACGAGATTTTGTAATGTATAACAGATACATGCGAATAACACTAGATACACAATAGATACATGTATCTTGTGTGATTCACATATATATGGGATATCAGATATATAGGAAAGAGGCAAGCGAGATTTGTTTTGTATCCCATATACATGCGAATCCACTTGGATACAATGTATCTAGAACAAATTTGACCCATATATCCTGAGATACATGTATCTGGTAAATACATAATATTGAAAACTAGAGTGTATCTAAGTAATTAATTCCTAAACTAGTGGGATTTATGTAAATTTCTCAAAATACCCAATAGGTACGTATGTTGAATACCTTTGGATATATACAATTCACATATGGTACATACCATTGTGAGTCAATTATTCCTATTGATGTACCATTAAGGTAAACAAAATTCAAATTGTATACCACGAGGGTTCATAACTGCGTGGTGCAATTTTTCAAGGGCAGATTTTGTTTAATGGGACAGGCCAATAAATAGTTTATCCCATCGGGTAATCATGAAAATATCTCTTATTCTTTTTTTTTTTCTTCATTCAATGTCCGATGCTCATTTTAGATCTAATTAATTGATTTTCAAGTTGAAAATTTCCAATTTGAAAGATAAAGCGTTTTCCACCAAAGATAACTTTATTTCCTCTTTATTGTGAAATCTAAATTTATATTAACAAATAGTTTGTGTTGTAGTTCCTTTCTCTAATAGAAAATGATTTCTCATAAGAATATGTTAGAAGTTTAAGTGTCTCATTAATTCAAGAGGCTTGTAAGATAGAGTAAATTTTTGCCAATTTAGTAAGACGTCATTTGAGAGAAATAAAAAGTTTGGAAAAAAAAAATTGGATTCCTGTAAAACAAAGTAATATATTTGAATATTTTTAAGTTTATTTCTCTTAAAATTTATAATAGTTCGTTAGGTTGGAGATCCTGAAATGTTATATTTACAAACAAAAAAGAATATTTCAAAAATTTCTTTAAACGCTTACAAATACTAAATAATATTGTAAGAACTTTCCAAAATCTCCTATAATTTGTCATCCATTACATAAAAATCTCTCTCTGAGCCAACATGTGAAAGTACGCTATAATAATCTAAAAAACGTGTTATTTCTAAACCCATTGAAATGACCCAAGAAGCATCTGTTTTGATCTTATCAACTGAAGCAGTTCTGACTTGTGTTTATTCCTTAAAGAAATGGCATGATGTTCCTACTTTCATTGATTCATTCCAGCAATTCTTAAGTAATGCAAGTGAGGCTTGTCGATTATAAGGCCCAAAATAAAGATACTCAGCCCAAATTTTAATTTGGGTCTAATTGATTGAAAAAAAGAAGCAAATAACACAAATTCTACTAATTTAATTACTCATTATCTCTCTTCCAGTGAATATGGTATATTATGAACCTATCATAATTTAAAAAAATCAAAATCTATACACTTCTTTCCGAAAATTATTCTTCAATAATTTTGAGTTTTTTTGTTTAACAATGACCAGTATTAGTGTGTTGTTGAGAAATTTCGATACAAGGACCAATATCAGATACAACTCATACATATACATGTCCAGATACAAGAATCACATATCTGAGATATAATGACAAATACGTACATTACATGTTCAGATACACAACCAAAACTACTATTTTTTATATTCATCAACTCTTACTCATATACATGTGTATTCCCATGCCCAACTTTTTATGAATAATTATTTTCTTATCTCTCTATTTCTTTCTTCTTCTTTTTTTTTCGCACAATGTTCCATACCCTCATTGTGAATTGAAATATGATTTTTTTTTCAACTTAAGTTGTGATATTTGATATGAAGAAATCGTTGCATGTGAGAATTATTTATACATATAAATGTATAGTTGCAAAGAAAAAGAAAATTAATAGGAAAATTAAAAAGGACGGCAAAGTTCCAGATTCGCAAAAAAAAAAGATCAATAGGATAATTTTTTTCAATTTTTTCTCTCAAATTGATTTAAGCACAATCCAGCTAATTTCTCAATGAAAATTCGTCTAAGTTGTATAATTTCAATTGATACTTAAATGACGACAAACTCAATTTAGACCATAAAATAATTGTCATACTACAAAGAGTTACAAGGTCTCAAAATTATAGTGATGAAGTTTAATTCGACAAGAAAGTACAATCAATTCTTTAAGTGAAGGTTGAGAATTTACAAATTAAAATTCAAAAGGTGTTATTACATCAAATAGGCATTATCGCAAAACCTTTTAAGCTTGTGTAGAAGTTAAAATTAAAATTTTAGTTCATTTGAATAAAATTCGACGTGCTTTGACTTGCATTTTAATGGTTAAGATAATTTTATATTTATGTATATATAATATGTATATGCATGTATATCTCATTGTGTATTCATATATCTCATGTATATGATGCATATCTTCTGCATATTCACGAAAATTCATATGATATACATTGATATATCAATATGATATATTATGTCGTAGATGTTTTCTATTACAAATGTAATCATATGGCACAAACAAATATATATGGGGATATACATGCTAAAGCATCAGCTTCATAAATGTAATCGAAATCAACAACGAAAGAATCAAGTTTTGCAAATTCATGAGTGACAAAATTAAATTCTTCTATTTAAAAAAATAAAGAAGGATTATAGTACGACGATGTTGAAAAAGATGATAAACAAGGACTATAGTACGACTAAATTCATATCAACGATGATAGTTTGTAGTTGCCGTTCACCCTTTCACTATGGAACATATTGTATATTTTTTTCCGATTTTATTAATGAAATTAACAATCATTTGGGTATTAATACATCAAATGTTGTGTTGAAAATCAAATATTCATTAAAGACTGAATATTACCACATATTATTATGTATGCTTTGTTCATAGAGTGTTCCTGGCCTTTTTTGAGTTTTTTTTATTTATTATGAAGTAAACAAATAACTAACCATGTAGATTTGTTCAATATACAAACTAATGTAAATATAGAAAATATTGACTTTATCTGTTTTCTTTTTGTGATTTTAAAATATGCCCCCCTCCCCCCGATCAATTGATTATACATTCTAATCTAAGAAAATATATATCAAATTTATATCTATGATAATTTTTCCTTATAGTTTGGTCTGTAACTTAATATAAGAATGATTCTTAAATTACTTATCTATATATATTTTTATTTGAAATGTTAAATCATGTTCAAGTCTAGCTCACAAACTTTACAGCCAAATGCTTTATGTGTTTTGATGTGCAATATTAAGATAATATATAAATATAAGCTTATGGGTCTAATTTTTACTTTTAAAAAATAATTTTATTTTTTTTCAAATTATATAGTATATTTTTATGGAAAATTTGATATATGAAATCATAATTTGAAATGATGATTCCAGATCGCATGTCCAAATATTAAAATTGTATGTCTAAACACATACTTAATATCAATCTAATTTTATATTATGATTTCATATCGAATGTCCAACCTATAAACCTAAATGATGAACATTGTTAAACAACTATTGACCTTGTAATTATTGAATACGGTGAGAAAGGGAATAAATTGCACAATAGTACAAATTCAAGGCTAAATTTCTAAGGGGTCATTTGGTAGAGTGTATTAGGAAAAATAATACATGCATTAGGTGTGTGTATTAGTTGTACCTTGTTTGGTACATTTTTTTATGTCATGTATAACTAACACAAGCATTAGCTATACACTATATTGTGTATTAAATAGTGTATTACTAATACCATGTAATTCTAGGTATTAGTAATACATAGCATTTTAACACTTGCATTAGATTAAATAATGACAAAACTAGCCTCAAAAAGTGTTTTTAACACATTTCCCATCACTTTTCCATAGTACTTTGTTTTAGAAACCTTTTTTTATCTTCTCTGTACTTTATCAATGGAAATTTAAGAGTGAGTTTCTGTGCAATTTCTTCTTCTTTCTACATAATCAAACGTTGTTTGCTTATCTTCACAAGGTTAGTACTTTGTAAAATCTATTTCTTTCATTATTATTTGTTTTTTCTACCTCTATTTCACAATTTGAGTATAATTCTTTCTCTATCAAAATCAATGATTTAGGGTTTGCCAATCATTTGGGTATGCTATCAAAGTGTTTTGTTAAGTTTAATTTAGCAAATAGTTGTGAAAAAGCAATCGTCCAACTTAGGTTTAGCTTGTTTATGGATATGCTTTGAGTTCATCTATTTCACTCTTTATATTGTCGAAAATTATAATTTTATAAACAAATATACTTATTTTAAAGTTTTATATGTATTCATTCTTATTTTTATGGAAAATATAGGTGTTATTATGGATCTTCAACCATTATCAGGTATTGAATATATTATTCTTATGGAGATAATGTTTCAGCAATTTCTTGTTCTCCTTATTTGTCTTTCCATGGCCAGTCAAGGTCATTGTCTAAGAAGACGATGTCGAAACAGACGTGAGGTTAGGTATCGTATGACTGTTCAAGTTCCGAAAATTATTTTTCACTTACACTATATCATAAATGATAATGATAGTGTATGTATCGATAAGTTAAGAATGGATAGAAATGCCTTTCACACTTTAGTTCTCTTAGCTAAGGATATTGGAGGTCTGAACGATAGTAAAAGTATGTCAAGCAGCGAAAAATTAGCAATGTTTTTAAATATCTTGGCTCATCATGAGAAGAATAGATCTATCAAGGTTGATTATATTAGATCAGGATGGAGCGTAAGTCAGGCTTTCAATGAATGCTTGAGGGCTATTCTCAAACTAACACCATTGCTACTTGTTAATCCTAAACCGGTGCTTGAGGATGAGATTGAAGATCGATGGAAATGATTTGAGGTAGGTGAAATTATTGTTTAGCATCTTTTAACTTGTATACAAAACAAGCAAATTTAACAGTTTTAGAAAAATGTTATATATTTTGAGATAACACTATAATTTATCTTAAAGGGTTGTTTAGGTGCACTAGACGGTACTTACATTCCCATTAGAGTTCCAATCCAACACAAACCAAGATATAGAACAAGAAAAGGAGAGATAGCAACTAATGTTTTGGGAGTTTGTGATAGAAATCTCAATTTTACTTATGTGCTACCTGGATGGGAAGGTTCAACTGCCAGTGGTCGTTTATTACGAGATGCTATAGTACGAAGGAATGGTTTGAAAATTCATGAGGGTAGGCCATTTATATGCTTTCAAGTTACATCACAGAAATGATGGTACTATAAAAGTAACTAAATTATATATTTATAATATAGATAACTATTATTTGTGCGACAGAGGATATACGAATGGAAAAGGTTTTCTTTCACCTTATCGAGGTTATAGATATTGGTTAAAGGATTGGCGTGGCGACAATCCATCGCCTCGATGTAAAGAAGAGCTTTTCAACATGAGGCATGCTAGAGCTCGTAATGTTATTGAAAGGACGTTGGGGAATTCTTAGAAGTTCTTCATGGTACTCGGTTAAGGTTCATAACAGAATCATTAGTGCTTGTTGCTTGATTCATAATTTCATTCGTAGAGAGATGGAAGTGGATCCTTTAGACATTGATATAGAAAAACAGATGGAGTATCAACACGAGAATATTGATGTTGTTGAATCTTCAGAGGAGTGGACCACTTGGAGGGATGAGCTAGCTCAATCAATGTGGAATGCAAGATTTAACAATTGATATATTGCCACGTTTTGAACTATATTGCTACCTGTTAGCTAAAAACCCTTTTTTGGACTTCATTTGCTCTTTAGAACTAGCATGATATAAATTGTATAGCTGCTAGAAACTTTTATCTTTTTGTGACCTTAATTGCACATCCTTATGTACTATTTACATCTCTTTTTGTTGTATGCTTTAATTTATAGTGAAGCTATTATGATGTTTGGTTCTTATTTGTTTTTTTGATAACCTATGCCTCAAGTTTTTACAGGCAAAATGAAAAGTCAAAGATCATCAAATAAGACATCTAAATGATCAAGCAACTCAACACCTTCGACACGAAGGACATGGATTCCAGAAGAAGAACAAACTCTTTTAAATGGGCTTAAAGAGTTGTGTGCTAATGGTTGGAGAGGTGATAATGGAATGAGATATTGGAAAAAATGCTATGGAAGTATAGCTTTGTTAAAGACTCAAAGTGGTTTGGGATTTCAACATAGTGATGGAACTATATTAGTTGACGATCCAAAATATTGGGTTGACTTTATTAAGGTAATTAATATATTGCTTAAGCCTATTATATTTTTGTTATTTCATATGGTACATTTCTTAATTAGTTACTTTCATAATTCATAGTTGATGTGCTTTAAACTAGTGATCAGGTAAATGTTTATCATCACATATACAGTAGCCTCTAGCCTCTCTTTAGATCATCTTATAATTAATTAATATCATATTGCTCTATTTTATTTTTTTAATTTTCTAGACTGAACCACAAGCCAAGAATATGAATACTAAGAAATGGCCAATGTTTGAGGATTGGGAGGAAATCTTTGGTAAGGATAGAGCAACCGGAGAGTTTGCAGAAGGACTGCTAGATGCTACGGAGGAAATTCAAAAGAGTCAAGCTCCACAACTTTCTAACGACATGAGTTTGGGATTTTCTATTGATGTTGATGATGAAGAAGAAGAAGATGCTTATCATAGTCCTAAAGTTGGTACTGAAGAAGCTGAAAATGTCTCTGGACTTGGTGGATTTGCTACAGCTGAAGATTTCACTGAACCTAGTTCATTTACTGGAGCTGAAAACGTCGCTGGACCTAGTGTATTTAATGAAGAAGAAAACGTTACTGGTTTTGAAAATGAATATGATGGATCACGAAAAACTCATAAACAAGGTGAGTATTCTAAAAGATCATCTTCTAATGTTAATGAGAAAGAGAAAAATAAGAAACGGAAAAAAATAGCGGAGGATGATAGTGAGACATTTCTTAAGGGTATGATGGAAGTTATGAAAAACTTTACTGAAAGTCAAGACAAAAGAATTGGTTCCTTGATTGAAAAGATGGGGGATCGTGATCGATTTGATGTTCGTGGTCAAGTTTATTCTATTCTTAAATCCCCTGCATTTGAGTTGTACACCACAGAGCAGCGTATAAAAGCTGCAATGATTCTCTGTAAAGACGACAAAAAGATGGAATTATTTTTACGTTTGGGTGAACATGAACGTCAGACAATGATGTGGATGGTTGTCCATGATAAACTTTGAAGTAGTGGTAAGTTTGTGGATATAAGTGGCTACACTAATTTAACAGTTTTTGCTTGAAACCACTTCATAGTGTGACAACAGTGGCATTTTTTGACACCTCTGATTCTTAATGTGCTCACGAGGACGTTAAATCTTTTTGTGTAACTAAGTTTTATCAAAACATCTTAACTCATGTGTCAATGTTAAGTGCATATGTAATTATATAGCTGTTATGACAGCTCTTTAAATTCTCTTGTAGCCATTTAATTTTGAGATTCTACGATGCAATTATATTGCTATTATGACAGTTTTTAAATCTCTCTTGTATTTCTCTCCATCTGATCTTTGTTTTTCATTGTTAATTTCTCTATAAGTTGATGAGTTGTGTGTGATGGAAGAGGTGACAAATTTCACTTCTATTTGTTTACAATTTAATGGAAGCAGAAAATTATACTTCTTGGCTTGTTATGTTTCAGGGAAGAAAATGCGTACATGGCCAAGCTAGTTGAGCAAAAATTGAGGTTGAAGCTTTTACCTTTTCTTAGAAATATTAAATTGTGATGTTTAGATGAACTTGTGTACATTAGACTAATTCCACGTGATACCTGTCAACCTCGATAAGTGAGATGAAATCATTTTAGTATTTCGCCTCCATTTGAGTCTGAGATTCCATGAGCGACACCCTTGAGTTCAATGGATTTTTACCTTTATTGTTGCTCAATTGGGCATTTCCTGCACTTTGTAAAAGCATGGTATCATAAGAATGTCGACGTTGTGGGGATGTCTGTTGAGAACCAGCAAGTTATGCAATCTTTACAAAGCTTTCAACTTTAGTAATAAGAATAGAAAGATTAGTTTTTTTTTGCTTTAAAACTAGTGCTTAGTCCTAACTGTTGTTTAGTTTTTACTTAACTACTTCATGTATAGTTAAGTTTGCTGCCAAATGATTACATTGATAGTTGGGATTCTTGTCCAGCTTTTTGCTTAAAGATCTGTTTGCGTAATGGTGAACAATTGATTCGCCTTTTGCTTGCTGGTATTAGAAAGCTTGATTCGGATTTTCTTTCCTTTCATCCTTGGCAGGATATGTGTGATACTTGAGAAATCTTGAGTTGTTTCCTCACTATTTGATGAGCTTTATTTTTCGTTTGATTCTAGATTTGTCGTATTGCATCAATATCAAAGTTGGTATTTGGAGTGAACCCCATGGTTCTTATTTTACACCGGTTGTTTGACACAAGGTCACATAGATTCTACTGCTCCGAGTTCTGGGGTGATAGACTTGGATCTTTTGTTGCTATTGACTTTTCTGCCAAAAATCTAGAAGTTGTCGTTTTAACTGATACATATGTTTCTGCAATTGGCGAACCAAAGAAGTTTTTGTGTTGGACTTAATTCTAAACCTAATCACGATGTTTTTATACTTGAACGACATGCTGCATATGTTTAGTTATGATGTACTGATTGATGCTTATGGTCTTCTGGACAAGGCTGTCCAAGTGCTATGTGGAATGGAGCTTGATGGTTACAATCAATATTAAAAGCATGCTGCACTTTGTTTTTTGTGGATTGTAAATGATATATTATGCTAGTGTAACTATTATCGTAAGATTAAATGAATTTTAGTGTAGTTCATTAAACAAGGTAGGATATTTTTGAGTTATGAACTTTAATGTAGTGTACGATTTGAGGTTCCTCGTTATCAAACAGTTTTTTGATAGACGAGGTCCTCTTTCTGCACATCACATGACTAATTCTTGGACTTATGGGAACTTTTTATCTCTAGTTGTATCAATTTGGTGAGAAGTGAACACTGTTGATGCAATACTGGATGTTTTCTAGTCATTTGCTTCAAAGTTAAAGTTAACAGAGATGAAGGCCAACTTTTCACAAAAATATTTTGACGCAATAGTAACAACTATTTAATTATATTTTTGAAAAAGAAGAAGAAGAGCTAATGATGTTTTAGCAAAAAAATCTTTTTTGAATTATTAACAAAGAACCTTGTTACAAAGGAAGTGTACAAAAGAAATAAAGTGTGAAGGGTATTTTTGTAAACATACATTTTTTTAATAGAAATTATGCAAGGTTTGTTATTTCTAATACATCATACCAAACAGTGTATAAGAAATAATGCAGACATTCTAATGCAAGTACTACTAATGCAAGCATTACAAATACACCCTATTTTGCATTATTCTTATACACTCTACCAAACGACCCCTAAGTATGATATATAATAGTAACTTAGTACTTAATATATATCTAAAACTAAAGAATATAAAGTAGGAATTAGGCGAATAATTTTCATACTGAATGAGTACAATTATTATTCGTGAGACAAATGAAAGTCTGGTGGAAGGTTCCTTCTCACTTTCCCCCTCTGTTTTTTCAAAAAAGATATACAAACAATTTTGACAAAATCATATTCCTATCTTGATTTTTATTATTCGAAAGATAAGATCCCATTAATTTATTTTACATGACGTGTAGATATTTATACTCCCTCCAACAATAGTTGACTATTAATTTGATACCTCCCTCAAAAAACAATAAATAATAAGAGTAATTTTATCATATTATTTTTTGACTTTATTAAATTCAATGCTTTGAGAAATGTTTTAGATGATAAATAATATTTAATAACAAGGGTAAAATAGACACAAAAGTTAAATTATCTCTTCATTTTCTAAATTGAACAAGTATTGCTGGATAACTATTTTTAGTATAATGAACAATTATTGGACTGAGTAATAATTTAATATATGTGACCTTGGGTAGAGTGAGTAACCCAATTGGCTAAGTTAAAGCTCTATAAGTTGACACACCACTCTTGCTTTGTTCATTCTAGGTTTCTCCTAAAAACCTAAAACTTTCTAATTTTTCCGGTGTCGATTCTTTGGTAAGCTTCATTAATCTTCTTATTTTTCTCTTTTATGAACATGATTGAGTTTACCCTTTTTGTGTTATCAAGTTTTATTGTACAAGATTTGAGCTTTGATCACTTTATTGATGTTCTTGTTGTAATATGTACTTTTTTATTTGTGGGGTTTCTTCATTTTTCTTTAATGAGTTTTGGGGAAGTTTGTATGAGCTGAGGAATGATGATACTGGGTTGATCTTCCCTTTTTGATCTGTTTGAGGTAAAAAGGATTAAAAAGATCATGTTTTTATGTTGACCCAGGTGAGTTGATAGTAGAAAGATTCAGTTTTTAGGGGTAATCTGAAATTTTGGTTTCTGTAAGGTTTTGTATTTCTGCTTTGCGTATAATTTATTGATGTGGGTAGGATTATTTTAAGATGATGATATCATTGGACTTTGTCTCTTAAGGACAATGTTTGATGATTGAAATGAGATAGTTATGTTTTTGTTACCTTTTCTTTGAATACTTGAAGAAAATTGTTTTGGTAAATACAGAGGGTCTATTGGAAACAACCTTTCTACCTGCCCAAGGCAGGGGTAAGGTCTGCATATACACCACCCTCCCCCATATTTAACTTGTGAGATAACACTGGGTATGTTGTTTTTGTATTTGTGTCATTGCAGATTATCTTTTTCTCGTTCAAGTTTACGTCAATTACGTCTACTAAGAGCTTCAGTTTTGTCTAATAAAGTTTGATATCTCTGTCCCACATGCCCCCCTTCTTGGTAGGGTTTTTTGGGTGGGCAGTAGCATATATATATGTATTATCTACTTCTTTGAATTTCTTCAGCTATCTAGAATTGGTTGGGTTGGGAAGTGGAACTGTCTATTTCTTTGTTTTTTGTTCTCTGTAGTGTACCAGTTTTTGTGGAATTTGTGTCATGGGTCCCCTGCAAGTTTGTTGTGTTTAAAATGTTCTAACCTGAGCTTCTTGTATAAAATTGAAGATGTAAAGAGAGACATTGTTTTAAAGTTAATGTCTTGTTATCCTAACTAAGTGATAGATCCGTAAATGACAAAGGAGAGTGTGTATCAATGGATGATTAATTGACCTGTTGTCATGTGTTATGCAGTGCTAAGGATGGGTACTAGATATGGAGCCTGTTTAATTGCACTGTGCTTGTTGCTTCTTTTATCCCCTTTGGTGTTTTCGGTATCAAATGATGGACTGGTCAGAGTTGGAATCAAGAAGAGGAAGTTGGATCAGACCAATCAGGTTTTTGGGGGCATTGATTCAAATGGAGCGCATTCTGCACGAAGTTATCGTCTAGGTGGAAATGTAGGAAATTCAGACACTGATATTATTGCACTAAAGAACTACTTGGATGCTCAGTACTTTGGTGAGATTAGCATTGGCTCACCACCTCAAAAGTTCACTGTCATCTTTGATACTGGAAGTTCTAATCTTTGGGTGCCCTCTGCAAAATGTCATTTTTCAGTGAGTAGCTATATAATGTTGTTATTACTGATGCAAATACATGTTGCCATGTCTTAACGACGAAGCCTTATGTTAATTTAATCTGATGCAGCTTGCTTGTTATCTCCACCCGAAATACAAGTCAAGTCACTCCAGTACCTACAAAAAGAACGGTAATAGATGCTACTCATGTTTCTAGTCTGTTTCACGTTTGCTTTACTTCAATTGGAGTCCAACCTGTGATTTTTTAAAATTAATTGGAGTATATGTACTTTTTCATTGATCGAGTGTGTGCTGTGATTTCTTTTCATTCAATGAAGGACAGACTGATAGCACCGAGTCATCTATTATTTAGTTAAATGACCTGATGAATAACAACTCCGTCAGGCTGAGGTTACAATAAAATAATTTCACTTGGAAATATTTGGAGCTTTAATATCAAAGAACAGATAAAGATCAAAATGGATTATTGTAGATAGTCATCTTCATTGCATGTTGACAAAATTGATGTGCATATATTTGATTTATAATTAACAGGAGGAGACTATTTATCTTAAATGCTTTTTTTAGCATTGATTTGATGCTATTCAAGTTAATCTGTTCCACCCTATCTTTGAAAAAAAATGAGAGGAGCTTGACAGTCACAATAAACCATGAAAGCTGATGATTAAGTGCCTTCCATGTCTCCAGTGGTGAACATGCCCTCCTTTATGGTAATGTGTCAAATGTGAAAAACCATTAAATATTGCGAAAAAGTCAAGATGCTTGCCATGTGACATGCCCTGATATGGTTAAATACAGAATATCGATGTTATATAGGCGAAAGATAGTCTATTAGGTCAAAGCTCTGTCATTGTTGAGATCTATAGACAGAAAAGAAGCTCTGCCTAGTTTGCCATTTATTCTTGTGAAATTTTCCTGCACATGGAAATAGTTTGCAAAATATCAACCAATTCATTCTTGATGCAGGGACATCTGCTGCAATCCACTATGGAACTGGATCTATTTCTGGATATTTTAGCAATGACAATGTCAAAGTTGGCGATCTTGTTGTCAAAGATCAGGTAATTATTGAATTGAAGTGTTTTGGATAGGCTCTGTGAGTTTCTTTCTTAACCTTTTTTTTTTTTTGGGAATAGGACTTTATAGAGGCAACTCGAGAACCAGGCATCACCTTTTTGGCAGCCAAGTTTGATGGTATTCTTGGACTTGGATTTCAAGAGATATCTGTAGGGAAAGCTGTCCCTGTCTGGTATGCTATCTATATTTGTATGAGAAAAAATTATTTTAGTTTCAAGGCGATTTCCTTGGATTTCAATTATGAATTTTGCTAGATTTTCTTACTTATGTATTTGATTTCATGGAATTTACTTCTTTTGATCTGTTATGTTCTTCTAAATTCTTTCTTGCTTGAATCAACAAGTCTTGAGACATCTATAATTTTCTTAGGTACAATATGGTAAATCAAGGTCTTGTTAAACAATCCGTCTTCTCATTCTGGTTCAATCGGAATGCTGAAGAGGAAGAAGGAGGTGAACTTGTTTTCGGTGGAGTTGATCCCAAACATTTCAAGGGTGAACATACATATGTTCCTGTAAATCACAAAGGCTACTGGCAGGTAGATTTTCTATTCAAATTCTAAAAATGAATCTGCACCTATGCTGTATACTTTTGTTTGGACTGATTAAAGTATGTCGTATTTTCAGTTTGATATGGGTGACGTGCTTGTCGATGGTGAAACAACTGGTATTATTTTTTGATTTATTGTTTGTGATGTTGCATGTGAAAATTAATGATTCTGAATTTTCAAGCTATTTTTCTTCATGTAGTCTGTGAAGCTAATTTTCTTCTTTTTTTTTCCCCAGGATTTTGTTCTGGCGGTTGTTCAGCAATTGCAGACTCTGGAACATCCTTACTGGCAGGACCAACAGTATGTATTTTGCTATACAGAAATACAATCAATAAGAGCCAGAACCACAATTATATATATTTTGTCTTCACATCAAATCTTGAGCAGATAACATTAACTTAAATAAAACTGCAACATTTTTTCGATAAGCAAACTTCACATTTTTAGTTCTTCATGGTTTTTCTTTTAAAATCTGAACTTGCAGATTTTGTTGTGTACAAAACCTGTCTTAATATTTTATTCGTTTTTTGATTGCTTCTATTAGGATTGTCAATGACTAGTAATATTACCTCGAATTTCTGTTTTTCGAAAAAAATATTTCTCAAATTTCTTTTGGACTTGCCTAAAAGCCGATCTAACCAGTAACAGAGTTGAACATTACAAATAAGGAATGGTTAAATTTTACAGCTAATGTAATCCTAGAATGCCTGATTGACAAGCTCTTCTTCACCAGATGAAGAATTCCTGAGGTTAGGGGGGGGGCTTGTGACCTGATCACATACATTAAGTTTTTGGATAGATCTCATTATTCATAACAATGGAATAGGTGTTTTTGGGCCATGTGATTTCTTACTCAGCTGCTACTCCATGATGTTCAGTTTAAATCATCGAGTTCTTAATGCATGTTTGTTTCTTGCTTATGGTAATATATTCTCACCAACAACATGCATCAGAATAAACTAATTTTCTTCATTCATATATTCTTTTTTCAGACCATTATTACTCAAATTAATCATGCAATTGGAGCATCAGGAGTTGTCAGCCAGGAGTGCAAGTCAGTAGTTAGTGAATATGGAAAAACTATACTGGATCTACTCGAATCAAAGGTATGACATCTGCTAAGTATCTTTCCTATAATTATTCTAGAGAAATGTATTTGCACCCAAACAGTTGTATACACAGGATTTTGCACATATGGTGGAGCCTATTGCCACTGATTTGGCTTGTGCAAGGATTTAGATCTGGGGATGTGGGGTTCTAACGCTACTCCTGTCTCAAACTGCTATTTTACTTTGTATTATTTTCAAGCTTTGTTGACTTATTGCATATCCCCACGTGCGTGCACACACACATATTGAAAATTATGGATGAGCGCGCACACACACACATTGAAAATTATGGATGACACCTCTTGCTACAAGGTGTCTCCTCCACTGCATCCGAGTGTCTTCACCGACACCTAACTGTGTCAAGTTACTAATTTTGAGCAGCTTACTGCATTTGATATTAGAGTCTGAGTTCTGGTTTTCCCGCCTATGCTTTACAGGCAGCGCCTCAACAGATCTGCTCCCAAGTTGGTTTATGCTCTAGAGATGGTGGACGAGATGTTAGGTGAGGTTAAATATATCTGCATGTTCAACATTTTGCATTTGAAATGATTATAACTAGAAATGATTAAATATACAAATGCCATAAGACTGGTATCTCATCAGTGTTATCAACCGTCTTTCTCTAGTGATTACCGTTAAGAGAAGAAATGAACAATTTATTGTCACGAGAAGTTGCTGCAGGTTCTACTAGCTGTTTATTTGAACACATTCATCCTCGATTCTATTGCTGTATGTCTGGTCCAATTATTAATGTTTAATTCTATATGCAGCATGATTATTGAGAGTGTGGTGGACAAACACAATGAGGCTTCGAATGGCGTGCATGACGAGATGTGCAGGGTTTGTGAGATGGCTGTGGTATGGATGCAAAACCAATTAAGGCGAAATGAAACTGCAGATAGAATCTTTGACTATATGAATAAGGTGAGGTAGATTTTATACATAATGTAAAGTGAATGTCGGTTAATTGAGATCTCAAGGCTTTATTCAAATCCCAACTGCAGCTTTGCGACCGATTACCCAGTCCAATGGGAGAATCTGCAGTTGACTGCAACAGCCTTGCTTCCATGCCTAATGTTTCCTTTACTGTTGGTGATAAAACATTTGAGCTGACGCCGCAGCAGGTAATTTTTATCTGCTCTACTGATGTGCTTTGTCTCACTTAAGATATTGCTTCGGAGAACACGTGTCAAATAGGCAATCCATATCCAGCCAATTCTTTTCAAGAAGAATGGGCATCCTAGACTTCCTTGTTTTGTCTATGGTTTAACCAAGTGATGCTTTTTGGAGATTGACTTAACACTAGGATGAAGACTCTTTACAGTTTCTGTTTTCCCCAAAATAGGTCCCGAAATAGAAGTCTTTGAAACACGAACAGCATGAACCAATCACAATTGGGAAAATGCAAATATGCCGATATCTATTGTACTTGACATTTTTTTTGTGGTTGTTACTGAACAGTATGTCCTTAAAGTTGGTGAGGGTCCTGTTGCACAGTGCATAAGTGGATTCACAGCATTTGATGTGCCGCCTCCTCGTGGACCCCTTTGGTATGCCTCTCTACTTTTTGTTCTGCATTCTCACTATTCACTAGTATGTTTAATTTGAGGCCACAATAATCAGCTTCTATGAATCACCTAATGAAAATTAGTACTCCCTCCATTCCAGATTATGTGACTTTATTTTGCTTTCACTATGATGACCTCTTTCAAATTTTGGAAATAATTTAACTTAAATTTCCCATCTTATCCTTTGATGACAAAGCTTGTCTAGCCGCTGTACAAATGTTATGACAATGTTTAATACCACAAGTTTCAAATGTTGTTTAGCCACACAAATTTATAACATGTTTAAGATCAGAAGTTTCAAATTCTCTTTCTTAAACACAATGCCCCGGTCAAATAGGTTCACATACATTAGGAGTATTTTTTATATAGGTACCTTCTTTAACGTTATTTATTCTGACAGTGAATTATCCTTCACTTGTTTCGACATATTCTGAGAACTAGATATATATTCATTTTGTCGATAGTTGTGTGTTCACACTTCACTGTAACATTTGTACATTTATTGAAACTTCTTACTCTGGCTAAAATGCATTAAGTACTCTTCTTTCGAAGTTCTGCTCTGCAAAGTCTTTCTAAACTATTTAATGTTGAGCTTCTATATAATATTATTCAAACATGAAACTGAGTAAGAGTTGTGAACAACAATGTTTTTAGAAGGTAAAAGTGGGACTTGCCTCTCACGAAGAGGCAACCCTCGAGGGCAATCCATGCATCCCTTACACTTCGTATTGTTTGTTATGCGTGCACTAGAAATTTGACTATAATTTTATATGACGTTATTCATGTGTTACAGGATCTTGGGAGATGTTTTCATGGGTCGCTACCACACAGTGTTTGACTATGCGCAAATGAGAGTTGGTTTTGCGGAAGCAGCTTAAACGCCTCTGTTTATTTCTGTGTTATGCCCTTTAAGTATCACGTTGTCTTTTGAACGAGAAAATTTTCTGCGCATGTAAATAAATAACTGATGCTTGAATCTTCTTGCTGGATTTTTTAACAGCTGCTGTGTTGTGTTATGACAGATTAATTGCTCGTCTTTTGTAATTTCTGGTTAATTTGTAATGCTAATTATGCAATGGTTTGGTTTATGCCCGAGGAAAATAACTCATCAATATTGTCTTTTAAGTACTTGCTGACATATCGATGAAATAATTTCAGTGTATGGGAAGTTGTAAATTACATTTTGATTTTCTAAAATAACAATTACTTTTTCACCTAATTATGAATGAAATTATTTTTTGACGGAAGGAAAGCCTTAGCGTAACTAATAAAGTCTGATTTTTCTTCTTGGAAGTCACAAGTTCAAGCTATAAAAATAACACGTAGCGAAAGTTTAGTACACTGAACATGAGTAGGACAAAAGTTTCTCAAAGATCACAAACTTTGGAAGTCACGCAACATCTCTTCACGTATGCAATGAAAAGCAAATTCTGAAAGGGGAGAGATGACCAATCATATTTTTTATTGTTTGTTTTTTTTTTTGGAGAAGAACAATAAAACATATATGTTATTTTTGTTGGATATTTTGTAATATATAGATGTCTTAAATTAAACAGATACATTTGTTTATGAAAGAACATGACTGTTATGAAAAATTATCATATCCAAGATAAGCATTTTTTATTCGTATTTAATGTTTATATCAATCTAATCAAGTAATTTAATCTTAACCGTTAAAAAGTAAAATATTAGTAATCACTAATAATTGACTGAGCCAAGATTAAAATAGAAATAAAAGTTGGTTAACTTGCACTTCACCACTAAATTAAAGAGGTAGATTATTTTGTTTGTAGAGTGAAAATTGCGGTTTTGGTGAAATTAGTTGCAACTTCTTTCACTTTTAGTTGAAAATGCATATTATATAAAGTTCTAAACTTCTTCTTCAAACCAACTTCATTTTTTTTTGTCTTTCAGGACCATTATTATTTTAATCTTTTTCATATTAATAAGCACTAATGTATAAATATATAACGAAAAACCAATGATGATGGCTAACAATATGATTTTCACTTCTGTATTATTCTCCATTGATTTATTCGTTCTACCTTCACATGGTAGGAATAAAAATTCGTACATGTCATCTTTTTTCAAACTTTACTTGTGACATGACGCTGAATATGTTATTGATTTATTTGTCCATAGTTGAAAAAGAAAAACCTTATTTTACGAAAGGTCAAAAGGTTTATACTTTTTATCATTTGAAAAAAAAGAGTAACTCCACCACCTTTTGCAAAATGTGACTAGTGGAACAAAAGGATAAGGAAATAATGTTAAAATTAAAGATTATGAGGTTACGTGAGCTGAGATATTTTCAAATGATTGTTTCCAAAACAATAAACTCTTTTCTATAAATGACAGTTTAACAATATAATTATTTAAGATCTTGCTTTTTTTGGAGAAGTTTTTTACATGTGAAAAACAGAAAGCGAATAAATATTCAAACACAAACAAAACTTAGAGCTTATTTGAATTGATTTTTGACTTAAAATCGTAAGTTAAAAATTTTAACTTTTAACGTATTCTTATTATTTTAATTTAAAATAAAATGATTATAAGCAATTTTTAAATTTACCATATGCAAAAAATACTTAAAAATTATTTTAGCTTAAAAACACTTATAATAAGTTAATTCAAATAGGCTTTTATATATACCCAATAAGCAAAAGGAAAACAGAAGCAACCTACTCATTAATCCCCCCAAACAAGTCCAAATTTAAACAAGTGTTTGCACACGAAATTAATGTTTACTTTTAATTAAAACTTTCTTAAATAATGTGTCAGGTCAACGTCAAGGACCAAATTATATGAACGGAGAAAGTAATACTCTCTCAAAAATGACTCTTTCCCTTTTTCAGCAACTTTTTAATTTCAATTTTCTACATAGCTTGTTTAAGACCACAAAATTAATGAACATTTGGATATATTTGATATACCTTTAATTTAAGATCATAAAATTTTAAAATCTTCTTTATCATCTTAAATTTCGTACCAAGTCAAAATAGATCAAATAAATTGAAATATAAGAAATAATATTTTTTTTCGATTGTGACTCCTTCATTCTCAATTAGAGATTTTGGGTTTGAGTCCCCTGGGTACAGAGTCTCCTTTGTTAAGGAGTGCTTACCCCCAATATGAAATTTTACCGGCATGAATTCAAATTTAATCGGATTCCAATGTAAATATTGAAAAACCAAAGAAAACCTCACGTGTGTACTGCTGAGACTTACTAGCTGTCCCACCACAGAGACAGACAGCTTCTTGCTTGTTCCAAACTAATAGGAATACGTAAAGTTCACCACAGTCTGCCCAATAACTCTACTACACTTGGCATCAACTTTAATATACATCAATTTCTTTCTCCATTTCGGAAACTTTATAAAACGTGAACAGCTCACATAATTTAACTTGTTATATTTCTCAGCTGGATAATTGTATTCTCTCCATTTTAAATTATTTGTCTAGTTTTGGTTTGATATGAAATATAAAAAGTAAAGAACACTTTTAAATTTTATTGATTTTAAACTAAAAATACGTGAAATGAATTCAAATTTTTCTTTAATCTTTATAATCTTAAACATTTTATATAGAATGTTAAAATTAAAGAATTATCAAAAATATTTTTTTTAAAATGAACTAAAAAAGAAAGTAAGACAGATAGTCGAAATTGGATTAATATACGGCTTTGTCTATTTCGACTTATCTAAAAATTGGATTAATATACGGCTCAAATTAATTCATAAAATATCTTGATGAAAACTTTTCAAAATTAATTTATTTGAGAGTTGATATAATGATAATATATTAGTTTTGTTTCGTAATCAAACAAATTGTTGCTATAAGAAGTGACAAATTAAATAGAGAAATTTGAATTTGTACGAGTTAAGTGAATGAGCTATGATCCCTTATTTTAAGTCATTTTGATTTGACACATCTCAACCCAAATAATTTAAATAACATATTTCAATCCGTCCAAATTTATCTCACCCCGTACATCTAAGTTGGATCTCACTTAAAGGAAAAATTTAGAGCCAATAGGAGATCCATTATTTCAAAGTTGAAAAGTGTAAAGTGGTAGAGTCTAATTTCATTCTTATTAAAAAGGACTAAGAAATGGTCACTTAAATCATGTCCACATGCATTTTTGTTGCGTCTTTCTCTGTCTACTTTTTTATCTTAGGTTTTATCTCTTTTTCTTTTCTATGTCTAAATTCCTTAAACCACTAAATTTTAAAGTTTATTTCAATCTTTTTTATCTGTAGTAGTCACTATCTTCAAGTGATCATTATCCTTATTTTCTTACTGATTGCAAAGATTTCAGCAATTATTTCATTAATATTGTTTGGGAAGTAGGAGAACATATAAGTAGTTTTGATGATTGATAAAGTGAGCTTGGTTCAATACTTGTTGTCTTATGTGTACTCTATCAGGTGAACCAGGTCATCAGATGTGAATGCAAACAACGTGTACAAATATGGGAGATTGCGGCAAAGAAGACCTGTAATGAAGTGCAGAAATAAAGGAGTGAAAGTAGAAATAACGAAATAATTGAAGAACCAGACGATGTGAACCTGGTTCACAACCCAGCAGCAGAACCAACACGAAAAAGAAGTGCAGAAGACTACCAATGCGGGAAAAAAGTGCAGAAGACTCCTTATAGGAAAAGGAAAGCTCCTAAATAAGGAAAAGAAGTGCAACAGACTCCTTATGGGAGAAGGAAAGAAGTTAAAGAACGAAAATAATAAAAGAAGACGTTTCCTAGGCAGTTAAGGAAGGAGGCAAACAAGTTCTATAAGGAAAAATATTAGTTTTATAGAAATTCTTTCCTTATTGAAGTCGGCTAAGGATCTGTCAACTCTATATAAAGACAAGGCTGGAGAAAGAGAAGATCGGCTTCTGCAATTACAATTGAGAAAATTTTCCAGCAAAGGCAAAGCGTCACCTATTGCATATTCACCAAGGTCATCATCTTGAGAGCAATAACCATTGGAGCCAAACTGCAGGACTTCGTCACAGCAACACTGGAACCAGGTTCATGAGTTGTGTTCGAGTCTGAATTATTGAATGTTGAGGTCTGATCAATTAAAGGCTAGGGTTATTAGTCTTTGTTGATTTGTTCTAGGTTTATTATTGAGTTGTAATAATTCCTAGGTTGGAGAACAAGAAATGGTGGCTTCTTGGAGGGTTGAGAGAATTGTTCAAGAAGTGGGTTTGGCTTCTTGGAGGGTTGAGAGAATTGTTCAAGAAGTAGGTTTGGCTTCTTGGAGGGTTGAGATAGTTGTTCGAGAATTGGGTTTGAATTCTTGAAGGGTAGAGTCGACGATTATAGTTAATCGTTGTAGAGATAGAGGTGTTAGAGTTAGTTCATTGATTATTGAGTTGTAATCTTGAATTGAATAATAAAACAGAGGTGAAGTTTTCCCTTCCTAGAGAGAGGAAGGTTTTTTCGATAAATCTTTGTTTTATTGTGCAGTCTGTTTACTTAGGCAAACGTACAAGAACCTAGTTCTTGCATAAGGGGCAAGGTTTCTTCAATTGGTATCAAAGAAGGTCTTTTCATTAAAAGACTCACATCTTGAAAAGGATTAATTGCTGCACCACCTACACCACAAGAAGGAGCTTCCGAAACACGACCACCAATGTTCAACGAAAAGTATTATGGATGGTGGAAGAACCGCATGATGGATCACCTGATAGGAGAAAATCCAGACCTCTGGGTAGTAGTCTTGGACGGTCCGACCATACCCATGAAGAATGGAACTGATGGAACCACTCAAGTACCAAAGGAAATGAAGGAATAAAATACTGCGGATAAACTCGCAATTCAGAACAATGCTAAAGCCAAGAAGATTTTGATATGCGGTATAGGTCCTGATGAATACAATCGGATCTCATCATGTCAAGATGCAAAAGCACTATGGGAAACTCTGCAAACCGCTCATGAAGGAACAACTCAAGTAAAGAAATCTAAAATTGACAATTTGAATAGACAATATGAGCTGTTGCGTATGATGGAAGGTGAAACAATTCAAGACATGCATACCAGGTTCACTGCAATCATCAATGAGATTTACTCACTAGGAGAAATTATTCCCAATGGGAAGGTAGTCAGAAAACTTTTAAGTGTTCTCCCAGAGTCATAGGAAAACAAGGTAGAAGCTATTATTGAAGCACGTGATCTAGATACACTAGCTATGGATGAACTCATTGGAAATCTCATGACCTATGAACTCAAGAAAAATCAAGAAAAGAAAATCGAAGGAAAGAGAAAAGAGGAGAACATGGTTCTGAAGGCCACAACACCAGAAGATTTTGAGGACAAAAATATTGCACTAATGAATAAGAGGTTCTCTAGAATGTTAAAGAGAGGACAAGTGTTTCAAAGGAGAACCTCACAGAAAACAGCTGAAAATTCAAAGGAACAGGTTTGTCACAAGTGCGAAAGTCCAGATCACTTCATCAAGTTCTGTCCACTATGGGCTATAGAACACAAGAGGAACGACTCAGAAAAGAGAAAGGAGACCAAGAATGATAAGTTCATTCTCACAAACAGATGAATGACAAATCAAGAAGTAGATCTCTCGATGAAGAAATCATTTGCAGCGTTGGGGAACTTATCAGAAGAAGAGTCTGAGGAAGGTGGATTCAAAAATCGATCATTGCTTGCAATAGAGGAAACAAATAAATATGACTTTCTTGCACTAGTCGCCATAACGGAACCAGACGAGGAAAGAAACACCTGTCAGTCACAAGAAACAATTCGAGCACTAATGGCTGGAACAGGTTCTGATGAAGATGAAGAGGAGAAAAATCAACCAGAGGTAAGTTTTCTTGAAACTAAGTCTAAAATAAATATTTATTCCAAGAAACAATTGCAATCCTCATCTTCAGTTCTTATTGATGCATATGAAAATCATAATGGATGAATATGCATCCCTGAGACTTGACTGTATGACACTAGAAGATCAAATCACTTCTCGTGATAACATCATCAATGGTCTAAAAGAACATGTTAAGAACCCAAAGTTATGTCACAAGGGCAAAAACCCTGCTAGTGAACTTCAATTAGCTTTGGAAGAAGACATAAAACAGTTAACCATAAACCGTCAGGCCTTAACTGAAAGAAATAGACTGCTACAAGAAAATCTTGTTAATACCAAACTTGATCTAGAACGAAATCTTAGATGGACCAGGTCCTCTGAAATTTTAACTTAGATTCAAGAAAGGCAGACCACTAGTCAAAGTGGGATAGGTTTTAGAAAAGAGAATAATCATGTAGCACACACTATTCACATGTCTAAAAGTTTATGCACTCATTGTGGAAACTCAGGTTATTTAAGGAATCAATGTAAAGCACTATTAAAGGCCTTTAAAAAAAATGTTAAGTTCACTAAAAGGGAAAAGGCTGAAACAATAAAGAACTTGATTCCAAATAAAAATGCGCCAGATAATAAGTCTTCTTATTTGCTTTTCTGGACTAGAAGAGATTTTATTCATCCTTTTACTCACAAAAAGGGGCCCAAGCTAATCTGGGTTCTCAAAGCTAATCTTTGACTAGTGTTTCAGGTGAAGGTGAGAGGAATAAGGTCAACCTGGTACATGGATAGTGTATGCTCCAGACAATTGCTAAAAATGGTAGAAAATTTCCTTTCACTCTCTGATTTTCAAGGCGACAGTGAAGTCCTTGAAAATGATAAGAAAGGTGAAATAGTCAAAATTGACAAAGTTAAAAAGTCACAATCCCATGCCATAGAGAATGTGTTTTATGTTCAAGAATTGAAGCATAACTCGTTGAGCATCTCTGAAATGTGTGACAAAGAAAATAATATATTGTTCACATTAACTGAATGTTTTGTGCCAAACACTAACTCTGGGAACCTGGTTCTGAAAAGACACAAGAATGTGTATAAAGTTGACATCCCGTCTTTTTATGAAGAGAATATTACTTGCCTTAGCGTCATTAATGATATTTCTCTACTTTGGCATAAGAGAATGCGCCATGCTAGTTTCTCTCATTTAAATAAACTAGTCATGAAAGATCTGATTCATGGGATTCCCCTAATCAAAATCTATGAAGCTATTGTGCATGGTACGTATACTAAAGAAAAATATGTGAAGTCATCATTCAAGCAGAATAAAAAGGTTGACACCGAAGAAAGTGATCTGATATCAAACATCTTTGATGATGAAAATTTAGAGAACACCGTCGATGAACCTGGTCCACGTCTGACAATCATTGATGCATTTGCAGTAGCAGTTACTGAGATTAACCAATCTTGGAGATAGGGGGAACAATAGAGCAATCAGGACACTTCTGACAATCATTGATGCATCTGCAGCAGCAGTTACTGAGATTAACCAATCTTGGAGATATGGGGAACAACAGAGCAATCAGGACACTTAGAGTCCGGTACACCTTCAGGGGGAACTTCGCTATGTGAACCTGGTCTTCTTTATTCATTGGAAGTTATTGGAAATTGAGGTTCCTTGATCGTATCTGACTTCAAGTCGATCAAATATCTTGTTTAGTATGGGGCTGGATGTTCATTTTTTTTTATCAAATAGAAGAGAGTCACGCTTATGAAAATACAAGACCTGGTTCTCTATTACTCAGCTGGAGATTCCTTTGATCCGGTAGAATATGATGATGCAGGCATACTCATAAAGGCCTTGAATATGAAGAACTTGAGAAAAATCCTCTAGAGCTTGGTCTTGTCAAAACAAGCTGATATATTATCATGATTTCCTTTAATAATTGGCTAGTAAACTAATAATTTTATGCTTGAGTGATTATACAATGAATATCTGCTAACTCAGTCTCGTACTGTAACATGTACACACTCCAGGCACATCTCAAACAATGTTTAGAAGGTCTGCGGATATTATCCCTACTCTTTTACTAACAACATTAAGGAAATCATTGAGGAACACACAAAAGGAGAACCTAGTTTCTCTGTAATACTTAGGTATGTACCATCCTTTTTCAATGCATGAATTTCCTGAGTGTATGTCAACATAAGCACTAGTGAACCTGGTCGATCATCAAAATCCTATTCTTTGGAAAATAAATCACCAAGAATCCTCTCTTTGACAATAAGCATCTTTCAATCCCAAACTATTCAAATGATGAGGACCTCAGTCTTGAAGCCACCCTAACTTTAATTTAAGGGGAACCTTATTTTACCTCTCACATCTGAACCAGGTTCACAAATTCCAAATTGATATTCCATCCATTCCAAGTGCAAAACCAGTTATCTCTCAGGGGGAACAATTCTCTTAGGAACAAACTATTATCGGTGCCGACCTTCATTATTGATAAACCCATCTCTATTGCACCAAAATGTGATGGATCTCTTACATATAGTTGGTACTCCTTCAAAATGTAATCAAGGAAAGTCTATTTAACAAAAGGACCATGAAGGAGTGAAGATTTTATGGAGTTGGACCAGAGTTTCAAAAAAAACAAAAAGAAATTATGTTGAAGTTGAACCAAGTTCAAAGAAAGGGAGCTCTAGTAAAAGAAATAATGTTGTTCCAAATGCTTGAAAAATACTCACATGGTCTCCTTGAAACTGTCTATGCTTAACTGATGATGGACCTCATGTTGCTCTTGATGATATATTACTTTCTAAGAAAACTGATCATAACGAAGAAGCTGGTGCACAATGGGTGTACTGCAAAGTTATGAATGACAGTAAACATCCTTTTCCTCCTCACATTAGTAATCTTTGTCCCAATCCTTATCCTCCATTTTTTCAAACTCTTTGATGTGCTTGTATCTGTCTCATACTCATGATATCATATGCTTTTGATTTAGAGCTCTAAGGGCTTAAATTGGTACATATTTACTTATTTTGTTGCTCATTGACGATCTTGATTGTGTGTGAGTGTAAGATGGCTAATATCCTCAGATCAACTTACCTTATTTTTAGCAGAAGTGTACTAGAAAGTGTTGCCCAAGTGGCCATGAGTTAAAATGATATTGCACTTATTGTATGCTCGTCGAGTTCTTTGGTTGTTGGTTTTCAATGATGTCAAAAGGGGGAAGTTATATGATGTGGGTTAGGGACATATTATGCATAGTTTGTCATGTGGGTTAGGGACATATTATGCATAGTTTGTCATTATCAAAAAGGGAGAAATTGCTGGGGAATAAGAGGACATGATATTTGTAGTTTTGATTATCGACAAAGTGTTTTGATATTTGACAAAGTCAACTATGATGCATTGCCATGGAATTAGAGAACATGCTGTTTGTTGTTTTGATGATTGACAAAGTGTTTTGATGTTTGACAAAGTAAACTATGATGCATTGTTTATCATCATCAAAAAGGGAGAAATTGTTGGAAAGTAGGAGAACATATAAGTAATTTTGATGATTGATAAAGTGAACCTGGTTCACTACTTGTTGTCTTATGTGTACTCTATCAGGTGAACTAGGTCCTCAGATGTGAATGCGAACAACCTGTACAAATATGGGAGATTGCGGCAAAGAAGACCTGTAATAAAGTGCAGAAATAAAGGAGTGAAAGTAGAAATAAAGAAATAATCGAAGAACCAGACAATGTGAACCTGGTTCACAACCCAGCGGCAGAACCAACACGGAAAAGAAGTGCAGAAGACTACCAATGCGGAAAAAAAGTGCAGAAGACTCCTTATAGGAAAAGGAAAGATCTTAAATAAGGAAAAAAAGTGCAGGAGTGTCCTTATGGGAAAAGGAAAGAAGTTAAAGAAGGAAAATAATAAAAGAAGACGTTTCCTAGGCAGTTAAGGAAGGAGGCAAACAAGTTCTATAAGGAAAAAGATTAGTTTTATAGAAATTCTTTCCTTATTGAAGTCGGCTAAAGATCTGTCAACTCTATATAAAGACAAGGCTGGAGAAAGAGAAGATCGGCTTCTGCAATTACAATTGAGAGAATTTTCCATGAAAGGCAGAGCGGCACCTATTGCATATTCACGAAGGTCATCATCTTGAGAGCAATAGCCATTGGAGCAAAACTGCAGAACTTCGTCACATCAACACTGGAACTAGGTTCATGAGTTGTGTTTGAGTCTGAACTATTGAATGTTGAAGTCTGATAAATAAAAGGCTAAGGTTATTAGTCTTTGTTGATTTGTTCTAGGTTTATTATTGAGTTGTAATAATTCCTAGGTTAGAGAACAAGAAGTGGGTTTGGCATCTTGGAGGGTTGAGAGAATTGTTCAAGAAGTGGGTTTGGCTTCTTGGAGGGTTGAGAGAATTGTTCAAGAAGTAGGTTTGGCTTCTTGGAGGGTTGAGATAGTTGTTCGAGAATTGGGTTTGGATTCTTGAAGGGTAGAGTTGACTATTATAGTTAATCGTTGTAGAGATAGAGGTTTTAGAGTTAGTTCATTGATTATTGAGTTGTAATCTTGAATTGAATAATAAAACAGAGGTGAAGTTTTCCCTTCCTAGTGAGAGGAAGGTTTTTTCGATAAAATCTTTGTTTTATTATGCAGTCTGTTTACTTAGGCAAACGTACAAGAACCTGGTTCTTGCATAAGGGGCAAGGTTTCTTCAATTGGTATTTCTACGCAAAATTAAACCATTATAATATGAAACTCAATATTGTTACTTAGCTTATACGGTCATGTGATGTTAAGGATAAAAAATTTATTACCAAGGATTTAAAGATAAAAAGTAAATTTCATATTATCCAACTCTAGGTTAATGGATCTGTACACTTTTATATTATATAATACAAAATTTACATCAAGAGTCATCGATCTGAGTTATTCACTGCTTCTTCTAACTGTGATCCATCTCTTATCATCATTCCATCTCCAATTCAATTCTCCTGAATTTGAGCTCAAATCTCTTAATCTTTGCAACGGAGAGCTAACTTCTTGTAATATTGTAGAATCCATGGTTTCTGATTTCTCTACTGAATTCCATATGTCTTGATCAAGAATGCTTGTTGGTGAGCTAGTCACAAAATTTTGATTTGCCGTAGAATTCAAATTGGATTCCTCAAGAAATGGATGTTTGAGGAGTTGTTTAGCTGTCCATCTTTGTTTTGAATCTCTTCTCAAGCATTTGCTTAAGAAATCCGTTGCTTGTAAGGACAGGAATTTTGGAATTTCTGGGGATTGCCCTGAAAATGCAATTCTGTAGAGTAGTGAAGTTGGGTTTGTGACATTAGTCCATGGCGATCCACCGGTGGCCATTTCAATAATTGTACATCCCAATCCCCAAATATCAGCAGGACACCCCTGTTCTTCCCCACGCGCCACCTCTGGTGCCATGAACATCGGCGTTCCTCCCATTGGTTTTGCGTCACCGTCCCTCTCCGCCGGATCAATCCACTTGGCACAACCAAAATCAGCAATTTTGGCACCGGTTTTACCTAATAAAATGTTCTGCCCCTTCATGTCACAGTGTGCTATGCCCCTTGAATGTAGGTACTCTAATCCTTGTACAATTTGCTTGGTATAATACCTGATCAACAGCTCGTTAATCCGACCATCCTGTTTCTGATTTTCATCGATAAGTGTACCGTCTGGCATGTACTCCATCATAAGATTAAAGATGAGTTTGTCGTTCTCTTTTGTAACATCGTATCCCTTGTAGCTAACTATATAAGGGGAGCTCAATTCGGACAGAATTTTCTGCTCCTGTTGCAACAACTGTGACTTTGAAAGCTCCACTGACTTGACAGCAAAAATTTCACCTGAAAAACATGATTTGGCGGCGGAGACAACAGCGGTGGAGCCGTGGCCTATCATATGCCCTCTAGTCCAATCCATTTCTGAAGAAGAAGAATATTGGTAGGAAGTGTAAGAATATTAGAAAATGCTCTGTTTTTGGTTTGTTTTGGAGCTACAATGGAGGAGTACATATTATATATAATATGGTGAATTCTTAGAAATTCCAAATTAGTTGGATAGATCTTAGGTGGCCTCTTTTTTCCCCTTTATTCCATAGAGTTTGAAAATTGATATAACGGGATTTACAACCTGGCTAAATGGTTATGGCCATACGGCAGCTTGAGTAGGCTGGAGATCCCGTGGTGAAGTCAGAAATTTTGTTAAAGATGTCCAAAATTTAATATATATCTACAAAAAATATTTTTTGACCGATATATTTTGTACAATTATCTATATGCATAATATAATTTTTTGACCAAGAATATCTGATTGGCAACCATAGGCTAAATGTGGCTACACACTGTGGAGGTCTACCATTGCTGGCCAATTGTGTTCTCACACGTGGCAAAACATTGTAGTTTAAAGAAGTACATATCAATTTAATGTGTTTAATCTTTCAGTTTTATATTGATTGAAATAAGTTGGATGGTGGTAGATTGGGTTATTGTATAACCACTTTTGAAGATTAACCGATAAATGAGTATCTTTTCATGAGAGTTTTGGTTTAAAGAACCAATAAAACTTTCTACCGAGTTTTTCAAAATATTCCAATTTTTGGTAGGCATTGAATTTGTTACATGCTTATCCATCAAATTTATAATAAAATTTAAATTTCAAGAACAGGACAAGCATAAAGTCAATCGAAAAAATTTGGCAAATTATAGTATTGGGAAGTCTTTAAATACCTTAGGAAAATAAACAAGAAGAGGAAGATTACAATCAAAGATATATTTTTTTAAATCATGAGGATATGTAATCTTTCAAAATAGACAAAGAGTTAAAATTTTAAAAAATGGCTAAATTGTCAATTAAGTGAAATGAAGACGAGAAAGGCAATTGAGGAAGCAAAACGATAAATACTTATATGATTATACCAAATCAATTCAACTTATTATCATGATTAAGTGATTTAATAGAACAAAGATTTGCATTTATTAATCATCGTTAAATGACATATCAAATTCCTTCTTGATTTGGCTTATGAAATGCCCCAACTCCGTATCAAGATCACAATTGTTATCTTCACTTAGCATCAAGATTGTCATTATTAGAGGAGGAGCCAACTTGGGGCTAGGGGTTCATCCCAATCCCGTTCAGCGAAATGTTACACTATTTATACATGGCTAGAATCATTTTTTTTATGCATATATAATATATATTAGTTTGTATATTTATTTCTTCATATATTGAACTTCCTTGTGAAAATTCTGACTTCACCACTGATCACTATCACCAATGTCGTCACTATCATCAAGGCTATTTCGAAACGCAAGATCATCCCCTTCTAGAAGTAATATGAGATATTGCTTTTTCGTCATGCTAAAGGAAGAATTATACGTTGAGATGTTTTAAACCATTCAAAAACACAGTGACAAAAAGTTGGCCTTTTAGTAAGTGGTTCGTAGCTTCTACATCAAGGATATGAAAATTTAATTCAATGTGGCAAAGTGCGTTTTGTAAAAAGTGCATCAATCATACCTTCAATTTTCCACAAGTTTCCTATTAGATACCAACTTCTTAACTATTAGTATTTATTTAAAATTTGTCTTGAACAACTTTCTTTTCTTTTAGTTTTCTTTTTACCTTCTATGAGAGACATATCATCTATATATTTATTACATGAAATGGCTTGCGCATATGGTGTGCGTATTATTAAAGACACACAATATCAATACCAATGTATTATTTATCTACATAGTAAATAAATAAATAATATTCAATAAGTAGTCATGATATAGACCATTGTGATTAAACTCATCACATATTTATAATTTGAATAATTACTGATTGTGTTTTCACGAGTATCGACGATTGACAATAAATTTTAAAGTTTTATCTTTAAGTATATATATGTTTAGCCAGAAATTTTGAATAAGATTTTAAAAATTTTCAAGTTTTAAAAACTGATCGGGAGAAATTTTACTTTTACTCACAAAAGTTCAAAAAATGCATGTCCAAATAAAATTTCAAATCCAAAACGTCACGACTTCAAAAACTCAAATTTTTAATCTCAAAATCTATAGCTAAACATGAGCTAGTTAGTGACAAAATAGGTAGGGTTTAGTTTTAAAGTAAAAGCAAAAAAAAAAAACAAAAGATTGTCTCATCCCTTGGGCCTCATGCCGTATGACGCAGTACTAGTTTTAAAATTTAGCATCTAAATCTAAGAATTAAATATTAGAGTAGATTACAAATCAACTACCACTAATTAATTGGTATTCCATTTGCCATGCCATGCTGTCTCATTTATGGAGGCGTGGCTTGTGAGTTAGCTAATGATCATGCGAGGTTGGTTTAACCTATTTTTTAAAATACCAATTTAAAAAACAGTTGCATGAATATTTGGACAAAAAATGTGAAAGAAAAAGCACTATACAGTATACTGTTTACGGGGGCGGAGCTACGATGGTGTTGGCCTTCAAGGTGCTCAGTTGGATATTCTTTGTCGAAAAATTACATTATATATAAAGGCTAAATCTTACTTTATATATATATATATATATATATATATATATATATATTATATATTTTGGACACCCTTACAAACAATAGATTCCAATAGCGCATTGCCATATATATATATATATATTATTTTGGACACCCTTACAAACAATAGATTCCAATAGCGCAGTGGCAATGCATTGCACAAAACATATAGGCATAATACATAAACATGACCCTTAACTTGGCGCCAGCTGGCAACTATGACCTTTAACTTTGGGTGTGCACAAGTAGACACTTAAACTTGTATAAAATTGAACAAATAGACACATTCGTCTTACATGGAACCTACATGGCAATTTTGTGTCCTACGTGGCGTCCTACGTGTATTATGCCATGTAGGACATGTGTGTCTACTTGTTCAATTCTATACAAGTTTAAGTGCCTACTTGTACACACTCAAAGTTGGAGGGCATAGTTGTCCGCTGAAGCCAAGTTAAGGGTCATGTTTATGTATTATGCCAAACATATACAGTGCCTAGGTTTGAATCTGTACTTCAAATCTATAAGATATTAAAAAATGCACAACTTTGATGTGAAGTGAGTAGAAACTCGATGATAATTGGGTGTAGAAGTATGCAGGGCATGCAAGATCAAATTCCTAACGGACTGTTTAGTCATAAATTTTAAAATTGAAACTTAAAAATTTGAATTTTTGAAATTGTGTTTTGATATGCATTTTACTTCTTTTTTTTTTGAAATTTTGTGAATGAAAGTCCTAAAAATCCAGAAGCTGGTATGAACTAATTTTGAGAACTTGAAGATTAGATTTTTAAAATCAAATCAAATTTTATGAATGAATAGATATGTGACGATAAAAATTTTCAAATTTAATTTAAAATCTATAATCAAACGCGAATTAATTTGATTCTTTTGAGGAAAAGGATATCACTTTGATTCCGAACTCTTTGAATTAACCGGATGACAGATGGGCTAATTATGTTAAACCTCATGAGTCACGTGTGACTTTAGCTTTCAGACAAATTTAAGCTTAAACTTGTCGTGTGGTACTGCTGAAAATTGCAGATTCATGTATTTAGTTAATTATTTATAAGTTGTAAAATGAAATATGCTAGCTGAGCTGTCCAACCACACTCACAGAGTTTATGTGGCTTTTTCCAAACTAAAAAGAATTACCTAAGATATTATGCCACATAGAATGTGTGTCTACTTATTTAATTTTATACAAATTAAAGTGTCTATTTGTATATACTCAAAATTGAAGAGCATAGATATCTGCCGAAGCCGAATTTAAAGGGGATATTTATGAATTGTAGCTTTAAAAGTTTAAAGATCAGAATTTAAATTTCTCGACACTTGGCAAGAGATAATAGAAAAATCTTTTGAGTATTACTGTAAGTATCTAGAATTCTTGGTTAATGGATCTGTACACTGAATATTACTGTAAGTATTTAGAACAGAGCAAAAATATACAGCAAGTTGTTCCATGAGTTATTCACTATTGCTGCTTCTAACTGTGATCCACCTCTGATCGTCATTCCATCTCCACTTCAATTCTCCTGAATTTGAACTCAATTCTCTTAATCTTTGAAGAGGAGAACTAACTTTTTGTAATATTGTATAATCCGTGTTTTCTGATTCCTCTAATGAATTCCATATGTGTTGATCAAGAATGCTTGTTGGTGAGCTCGTCACAAAATCTTGATTTGTTGAAGTAGAATTCAAATTGGATTCTTCAAGAAATGGATGTTTGAGTAGCTCTTTAGCCGTCCATCTTTCTCTTGGATCTCTTCTCAAGCATTTGCTTAAGAAATCCCTTGCTTGTAAAGAGAGGAACTTTGGAATTTCTGGGGATTGCCCTGAAAATGCAATTCTGTAAAGCAATGAAGCTGCGTTTGTCACATTAGTCCATGGTGATCCACCAGTGGCCATTTGAATAATTGTACATCCCAATCCCCAAATATCTGCAGGAAACCCCTGTTCTTCCCCGCACGCCACCTCTGGCGCCATGAACATCGGCGTTCCTCCAATTGGCTTTGCACCACCCTCCCTGTCCGCCGGATCAACCCATCTGGCACAACCAAAATCGCCAATTTTGACACCGGTTTTACCTAACAAAATGTTGTGCCCCTTTATGTCACAGTGTGCTATGCCCCTTGAATGTATGTACTCTACTCCTTGTACAATTTGCTTGGTATAATACCCAATCAATGGCTCGTTAATCCGACCACCCTGTTTCCAAATTTCATCGGAAATTGTGCCGTCCGACATGTACTCCATCATAAGATTAAAGATGAGTCTGTCCTTCTCTTTCGTAACATCGTACCCCTTGTAGCTAACTACATAAGGGGAGCTCAATTCGGACAGAATTTTCTGCTCCTTTTGCAACAACTGTGAATTCGATAGCTCCACTGACTTGACAGCAAAAACTTCACCTGAGAAACGTGATTTGGCGGCCGAGACGGCAGCAGAGGAGCCGTGGCCTATGGAATGTCCTCTGATCCAATCCATTTAGGAGAAAAAGAAGAAGAAGATGGATTGGAAGTGTAAGAAATATAGAAAGTGAGTGTTTGTGGTTTGTTTTGGAGCAGCAACTAACAAGTACACATATTATATAATAAGGAGAAACTTTCGGTACAAATTCAAATTGAATATTAGAGTTTGAAAATTAGTTGGGTAGAGCTTAGGTGGCCACCTTTTTTTTTCCTTTACTGCGTAGTGTTTGAAAATTTATTTAACAGGATTTACAACGTGGCTAAATGGTTATGGCCATGCGGCAGATTGAGTAGGCTTAAGGACTACAATTACTTGGACAATTGGATTTGTCTCCACCTGGCAATACATTGCATTTTAAACTTTTTAAAGTAGTACATGTCAATTTGATAAGTTGGATTGGGTTGTTTTATAGGTGTTAGAGAAGGTGTTAATAAATGAGTATCTTTTCAAGAGAGTTGGTTGAAGAACCAACAAAAACTTTCTACTGACTTCTTCAGAACATTCCACTTTTTGATAGGCATTGTTTGAATTCATTGACATTTGTTGCATGTTTATCCACCAAAAATTATAATAGTATTTAAATTCTGAGAACTTGACAAGCATGAGGTCAATCGAAAAAAATTGGCAAATTATAGAATTGGGAAGTCTCTTAGGCCTTAGGCAAAAAAACAAGAAGTGGAAGATTAACTACACACTACAATCAAAGACGTCTCTTTTGTATTCTTTAGAATACTTAAACGTTTCAAAAATAGATAGAGATAAATAACAAAGGGTTAAATGCTCCTCTGGTCAATTTGACTAATATTCGAAGCTCAATTAGATTAAAATATTTAAATATTTTAAAATTAAAATTCAGCTAATTTAAATTTATACAACAAGTATTATAAGTTGCAATCTTTTCATAAATCAATATGACGAAAAAACATATCTAAAAATATTAGTTTAAATTCATGTAGTTTAGACTAAGAAGTACTCAATTAAGTGAAATGAAGACAAGAAAGACAATTGAGGAAGAGGAACGGTAAATACCTACATCGAATGTTTATATCAAATCAATTTAGTTTAACATGATTAAAAATAATTTATTAAAATGAATATATGCATTAATTAATCATGATCAGATGATAGATATATATGTACACATATAATATATTTATTGATTTGGCATACAAACTTGAGACGTAGTGGTGTAGCAACATGTATTGACGGTGATCAATTGAATAACTTTTATTGAAAAATTATATTATGTATATAGAAAATTACACGAATATATATATATATATATATACGTTAATTCTTGAACATACTTAACATAATTTCTAGCTTGGCCACTGGCACAGATAAGCTTTTACGGTGATTAAGTGTTGGTAATGACATGATAATTATATTGGAGATAATACTATGTTAAAAGGCAAGATCATCGATCTCCTAATTAGCTTCTTCTAGAACTAATAACATGAGAAATTGGTTTTTTGTCATGCTATAGGAAGAATCATATACACGTTGAGAAGCTTTAAACCATTAAAATAACAGTGGGGAGGTGGGTCTCCTAGATGACCTGGAATCGAATCCAGCCTCCGTTTGCTACTAAAGACATGAGCTCGTTGCATGGAGCTTGTCTAGTGTAGTTTACATCTCATGTGTAATTTTTGAACTATTGTGTAATTTACATCTCCTATGTAATTTGTGAACTATTGCATAGTAAGTAGATTATCACAAAGTGTTCACGCCGAAGAACAAAGACTGTAGCAGAAATTATGAATTTTCAGGGTTTTCTAAATAAAAAAAAAAGTTAGCTTCACAATCAAGCGTATGGAAATCTTTCAATGTGGCAAAGTGTGTTTTTCCAATCATACCTTCAATTTTCCACAAGTTTCCATCCATCTGATGTTGACTTCTCAACTATTACTGGTTACTTACTAATTTAAAAATTAAAATTGTGCGTATACTATAAACGGCACAGACAATTTCAACGTATCTATATATTATATAATCCCTTTACTTTAATACTCCACAAAATGTCACGCGTATATGGTGTACGTATTATAAAAGGCACAAGCAGTTTCAGTACATATATATAAAATAATAAGTAATATTCTTTCATTTATATACTTAGTAATTTTTTTATGTATATAATATAATTTTTCGATGAAATTGTTGGAATATCAATTGATCACCCTTAATTGTACGTTGCTACGCCATAGCCACTGCCCTTTAGTGATTGTGCTTCGGAGAGTACATGTATTAACAAACTCGACATTAATTGATATATTATGAGTACTAACTTTGATAAAGAAATTTTGCCAAGTAAAGCTAAGTTGCAAAGTGTGTTAATTAAAACACATAATAGTGATTTGACTTTAAGGATAAGTTAAAAGAACAAAAATGGGATAAAAGGTGTGAAAGAAGTTGCTAACTAATTAATTTCACCAAATAAAAATGAATGCGACTCTTTGAATAACATTTAGGTGGGGTAGTAGAAAACTAAAAGCCAAAATCAAAATATTTATAAAAAATAGCATTTAAATCTACGAAGTCAACCAGATATTAGTTTCAATTTATTTGTCTTATTTTTTTTTTTTTTGACAGCTCTTTAATTCTAGTTTTCCATATGTCATATTTAAGACTCCAAGATTAGAGGGTATCTTGATACATTCGACAGATTTTTATTTTAAGACCATATGATTAAAAGATTTGATTATTTTTTAAAATTTTGTGTCAAATCAAAATCAGATAAATAAATTGAAACCGAGGGAGTAATTCAACAACCATTCATTGACATACCATGCTTTCCCATCAAGGCGTGGCTTGTGAGTTAGCTAATGATTATGAGATAGTTAAGCTCAAGTCCCGTGGTTCTCTTTTTAATACAAATTTAAGCACTTCAATTTGAATTGGTTAATCTTCTTAATTATTTTCTTGATGAGGAAAGTTGGTTGAAAGAGAAATAATTTATCGAGTGTCAGGTATTTAACAGATTACGTAATTAACAGTTCATTTTTTAGATTGGAATTGTGAGATGTTAGTATCAATATCCAGCATATAGTATTGTGACACATTGCACAATCTGCCTTTTATGATTTCTAAAATAAATAAAATCTAATGCTTCTTCTATTAGAGAATTCTAGTAGCTCAGTGAATTGACTATATTAATTTTTATTTTTCGATAAGAGTTTGATTCTCTATCTTGTAATTTCTTTTCCATTTTTCCTTTCCCAACCCCTAGTTTTTTTTATTTAAAAAAATACTCTCCATCTGTTTTTACTTGTCCAGTATTGACTTGACACATTCATTAAAAAATAATAAATAGATTGACAATTTTACTATATTATTCTTTGAATTTATTTATAAATTCAATGTTTTGAGAAACACATTGAGACATGACTATAACTAATGATAAGAATGAATTAGAAATGCATTAGAAAATCTTTTGATAGTTAATCATTTCTTCTTAAATAATAAACCTTCAAAATCAATCCATTCTCCCATCTCTTTAATGAGTTTTCAATTATCTTTAGCTTTAAGAGAAGTTTGAAAAGTAACAAAGGGATAAATTGATAAATTATCTCTAGTTTTAGTCTAAAGTAGGATTTAATTTCAACTTTTAATATTTTGGAAACCGTATGTGCCTAAACCAAGTTGACAACACTTGTCACTTGGTAGTAAGCATGTCTAAACGTTTGTAGATGGAAAATGAGGGCACAAAATAATTGAGATGAGTTGGTTATATATATATATATATGATATTCCTTTTCTTGTGAGATCAGAAAAAGATTCACATTCTTATGCCTTGTGTGAATGATTCCTTGGAGCCGGCTGACCTTTTTTCCAAGCTAGAGGTGTTAATTAGGCGGGTGGATTCAATTTAGATAGGTTAAAATAAGATTAGTTAATAAATAAACGAATTAATTTGGGATGAAATGAATTGAAATATGAATTATAATCCAATCCATCAAATTTATAATTATTTTATTTATTCTTTTATAAATTTTTAGTATCTAAAAATTTATAAACAACTATTACCAATTTGATAATTGAAAAAATGTAAAAGGGAAACATAGAGTATGACACATATCTTGTTGGATCATTCACATTCATGTATAGTGGGAGTCCAGCCACATTTGCTTTGCTGTTAGCCGACAAATTAATATACAATGTACATGTAATGCTCTAATAAATAAAAACCTTGTTAGTGGATGATTTAAGGTTGTTCCTTTTTCTATTACCAGCTAGATAGATTTGGAACTCTGCCACATTTTACAACATATAATAGAATATTGAGAAAGGGTTAATTATGCGAAATTTATAACTGTACTAAACAAATCTTGTGTGATGAACTTAAGCTGAAAAGGCGTTGACAAGGAAATCAATCTTTGATCTCTCTTATGAAATACCATCTAATACACGAACTCAATCACCCTTATGAGTAATATAATTATCATAAGTTAGTAAAATAAAATGCAATTAATTAACCTAGATATACATATGTGCACTTTAAAAACAGTAGATTAATTTTTGGGCACTTTTACAAAGGATAATTTTGAGCCAGTAGGAGAACATTTCTTTCAAAACTTGAAAAGTGTAAAGTGGTGGAGTGTAATTCATTCCTATTAAAAAAGGACCTAGAGATGTCCACCACAAATCATGTCCACATACCATTTTGTTGTATCTTTTTCTGTTTGCTTTTTTATCTCTCCATTTCTTTTCGATGTCTAAATTCACTAAACGACAAAATTTCAAATTTTATTTCAATCTTTTTATCTCTAGTTGTCACTATCCTCACGTGTTCTTTATTCTCATTTTTTAAAAACATTATTTCAATAGTATTGTTGCTAATACAAACTTTAGCAAGCTGACAAATGGTATTTAAAAAGTTTTAAGGATAAAAATTAAAATTTCTTGACAGTTGGCTCGAGATAATAGTTTTTTTTTTTTGAATCTGTACAGTGTTGTATAGTACAAAATTTACAGCAAGATTTCATCGTTCATGAGTTAATTACTGCTTCTTCTAACTGTGATCCATCTCTTATCATCATTCCATCTCCAATTCAATTCTCCTGAATTTGAACTCAAATCTCTTAATCTTTGCAACGGAGAGCTAACTTCTTGTAATATTGTAGAATCCATGATTTCTGATTCCTCTACTGAATTCCATATGTGTTGATCAAGAATGCTTGTTGGTGAGCTCGTCACAAAATCTTGATTTGCCGTAGAATTCAAATTGGATTCCTCAAGAAATGGATGTTTGAGGAGTTGTTTAGCTATCCATCTTTCTCTTGGATCTCTTCTCAAGCATTTGCTTAAGAAATCCGTTGCTTGTAAGGACAGGAATTTTGGAATTTCTGGGGATTGCCCAGAAAATGCAATCCTGTAGAGTAATGAAGTTGGGTTTGTCACATTAGTCCATGGCGATCCACCGGTGGCCATTTCAATAATTGTGCATCCCAATCCCCAAATATCAGCAGGACACCCCTGTTTTTCCCCACGCGCCACCTCTGGTGCCATGAAAATCGGCGTTCCTCCAATTAGCTCAGCGTCTGCTGGATCAATCCATCTGGCACAGCCAAAATCAGCAATTTTGGCACCGGTTTTACCTAACAAAATGTTGTGCCCTTTTATGTCACAGTGTGCTATGCCCCTTGTATGTAGGTACTCTAATCCTTGCAGAATTTGCTTGGTATAATACCCGATCAATTGCTCGCTGATCCGACCACCCTGTTTTCGAATTTCATCGGAAAGAGTACCGTCCGGCATATACTCCATCATAAGATTAAACATGAATTTGTCGTTCTCTTTTGTAACATCATATCCCTTGTAGCTAACTATATAAGGGGAGCTCAATTCGGACAGAATTTTCTGCTCCTTTTGCAATAACTGTGACTTCGATAGCTCCATTGACTTGACAGCAAAAACTTCATCGGAGAAGCATGACTTGGCGACGGAGACTGCGGCGGTTGATCCGCGGCCTATGGTATGGCCTCTGATCCAATCCATTTCAGAAGAAGAGTAATAATTTTTAAAAGTGTTGTGTTTTTGCTTTGTTTCGAAATATTAACAGAGGGGCATGTAGTTATATAATAAGGTGGAATTTGTAGAAATTCCAAATTAGTTGGGTGGAGCTTAGGTGGCCTCCTTTTTTTGCCCTTCGCTTTATAGAGTTTGAAAATTGATTTAACGGGATTCACAACGTAAACAAATGGTTATTACTCTCTGTGTTCACTTTTACTTGACACACTCGTTAAGAAAATAGTTATTAATATGTGTATTTTACTAAACTATTTCTATTAAATGATGTTTAGTATTAAATATTGAAAAATGATTTGAAGAAAGAGTATTTAATGTTAAGGGTAAACATGAAAAAATATAATTGTCTTTTTTTGATATGTCAATAATGACAAGTAAAAATGAAAATTTATTTTAGAAAAAAGTGAAAAGTAAAAACAAATAGAGGGAGTAGTTGTTTTGTATGGGTGTGTAACAACTTTTTAATATTAACCGTAGGGGTTAGGGAAGATGTTAATAAATACGTATATTTTAATGAGATTGGGTTGCAGAATGAAGAACCAACAAAACTTTCTACTAAGTTCTTGAGAATATTCCACTTTTTGGTAGAGACATTGAATTCAAGTGGAGTTTTAATTAATTGACATTTGTTACATGTTTACCCACTAATTTACAATATAATTCAATCTCCAAGAACTGGACAAGCATGAAGTTAATCCAAAATTATTATTTTTTGGCAAATTATAGAATTGGGAAGTCTTTATATATGCTTCAAGGATTACCATCAATGATGCCAAATTAGCTTATAAGTATTTTTTGTAGCTTATATATTATTTTAGTAAATAACAACCGTGTTTATAAATTAAAATTAATCATAAATTGATCACTTCCAACTTATGTTTTTGAGCATATAAACACTTTTGATTTGACTCCTAATTATCTCTCTATTTGATTTCTATCATTTTTTCTTTTTGTGTAAAAAAGATTTCGAAACGCAAGATTATCTCCTTCTCCAACTAACGTGAGATATTGTTTTTTTCTTCATGCCAAAGGGAAAAAAAATCATAAGTTAGAGGGTTTTAAGATCACTTCAAAACAGTGACAAAAAAAGTTGTCTTTTTAGTAGTGATCCATACGTAGCTTCTAAATCAAGCGTATACAAATCTTTCAATGTGGCAAAGTGTGTTTTTCATGAACATATACACTCAATTTTCTACAAACTTCCTTTAGATATGACCTTTTAACTATTACTTGGTGACTTATTTAAAATGTGTCTTGATACAACTTCCTTTTCTTATCAAATTCAAATGTTTATTCTTTTAGTTTTCTCTTTCCTTCTATGAGAGGCATAGCATCAATATATTACTATAAAGTATTCCATGACTATATATATATATATATATATTATAATCCCTTTACTTGAATACTCCACGAAATGTCATGCGTATATAGCGTGTGTATTATAAAAGGCACACACATAGTGTCCACGCCAATGTATGTATAACTCTTTTAAATCGGATTCCAATTTTTAAAACATATCCTTTTTTTTAAAAATGGGGTTAGAAAAAGGAGAATTACAAGCAGAGGTGTATCGGGTCATCGGGTTCATGTGAACCCATGCTCTATTCTCGGGATCATGTAGAATAGTGTTATAATTTTTTAAAAGTACTTAAATATAGATGTGTGAACCTATACTCGAAGTATTATATAATGCAATGATTATTGGGTGCACATCTCTAAGTGATGATAGAATTTTAAATCTTATATCTATCTTGTCTTTTTCGTTCTAAAATTGGGAACACCTCTCACATATATAAGAATTAATTTTGGACCTATAATTTTAAATGTTTAATGAATTCAATTGATAAAATCTAAAGGTCAAACTGGTCAGATTTATATATTAGATCCACTTTTTATAATAGTGCACTCATTCTCTTGTAATTCTCCATACGCCTCTGATTACAAGGTGGAAAATCAAGCCTTCACCTAAAAAGTAGAATTCAGATAGTCAATCAATTGATGAGCTTCCGTAAAACATATACTTTTAAATAACGTGATAGTGTATGAAGGCGTGTGGCTTTTGAGTTAGCTGATGATTATGAGTGATTATTTAAACTCAAGTCACGTTGCTCTTTTTTAAAATACAAATACAAATTTAGGCACTTTAATTTGAATTGGTTAATCTCCTTAGATCTAGTCGAAATCATTCATCCATCAGTGTTTAATAATTACGTAATTAATAGTTCAATTTTAGATCGAAAGTGAATTCTCTACCATTAGATTTGTGATATTATCAATATCCAGTATATAGCCTTGTGACACATTGCACCGTCCTTTTGAAAAAAAAACTTGGCCTCTCTGCCTTTGGCTAGAATTAAAAGATCAGACAAAGACAGGTTGGCAGTAACGTTGTTGCCCCAATTAATTTGGGTAAACACTTATCGTTTATATCAAATTAATAAATGCGCTGTAGGGCTTAGTTGAGGATTCTCTGAGCAAGATTTTCTCCATATCCACGGCTCAAATTCAAAATCTCTAATTAAGGGTGGAATAATCTGATCACCTCCACATTTGTGTGAGGATATCACTTTTACCCAATCACAATATGTTATAAGTAGTGAAACTGCATTAATTATTAGGAAAAAAAGTAGCTAGGTACCTAAACCAAGTTGACAAGAGTTGGTAGTAAGCATGTCTAAACATTGTGGAGGGTAACATTGTGACATGTCAACGGAAGATACTATATAGGTTTTTGAAAATAGGGAACAAGATAATTGGGATGAGTTGGTTAACCTGCCAATTCAATGTGAAAGCTGCTCCTGTTGTACAGGTGGATATTTTTTTTAAAAAAAAATTCCCATCCGGTATTTGTTGATCGCATTGGAACCCTGACTAAATTTGAATCGTGTACTGCAGGACTCATTCAGGAGTGACTCTCCCAACCTAATTTTTTTTTCATATTCAGGGCTCGAACATGAGACTTTTAATTAAAGATGAAGCAGTCCATCACTGCACCACAATTCATGTTGATATTGTACTTGGCCTTTACCATGTAGAAGTTTTTTTTCCTTCTTTTTTTATAAGATCAGAAAAGATTCACATTGTTGTGCCTTGTGTGAATGATTTCTTGGAGCCGGCCGCTGGCCTTTTATCTCTACCAATTGGCGGAGCAAATATTTTCATTAAGGAGGTTCAAATTATGAAGAATAAATATAGAAAATTAAAGAAAGTTCAACATCTACAAAATATATAGGGATAATATACAAGTACCCCCTAGCCTATAACCAAAATTTCAGAGACACACTTAAACTATACTAAGGTCCTATTACCTCCAAATTCATTTTTATTATAATTGTTTACTCCTTTTCGGCTTACGTGGTTGAGTCCGTGACTTCACCTATGTGAGGCGCGTGAGTGCTATTTTTAGACAACATTGACCGATAAAAATTGGCCACGTGTTAAAATAACGTTGAAAAAAAGAAACTTCATTAATTCAAATGTTTTCTTCTTTATCAGATGTGCTCTTCATCTTTGAAAACGAAACCCTCATTATTCTTCATCTTAAATTGCTTATTGCTTAAAAAAGGTAAGCTTATTTTTGTATATATTCTTTATATTTACATCTTTTCATGTTGATTATTAGTTCTGATTTTAAATTTCTTTCATAATTTTCATGCATAAATGCTAGGGTTAGGAATGACAAAATCTGAGTTGAATAAGTTGTGTATGGATGAGAATGATTCAATGATCAATGCTGAAGTGCGATGCAAGCATGAAATCTTATTGCAAATGCAGACGTCTTGGTCAGATCGCAATCCGGGAAGACGATTTTGGTCTTGTCCTCACTATGAGACCACAAATTGTAAATTTTTTCGATGGAGAGACAAGGAGAGAGTCGACGAAAGATCTCGATTTATTCTTCTGAAATTGGTGAATACGATTAAGGAGTTAGAAGAAAATTATGAGTGTGTGAGGAAGCAATTGGAACAGCTTGATAATTCCAACGTGAATTCAATGGACATTGAACAGTCAAAAAAAGAGAAAATTACTTTGGACGAAGTTGAAAGTCTTCAAATTCGGTATGGAAATCTCAACATCAATTCAAAGGAGAAGGGTGGCGATATAAAATAAATGGGTGATTTGAAAGAGAAGAAGATGAAAGGATGAAAAAGAAGAAAAAGGATGAAGGCTGTCGTTGTTTTGGAAAATTCCTTTGGTATTTGATGATTTGTTTTGTTGTTATATTTGTTAGCTTTCTAATCCAAGTAGGTAAGTTGAAGGATCAAATGAAATTGCCATAATTTTGTTTGGTATTGAAACCTCTATTTGCTATAACATAATGAAAATTTGAATTTGTTTGTGCTTGAAATTGTCTTACTTCTCTGCTTTAATTCTGTAAATGAATGATTCAACATTGCATTTGTTAGTTTCATGTTTTCACAATTGCCAAAAGAGGCAACTAACAATATCTATTCTCGCAATTGCCAAAATAAAAACAAAGCTTCACAGAAATAACATAAGTCACAATTGTAAACAAATACATATTTGATTGCCAAAACAAAAACAAAGTGAACTTAAGAGCAAAGCAAAGTTTCCACATTGCATAAGTGCCAGAATTTCAGTACTATTTCATACATATAACAAAAACAGGAAATAGTTACTTTTCCTTCAATCATGAAACGAAATAGTAACTTAGTGGACACCAAAACAGTACTAAGAAAACACCACTGATATCAACATTATAGTTTTCATGGGTGGTCTCGAGGCTGTGAAGAGGAGGAAGTATTTGAGTTTGAAAGCCTTGATTGATCTCTAATCTACTGGAGCCTTTTTATTGTGATTTCTTGATTTCCTTTCCACTTCAATCCGCTTGTTGGTTTGAAACCAACATCCCCAGTTACAACATTTGATCTCAAAACTCTCTTTGGTCCAGTAGATAATATTCTGCCACTTGGCAGTCCAGGCTACAAAGGTTTTAGAGAATTAAGGTTATTAGAGAACAAATATTATCAAGTTATTAGAGAACAAACATTATGAATGCATCACAATACTCACATTGAAAGTTTTGAAACCATTTTCAGCTTGAAACACTCCCATTCCAGTTACTCTTGGCCTTTTAAATTGAGTTGTGTTTCCAACACCCTTTCCTTTCCTGACAGTAACAGTTTCCTGTGGTGCAACATTTGTATTCTGGTCTACACCCTGGGTTGTACTACCTTGAGACCATGTAAGCCGACTTTCAAGTGGATGATTAATACCTTTTGCTTCATTTCCCATTCCCCTGCCCCTTCTTCTACCACTCCTAGTTCTTGATGATAGTCTAGCACCACTTGCACTTGCGCTGAAATCATGCCTTGGTGATCTTGATGCACTTGATCTTTTGTTAGAAGGAGGTTTAGTGGTTCTAGGTGCACCCCTTGATGCACTTGCACTTGCTTCATGTCTTGGTGTTGTTGAAGCACTTGGAGGTGCAGTGGTTCTTGGTGCACCCATTGACACACTTGCGCTTGTTGTGGTTCTAGGTCTGCCTCTCCCCCTTTTTGCAATAGGCTCACTTTCAGTAGTTGTTGATTTCTAATATACAAAAAAACATATAATATCTTAGTAAGTTGATTAAACTTGAAAAATAATTGACAAAATAGTAATATACCTTTGGTCTTCCCCTTCCCTTTTTTGAACCTGATGGTTCTGCAACATTTGAAGTAGGGGTAGCTCTCTGTTCCCCAACAGTAGAACCAACTCCATCGCTCCTTCAATGACAACCTCTTTTGTTGTGACCTTTAACATGGAAAAGGCTACATGTCATAGTTAGTCCAGTTTTAGACAATTTACCAGACACCTTAGATTCACCAGCCTCTTTTCTTGTCAACTTTCTAGGCTTGCTTGACATTTGTTTGATCACTGGTGGGGCAACAAGAGGATTTGTTGATTCTGGCCACATTGGCATGTTATTCATAGGTTGCATGAAATGTGAGTAAGTCATCAAGTACCTCTCTTTAGAGTAGCATGGATGAATGAAATCATGTGGATCATATTGCTTATGCAACATTGCAGCTAAGGCATGTGCACATGGTATCCCCTTCAACATCCAAGATCTACAACTACACTCCCTCTTTCTCAAAAATACAGTGTGTTGTTTATATCCATCCAAAACCTCATATCCAGTTACTCCATTAAACTCAATGTTACATGTCATTGACTTATCAATATTTTCTTCCAGTACTTTCATTGCCATTGGAGAGAAGTTGGTTATCCAAGAGTTTGGAAATTCACTTAACCTAGATAGCCTAGTCATGACCTTATAACCCTTATCTCTTCAAGCATACTAATAATGGTTTTTTTCCTTGCAGTCAAGACCCAAGCATTAAAGATCTCACACATATTATTATCTATTACATCAGACTTGACTTCACAATTAAAATACACTTTGCACCAATATTCTTTATCATAGTAAAGTAGATCATCCACTATTTTCTTACCTAGTTTAGATAACTCCTTCAGATTTTCTTTGAATTCAGCTTCAAAGTTACTTCTAGCACACTTCCAAAACAGTTTCTTCCTTTGCAGCCCTCTCCAATTCTTTGACCAATTTACTAGTATATGCCTAGCACACCTTCTTTCCTCACAAGCTGGTAACAACTCCTTAATAGCTATATCCAGTCCCTACAAGTTTTAACAAACATTAGATAATTAAGTTGAAAAAAAGTAAACCAACATAGAAATAATGGTGAATTTACCTTTTGCATGTCTGACATAATGGTGAAACTTGTTCCATCTCCTAATCCCAAGTCTTCTTGCTACAGAGAAATAAATCATTTCCAGCTATTTTTGTTCTCATTTTCAACTTACAGCCCAAGCAAGTGGAAGCATTTGATTATTGCCATCCTTAGCCACTGCAATAAGTAGTTGACCTATGCATACCCCCTCCAAGAAACAACCATCCAAACCAATGCATTTTCTAGATGACATGAATGCCATTTTGAATGTTGCAAAACAGATGTAAAAAGCCTTAAATACTGGCCTACCAGATTCATTAGCATCACCAAGCTTCACCACACAAGTACTCCCAAGATTAGACCTTAACAGCTCATCCTTATAATCAAGAATTCTCCCAAACTCCTTAATATGATCACCCATAATTTCATTCAGAATTTTAGCTCTTGCTCTTCTAGCTGTGGTCTTACCAACATGCACATTATACTTCTTCCTGATTAACTCTTGCAACTTGAACACTCTGATATTTGATTGTTCAATTACTCTATCTTTAAAAACAGTAGCACTGAATTTAGAGTTGCACAGGTAATTTCTAGAAGCCTTCTGACACAAATGTACTGGAATGTAAGTCTTAATAACAAATTTATTAGTCTTTCTGTCCAAACTTGCATATAACAACCACTTGCAATTTTCCTTGCAACATCTCACCCTTACTCTAGTTGGCTCATTCACACACTTCTCAATCTGAACCTTTCTCTGAATTGCATACTTAGTGACTGCCAATCTAAACTCTTTCACACTTTCAAAAATCATACCCAATTGCCACACAATTTTCTTACTATTGGGATCAAATCTGACATTGACTGTGGTATGTTTTTTCCTTTTTGTCTTAGGCAGTTTCAACCTCATTTCTTCACCTTCCTCAAGACAACTATCATCTGTGTCAGTTTCAAAACTATAAGAATCAGAACTTGCATAATATGGTTCATCACTCCCTAGCCTTCCTTCTAAAGTATTTGTACTGATGACAATCTCATCAAACCAAAGATCTGGTCCAACATTACCACATGGTACTTCTTCAGTGTCTACATGAATTCTCTCCCTTCTTTTCCTCATCAGAAAGGATCTTTTCTCAGCCCTAAGTTGAATTAACTCCTCATGAACATCACTTCATCATCTTCAAGTAGTTCACTATTTTCAGAATCATCACTATCTTCAGTTGACTTATCAGATCCTTTTACAGAGTATTCACTATCTTTAGAATCTGATGAATTAATATTTGGAGCTGTTGGATTTGATGTAGAAGGAATATTTGAGGTGGTATTTAATGACACATTTACCCCATTAAAAGCAGCCTCACCTACTTCAGTATATTCAATGTTTTCACTAGCACTATTTTAGTGGTCCCAACTTTATTAAAAGTTGCACCAGATTCCTCCTCAGGCATGTGCACATATACATCCAAAATATCCCCATTTTGCAAACAATTACACATTACTAAGAAAATATCATCATTGTCAATATCTCCTAAGATGCAACTGTCAGGTGGCCAAATACTAAATTTACAATTTGGGCTATACCCTAGTTCTTTAATTGTCACGACCCAAGCCTAGGGCCTAGATGTGACCGGCGAATGGGGAACCCGAAGGAACCCCAAACAAGCCTCATAGCGTATCATTACACATCCTTGGTCGCGGAAGCAATTAAATGACCATAAGCGATAAGCATAATCAAGGGGAAATCGGGACTAAGGGAGCAAGAAAGAAAAAAAGAAATGATACATAAATACCATAGATGAGTCAAGCTCAAGCATAATACACAACTTGTCCAACACCACCTCTAAACATGAGTACTTAGCGGGGGCCAAGACAAACTACCGGGCTCACCCTCATAGTCAAAACATAACTAGAAAGGAAAAGTTTTATACATAGCAAAAGATCATGAGCAACGTCCCCGAAATGGAGGACTCACCAATAACCACTATAGAAAATCGTACTAGCCACGCGGAGGAGGATGGTCAAGCGGTGCTCCGGTCCCTACATGGTGACATCATGTAGGCATAGAGTATGCGTTAGTACATTTGAATGTACTAAGTATATGGGATGCAATGCAATGCTACATTAGATGGACATCATAGGAAAAATGCGTAATCATACCCAATAGATAGCATATTAATGAAATGATATGTATAATGATGCTTACATAAAAAATCATATTTAGTGGGACGTAGTACATGTGTGGCGAGTGACCATCAATATAGTATTTCCAAGGCCTACCACCCCCTTGGAGAGGCGAAAGAGGTACAAACCCCCTCAATATGGTTACACGGGCCTACCACCCCCCGAGCTAGGGACCAAGGTACAAACCCCTCGATATGGTTATACGGGCCTACTACCCCCCGTACTAGGCAACCAAGGTACCAACCCCTCGATACGGTTATACGGGCCTACTACCCCCCGTACTAGGCAACCAAGGTACCAACCCCTCGATACGGTTATACGGGCCTACTACCCCCCGTACTAGGCTTGGTCGACTCACAACACTTATATAGAGAAAATCATATACATGTGTCCATTTCATCATCATTTCAGTAATTACATAACCATCCGACTCATAGGACGTACCTTGGACCTTCCCTTTCCTAAGAATTCTATAAATGGGCATTTTATCAAACACAAGGTGGGCAATTGTTCATGTAAATGAAATCATGTATTTCAAGAATACTAAGTCCAACCAATTCCAAAAATCCATATAAATCAGCCCACCAACAACATACATATATATATCAACCTTCATAATTTGATCATGGAAGCATGTAAACCATAAACATCACATAAAAATTCCATTTCATGATAATATGCAAAATGACCATAATAGGGTGTGTAGTAGTAATTCCATAATTCAAGAGTTCATAAGTGATCATAAGGACCCATAAACTTGAAGTAAAAATAGAGGATAAATGGTTGGACTTGTGGAAAGGAAGGTTTCCACAATCAAACCCACATACCTCAACTTTGGAGAATCCTTGATGAAGATTGGAATGGAGAATCGAAGCTTGAGATTGAGTCTTGAATCCGGAATTAGAGCTTGAGATGTTTGAATTTGGTTGAAGATCTTGGTGGAATTTTTGGAGAGGGCTTAGAGAGTGTTTTTGGAGTTAAGAAAAATGACTAAGTATGGGACATATCCCCTTTTTATAAAAAAACGTCTCCAACCCGCCTAAAAAAAAGCTCACTGGAAATTGCAAATCTGCACAGACAGGTTTTACGAAAATGGTCATAACTCCCTCATCCTAACTCGGAATAAGGTGAAACCAAGTGCGTTGGAAAGCTAACTCAAAGAGCTTTAATTTGATAGTTGCAGCCCTTCCAGTTCCTTGTGTGCTAAGAGATATGCCCCTTTAAAGTTGACCCTCCAAATCGCAATTTTTGCGATTTTCGAATTTTGATACGGTTGCTCTAAAATTCGGGCTAGACCCATTTCCCACTCAATTTGACCCCACAAATAAGAATATGAAGTCGAATTTCCGAAATCATGCACGGATTTTGAGATGTTTCCGAAGCACATTTTCGGGCATTTTTTTTTTGGGTCGTTTCATTAATGTAGTCTTTAATCTCAAAATAACTTATTGTATCCACATCCACATTAACATATTCACTCACTAACCCACCCACATATCTTGCTTCCTCACCTTCATACAATAAGGCCCCACCATGATACAACTTTAAAGTAATGAATGTAAATCCACTCATACATGTATGCATAAACATTAACAATAATTAAGTACAAGTCAGTAATAGAATACAAATAATTGACTAAAGAAACACACACATACACACCCAAGCAAATATAAAGCAATTCAAGTTAAAGTCCATACTGAGTTGGAGTTAAAGTCAGAAATATTGGATTGTTTTAATGTAACTATAACCCCACACATAAACACCTATAACCCCACACATACAGAACACACATACCCCACTCAAACACAACACAACACCCAACATATCTTTGTCTTCTTAGAATTAGGTTATTTTACTGTAACCCCACATAGACACAACACAACACCCAACACAACACAACACCCAACTCATCTTTGTCTTCTTGTGTGTATCCTTTTATTTTAAAAGGAGAATAGAACCTGCACAAACATAACACCACCCAACCCACACATGCACGACTGGAAAAAAAATGTAGAATATACCATAACAACATATGTGACAATATGAACATCGACTTACATTACGAAGTTCGATATCTAACAGTACCATAACATAAACCCTAAAAAATAAGCATGAAGTTACATATCACACAAAGATCAAAACTATATTTAACAACATATGTGACAATATGAACATCGAGTTACATTACGAAGTTCGATATCTAACAGTACCATAACATAAACCCTAAAAAATAAGCATGAAGTTACATTTCACACAAAGATCGAAACTATATTTAACAACATATCATAACCCCTACAAAATCTAAGTACAACAGTAACAAAAAAAAATTTAAGAAAAAAAACTAACCTTTCGCCTTTGATTTCAACCCCGATTTCTTGATGACTTAGAATAAATTTTGAATGAAATCGACCCACACATGCACGACTGAAATCAAACACTAAGTACCAAAATCTAACATAGAAAATCGATTATGAGTTTGAATTTCTGAAAATCGAATTGTTCTTTCCCTTTTTCCTTTTGGTAAAAATGAAAAAGTGGGATGAAAGTTTTAGGAAGTGTAAAAGCTGATCAAAGAGACTAATAAGTGTCTTTTTGAAAAGTTAAAAAAATGGGGCCCAGCGCGTGTTAAACATGTCTTTCAAGTTAGTTGGTTGATAGTGCCACGTAAGACGAAAATGGGTAAAAAATTATAATAAAAATGAGTTCGGGGGGGGGGGGGGGAATAGGACCTTAGTATAGTTTAAGTGTGTGTCTGGGATTTTGGTCATAGGCTGAGGGGGGGGGGGGTACTTATGCCTTTTCCCAAATATATATATATATATATATATAAAATTTTAATTATATATAAACAGTTTAATTTTCTATCTAAGAGCGTTGGATGAACCCTTCCTATGCAACCTGAACATCTATCTATACACCTTTAACTATAATCATTTTAGTATTGAACTAATTCAAATTCGTATTACGTTTATTAAAGAGGGAAGTGTATGCTATCATATATTTTTCTAATTGAGGGATCAAACCTGATAAGGCAATATCTTAAATTAAGATAATACTTGGTCATAAATTTATGAATAGTTTTAACAAGTCATTTTTGGATAAAATTTCAGAATAAAGAATCTTTGTCCATCAAAGAAGGAAAACATCCAATTTGATAGTAGACACGCAGGTTCATACAAGACATATCTTGTTGGATCATTCACATTCATGTGTAGTGGGAGTCTAACAACATTTGCTTTGCTGTTAGCAGACAAATGTACAATGTATATGTAATACTCCAATTAACAAAATGTTAGTGTGGATGATTTAAGGTTGTCCTTTATTCTCTTCCTCCAATAATTTTTTTTCTTAGTGGATATTGATATCTTAATAAAATACTCCCTTTGATTTGAAGCACGCGAATCAAATTATTTAATGTTCGATATTAATTTAAATATAAGATTTTTATTTTATATTTAAATAAATTTTACATATTCTAAAGTATTAGCAAATGAGTGGTAGCTAGCTAGAATATTCTTCACAATATTAACACTGTATGAAATACAAGATATTAGTTAGTGGAGTAGTCATATCATATTATATCATATATATATATAAGAGAATCTTAGGCTCGCCTACGTGGCGCCACCACAAATTAGGATTCCATTTTAATTTATTTATTTTCAAAACTAGCCTTTCATGAAAAATTGTAACTTTTATGAAGAGTTGCGACTTTTATGAAAAGTTGTGACTTTTATAAAAGATTGTGACCTTTCCGAAAGGTTGTAACTTTTTCAAAGAGTTGTGACCTTTCCCATAAGGCACAATAAGCATTTGTTTACACTACCCTTTGTTGTCTAGAATAGAGGGATTTCCTCTCATTTTAAAACAATGAAAATTCTGAACTTCTTCTTCTTCTGCACAATTAAATATTCACGTACTTTGCTCCTGTTGAGTGGCTCACTGACACCTTTTTTTTTGTATCAATACACTGGTGAATAAAATCGTTCTATCCTGAAAGGATCTATTCCTTTAAACCTCGAGTACTAGAGGGGAATAATTTTCTTAATTAAGGGGACACTATGCATTCAGTGGCCTCAATTTTTTCCTTTCTGTTTCATTCTATTGTTATAGATCCTGGTATGTTTTTTTACAGTCAATAATTTATGCTTATGTTATTAATTGTTGTTTTTGATTACATACTTTAAACTTTGTTGTTTATGTTTCTGCAAAGTTATTGTTATAAGTATTTACTAGTACAGATTAAATAACACATGTTAATTGAGTATTCACGCAAGTTTTCTATACTAAAATTGTTGAAGTTACAATAAAAATTCCTTAAGGATCTATACTACCATCTATTGAAGACAAAATTCAAATTTCGTATGCCATTGTAAGGACATAAAGACGTTAAAAACCTTATCGTACCTTGATGTGCGAAGTGAACCAGGAAAAGAAGACAAGAATTAATAAATTTTTGACATGGCTTCAAGGATGTTGTGCCGGATGACCAATAGAGGAATATGACTAGACTGGAGCCTCTTTTAATCCCAAAGACATAGATAACTACACAATAAATTAATTGCTCATATCCAATATGAAGTATGCATAGATTCTCAAGTTTATTGCAAGTTGTAAATACTTTTCTCGAAGTAATAGATGTGTTTCTTGAAACTGCGATTGGAATAGAAGTGCAGTTTCAAATTGAACTCCATCACTTAGGTATGCTGATTTTTAAAAAAGCACCCAAACAAACTGAATAGTTTTGTGTAATATTTTTCCCTTTCCAGTATATATAATGAGTTGAATTGTTGTCCAGTATGATACATTCTCCCTTTAATTTTTTATTTTAATAATTTCTTATGACACATTTAAATGGGGAACTTTAAAATGATATATGTAAAGCAAAAGGTAGGGCTGAACTTTCTACACTTTAAAATTAGAATATTTGTTCGCTTTTTTCAGCCTTTTAAAATTTATTTATCCCTTCACCAACGATTATTTATTTATTAGAAAATTAATATCTCAGGTTGATTTTCATTTGATTTCCCAAAAAGAAATAGTTACAGGAATCACCATGACTTACAGTAAAAGATTAAGCTTCATGAAATAGGAGGAAGAAAAATTTGAGGAATGAAACACACTTCATTAGAAGCTTAATTAATGTATTTGAATTCGACTCCCCTATAGCGGGAAAAAACCAAAAAATAATAGTTGCGGAAATAGAAGTTTTGTTTACTAAAGAACCAAATGTTATGAGTTCAATCATTCCAGTAACGTTATGAGTTATGGAATGAGAGGCGCAAGAGTAGTAATGTTGCATTGCAATTAAAATTAATTTTCTTTATTTATTCTTTCTTCTTTTGGTGCCTTGGAATTAAGTGTTGGGTTTTAAAAAGTGTGAATGAAAAATGAAGAGTTGTGACTTTTTGTGAAAAGTTGTGACTTTTGAGAAAAGTTGTGACTTTTGTGAAAAGTTATTACTTTTGAGAAAAGTTGTGACTTTTGTAAAAAGTTGTGTCTTTGTGAAAAGTTGTGACTTTATGAAAAAGTTGTGACTTTTATGAAGAATTCTAACTTTTCTAAAGAGTTATGACATTTATGAAAAGTTGTGACTTTTTCGTAAGGTTGTGACTTTTAATAAGGGTTAAATAAGAATCCTGATTTGCGAGTGTCGCATAGACAGGTCTAAGATTAAGTTGTGACTTTTATGAAAAGTTCTGACTTTTCTAAAGAATTATGACTTTTATGAAATGTCGTGACTTTTTCATAAGGTTGTGACTTTTAATAATGGTTAAATAAGAATCCTGATTTGTGAGTGTTGCATAGGCAGGTCTAAGATTAAGTTGTGACTTTTATGAAGAGTTCTGACTTTTCTAAAGAGTTATGACTTTTATGAAATGTCGTGACTTTTTCATAAGGTTGTGACTTTTAAGAAGGGTTAAATAAGAATCCTGATCTATGAGGGAGCCACATAGACAGGTATAAGATTCTCTTTTATATAAGATATAAGATAAGATAAAATGTTCGTTACTGCGTAATCTTATATGTAAGATAATATAGTGTTTTAGTTTTAATGATTGATAGGTTTTAAGTATTATTTTATAAATTTCGTGACACTAAATTCATGTGCGAGGCGCGGGTAATTTTACTAGTATATATATAAAAGAGAATCCTAGGCCCGCCTACGTAGCGCCACCACAAACCAGGATTCCATTTTAATTTATTTATTTTCAGAACTAGCCTTTCATGAAAAGTTGTGACTTTTATGAAGAGTTGCGACTTTTATGAAAGGTTGTGACCTTCCCAAAGGGTTGTAATTTTTCCAAAGAGCTATGACCTTTCCCATAGTGCACAATAACATTTATTCACACTACCCTTTGTTGTGTATGAATAGAGGGATTTTCTTTCATTTTAAAACAACAAAAATTCTGAACTTCTTCTTCTACATAATTAAATATTCGCGTACTTTGCTCTTGTTGAGTGACTCACGATCCTGATCTGTGAGGGTGTCACATAGGCGGGTCTAAGATTAAGTTGCGACTTTTGTGAAAAGTTGTAACTTTTATGAAGAGTTCTGACTTTTCTAAAGAGTTACAACTTTTATGAAATGTTGTTACTTTTCCGTAAGGTTGTGACTTTTAAGAAGAGTTAAATAACAATCCTGATCTTTGAGGGAGCCACATAGGCGGATCTAAGATTCTCTTTTATATATATATATATATATATAAGATATAAGATAAGATGTTCGCTACTGCGTAATCTTGTATGTAAGATAATATGGTGTTTTAATTTTAATGATTGATAAGTTTTAAGTATTATTTTATAAATTTCGTGATATTATATTTTCGCGCGAGGTGCGGGTATTTTACTAGTAGTATTTATATAATATGGATTAAAACAAATCGATCCGTGCACGTGTCATGCAATTATAGAGGTCAATGATTTTATTTGGTAAATTAATTGGCTTAGTTTTATTGCGTTTCACGTCCCTTCCTCAGCCTTTAAACTTCATAAAACGAAAAAAAAAATTAACCTAGTGTTCACAACAAATTTCCGTAGCGCTGAAAATAAACTGCAAGGAAAATAAATAAAAGAAAATGTGATTTTTATTAATGAATTTGTGAGTACAATCCTGTTGTTTTCTTGATTCTTCTCTCCTAAATTTCTCCGTGATTCGAGGGCCTTCAATAGCGTATTTCTCGAATGTAGGATGATGTAGACCTCCTTGAGATGTATTTGATCTCCGGGAACGTCGGGAAGCACTTCGTCGTTTCAAGTCGATCTTTGGGAAGAACTCTGTTGACCACTCTTTCGAAGAGCTATGTAGTTGGTGTTGTAGCTTTCTCCAATCCTTGCAGAATGCTTGTTGAAGAGTTTTCCGAATTCTTTTCAGAATTGTCTTCAGAATCTCCTTTCAGAATGTCCTTGAATGTCATGTCTATCCTCTATTTATAGTTGTAGGGGGTGGACAAGGTTACTTATGATTGGCCAAAGGATGTCATTTTGACACTTGGCAGATTGTGATTGGTTCTAGAATTTGACTGGGACTACCACCTCATTTGGACACATGGCGTCACCTTGCTGGTCTTGGATGCCTAGTCACTGTGACACATGGCATGGGTTTGGGCTTCAAGGTGAAATGGACCTTGTAGTAGAATTTAATAAAATGGACTTAATTATTTGTAAAGCCCAAATTAATCATTCAACCCAAATAAACATGGATTTAATCCAAACTTAGTATGAATTTAATCCAATAAAATTTATGTGTCTACAAATGCCCCCTACTTCAAGGCTTGTTGAAATGTAGGTTTGCCGGCACTTGATTGCGAGACTTGAAGTATTATGAATCCAGCAATTTCACTCTTAAGACATTTGCTGGACTTCATTTCTTGTGATGAATTTTAAGTTCAAATAAACTCCCACCATAGACTTGAATATAAATTTGGACACCAACACTTGGAGTGCCACACAAGTCCCCAAAGTTGAATTTTAAATAAAATGAGAGCATAACTTGATTTGCTTCTTCTTTCTTTTTTTTTTGTTGCAAATCTTCAACTTGGAAACAATTGGTAATTTAATAATCACACCAAATTTTCTTTCCTTTGCTTGATTTTGTAAGAATCATTCTTGAAATTTTAAGACTTATTGCTTTCCTTGCAACTTCCATTTAGATAGGGTAAGAATTGATTTGATTTGCTTCTTCCAATCTTACCATAGCTTTCCTTGTACAAGAAATGAGAATGATTCATAGAACCTCTATATAAGAATATCTCATATACAAAGGATTCATCAAAGACTCATTGAAAAATAATCCTCCAAAAGAACTCCAAATTTGGTTTGTTCTTCTCTCTATTTCGTGCAGTCCCACCAAAATATTATTTTCTTAGTGTTGGAGCATGCAAATAACAAGAGGCTTGATTTGGAAGAAACTAGACTTGTAGTACTGCAACATATCGAAAAATAAACGTTAAACACCTTTTGGATTAACGGGAATCGATTTTTGAAGTTGGTCTTCAAATCTGAAAGTTTTTCTAACAGTTATGTGCACCCTTGCCAAAACGTCATTTTCATGGTGTAGATGTGTCCAAATGATAAGAGGCTTGATTCTGGAGAAATTAGACTTCTATTACTATGACATATCCAAAAAATCAATGTCAAACACTTTCGGATTGACGGGAATCAAATTTTGAAGTTGGACCCCCAAATCTGGCAGTTCTTCTCACAGCTATGGCCAATCTCGCCAAAACATCATTTTCTTGGTGTAGGAGCATTCAAATGATGAGCGGCTTGATTTTAAATAAACTAGACTTTCAGTACTACGACATATCCAAAAATCAACATCAAAAACCTTCCGGATTAACGGGAATCGAATTTTGAAGTTGGATCCCAAATCTGACAGTTCTTCTCGTAGTTATGTGCAATCTCGCCAAAATGCGCTTTCCTTAGTGTAGGAGCATTCAAATGACGAGCGGCTTGATTATGGAGAAACTAGACTTTCAGTACTACGATATTTCCAAAAATCAATATTAAACACCTTCCGAATTGTCGAGAATCAAATTTTGAAGTTGGTCTTCAAATCTGTCTGTTTTCCTCAAAAATTCGTGTTTTTTTTTTTAAAGATTTTCTTGTTCTCTTTCTTGCAGGTAACGATTGAGGTTGCATCTTTAATTATGCATTGACATGTTTCTTAAACACGGGAGATTGATGTTCAAGCTCCAACTTGGCCGCAATTCAAAGCTTCGTGCTATTGGCACCGCCATGTCGAACAAGGTTGTTGTGGTGCTGCTCACAATTGTCACGTCATATTGAAGGGTTATGTATTTACTGCGTGTGTTATCAGAAATAGATCAACCAAGAAAAATTGAAAACTTCGTGCAGTTGGCACCGATGGCTCCAATATTTTTTCTTTTCATGTTTTCGAAAGAGCTTAAATCACCTAGAAGATGCACGAGTTCTTCACATGATTGAAACACTTGGTGTAGGCCCTCAAACATCAACGAGCTAGATTGCGGGTAATCTCATACTTCAAGCTTCATTGTGGATTGACATCTTCCTTTCAATTTGGAGAAGATCTTGGACCAACCTTATGACTTCTTGGGAAGTACATGGAACTCTCATTCCTTACACCTTGTGATTCCAACTTTGCGCACCTTTGCAAGTATGTTTATTTTTGAATGTAGCAGCAATGAAATTGCAAGACACTTGATCCAAAAGAAATAGAACTCAATGTTCTACAATATGTCAAACTTTCATATCAAAATTCCTTCCAGATTGTTCAGAATTAAACTCTGAAGTTGATTTCGAAATCTGATTTGTCTGTTCCCCAGCTTTGCGCGATTGTGGTAGAAAACTCATAACTCGGAGTAGGAATATCGAAATCACGAGCTTCTTATTCCATCGGAAAGACGACTCATAGAACTACAACATTTGTAAAAATCACGGCCAAAGGCTTGATGGATTGGTACAGATATTGATTCTAAGTCAGCTCACAATTCTGTCTTGCTCAACTCTTCAGCTTTAAGCATCTTTGGGAGAAAATCAATAACTCGACGTAGAAGCCTCGAAATGATGCGATTCTTGATCCATTGGAAGCATAATTCACAGACATACAACATATGTAAAAATCACAGCCAAAAGGTTTCCAGATTAGTACAGATTTATTTTCAAAGTTAGCTCAAATTCTGTCTTGATCGACTTTTCAGCTTTGACCGTCTGTGGTAGAAAATCAATAACTCGATGTAGGAGCCTCGAAATGATGTGATTATTCTTCCATTGGAAGCATAACTCACATACATACAACATATGTAAAAATCACGGACAAAAGATCTCCAGATTAGTACAGATGTATTTTTAAAGTTAGCTCAAATCCTGTCTCGCTCAATTCTTCAGTTTTGAGCAACTTTGGGAGAAAATCTATAACTCGGTGAGGAGTTCCTGTATCGCGAGCTACTTCTTTTGTTGCGGAGAGGACTTCAAGAACTGTAATATGTGTAAAAATCATGATCAAAACCTTTACAAATTTTACAAATATGCCTTTGAAGTTTGCTCAGATCAACTCCAAAATATGATGGTCCTTTTTTTTTTTGAACGGCCATGGTAGAAAACTCATAACTTAGCATAGCAGTTTCTGAATTACAGCTGATTTCTCCATTGCGAAGTGGACTTCAAGAACTGCAATATGTGGAAAAATCATGGTCAAAAACCTTTACGAATTTTCACAAATACGCCTTGAAGTCAGCTAAAACTTTGGCTTGCTTAACTCTTCTCCTTTGCTCCTCTGTGACACATTTGAACTCATATGCTAGCTATGTAATTTTAAAGAGCTACTATGATGATCAGATAATCTCACAAACCTTTTTCTTTTACTCATGTGACTGAGCTTAGAGTGATTACTCCAAGCGCCAACGTACCTCGGTGAAGAGGATCAAGTCATAACGTAGTTCAAGATGATGAGTTTTATTTATTTTTTTTTTTTGTTTTTTTTTTATGCTGTGCACAGTTTATACTCTTGCGGGCCAGGAGTAACATGCAGTTTATGCTCGTGCCTTAAGGAGCGTTTCAACATGTAGTTTAGACTCGTACGTTGAGGAGCATTGTAACTTGTAGTTTAGGCTCGTACGTCGAGGAGCGTTTCAACTTGTAGTTTAGGCTCGTAAGTCAAGGAGCATTTTCGGGAAGAATTCCATCAATGTAATCGTCCTTCTAACCATTTGTGATGAAACATTCGTGTACTTCGATTTGGTGTTGGAATTTATGCTTTCACATTGTTGAAGCTGATTTGCACTTGATTTTGTGTCGACTTTTGAAAATCAAAATTTAGCAGTCCCTTGATGGTTTTGCCTTTTGCGAGCGACCAAAGTCCAAGTGTCACCATTCTCTTCATTGGAGAAGTCATCTACCTTGGATGTGTTTGTTGCTTTCTTTAAAGCGGAAACATCAACAGTTTCAAAGTCCCCAATCTGTAGTATGATGACACCTTCTTCAACTTTTGGTGATGTCACAAGGTGTAGAACTTCTGAAATTAAATTCTTTTATGATCAAGTGATTTTGTTGGATTCTTTGGGTCGCTTTGACTCTAGGAGTGCAATGACTTTCTTGGTTAGCAGCTCATAAAGAATTGCAGGAACGTCAGAGTCTGAAAAGGGATACTCCTTCGCTTGTAACTCCTTCAAGGTAGATTGATTTTTCACTTCTTGCATTTGTTGATGTGCCACATTCTCTTTCACCTTTGTCTTGTGGAGGCCTTCGTAGAAGTCGTGGTTATAGCCATGGATTCCTTAGTTGTGTATTCTAACGGCTCCTTGAATTTTGTATCTTCTTTTCTTGGATCAAAGACAAGTGATGTCTTTCCATGGTTTGCAATGCTCAACTCCATGTCATGAGCACGTGTAGCTAATTCTTCAAAAGTTCGAGGCTTAATTCCTTGAAGGATATATACAAGGCCCCAATTCATTCATTGTATACAAATTTCAACTGCAGAGATTTCAGAATGTTGATCCTTGCAATCTAAGTTCAATATTCGCCAACGATTGATATAGTCCACTACGGGTTCATCCTTACTTTGTTTTGTGTTTGTCAATTCCATCTTGCTCACTGTACGACGGGTACTGTAGAAACGATTGAGAAATTGATTTTCTAGTTGCTCCCAATAATCAATTGATTCATGCTCCAAGTTCGTATACCAATCAAAGGCGTTTTGTTTTAAAGAACGAACAAACTACTTGACAAGAAAATCACCATGTGTACCAGCACTATTACAAGTCTCGACAAAATGGGCAATGTGTTACCTTGGATTTCCCCTCCCATCAAATTGTTGCAATTTTGGTGGTTGATATCCAATTGGCATCAGTAAACCCTCAATTCGCTTAGAATATGGCTTTGAATATCCTAAGGAACATTGTGATGGGCCACCATATTGAGCTTTAATGGTGTTTGTGATCATATCTTGTAGTTGTTGAACTGTTAGAGTAGCCACTGAAGCAGATTGATTTGCGCATTGAGACTCAACTGGCTTGGTGGGAACATCAACTTTTTCTTGCGTTGTTAGATTGTGACGTGACCCTCCAGAGTTGGAGAGATCTAACTTGCTCATAAGTTGGGCGATTTGGAGGTTTTTGTCATCAATAGACTTCTTCAAGGTTTCAATGGTTTGCTCCATCATTGCAAACTTCTCGTCCATGTCAATTGCGTCAACCATCAAGGTGTTGACCCTTGTTGGAGTTGAAGAATTCGTTGGTTTCACAGATTCGCCAAAGTTGAAGCCAGAGTGAGAAAGTTCATCAAACAACTTAGATGTAATGTTGCCCCCAGGGATTGCAATTTTGAGTGTCATTTGAGACTTGCTCTTTCTTGCCATCTCCAAGGACGTGAAATATTCGGATCCATTCAAGCCACTTCTCTTGAACTCGCGTCGAGTGATTGAATCAACATCACTAAAATCAACCAATGCGGCAACAGTAAAGTTCTTGCACGTAACATCATTGATCTTTTTGAAGGCCATTGCAACAGTTGAACTTGTAGTTTTTCTTGATTTGCAGGAGGAAGAGATGATGAGCAGAATTGGTCCCACTGGGCGTGCCAAATTTGTTCGCAACAAATTTTCGTAGCGCTGAAAATAAACTGCAAGGAAAATAAATAAAAGAAAATGTGATTTTTATTAATGAATTTGTGAGTACAATCGTGTTGTTCTCTTGATTCTTCTCTCCTAAATTTCTCCGTGATTCGAGGGCCTTCAATAGCGTATTTCTCGAATGTAGGATGATGTAGACCTCCTTGAGATGTATTTGATCCCCGGGAACGTCGGGAAGCACTTCGTCGTTTCAAGTCGATCTTCGGGAAGAACTCCGTTGACCACTCCTTCGAAGAGCTATGTAGTTGGTGTTGTAGCTTTCTCCAATCCTTGCAGAATGCTTGTTGAAGAGTTTTCCGAATTCTTTTCAGAATTGTCTTCAGAATCTCCTTTCAGAATGTCCTTGAATGTCATGTCTATCCTCTATTTATAGTTGTAGGGGGTGGACAAGGTTGCTTATGATTGGCCAAAGGATGTCATTTTGACACTTGGCAGATTGTGATTGGTCCTTGAATTTGACTGGGACTACCACCTCATTTGGACACATGGTGTCACCTTGCTGGTCTTGGATGCCTAGTCACTGTGACACATGGCATGGGTTTGGGCTTCAAGGTGAAATGGACCTTGTAGTAGAATTTAATAAAATGGACTTAATTATTTGTAAAGCCCAAATTAATCATTCAACCCAAATAAACATGGATTTAATCCAAACTTAGTATGAATTTAATCCAATAAAATTTAATAAAAAAAAGAACTCTCATTGGTAGATTTGATGGTCCAACGCCAACCCCAACCTTCATACACAAAAAAATAAAAATAAAATGGTCCCATAAAGATAGCATTTCTAAGATTTCTTTGGGCCAATAAATATTTCCATGATATTAGGGATAGTCGTAAAATAGCATAGGAAAAAAGAAGAAATTGACAAAAGGTCTTCGTCAAATTTGAACATTCAAACACCATAGTAAAAATATAACCATTAAATCTACTATTACAACCCCAAAGACTTGGATACTGACTTCCAAAATTATACTTGTTCTCGGGGTGTTAAATACGCGAGTTGAACTGAATTTAGGTGAGAAAAAATAGGTGAATCATTGATTTGATCACAAGTTATTTGGGTCGAAATGAGCTAAAAAGTGGATCATAACTCAATGCACCTAATTTTTATTAAGTTTTTATAAAAAAAAATAAAAATTTAGTATCTAATAATATTAATTTTTTCTTTATATGACAAAATAACATATCAAAAAAAAATTAAAAAGAAAATATTTTGACAAGATTTTTCATAGGTCAATTTGATCTACATATCAATCCAATTTTTGATAGACTGAGCTCATAAATAAATGGATTTAAAATCAACTCAAACTTAAAAGAATTGAATGAGTTATAATTTTATGGGTTAATTTAGTTACCCCTATTCTCTAGTAGGTCCCATCATATTTGACAAATATTTCTGTTAGAATTTGAATTTGAAATATAAATTGATGGTACACTTGTGCCCAACTAATGACACTAGCTTAAAGAATAAAACCTTCATGACTCAAAGATTTGGTAATCAATATAATAATTAAAAGTTAAAAATATGCGATTGGAGTATAAGCTTAATTTGCGTGCACACTATGCAACTAACTCCACCTAATGGCCCTATTAAGTTTATAGTGTGAAAACGGCTGTTTATTTGGTGCAATAATTAGTTACAACTTTATAACCGTTCACTTGTAGTTTGAATTGAAAATATTGCACTATCACCTATTGACAAAATATAATAACTTGCTTCAATTGCAATTTGTTATTTGAACCTAAGGTCTATTGAAAACGATTTTTTTGTTTTCATAAGGTATGACTAAGTTCTGCGTACATATCATGCTCCTTAAATCCATTTATGAATTACATTAAGTATGTTAATATTATTGTTTGACAAGTTGAATTAAAGAAAACCTTTAACATAAGGTGATTTCTTAATAATTACTAAACGTATTTAATTTATTTGTTTTTGGATATATTTAGGGATCAATCATTTGAAAATATATCTCAGCTCTCAAGTAAGATTATATTTTGAGAGATAGGAAATCCCTTCAAATGATCATACATAATAGCGGATCATCATTAGAATTTTTGGATACAATATATTATATACAAATAATATATATTTTTAGTTGTTTATTAGGTATTCTATTTTGTTTATTTCATGTCTACACCATTACCCCTTTATTTCTATTTTTCTTTTCCTCGAGGAACAACAACGTAAAAATATGCAAGTTACTAGTCGAAAGCAATTTTTTCTTCGAGAAATGACTTTATAAGATACCAAGATTTACTGTATAAAATAATAGAGCTGTTATCGTGTGATTCATAGATCATAGGTTCGAGATGTAGAACAGTAGAAGTTGTCATTAATGTTTGCCTTAAGGTAAGGCTAGCTACTGTCTACATCAGATCGCCGCCTTGGGGTGTGATCTTTTCTTGAACGGCTGAATCATGCGTACATGCGAAATACTTTGTGCATTGATTTTTTGGTTTATACGTTTGATAAAAGGTGGATAAGAATGTCAAATACTGGTCAAATAATTCAAAGTCCACCAAAGGAAAATACCTAATAGGAAAAAGTATACTTAAGAAAAAAGAGCAAGTATTATTTGTGCACCTAATCACGATTTTATACTCCAATTCAATCTACCATGTACAACGCATCTGTTGACAAAATAAATAAATATAATTTTGCCACTGGTAAATTGTCAATTTATAGGTTTGCCAAATAACAGTCTGTTAGAGGTACACACAAACTGTTTAAGTGTTAATAACCCCAAATATTATTGCTACGTGTTGAATAATTGTCCACCTACAAAGGGGAAATCTAAGACAAAACCACGTTAAACATAGAAACTAGACGTCTTCTTGACCAACACTATCAATACATTACGAGTAGTTTGACGTGAGATAGAAGGTATAATAGTCTCAAAAATATACTATAGAATTATTTTATTCTGATTTTGGTTGGAGGTATTAGGCAGTCCTGAGACTATTTATCCCACAATTTATAACTTAGTGGTGGGATAAGGTATCTCATAAACATGATGGAATAACTTATCCCAGAATAATTTATCCTAAAATAATTAACCCGAGATAACTTATTTCCCAATCAAACGACTTAAAGTTAGGGTGGACTAATATAGGCTAAATCACACGAGTCATTTCTCAATTGTTGTTCTTGAATTACAAATTACAACTATTGTGCTGGTTGAAATTCTTCACTTTCTGTTTTGTGTTGAGAAATTTAAATTTTCGAATTAAGGATTTAAAGCAAGATTTTGTTGGAAAGATGAATTTATAATGTACTCCCTCCGTCCAACAATTGTTGTTCACTATACTATTTTGGGATGTCTAACAATACTTGTCTACTTTATGAAATCAATGGATAATTTTACACTTACTTCCTAATTTACCCTTATCATTAACTACAGTCATTTCCCTATTATATTTTTCAAGACGTATTTATTATTTTCAAAGGGTGATATAGTAAAATGACTCTTTTATTTATAGTTTCTTAAGAAGTGTGAAAAGTCAATAATGGACAAGTATTGTTGGACAAAGGAGTATAAGCTGACTGAAGAATTGTATAATACAAGAAATGAAAGATATAATTTGTGCCAAAATTTTGTACTTATGTGATATAGATTGAAAGATAGAAATTATCTCTTATTTCATTCAGTTGCTAATGATAAAAAAATTCTTCATTTTTTTTGGACACGTGTGATTTTTTTTTCTTTTTTTTTTTAATTAGTATGTCAAACGCTGACTAAATTCAAAGTTCTTGAAAAGGGAAATAGGTCCTAATATTATCGTCAACAAATTGTTTGTACACCAATGCATATAATCCACCCTATACTTATCCACAGTTTACACGTAACTATTGCAAAACGAATATAATGTTGAGACTTATAAGTTGTCAATTTGTAGTTTTTGACAAATAACAGTGCTGTTAGAGTCAGAGGGGAGCTAGGTGGGGTTCGTGGGTTCGGACGAACTTACTAGCTTTTTTACAGATCATGTATTTGTATTAGAAAAATAAATAAATATATATGTATATTAACTTGTGAACCCCCTAACAAAATTAATTGACATCTATTCTAAAATTTTGAACCCCCAAACTTCTAATCCTGGCTCCGCCTCTGGACTTAGAGTTCCCCAAAAATTATTTCCACGTGTTCAATAGTTGTCCACCAACAAAGAGGAAATCTAAGACAAGACCACGTTAATATTACAGAAATAAAATGTCTTTTACATATTTACACCAACACTATCAATTCCTTCAACTTGGATTGGACTTTAGGCCAAATCATACGAGTCATTTGTCAATTGTTGTCCTTGAATTACCATATAGTGGCTAGAAAATCCTAATTACTCATAAAAGCCTTGCTTGTTAAGTTTAAGATGAAAAGAAAGTGCACTTCTTCATATATATCAGTAAAATAAATAAATTTATTACTATCACAAGATCTAGAGTCAGTGAATTCTGCCATTTGATTATCATGTTAAAGGAGGAAAGGGGTTTCATCTCTTTTTGTCAGTAATAAAAACTCCCACTAACACCTTAAGAAAGATCGAATCTCCTAGGTGTTGGTTAAACATCAACATAACTCAAAAAAGTGATACGCGAATGAAAATTGAGCAAAATAATTGGAAATATGAGATCTTGTAGTAGACATGATATATACGAAAGCAAAATAAATAAAAATGGCAAGTGCAAACAAGTACAAAACGTGGGTACATGCCCAACTAAATGTCTAGCTGTCCCTGTGATGAAAAGCCAACAAATTTAATTTCTCCACTTAGTTAATGCATATGCTTCATTCTTCAAATGAAAAATAAATAAAATAACAACACAAACAAATTAAATTAAATGTCCAACCAATAATCCACAGTTGGCATAAGATTGTGATTTCTTCAAATAATAAAGATTTTATCCTATATTCATATCTCTATCAACTAGCTAGTAGCAGAAAGAAGGGACGTTATGAAAGCCAACAAACATTATTTTAATCGACATAATAAGCACTTGTCCTGTAGTTAGCTATCTCCTTCATTTACAGTTGGAGCACAAAACATTTTAAATGAGTTTTTTTGGGTTTTCAACTCGGTGTCTGGTATTCGTATTAAAGCTCGATTATTTCGAATTCGTGTTGCATAATGCCTCTTTAGGGAAAGTGCTTCCTATCAAAGATTTTTCCATACCCATACTCATGGCTTGAACTCGAAATTCTAATTACAACCTCATTCGCTGTACCATATCCTTTTGATCCAGTGGTCCTGCTAAATCCTAAGATCCCCAACATCCTACGTATATATATTTGTGCGTTCAAATGTCACCCTCCACAAACTTTAAAGACTTGAATGCATGTCACTTAATTTACAGTAATTAGTCATTAAAGATTCAATTTTATTGTCTTTTAAAAGTTATATATATAACTTTGTCAAGTTAGTTTTCGTGGTCATCCAACTTTGTCAAGTAAATTTACCTGGTCAGTTAGCTAGAATACAATTTATGATATTTATTTAATGACATGAGTAACTTTTTAGGGAAAAAATATTTTAAAAATAAAAATCAATATTTGATTTTATTTCACTAGATAAAGTTGAATGACGATAATGAAAACTAACTACACAAAGTTGGACGACTTTTTAAAAATAAAACAAAATTATATACTTTAATGACTAATTGAGTAACCACTCAGACATTCAACTTCAAACTTTAACTATGCTTATTAATTACCCATTGTTTTCATTTTAGCTTATGCACCTAAAGGTTTCAAATGCAGTCACTTTGTTACGTTTTAAATACATTTTGTGGTTTTAATAGGTACACATTGAGGTTCAAAATGGAAAAGTTAGTGGGGAAGAAAAGAAAGAAACATTAATCCAAACTACATCAAAAATGATTTTTAATGACAATTAATTAGTGTCAATAGCTTCAGTGGCGGAGCCAGAAATTTGGTCAAGGATATTCAAACTTTAAAAGAGTGAAATTATTCTTTTTTTAGCGAAGTGGATGCAGAGAATATATTTTTTCTAATGAGTGGGTATATCCAAATTTAAAAATAAATTAGATATCATTTAACTAAATCATACGAAAACTTAAATTATAAAACAATCAATGGTATAAATCAAAACTAACGGAGAAAAATCAAGAAAAAAAATTTTAGCTACTAGTTGAATACACTCTCTTTGATTCATATTAAGTGAATTTTTGGGACTTTTTTCCTGAATTTTTTATAGTTCAAGAGAATTGTTGAGATTTTTTTCCCATATTTACCTTTTCTTTTAGAAATAATCAAAAGACTAATAGTGGAAAGTGGCCTTTAAGTATATCTTTAATTGTAATTTCTTAGTAAATAGAAAGATAGGGGCAATTGCGCTACAACAAGAATCAAACTTGGGACATCAACGACTCAAATGAACAGTCTTACCGCTGGACCACCATCATTCGTTGTGTTCAAGATTGTTCATTTATCAATATATTCAAATAATAAAGAATATTTTACCTATATACATCGTCTAATTTTCCGGCGAAGGGTGTTCGGCTGACCACCCTTGCCGGGCTGTAGCTCCGCCCCTGAATAGCTTAATTGCTGCTAAATATGTATTTTAGTGGCAATTAACACTCTTTGTAAATGTTTCTAAAGTCTATAGCGGCATTAGACCCTATGACAATTAACTAATGCCGGTAAGGCTTTAACACTCTTTGTTAATGTACATATTTATTGCCGCTAAAAGCTATTTTTGTTATAGGGCCAAATTTCGCAAACCAGAAGGGAAATTTTAGGCATTTTACATTTTTTTTTATCATATTATTTTATTAATAATTTCGTTAGTTGTGAGTTGCAAAATAAAGATAAATGTGCATAAACTCAAATTTTAGACCAAGAGCAAAGTTAACCTTTTTATAAATTAAGGGCAATTTTGGACCTTTTTATAGTAATACTTTATCAATAAAACTCGAATTCAACGAAAAATGAGTGATTTGATAATCTTATTACGAAAAAGAACAAATGTCAATTGTGGCCCTTTCAAACTTTTAGCATAATGTACACTTATGGTAGCTAGACAAATCATTTCAGATCCATAATCATGAATTGTTAATTTCATAATCCATAGAAACACCTGTCACAAGATAAATGATTTAGCCTATCAATTTAAGTTTCCTCATTAAATTTACAATTATGGAGCTTAACCACTTCAAATTAAAGTGCTTAATTTGATATTATTATGTTAATAATATAATTATACACGTGACTACTTGAGCTGAAACGACATCTCACACATTGGGAAGCATCGCATGGATACGGAAATGCACTTTGGGGAGCATCGTATTGTATTGTATTTTGTTGTATTGTTTTGTTCTAATGAATATAGTCTTTGAATAGATTGTATCGTTTGTCATCGTTATATAATGTTACATACTCATAATTTGAACGATAAACCTACAAGAAAAGTGGGGTACGAGGTAGAGTTACTATGAAAGGTAAGGTAAAAAATAAAATAGAGTTATTAAATAATAAGTAAAGACAAAATGAGAAAAAATATTAAGATAATGACGCGATCAGACTAAATTGATCGTTACATAAAATGAATATTTTCGTTGTTATCTAACAATTGATTTAAACGATACGATACAATATAATTTAACTAACAATCAAAACAAATATTATATTTAAACTAACAATACAATACAGTACAGCAGTTTGAGGTATTTAATTAAATAAATATTTCTAGTATTGTGTCATAACTCGTAAGCCATGAGGTAATCTTTTGGATTTTGGTTTTTACTTTACAACTAATTAACCCCACTTATTGTATCACTTACTAATGTTCTTTTAAGAGTCAAATACTTTACTTTTTGGTGAAATTTGTTGCAACATCTTTTACACCCTTTGTCTTTTATTATTCTTTTAACTTCTTCACTGTTAATCTACCGAGGAATGGACTTTTTACACTATGGAATATTAGTTCTTAAGTAATACTCCCACCATCCCAAATTAATTGTCACATTTTTTTGAAAATTAATTTAACTTATTTTCTAAAATTAAATTAAATTAATTTTTAAAATTTAGATAATCAAATAACTATGTGATAAGTACTACAAGTTACAAATTTTCTTATGTTAATTTAATGAAAAAACATTTTAAAATATTAGTCATGTACTCAGTTAATATGTGACTCTCGAAAAGCGAAATATGACAACTAATATGAGACGGAGGGAGTGTAAGCTAACTTCTTTATTCTTGTCTAGTTCTCCCTTCATCCCAAAATAAGTGTCACTTAATTCATTTCACGCCTACAAAATAATAAGTAGAAGTTATAGTTTACTAAGTTATCTTATTTATTACTCCCTCCGTTCAACAATAGTTGTCTATTATACTATTTTAGGATGTCCAATAATACTTGTCCACTTTATGAAATTAATGGATAGTTTTACATTTAGTTCCTAATTTATCTTTATTATTAATTATAGTTATTTTCCTATTATATTTTTCAAGACATTGTATTTATTATATTCAAAGGGTACGATATAGTAAAATTATAGCCTTCTATTTATAGTTTTTCAAGAAATGTGCAAATTCAATAGTGAACAAGTATTGTTGGACAGAGAAAAGATGTTTCTTGAGAAGTGATCACTGTTGAGAAGAAATAGTTTTTTAATAGAAAAGTACAGTTGAAAACAATTAGTACTATTTCTTGTTTGAATATTTAAAATGACAATCATTTTGAGACAATTTTTCACTAAAGCAACACTAATTTTGAGAAGAATGAAAATATTGATTTAATATTATGTGTTGAAAAGTGTGTATGCTGTTACTACTAGAGTACTCCCTTCTGTCTAAATAAATGAATTTTTAGGGTGTGACACACTTTTAAGAAAGTTAGTCAATGATATTAATTAAAGAGTAAATATTTCTCAGTATTGCCATTTTGCTTCTTCCCAAACACTTCTTAATTCTAGAAATAGTTGAAAAATTCATTAGAGATTAATTTATCTTTGAGCTTTGAAAAAATTATTTATTTTGGACCATAGAAAAGTATGAGAAATTCATTTATTTAGGACAAGGAGGAGGAAAATTGAGCTGCAGCAGTTGGTGTGCGCATTCAACTAAAGTTAACTTTCTTCTTAATTCAAAAATGGTAACCATATGGACATGACATTTAATTTGTAAATTGTTTTACCAAAGGGGCTATTTTTTTTAATTTTCTACCCATATCTACATTGGATCCCGACTAAATTTAGATTTGCGTCGGGAAAATCCCACATTGATGGTAAAACGCTCTCTAACAAAGGCGACTTCGTACCCAAAAAGACTCGAACTCGAGACATTTTATTAAGGATGAAGGATGATGGGGCTATTATTTTATTATTTGTAGATGCAATGCTTCTTATTGAAGTAAAACAGAACTAAACTTCAAAAAGAGGACATGCAGTTCAAGTACAAAATTGTTACTAGTAAATGTCGGCATTTGATGGAATCTTGTGGAAATTTGAGTTCTGATTGGTGCACCTTTTATTTTATTTTAAAAAAAAATTAGTTTGCCACATTGGAGGATTATCAAAGACTTTATTTAGAAGTTAAGAAGCACTACTAGGAATAGGCCACTGTTAGTCACTGTTCTGAGAATTGTTTAAACCTCAAAGGATTCCAAGTATGATTCTTACTTTAGCATTATGAGAAAGCAAACTTGGTGTTGTTCTAGAAGGTCATCATGCCTTTTAAAATAGCTACCTCATTTTTACAATATTAATATATTCAGAATAATTTCACAAAGTAAAATTTGAAAAGGGTATAATTTACATAGACTTTACCCTTAACTATGCAGAATAGAGAAATTGTTTCTAATAGACCCTTAGCTCAAATGAGAAAGTATTTGAAGCAGGGTCAAGCAAGGGTAATTATCTAATTTTAATTCCCTTCAACAAATGCCTTCATTTTCTTCATTCAACTAATAATTGGCTATTAATTAACCTTTTTTCCCCATTTGATATATACGTGTCTCTTGTTGATAGAGTAAACTATCTTTAAGATATTTTTACTTTGATTGACCTTATACTTGTCTGCTTCTGAGATGTTTCAATTAAATTTTATGGTAAAATTTAGTGGATAAACTCCATTTGTATTCATTGCCCATCAAAAAATGGAATATCCCAAGATTTGAACAAAACAACAAACTCCCAAATACCGATCAAAGGATCCCTATCCAATCCAATCTACCCCTATCCAACTTCTTTTTTAAAAGATAAACTAAACTATTAAGTTGACCATAGCTCGCCACATGGCGATATCCCAGTTGGCCAAGTCATGCCACTTCTCCAGCCTACTCAAACTGCCCTATAGCCACAAGCATTTTTTTGCCACATTGTAAAAAAATTTATAGAGAAAAAAGAAAGGCCAACTACGCTCCACCAACTAATTTGGATACCAAAATTATATATATACCTTTGTTCTCTTTGCACCTTCTAACAAACCAAAAACTCAACACTTTTTCTAAGTTCTTACAATTGCAACCAATTTTCTTCTTCTGAAATGGAATGGATCAGAGGCCATACCATAGGCCGCGGCTCTTCTGCCGCGGTCTCCATTGCCAAGTCATGCTTTTCCGATCATGTTTTTGCTGTTAAGTCAGTGGAGCTAGCGAAGTCGCAGTTGTTGCAAAAGGAGCGGAAAATTCTGTCCGAATTGAGCTCCCCTTATATAGTTAGCTACAAGGGATACGATGTTACGAAAGAGAACGACAAACTCATCTTTAATCTTATGATAGAGTATATGCCGGAAGGCACAATTTCCGATGAAATTCGGAAACAGGGTGGTCGGATTAACGAAAAATTGATAGGGTATTATACCAAGCAAATTTTGCTAGGATTAGAGTACTTACATTCAAGAGGCATAGCACACTGTGACATCAAGGGGCACAACATTTTGTTATGTAAAACCGGTGCCAAAATTGCTGATTTCGGTTGTGCCAGGTGGGTTGATTTGGCGGGAAGGGACGGTGGTGTAAAGCCAATTGGAGGAACACCGATGTTCATGGCACCGGAGGTGGCGCGTGGGGAAGAACAGGGGTGTCCTGCTGATATTTGGGGATTGGGATGTACTATTATTGAAATGGCTACTGGTGGATCACCATGGACTAATGTGACAAACGCAGCTTCATTGCTTTACAGAATTGCATTTTCTGGGCAATCCCCTGAAATTCCAAAGTTTCTCTCTTTACAAGCAAAGGATTTCTTAAGCAAATGCTTGAGAAGAGATCCAAGCGAAAGATGGACGGCTAAAGAGCTCCTCAAACATCCATTTCTTGAGGAATCCAATTTGAATTATACGTCATCAAATAAAAATTTTGTGATGAGCTCGCCAACAAGTATTCTTGATCAAGACATATGGAATTCAGTGGAGGAATCAGACACCATGAATTCTACAATTTTACAAACAACTAGCTCAACGGAGTCTCCTCTGCTAAGGGTAAGAGAATTGGGTTTGAATTCCAGAGAATTAGAGCGGAGATGGAATGATGATCAGAGATGGATCACAATTAGAAGCAGCAGTAGTGAATGAGTAGCTAGTCGAACAGCAACACTCTTGCTGTAGATTTTGTACTGCACAGCACAACATAATGCTGTTGTTTTTTTGTATATAGAATGTAACTGGTCTAACTCAACCCAAAATATAACTCAACGACGAAAGGATTATCCAAAGTCATATACTCATTTCTTTTTTCATTCAATAGTGAATACGAATATAATGGGGAGTAACAATATAACGGAACGTGAAAGCAAGTAATGGTTCATTATTGTAACGCACAAACAGTTGAAAGAAACCTCTGAATTCATTCAATTGAGGAATTAAAGGGTCTTTTAAATCACACAAAAGAAAACAATTTTATTGGATACACATAGATTTAGTGGTCCGACGTCCCCCAAACCCCACACCTTCATACAAAAATAAAATAAATAAAATGGTCCCATAAAGAATGTTTATAAGATTTCTTGGGGTAAATAAATTATATGCAAAGGTTATGAATACACACGACATATATATACCATGTACGGTCAAATCTCGTTATAACAATCATTCATCATAATAATATTTCACTATAACGAACTGATTTTTCACTATGACAATATTCTACTTTTAAACAATAGTGACATTGATTATAGCGATACACACTTTGATCAAATTTTCTTTCAAGTTAAACTAATATTTGAAAAAAAAGAAGTGATTGTGTACTATATGGTCAATTATTTTAATTTTAACTTATATAGTAATAACTTTCAGAAAGAAGTGATGCAGATATTGAATTTTGAAGGATCTTTTCTAGAAGATAGCTAATTATTCCTTCAACTAGGAAAAGTAGCTACATCTTTTTTCTAAATGTGAATAAAAAGGGATAAGAAATTTCAATTTCTTGAAAATTGAGATATTTTCAAATGATTGTTTCGTAAAAGAAAACCCAATCCAATCACCATACCCAACTTAAAATATACAATTTTGCAGCTGTGTCTATTTTATTTGTCAAATAATAGTGATGTTAGAGTCATTGCCCACATAATTGGCAACCACACAATCGATAAGCTAAAGACAACACCACGTTATTATAGTATTATTTATTTTATTATAATAATATTACAAGAGGAAAGGGTTTTCAAACCTTTCTAGGTGATGTTAAAAACATAAAATGAATGGCTAAACCTACTAAGTCCTTACAAATACATTGAAGAGACCTAAAAAACAAAAAAATTATGTTCCATCCTAAATTTGAAGAGACTCGATTAATTTGAATTCACATACATAAATTTTACTAAAAGGCAGGGGTAAAATACTCTCTTTCAAAAATGACTTCATTTTTCGAAGCTCAAATTTGAAACTTTAATTAAAAATGAAAAAATACTTATTACTCAGTTAACCATGTTTTGTTTGAGGGAAAATATTTGAAATATAAGAACATGTAGTAGACATGATATATAAAAAAGAAAAAAAATAATATTGGTAGGGAAGTGCAAACAAGTACAAACGTGGGTACATGCCCAACTAAACTTGTAACGCAAAGATAGCAAATTTAGTTAGTCCACTTATGAAATGATTTCATCTACAAAAGGTCATTTATCTGTCATGATAATTAAAATTAATTATCTTAAATTATTTGTTTCTTTAAAAGTTTAAGACAAATTAATTATTTTTATTCCATTTTACTCTTAGTAATTGTCGTTATTAAAAGCTACAAACACTTTAACTATGAGATAATGACACATAAATAAAATAAATATTCAATACATATAGATAATATTTTAAGGTATAAATAAAAATTAAAATAGTCAAAATCCTTACTATACATCAATTAATATTAGTATCATGATAAAATATGCACCTTTTTATTACTTTCTTAAAAATATACAAAATTTATTATAAAAAAGAGAGTATATTATATAGCATACGGGACAATTATCAACCAATTTGGGAATGTGATACAAACGTAGAAATATGATTGGGAATTAAGAGCAAGTACAAACGTGAATACATGCCCAACTAAATGTCTGGCTGTCCCTAGACGCAAATTTAGTTTGTTCACTTAATAAATACATTTTCTTATATAAAAAGAGGATCATTAATACCACAAACAAAATCTCCAACCAATATAAAAAACACTTGGCTGAACTTTTTCTAATTTTTTTTGTCTCTTCAATAAAGATCCTAACTTCTGCTCTTACGTCCTTCGATTTATTTTATTTGTCATGTGTTTGCTTACATATTCCTTAATAATATAATAAAACGTTAACAAAAAAGAATAATTAAATTAAATTATTCTTATTCTTATTCTTATTTACTCTTCGAAATGATTTATAATCATATAAATATTTAAGGTTTATCTTAAACTCCAAATTTTAAAATTTTATGTCAAGTCAAAAATGACACATAAATTGACACGGAAAAAGTATAAATAACGACGTGAAAGCCAACAATTAAACAACACAACAATAACCAAACTCCTGTCTATGAGCCATAAGAGGATTCATGTGGAGTAAAATTAATGATGGCCCTTTCTGCCTTGCTTTTTTTAAAGCTTTAACAGAAATACCATGTGCCATATAACTATATGTTCCATCCAAAATGAAGTGTTAATTTCATACACTTTAGGAATGGTTAATTAGTCTTCATCCAACTTTCCTATCTCATTAAGAAAATAATAATTAATTAAGGAGCTTAACTAATCCAAATTAAAGCTGCTTAAACAACATCTTTTAATCATCATGGGGAGCATGGCATGGAGATGGGAGTAAGATTAATAAACTAGGGAATTCAAGCCAAATAATCAGATGTTTGCTGAGGCAAGTTCAATGAATTTTTCCATGAACCCTTCTCTGCATACAGCTAGCTCATTGGGACCTTCAAGTGGAAGACCACAATTCAGGACAAATTACTCCCCAAGCAACAGCTATAATGGCAAACCAAGACCCTTCTGTGATTACTGTAAAAGACCAGGTCACACCAGAGACAAGTGCTACAAGCTACATGGCTATCCTCCTCAAACTAACACTCATGGGAATGGGCAAGGCAACAATGGATACAATAACCAAAACACGTATAACAACAATCAGAGATCTCAATATAATTCCAATCATACTCAACTTCACATGTCTGTCAAGGGAAAAGGAGTAGCAATAAATGCTTTTGGAATGGACATTGAACCTATGGCAGGAGAAACTACTGAATCCTCAAGTGCTGTTCCCAACCTTACCAAGGATCAATATGGACAACTTCTTAGTCTGCTACAGCAGTTTCAATTAGGCACTGCAGGAGAAGCTACTGATGATCAAATTGGAAGTAGAGCTGCAAATTTTGCAGGTATGATAGCTTGTAACTCTTCTGTTGACTCTGACAAACTCTCATGTGGATGTCTCAAAACAGAAACTGACTTGTGTATACTGGACTCAGGGGCCATATAATAAAGACCATCTCCTTGCCCCTTGTTAGTTAAGCTACCCAATGGTTATAAGGTAAAGGTAACTGAAGTTGGAAATGTAAAACTCACAACAATGATCACATTGCATAAAGTTATTTTTATTCCTTCTTTCAAGTATAATTTAATTTCAATCAATTCTCTAGTTTTCCATCTCAAATGTCTTGTTTCTTTCTCTAACTCCTCTTGTATGTTGCAGGGCCCTTCAATGAAGAGGCCTCTGGAGATTGGTAGGGTACAAGATGGGCTTTATCTTTGCACAACTTGTATACAAAAGAGCTGCTCCAACACTTCTATGAGGAGCTCAAATCAGTGTGCTGGTTAACATAGTACTGTTATAGGGTCTAGATGTCATTCTTTTTCTCCTTCATGTGTTTCCTCATCCAGTGTAAACTACCCATTGTCTTCTGTAATGAATACTATTTTGTCAAGTGCAACAAGGGTACAATTAATGTGTAGCTATCGTGTGACACAAATTTAGTTACTCACTTTACTTTATTAATGTATTTTTCTACAAAATGAGGATCATTAATACAATTCCACACATCATCCACACTTTTGAGTCTTCCATTATTATTTATCGGTCCATTTTTATTTGTCTGCTAATATATAATTATTTAACATTCAATAGAAAATTTATCATTTAATTAGTTTCTAATTTAGCTTTATAATCATATTTTAATGCTTCTTTTAAAGTATTAAATTTATTATATTCAAAATATGATATAATAAAATTGTAATTCTATGCATTATTCAAAGTGTGATATATTATACTGGATAAATTAAAATAAACTGATGAAGTGCTATATAATGTATGAACAACGTGAAACCAAACATTTAAACAACATAGTACCCACTTGTCCTCATTTACAATTCCCTGGCAACCAACTCCTCTCTACCATTCTTCACATATTGCATTTAACTTCTATATAATATAACATAACTGGATAAATTAATTTTTGCACTATTAAATCACTTTAAAATAAAATATAAATAATTAGTTCTTAACACTTGGATTCGAAACTATTTTCTCCGTCCATTTTTATTTGTCCAATATATTAAAAATAATTATCCAATTTTATTGGTTCACTTAAGAAAATCAAGATATAATTTATCATTTTGTGTATTTTACCCTTGTTATTAAATACTATACATTTTTCAATATTTAGATGACTTATAATTAATAGGGGTGATATAGTAAAATTACCTCTCTACTTATTACTCCCTCCGTCCAACAATTTGACTAATTTTCAAAGTTAAACTAGATTGCATGAATTTGATATTTTAAACAAAAAATTTAGATATTCAAAAACTATACGAAAAGTACTATAGATTGTAATTTTTTGCATATCGATATGATGAAAAAATATATCGTAAAATGTTAGTCAAAGTTCTTATAGTTTGATTCTAAAAAAAGAAACCATGACAATTAAAAGTGGACAGAGAGAGTAATATTCAAAGGATGATATAGTAAAATTACTTCTATTTATAATTTCTTAAGAAGTGTTCAAAGTCACTAGTGAACAAGTATTGATGGACAGAGGGAGTATTTTTTAAAATGTGTGTCAAGTCAAACATGAACAAGTAAAAATGGACGGATGAAGTAAGAGAAAAAGCACCCAATTTCTTCTCTCTCTTTTTTCTTTATTTCTCACCGGTGTCTGGTACCCGCATTGGATACCGACTAAATTTGGATTTACGCCTGAAAGTCCCACGCGACTTTACCCAAGGGGACTCGAATCCAAGACCTCTGGTTAAGGATAAAGAAGTACTTACTGCTCCACCACAATTCTAGTTGGTACCCCCATTTCTTCTTTAATGCATAACCATTTGAACATGACATTAAATCTGTAAATTGTTTTAAAGGGGTTATTTATTGTGTTTGGAATTCAGTTCCCATCAAAATACATTGAATTAATGTCATATTTATTGGAAAATGCATGCACTTCTGGACAATTACTAAAGCAGAGCAGAATTTAGCTGCAGTCGTTGTGTGCATTCAACTGAAGTTAACTTACTTCTTTGATTATCAATAAAGAGAATTTAATACATCCTTAATTTGGTATTGAAAGAGTCTAAAGTACCCAATTTCTTATTTAATGCGTAACCATTTGGATATGACATTTAATCTATAAATTGTTCAAGCAAAGGGGTTATAACTTATAATGTGTTGTGTACGTAGATGCCATGCTTCTTATACAAGTAATATAAACAGATCTAAATTATACTCCTTCTGTTCACTTTTACTTGTTCATCATATAAAAATACAATACTGTTGGGTATTAATTGCCCTGAGTTTCTTACCATAAATAGGTTTTCCTTTTAGGAAAAGGTTTGGAATTGGCTAGTCTTTTTCTTGTAGGAAAAAGTTTAAGACTCTATAAATAAATGTTTGTTCCTTCTAACTTAATCAGCATTCACAATGTAGTCCTAGGGGTTTGAGAGTTTTGGTTAGCGGGAGAATTTGTGGGACACAAGTGAAATGTTTTCACTTGTGTGAACCTCCCGAGTGAATTGGTTGAGGTTATTTCTCTCTATATTTTGTACTCTCATATTTATATAGTGGATTGCTCATCTCCTTTGTGGACGTAGGTCGATTGACCAAACTACGTTAAATCTTTGTGTCTTATGGTATATTTCTCGTTTGTCTTCTTACTCATGGTCTATCAAGGTTTGCTTTGCTAGCTTCCCATGACACCTAATTATTTCGATCCTAACAAGTGGTATCAGAGCCAGGTTCAAAAGTTCAATGATGAAGACAGGGTTGATGGTTCAATGATAGTGCCAGGTTTAGTGGTTCGATGGTACAATGGTTGAACCAGGTTAGAAACGGGTGTTCATCTTGGCGGGTGTAGTTCTAGCCGCGACCTTTTTGATAGTAATGAAGATTTTGTTGGAGAAATTGTTTCAGAGAAGTTCTCTGTGTCAAGACATAGATTTTGCAGAGGAGATTATGGAGAGGAGATAGATGCAAGCTGTTGAAGATTATGTGAAGAAGGTGGACAAATTTATTTTGTCAGAAATTCAGGCCAAGGGGGAGATTTGTTGGGTATTAATTGCCCTGAGTTTCTTATCATAAATAGGTTTCCCTTTTAGGAAAAGGTTTGGAATTGGCTAGTCCTTTTCTTGTAGGAAAAGGTTTAGGACTCTATAAATAGAGGCTTGTTCCTTCTAACCTAATCAGCATTCACAATGTAGTTCTAGGGGTTTGAGAGTTTTAGTTAGGGGGAGAATTTGTGGGACACAAGTGAAACGTTTTCACTTGTGTGAACCTCCTGAGTGAATTGGTTGAGGTTATTTCTCTCTCTATATTTTGTACTCTCATATTTATATAGTGGATTGCTCATCTCCTTTGTGGACGTAGGTCGATTAACCGAACCATGTTAAATCTTTGTGTCTTATGGTATATTTCGCATTTGTCTTCTTACTCATGGTCTATCGAGGTTTGCTTTGCTAGCTTCCCATGACACCTAATTATTTCGATCCTAACAAATACATCATTTTTTACTTTTACAATTTTACTTATCACTTTTGGTACGTACTTATATCAAAAGAAAAACTTATTTTTCATGTTTATCCTTAAATTAATTACTTATTCTTTAAATCATTTTTCGATATCTAGAACTAAATATCAATCAATATTAATATTGTAGAAAAATATGCATATGAATCATTTTTTCTTAAAAATCATACAAAATCCAAAGTATACAAGTAGAAAAAGTGAACGGAGAGAGTAATAAAAAAAGAGGAGAAATGTTAGTAAAAGAAAGGGCATGCAATTTAAGTATTCCTCTACTCCTTTGGTTCATATTACTTGACCTCTATTAATCTGACACATCACATATTTCTTAAGAAATTTTTAACTAAATTAATCTTATCAATGATGTTTTAGAACTTTAAATTTGACTATTACTATTACATTATGATTATTTAATACTCCTTCCGTTTATTTTTACTTGTGACTTATTTCTAAAATAGATTTTCATTTTTACTTGTCACTTCTGACATATCAAAAAAGACAATTATTCTTTACTTATTTTACCTTTAGCATTAAATACTATTTTCCAAATCTTTTTCCAATACCTAATACTACTCAATATCATTTAATAAGGATCGTGTGATAAAATACCTATATTAATAATTGTTTTCTTAACGAGTATACCAAATCAAACAGTGACAAATAAAAATGATCAAAGAGAATAACAAATACTATGAGAAAACAATAATAAAACACGCTAAAACTTTTTAGTTTAAATATCAAACAAAATGAAACCACGAGAATACAAAAAGGGTCTTCATATCAAAAAGTGGAATATCCAAAGAATTTAGTCGAAGGTGGTTCAAACAACTCTTATGAAAAGATACTTACCAAACACTTCCCCTAACTCCCAAATTTAATCATCAAAGTCATTACATTACGTCCACACAAACCAAAGGGTCTTAATTCAATGTACTTAGTCATACTCTTCCTAAAAAAATAATAATAAAAAAAAAATCAAATCATTTTATTAAGATTGAATGTAGTATACCCTCACAAAGTAAAACATATTGCACTATTAGTGTATTTTAAATTTCTTATTCTATTAAAAATGAGTATTAATTTCATTTTGTAATGAACCATACAAGTAATTTCAAGGATTTCCTATTTCTATAGTGTTTAATCGTCAACAAATTATCTGTACGCAAAATCACGATTTTTAACCCAATCCAATCCAACACAACTTTAATAATGCTCTTTGCCAACTCAAAATATAACTTGGTTTGGTGTGCCAATTTTATTTGCCAAATAAGAGTGGTGTTAGAGTCATAACCCACACTGCTAATAGTATTGCTGCGTATCACATAATAAATTGCCAACCACAAAAGGGTAATCTAAAGACAAGACCACGTTATAATATTTTATTACAAGAAGAAAGGGGTTCCAAGCCTTTCTAAGTGATATAAGAAACAAAAATGATTGGCTAATGTGGAAAGAAATATATTTTTCCATTCGATATTATTGGGTATCTGCTATGAGATTCAAATCGATTAATTTGAATTCAAGTAACTTTGCTATGAATATGTTTAATTTTTTTTAATTTCTTTAATAAAGGTCATGTTAGTTTGTGAGAATTAATAAGAGTTGGTGACTGACCACGAGTTTTCTTCTCCTTTTATATTTATATTTTTCTTTTATTACTATTGCTTTCATTAATTGTTTTCTCGTAACAGATCTTAACTTCTGTTCCTACCTCCTTGGTCCACTATATTGGAGTAGTAGTAAAAGAGGACGTGAAAGACAACAATGAATTAACATATATAACACCCACTTGCACCAATAAGGGTCGTAATGGAGTGGTAGATACTTTTTCATTCTTAATCAGAGATCTCAGATTCAAGTTTCTTTGAGTACGAAATCGCCTTTGTCAGGGACCGTTATACCCTTCAACGTGGAACTTCCTGACGTGAATTCAAATTTAGCCGCACTCCAATAAAAATATCAAACACCAGATGGAAAAAATAAAAACACCCACTTGCATGTCCTCATTTATAAGTTGCCTGCAGGCAACCCACTCCTCTACATCATCTTCCCATGTTGCATTGCATTGAAATCTTTTATACTAATGAAATAAAATAACTTTTATACTATCAAATCATTTAAATACTAAGTATAGGTAATCATTTATACACAATAGGTTAATTACTTATTCGTTCCTTTTTACTTATTCAATATATTAAATAAAAACAAATTTTCCTTTTTACTTGCTCCTTTTTATAAATTAATAGATTATTATTTTTTTCATTTTACCCTTGTTGTTAAGTAATTATTTCTCAAACTTATTTATTTGAATTAAATGCTTTGTAAATATGGATAATTTAGTAAAATAAACACTTCATGCTTTCTTAAGGAGGTGTAAAATGCACACTAAATTTAAAGGGAACGAATAGATCGTATTTTTAATATAAAAATAATTTAACTTTAAATATCATATTTATTTTACTTTTCATCCATACAAAACCAATAATTATTCTAAATCAGAAACTTCTAATGTTTTTTTTAAAAACTTTGTGTTCAATCAAACACCGATATATTTTAGTGGAGGGAGTAACTCAAATTCAGCAAAAAGAAAAAAGAATGATTTTTGTAAGTTTATTTAAGATGTAATCAATTGCCCCTTTTTTGGTTTTCTGTCACAAGGTTTAGAACCATAAGAGAAGGACTAATTCATGTGCCCCTTTCTTACTATCTTTTGCTTTTTTTTAAGATACCATGTGCCATAAAACTATATGTTAATTTAGTAAATAGTATACATTAAACACCTGTCATTCGACGAATGATTAATTAGCCTTCATCTAACTTTCGTAGCTCATTAAAAATAATTAATTAAGAAGCTTCACTAATCCAAATTAAAGCTGCTTATATGAAATGATAATACAGTTTAGCTCAAACAACACCTCTTAATTATTAGCTAACACACGCCACACCTTCATACATGGGGAGCATGTTATGGACAATATATAATTAATAAACTAAATTCTTGCCATCAGAAGCGAAGTTAGGATTTTTCAACTTTATGGGTTTTGAATTATACAATGACGATTTTAAGTGATAATAATTGGATCCTAAATTTAATATTCATACATAACATAAATTTACTGAATTCAGCTAAACTCGCATACGGACTACTAGCTCCGCCCTGCTCTTTGAGGTTAGATTTAAAATCTATTCTTATGATATCCGACTAAGTTATTGTACTTGTATCGTGTCATAAGTCATGAGGCCCAAGTGATGAGGTAAATCTTTTGATTTTCTACTTTTACTTTACAACTAATTAACCACACTTGTTGCGTCACTTATTGTTCTTTTTGGTGAAATTTGTTGCAAACTTCTTTCACTCCTTTATCTTTAATTGTTCTTTTAACGTTTCCTTTAATCAAACTTGTACTAAAGAATATAGTGAACCTTTTACAGGTTCTTTAACCTCATCAAAATATTGTTCTTTGTTGTCATATTAGTGTGTACACAAAGTATTTATAATAAAATACTTTTGCCACATCAGAGACTTGATTTAGAAGTTAAGAACCACTAAGTAGTAGCAATAGGCCACTTTTAGTCGCTGTTTAAACTGCAAGGATCCCAAATATAATTCTTCCTTTAGAATGACAAGAAAGCAAGTTTTTATTGTTATTCTAGAAGGATATCATGCTTAATTATTCACATTAAAAGTAATTAATTTATCATGTCATTACCAACACTTTAATCCCTTTTTTCTTCAAATATGTTCGTCTTCATTTCAATAATTAAATTGGCCGTTAACCACTTTTTTCCTTTGAAATTAAGCTTGTAAGACTAAACTATTGCGAAAAAATACATGTTTTTTCTAGCGTTTGAGTTTGAGTGTATAGAAGTTAAACTCATTTTGATATTATCGTTGCATGCCACATGGCAGCAACCCAATTGGTGAATTAACTGTAGTCGTCCAAACTACTCAAGCTGCCGTATGGCCACAAGCATTTAGCCACGTTCTGAATTTCTCGTTAAAGTAAACGAAAACTTTTAAAAGAGAAAAGTGAGGCCACCTAAGCTCTACCCAACTAATTTGGAGTTTTGGACATTCACCCTATTAGTATTATATATATACTCCTCTGTTGCAGCTCCTAAACAAACGACAAACACAACTATTTCTAAAATTCTACCATTTCATACAAATTTTCTTCTTCTGAAATGAATTGGACTAGAGGCCATACCATAGGCCATGGATCCACTGCTGCTGTCTCCGTTGCTAAGTCGCGTTTCTCCGATGAGGTTTTTGCAGTCAAGTCAGTGGAGCTATCCCAGTCGCAGTTGTTGCAAAAGGAGCAGAAACTTCTGTCCGAATTGAGCTCCCCTTATGTAGTTAGCTACAAGGGTTACGATGTTACGAAAGAGAACGACAAACTCATCTTTAATCTCATGATGGAGTATATGTCGGATGGTACACTTTCTGATAAAATTCAAAAACAGGGTGGTCGGATAAATGAGCCGTTGATCGGGTATTATACCAAGCAAATTGTAAAAGGATTAGAGTACCTACATTCAAGGGGCATAGCACATTGTGACATCAAAGGACAGAACATTTTGTTAGGTAAAGCCGGTGCCAAAATTGCTGATTTTGGTTGTGCCAAGTGGATTGATCTGGCGGAGAGGGATGGTGGTGCAAAGCCAATTGGAGGAACACCGATGTTCATGGCACCGGAGGTAGTGCGCGGGGAAGAACAGGGGTGTCCTGCAGATATTTGGGGATTGGGATGTACAATTATTGAAATGGCCACCGGTGGATCGCCGTGGACTAATGTGACAAACGCAGCTTCATTGCTTTACAGAATTGCATTTTCAGGGGAATCCCCTGAAATCCCAAAATTCCTGTCCTTACAAGCAACGGATTTCTTAAGCAAATGCTTGAGAAGAGATACAAAACAAAGATGGACAACTAAACAACTCCTCAAACATCCATTTCTTGAAGTAAATTCTAATTCAAACTGGACGGCAATTCAAGATTTTGTGACAGGCTCCCCAACAAGCATTCTTGATCAAGACATTTGGAATTCAGTAGAGGAATCAAAAACCATGCATTCTACAATATTACAAACAGTTAGCTCAATGGACTCTCCTCTGCAAAGATTAAGAGATTTGAGTTCGAATTCAAGAGAATTGAATTGGAGATGGAATGATGATCAGAGATGGATCACAGTTAGAGGCAGCAGCAGTGAATAGGTAAGCTTATGAAACAATTACAGTTATCACACTCTTGCCGTTCAATACAACAGAACGCGATGGAGAAAGTGACACATTGAGGAAGAATTGAACCTCGGTCGACCCGAACTCAGTAGAGGTAGAGCAGGAAAAGTGACTCTTCTCTCTTCTCGAGATGATTAGTGACCATTTTTCGAGTTTAACTAATATGCACTGACAATATAAATTTTATTTTTTTTACACGGTGCAAAATGCTTACATAATTGTATGACCATTTGTGAAATTTGCAGAATAACCAAATCCGAAAGCAAAAAAATTGTTCATTATTGTAACGTATAAATAGTTAAAAGAAACATCTCTTCGTTCAATTGAAACAAAAGGGTCTTAAAGCTCACCAAAAAAAAAAAACCAATTTTATTGAATAGACATAGATTTGGTGGCTTGGCGCCTCCAACCCAAAACTTCATAGAAAAATTAAAATGGTCCCATAAAGATTGTCTACAAGATTTCTTGGGGCAAATATATTTTATTAATTAAACTGCCTTGCAAGATGTTATCACGATACTGAAGATCCTTTGGAAAGAAAATAAGGTTAATTCTTTTTTAGTTAAAATGAGCTGTTTGGACATGAATATTGTTTCTTATATTTGACAAAAAAAAAAGTGAGTATTTTACAATCTAATCCATTATTTCAACTTTGATTTGTCATCTAAATTCCAGATAGTAAAGGAAGTTCTTTAATTTGATCAAAAACTACTTATTCCAAAGCAAACTTACGACAACAATAACATATTCAGAATAACATTATACTTGAAGTTTGCGAAAAATAAAAAATATGTAGTTATGGGATAATAAAACTATTTTCAATACACCCTCAATTCAACTCCAAAGAAAACTTCTATTGGAGAAATGACTTTGTTAAATGTCAGATATTTCTCCTATAAAAAGAAGTGGATAAGTACATATGTCAAAGGCTGACCAAATTCAAAGTCCATCAAAAGGGGAAATACCTAATAACAAAAAGTGAGAAAGCAACATGTGTATAGATTACCCCAAAATAAGTCCTAATTTAATCCTCAACAAATTGTCTGTACGCAAAATCAAAAGTTTTAACCCAATCCAATCTACCATACCCAACTTCCACAAGTATGACCAACCTGAGTTGGTGTAGTGATGGACTATTTCACCCTTAATAAGATGTTTCGAGTTCGAACCCTAGATATGAAAAAAATCATGTTGGGAGCGCCATCCCCAGAATTAGCCTTGTAGTGTATGATCTGAATTTAGTCGTAGTTTCAATGCGAACTTCAAACACCGAGTGAAAAAAAAAAACTCTCACACGTATGCTAGCTCTTTGCCAACTTAAAATATAATTTGGTAGCTGTGTCTATTTTATTTGCCAAATAACAGTGATGTTAGAGTCATTGCCCACATAATTGTCAACCACACAATAGGTAAGCTAAAGACAAGACCACGTTACATATTATTACAGCTAGAAAAGGTTTTCAAAACCTTTCTAAGAGATATAAGGAAAAAAAAAATGAATGGTTAGACTTTCTCCTTAAGTCATTATGAGACTCGATTAATGTAAATTCATGTAAACAAGTTCGAACGGAGGAGAGCGGGGTTAAATCCGTATGCAAAGATTATCTCAAAACTCGAAGTCTAAAACTCTAACTAAGAATGAAAAAATATTTATTACTTTACCCGCCATGCTTAGCAGTATCATATGATTGGGTATTAATTGCAAGTACAAACGTGAGTACATGCCCAACTAAATGTCTAGCTGTCCCTGTAACGGAAATTTAGTTTGTCCACTTAATAAATGCATTCTTCTACAATGTGGGATCATTTATAAATGATACCACACACAAACTCCAATTAACAATCCACACTTGGCTGTGTGGCTGAATCTATTTTTTTAAAAGAATATTTTTTATATGTTGAAATAAAGATCGTAACCTCTGTCATGAAAACCAACAATAAAACAACACAACACCCACTTGCACGTCATCAATTACAATTGCCTGCAGGCAACCAACTCCTGTCTATCATCTTCCCATGTTGCATTGCACTTAATATCCTCACAGGATAGAATAATAATTCTATGCAAAACTAAGCAAAACATGGGTAATTTAATCAATAAAAATTGTGGTGGAGTGATAAGTACTTCTTCATTCTTAATCAAAAGTCTCCGATTCGATTCGAGTCCCCCTTGATATGAAATTATTTTTGTTAGAGGACGCTTTACTAGCGTGAATTCGAATTTAGTCGAACTCCAATACCAATATTGGACACCAAGTGAAAAAAAATAATAAAAAGACATTCGTAATTTAGTAAATAATAAGTTTCTTCGGAAGAGCCTAAAATACAACTAGACAAGTAAAAGAGAAAGGATGATATACTTTCTTATCTATAAATAATTTGAACTTTAACTATCTCATTTTATTTTTAATGAGATAATTTATAACCATATAAATATTCAAAATTATTTTAGAATATAATTTTTAAAAGTCTTTTTTTTGTCCTGTCATACCACCACATAAGTTAGGAGGGAGTAATTTCTTTACGTGAGAAACTCAAATTCAGCAAAAGAAAAGAAAAGAATTATTTTGTAAGTTTTTTTATTTAATAAGTAATCAATTGCCCCCCTTTTTGGTTCTTTTTCAGACAATTCATTTCCATACAAAATGAACTGTTAATTTTGTATCCATTAAACACCTGTCACTCGACGAATGATTAATTAGCCTTCATCTAACTTTCCTCATTAAGAAAATAATTAACTAAGGAACTTAACTGGTCCAAATTAAAGCTGCTTAAATTGAACATACAGTTTAGCTGAAATAACACCTCTTAATCATTAGCTAACTGACACGCCACGCCTCATAGCATGAAGATGGGAGTATAATTAATAAGCTAAATACTTGCAGTAATATTGAAAATATATTCATCCGTTTTATATTACTTGACTCATGTTGATCTGGTATACCCTTTAAGAAAGATTTAATTAAGAAAAAAGTACTGAAAACACTCCTAAACTAGGCGCGAATTATTAGTTTCATCCCCGAACTATTGACAGCCTTAAAAACACCCCGTTACGGACTAAGTGAACTTGAATACACCACCGATCTTGTAACATGAGTGAAATACACCCCTAAATTATCGTCAAGTTTAGCGGTGTTTTCAACATTACTCTCAGCAATTTTATTAAGATCTCCATGCTCCTATAAGAGTTTGAGACCACTTGCTATGTCATGTGGCATATCGTGGGTGACTGATAGTGTATCTAAGTTTAGTTAGTTAAGTAGAGGAGTGTTTTTTAAGACTGTCAATAATTCAGGGACAAAACTAATAATTTACACCAAGTTTAAAATGTTTTCAATACTTCTCTTTAATTGAATGTGTATTTATCGAATTAACTTTATTAATGATGCTTTAAAACTTTAAATTTGATTATTACTAGTTTATGTAATTATTTAATACTAATATGAAAAGAAAAAAAACTTTTAATTTGCTAAAATGAACAAATTAAAAAAATATCTATTTTTTTTTGTAAATGAGCCAAGTCAAATGAAACAAAGGAGGGAGCACATCGTAATTTGGTTGTCTAAAGTACCAAGCTTCCTTAATGCATAACCACTTGGACATGACATTTAATCTGTAGATTCTTTTTGGACAAAGGAGTTATATAATGTATAGATGCAATGCTTCTCATAGAAGTAAACCTATCACATTTATACAAAATAGTTTCTAGTAAAAAGTTGAAAAGTCGGCATCTTATTGGAATCTCGTGGAAATTTAAAAATTAGTTTTTCACATTGAAGGATTATAAGAGACTTGATTTATAAGTTAAGAAGCATTACTTGTAATTGGTCACTTTAGTCACTGTTTTGAGGATTGTTTAAACCTCAAGAATTCCAAGTATAATTCTTACTTTAGCATGATGAGAAAGAAATTTTGTGTTGTTCTCACCAACGCTTTCACCAAATATTTCCATTCAATAAATTAATTGGCCGTTAGCTAACCACTTTTAACCTTTGAAATCTCTCTCTTATTGAAAGATCAAAGTATTCACAAAATATTAATTATTTGGTTGACCTTATGGTAAACACATGTCAAACTTCTAATCAAAAAGTAGAATATCCAAAGAATTCAACAGATGGTAGTTCACACTAACTCTTATGAAAAGATACTTACCAAACATATTTCCTAATTCCCAAATTTAATCTTCAAAGTCATTACACCCCACACAAAACAAAGGAGTTGAATCTGATCTATCCCATCCTATTTCTCTTTTCTAACATCTACTTCTTCCTAAAACATAAAAAGTTAAACCTACCCATTTTGATAGGATTATACATATACACTCACAAGGTAAAAATTATTGTACTATCAGTATTCCCTTCTCCCAATATATATAATGCAGTTTGACTGACCACATAGTTTAAGAAATATAAAAAAGACTTTACAATAAGTACACCTGAACTTCTTACCAAATAAGTGGATCTAATTTGAATACAATATTGATAGTATCATTAAATGTTTGTCAAATGAGAAAATATGACATTCTTTTATAAACGGATTAAAAAAGAAAGTATGTTATACATATTGAGACAGAAATAATTGATCGTGTAAATATTATTTTTTCTACCGTTTGAGTGTAGAGAAGTTAAACCCATTGTATGCCACATGGCAACAACCCAATTGGTGAAGTAATTGTAGTCGTCCAAACTACTCAAGCTGCCGTATGGCCACAAGCATTTAGCCACGTTGTGAATTTCCCGTTAAAGCAATCGTCAACCTTTTAAAGAGAAAAAAGTGAGGCCACCTAAGCTCTACCCAACTAATTTGTAGTCTTGGATATTCACCTTATTATATATATATATACACCGAAATCATGTTGCATTTTCAAAACAAACCAAAAACACAACTCTTTCTAAAATTCTTACACTTGCAATCAATTTTCTTCTTTTGAAATGGATTGGACCAGAGGCCATACCATAGGCCACGGCTCTTCTGCCGCCGTCTCGTTGGCCAAGTCAATTAGGTCCGGTGAGGTTTTTGCTGTTAAGTCAGTGGAGCTAGCGAAGTCGCAGTTGTTACAAAAGGAGCAGAAAATTCTGTCCGAATTGAGCTTCCCTTATGTAGTTAGCTATAAGGGGTATGATGTTACGAAAGAGAATGACAAACTCATGTTTAATCTTATGATGGAGTACATGCCGGACGGTACACTTTCCGATGAAATTCGGAAACAGGGTGGTCGGATCAACGAGCCGTTGATCCGGTATTACACAAAGCAAATTGTACAAGGACTAGAGTACCTACATTCAAGGAGCATAGCACACTGTGACATCAAAGCACAGAACATTTTGGTAGGTAAAACCGGTGCCAAAATTGCTGATTTTGGTTGTGCCAGGTGGGTTGATCCGACGGACGCAGAGCCAATTGGAGGAACACCGATGTTCATGGCGCCGGAGGTGGCGCGTGGGGAAGAACAGGGGTGTCCAGCTGATATTTGGGGATTGGGATGTACAATTATTGAAATGGCCACTTGTGGATCACCATGGACTAATGTGACAAACCCAGCTTCATTGCTTTACCAAATCGCATTTTCTGGACAATCCCCTGTAATTCCAAAGTTCCTCTCTTTACAAGCAAAGGATTTTTTAAACAAATGCTTGAGAAGAGATGCAAAAGAAAGATGGACACCTAAAGAGCTCCTCAAACATCCATTTCTTGAGGAATCCAATTCGAATTCCACGACAAATCAAGATTTTGTCACAGACTCACCAACAAGCATTCTTGATCAAGACATATGGAATTCAGTAGAGGAATCAGAAACCATGAATTCTACAATATTACAAACAGTTAGCTCAATGGATTCTCCTCTTCAAAGGGTAAGTAAATTGAGCCAGAATTCGGGTAAACCAAATTGGTGTTGCCCTGATGAGATTTGGACCACAGTTAGAAAAACCAATGAAGGAGATGGTACAATGACAGCTTTTTCTGAAATGGAGCTGGAAAGCTGTTTTGGTAGTAAGGAGTTAGAAATAAATTACTTAGATGATAACTTTTGCTGTGACAGAGTAGTACGCAATAGCTCTGTAATTAACAATCTCAATTTTCCGACGCATTTGACACATTCAGTAAATAAAATTCATTGTTCATAAATCAGTCATTTGTGTTTACACACTACTATTTTATGTTTTAATTTGTGGAATGATTTTTTAATTTATTTGGATTAGTATTTTTAATTATATTCAAATCACCATATTAAAATTTAATTATATCAATATTTAACATTTTTTTTGATTTACTTCTTAATAAATAACATTTGCTAATTGATTTTCAATTATCATTTCATATCTTTTTAGGCTGTACGAAACGACTTTCAATAGGAAGTAAAATTGAAAATATTTGTTCAAATTAGCTGTTTTTTACTTCTTTTTTCCTCAAGTTATTGTCAATTTCAAAAAATGGGAAAGTTCAAAATGTCAATTTCGAGAAAGGAAATACAAATTTTTAAGGTTAAAGACCCATATTTCAAAATTTCTTTAGAATAAGCTAGCTTATGCTAAAAGATCAGTTCCACAAGAGTGACTGCAATTTTTTTTAATTAAAAAGCAAATCAAATAAAATCTTAAATATTAATATAATTAAATTTTAATATGATGATTTGATTATAATTAAAAATAGCAATCTGAATAAATTAAAAATCATTACATCAATTAAAATATAAAATAATAGTATATAAAACATACAATAAAAAAATTATTATATAAAAATGAAGATTAAGAATTTTATTGTGTTATTTTAAGAATAAGAATTTGAATTTTACTGTGTTATTTTAATAATAAGAATTTTATTCTTTATTTTATTTTACGTTAGGCTTAAATATTTTAAGTATTCTAATATTAAGAATTTAAATAAATTTAAAAAATTCTTGTAAAACAAATACTAAAAGAATTAATTAATTGGCAAAAATAATTAAATTTGGGTTGAGGGTACTTTTAGGCCAAAAGGTGGAAGGAGGGGTATCTTTGAACCAAAAACAAAGGTGAATGGTATTTTTAGACCAAAAGGTGAAAAGGAGGATATTTTTAAACCTTTTCCAATATGTTAGGGATATTTTTGGACCTTTTTCCCTAAAAATAATGGATGATGGGACATAACAATTGCTTAAGGCGGGTAGAGCACAGCCGTTAGGAAATGAGAAAGATTTGTTAAAAATTTATTAAATCTCACTGAAAATGACGAGTCATATGTATATACCATGATCTTGTTAAGATTTAATACTTTTCTGTCATACAAATATATTAACAATAACATACTCAATGTAATCCCATAAGTATAGAAGGTAGAGCGAGTATTTTCGATAAATTCTCCATTCAAGTAAAACATACTAAAAGTCAAATACGTAGAGGAAATACAACGGTAAAGAGTCATGCTAAAACCAATGGAAAAAGAGAACAATAACAATAACAAATAATACGAAAATCTTAGCAAAGAAAACAAGTCATGCCAAATGAATCCCAAGTGGAAATTAAATTGAAGGGAAATAAAACAAGTTCTAGTATTTCTTTTTAGGTAACCCCATGATGTCTATTTCTTTTTTTTTCTTCAAGGGCGTTAGGAGAGGAATAAGTGTCACGTTGGACATGAAGAGGAGACTTTTACTTTCTACAAATTAAAAAAAAGGTTCAAATGCTTTTTGTTGGGCTATCTAACTCTAAACCTAACTAACTTGAAAAAAAATTATAAATGAAAAATTGAACAAAAATTCATCCACTTGCACTGCTCTGACTATACTGTCTGTCTATCTTTATTATATAGTATATATTTTCACAGTAGTCAGTCAAAATATATATTTGGTGGGAAAACTGAATATTGATCATTGCCTTTACTTAGCCTGCTCAAATTATGTCATATTTTTCCAACATTTTTACAGTTGACCAAAACTATCTAATCTACTTTTTGAATTAGATGTTTGAGATTGAAAAACCAAAAGTTTAATTGCACGGTTTGTTCCTTTTTCTTGATGTCCCATGTTCGTGTTATTTGTAGCATTACCTTTCAAATAGGTTTGATCTTTAATTTAACTTATATAAGCCTACTGGGGGATAACTTGTGGAACATTATGATACGAAAATATAAACTTATGCGCTACAAAAATTTGTTTACCTAAGAGGCAAAAATTAAAGACCAATACAAAACAAAGATAAAGTGCAAATGATAATTACAGCCCAATATCTTTGGGTCATCTAATTTACAAAATATGTGCACGGTGAATAGGTAATGTATATCTGATACTAATATACATATATTATACATAAATCTACATATCTATACATATATATACCGACACATATGTATACACAACATATACAACCAAATGTTTATGTAGAGTATACTTCAGCCATATTTGGTAAATTAGATGACCAAATAGTATATATTTGGTAACTATCCCATTGAAATACCGCCTTATATATACTAGCTCATATTGGGCCAAGTCAGTGTTGTTGGGCTATTTGGTACATCACAATAGCCGAATGTAAAATAAACTAGGCCCATTTTATTGCAAGGAGTGTGAAGGACTCCTGTTGAGTCCATATACCGGCATTAATAACACTTCATCTGTTTCAATTTGTTTGTCTTACTATCATTCAAATTTCTTTATCTTGAGTAATAAAGTTTAGTATAACTTACATAAATCTCATAGTGTAAGACTTAAATTACATCTTATCCCTACTCTTTTCTATTTTACAAAAATCCCTTAAAATATCAGCCATCCGGATACATTAATTGTGATACATTATAAAACTTGTCTGTTGCGCTTAATATGGAATATTAACGTAAAATTGATTTTCTTTTCCACAAATCACATAGATCTGATTGATATCAATCTATTCCAATCTGGAACAGCTTCACAAAATTTAAAATTCTTCTCTCAGATCATCGAAGATCCTTTCAATTTTGATTCAAAATAATTCAAAATTTTGAGATTCAAAATTCTTCTCTCAGTTCTTTGAAGATCGTTTCAATTTTGATTCAAAATTGTTGAAAATTTTGAGATTCAAAATTCTTCTCCTAGTTCATTGAAAATCCTTTCAATTTTGATTCAAAATTATCAAAAACTTTGAGAAGATACATCACGAATATCTTCGTTATTCTTGTTATTATCATCGTTAGGGGTTTGAAGAAGTATTTGTGTGATTCGGCAAGGAAAGATACCCAAAAAGATTAATTAAGAACAAAGTTCTCACTTCATTATGCAAAGTAGACAATCAACCTAAACATGCAGAATCATGTGCATGGAAATTTGGACTGAGCAAATCAAGGATATATATAGGAATACTCTTAGTGTCGTTTTGCTTCCCCAAAATCACTTCTTGTTGTGACTTTGTTATGTTAACAATTCTCTTTGAGAAATTCATTCATCAATGAGAATATAATAATATCTAGCATTCATGTTATCCTACATTGCTTGATGCCCAGAATGTTAAAAAAACCATAGCAACCTGATGCTTGTTCTCGTTGCTGCCACCGCCTCTATTTCGCTTTCCTCCTCTATCGACATTGACTATATACTTGTATACTAAATGCCGAACTCGAACTCTCGCTGCTTCTGCAGGGTAAAAGAAATGAAAAAGTAGAAGAACACAACATTGATAGAACATCTGGATGGATTTACATGTATCCGTTTTTAAAGTAGTAAAGTTTGCTCATAAGGTGTTTGGTTTTAGATCGATACATTACTCTGCGGTAGTTATTACGTATCAAATACATGTAGTGTTAATTTTTATGAATGTATCATGGCCAAAGATATTTTTTTTATTTGTGTTTTCAATCTAAATATATTACTCATGATACATTACTATTCTTAAAATATTTAGTAAAGTGCTAAGTACTATAATCCTACAAGATACATTATAGAAGTAAAGGTTACCCGAACTGTGTTTCCTTTTGGATCTATGTATTAACGTGTAGTCATTATTAGGTAGCAGATACATGTAACGTAATTTTGTATGAATGTATCATTACCAAAGAATGGATATTTAGCAGTAACTTGCAAGAAAATGAGCGTGATACATTACTCGTTATCTATCTTGGTAAGTTTGTGAATTATCGTAGCTTATTTCTGAGTGATACATGAAACAATGTTGATACATAAATCAAATAACAAATTCATACATGAGACAGTGTTGATACATAACATTTGATACATAAGATACTTTTGTGTTACGCTTAAAAAGGAAAAGAAATGTAAAATTAATGATACATAACATTTGATACACAAGATACTTTTATGTTACTCTTAAAAAGGAAAAGAAATGTAAAATTAATGATACATAGATACATTGTAGAACTTGATACATATAAATGATACGTATCAGTTTTTTTTAAGATGAAAAAACTAAAATAAAAAATAAAAAAATCGAAAACTGAAGTGATGGAAAGAGATCTACCTCTTAAATAACTTGAAATCATTAATTGGAAAGAGAAAAGATTTGAAATTCAAAATGGATTAATGGAGGTAACTGTGGAGAGATTTGTGGCTTGAAAAAAGGAAGGAAAATCTTGGGTATGGGATTTCAAATTGCTGTATCCGGAAAAGGGAATGATGGGAGTAAAAGAAGCGATTTTTGATATTTTTTGAAACAGTAGAGAAAATAAGAAAATATGGTACAAAAGGATGTGTAGTCAGATAATTTTTCCTTATTGATTATTTTCTTTTACGGAAGTAAATTGCATAGTATGATAGTAATATACTTTAAAAATTATGATTCTTTTATTGTTGAAATTTGAAAAGTTAAGATGTTAAAGTTGATTTTCATCTCATAATAGTTTGTATATTATTGCATTATTTATATTTGTAAAGTCATGCTAGAAGATTAATTTTCTATGAATTTCTAAAATCATGTTTTAATTTTTTTTAACTATTAATGCATTTTTTAAAATAACTTTGTGTTATTGTACTATCTTACAATATTATAAATTTATTGTTGAAAAGTTAAGATGTTAAAATTGATTTTCATCTCATAATAGTTTGTATATTATTGCATTATTTATATTTGTAAAATCATGCTAGAAGATTAATTTTCTATAAATTTTTAAAATCATGTTTTAAATTTTTTTAACTATTAATGCATTTTTAAAAATAACTTTGTGATATTGTACTATCTTACAATATTATAAATTTAAAAATTAAAGATCCAACGATTTACACCCCACGCCTCAAAACTTATGCCTCGCCTCATACTGAGTCAAACGCCCTGCCTTTTGAAAACACTGGTTATGTGTATGTCATGTATATATTATTAACCACATGTGACATACATTAAACATTGGATTCTCACCATGTTCGAAAGAAGCACCATATAACTCTGATCATCCGTATAGATATTAGATATAGTATAACTATATATAACTATATATAACTATATATATATATATATATATATATGCTTGTCTAAGCCTTGACACGTGGTCAGAGTTATCCGATATCTAATATTTATACGGATGAAAAATAACAAACACCTGATAGATCAGTCAAAGTACACGCAAGCTAATTCGAACATCACTGCAAGAAAAATTCAACTACTAGAGAAGCTTCATCACTTAGAATACATGTTCAAAAACCTACTTGTGGTCAGTCTCCGTGAAAGCACACTTCATTATCAACCAGCAAACAACCTTTAAAGAAATACAAATTTAGAACCACCAAAATAGTACTACTATTCCTTTCAACCAATAATTTAAGATTTCGCCTATAACCATGTAATCAGTATTCGAAAACAATTCAACCACAAATTAAAATTCATACACTTTCTTTCTATTTTCACTTAGATGTGCTCGACAAATGCTAAAACAAAATGTGATAACATGAACTGTTTGAGCGAAGATTCACAATTAATACTAAATATTTTAGAACATAAATTATCGATTTTGTATGTGCGTGCGCCACTTTTGAGTATAGAGTATCCAAACTATATCCGAACTTAGTTAAAGCATCCCCATAAGGTTTTGTTAACCCCAAATTACCAACATTGAGTAAAGCTATTCCCTACAATCACGAAAAGCATATTAAAACAACACATTCCAAATGGAACAACTTGTCAGTCATAGTATCAAACAATTCGGGTGAATATGTGAGTGATTGTTTTAGTTTTAATCATGAGTAAGTGTTTCTTTTATTCAAAAAAAGTTTTCTACTTTTGTCTTCCTCTTCTCCAAACCAAGAAAAAAAAAAAAATTCATCCAAGAAAAAGAAGTGGTCGAGATGCGGGCATCAATGAGTAATTTGAACAAAAAATGGATGAGCTTAGTGTGAAAATTAACAAATCTGAGAAGAAGATCATGACATGGTTGAGAGCACTTGGCAGTGCAAAATGGATCCTGACAACATATCCAACATAGAATGAGAAGTTCAGGAAAGTTTTCTTTACTCTTACTATTTTTTTTGTCATGGGGACATGTCATAACTTAAGTGTGGGGGTGAGAGATTATTTGTACATATATGCTATCAATTTTCTATTTTAGATTTAATTGAAAAAAAAATAATACAAAACAAAAGAAAAAAATATTTTCTATTTGTGTTTAAGTCAGTTTTATTTTATTTTTTTCCTTTCCCTTTTGTTTGTAGGTTAACTTCTTTCTTGTACTTCTATGGGTTTCTTGTTGGTTCTTTCACTATGTAATTTATTTTGACCCAAAATTTTTTTAGGATTTAAATCGAGTCGTAGTAGTTGAACAAGTGTTAGAGACGGAATTGATTATTTTCTATCTATAGGTTGTATTGCTCATTTTCTCAGAAATAAATGCATTTGTTGGTGCTTGAATTTAGATCATATCACTTTTTGAACATAACGTGGGTGAGAATATTTTTTGTAGTACTCATACTTTGAAGGATCTAGAACTTGGCTTGGTAGTACTTTAGACGAAATTCTAGGACTCTCTCAAGGAAGGAAATGAGTGCAGACTTTCTTTGTTACCCTTGTTTAGCGTATATGACCCACCACTAATTGCACTTATCCTTAGTTAACCATTTTGAGCCTTATCATAATCCACTTTCTTTGTAACTCAATTGATCCATGCATTCTTTTTCCTTATACGATATATATCCTTGAGTCTCATGTGAAAGAACATGAAATTATGTTATGGAAGACTTAATTAAGTGAGTGGTGTTTGTAAAAAGAAAAAAATTGCAAGATGATCCATATACAAAAAAAAAAGAAGTGAGAAATATTGCAAGCATCATCTTGAGAAGCAAATTTATGAACTTATTCATAAGAAGGTGAAATTGAAAAAAAAAATTGTTGTAAGCTTGCTGGATGGTGAAATAGACTCAAGGTATGTAGCGTACAAAGGAATGTGAAATAATTGACTTTATAAATTTACCAACTTCCTTACCCTACATTACAACCAATGCAAGTCCTACATGATCCTGAGAGGTCCTACATTAGTGGAGAGCAACTCGATTGCTAAGCTTATGGTATTCCCTAAAGGTATGAGGTACTTCTTTGTGAGTGTGTGTCACACCCCGAGCCTACACCCTGGACGTGGCCGGCACTCGAGAACCATTGCTGGTCCCCAAACGAACCCTCATCCTAGCTGACTACAAGCGGAAGACTAACTCAAGCATCAAACTGAAAGAAATGCTAAGTCAAGAGTTTCTTTAAATCTCAAAACTCTCTAAATATACTAAGTATGAACATATGTTTTAAATAAAACATCTGAAACTGAAAGACTCTAAAAAACTGTCTATCTATGAAGCATCTACTATGTATAGACGAGTGTCGGGACAAGACCCACGACTACTCAAAATGCTACTAATACCAACAACTCATAAAACTAGAGTCCTCCGTAAGCAAGGAGACCTCACTCTAAAGTTGACGAGCGGATGAAGTGATCTCAACGGACTCTTGTTGAGGATCCTAAGTACCTGTATCTGCATCATTAAAATATGCAAGTCGAATGACATCAGTACATTGAATGTACGAGTATGTAATATAGCTGAATGGATAAATAACTGAACTGATAGGGCTGAAAGAATACTTACCTCAACTCAACTCAATACAAAGCAATAACAAGAGATGAAAACATTTAAAGCTTTATAAATAAAAGATGTTAACTCAAGGATGCATATAAAAATACAATAAAATACTTTTTACTCTTATTTGGTAGATTCTCTAACCGACAACCATCACTATGAGCTACATGATGATACAACGTCTCGCCCACGCTGCCAGAACTGTCCTATACCGTGCTGGGGTATAGAACCTCTCAACTAAGTGGATCCACTAAGCTATAAGGATTCATCTAAAAAGTATGATCCTGAACCCATGTTGGCAAGACATGGTTTATGGGGGATGTGAGTTGTCTGAACTCTCCCCCATATCGGTGCTCAATACTACTCCCAAAATTATTGCTCATGCTCAATGTTTAAAAACATTCTCTTTTTTCAATTTGAGGTAATTACTCAAAAGATCCTCTTAAAAGAGGTAACTGCTCTGAAGTATCTCTTTACTCATAAACTCAATTAGAAAGCAAAGTTTCTCTTTTCTCAAATTAAAACTATTATCTTAGGGAATTACTTAGTTCCCTATACTTTTCTCAAAACTCATCTTTTACTCTTTCTCAGAATCAATTTTAAAAACAAAGCATTTGTTCTAAAAAGATTCTTAAACTCATCCTTACTTTCTCAAAAACTCAGTTTAAAATAAAAATATTTTCTTTAAAAGATTCTCAAAATTTATAACTCAAAATAGGATTCATGCTGAAATATTGACATGAACAACTCAACTCAAGGATCTCAATAACAATATAGAAAAACTCAATAGTCAGAACTCAAGAACTCAACCATACTACTCATCTCAAGAATACTCAATTAATAGGGTTCATGATGAAATGTAGACATGAACGAATCAACTCAAGAATCTCAATGCATAACATATAGCAATTCAATAACTAGAAATAGAATTTCAAAACGAATTAGGAACTCAAGAACTCAGAATCAACTCATCTCAAGAATACTCGAATCTAAGGATAGAACCTAGATTACTCTTTTACTGATTTGAAAGTAGATGTAGGGCGTGAGGACGAACTAGTCCAACACTATGATAGCCTTACATATCTAGAAGAACAAAGTTCTTGAAGAATCTTGAGGAATCTTGAAGAAGAACTTGATTGGAAAACTTGAAACCCTAGCTTGAAGAAGAACACTCAAGAAAACCTTTCTTGAGATTCTTGAATTAGTTTCTTGAAAACTCTATGGCCAAGAATTATGATTTTCATTAATGATTCATAATTGTATGAAAGAATTTGAGTTGGAAAGAATGGAATTCTTGAAGAAAGACTTACCTTGAAGAGAAATCTTGAAAAAGATTGAATGAATCTTGAATGGAAGTCCTATGCTTTGATTTTTTTTTTAGGGTTTTGATTTAGGGTTTGAGAGAGAAGAAAATAGGAAATTAAGAGATGAAAATCTGATTGTTTTAGGACTTTTATTAGTCAAGAAATTCGTTTAGGGTGTTCTTAGAGGTAAAAAGACAAAAAACGACCCTTTTTAATGTTTTCCCGTCGGCTAATTCGTCACTGCACTGTATCAGATTACTAAAATGATCATAACTATTTACTTGGAACTCGGATTGACTCAAAAGTAGTGGCGTTGGAAAGAGGATTCAAATATATTTAGTTTGATAGGTTATGGGCCACGTAACGCTTTATATTCTAAGAGATATGGTCGTTTGAAGTTGACCCAAGTATAATCTTATGTCAAAACTTAATCGATAATAAAGTTTTCAACTCAACTTTGTGCTAGGGGGTTCTTGTGACCTTAAGTCATATCCAAAATCATCCCACACTAAAGAATTGACCTTAACACCTAAGAACAATTAAGAATCACTCAGTATGACCTTATGCACAAATTCAAGAATGGTTTGGGTCTTAACTTATAAATTTTCGGGGTGTTACAATGTGAGTGTTTGAAATCAACTTGTTTGAGATGCATTTGCTAATTCTATCTATTGGGAGTGTTTGCATCTTCTTTCTTGTAAGTTTGTTCAAAGATTAATACATGTTTTAACTTCGGATGTCAATGAGTAGTCATATGATGAGAAGTGTAATGTGCATCTATGGACATGGTTTGAGTTAATTCGTGTTTGTAATACTTGTGCGTCAAGTTTTAGGGGTGTTTATGTTTAATTTTTATTTACTCGGGACGAGCAAAAGATCAAGTGTGGGGGTATTTGATGAGAGTAGAATTTTTGAGTTTATTGTATTTGTTGAATTGATCTTGATTGATTTTGGTCTTATATTGTGAAGATATTACTACTTTCTTTGTTAAATGTGTCAGGTGAAGTTAGGCCCAGAATTAGAGCTAAATGAGTCAAAAGATGGAGAAAAATATATTTTATTGGATTAAAAAGGCCCACGCAATTGCACGGACAAGAAAAAAGGAAACTTGGCAGTTGACAGTTCTGTGCGATCTGCTGCGCGACCGAGCGGAGCTCGACGGCAGGAGTAAAACAATAAGGGTATTTTGAGATTTTGAAGGAAGAGCCCATGCTTTATAGTGAGAACTGGTCCTAAAGATTAGGGCATCTTGGAGAGGCGTAAAAAACAACAAAACACACGAAGAAGAAGGGTACACCATTCTAATCCAAAACGAAAGTTGGAATTAAGAGTTGTTTGTAATGTCTTGTAGTTTTTTCTATATGTTTGTGAACTTTTTTATTTCTATGGAATAAATTCCAACTAGGGCAAAGACAATATGATGTAGGGTTGCTATAGATACGTAATTTTTGACCGAACTTGATGTTTTACACGAAATTTAGTGCTGAAATATTTCTATTACATTTGAATTAAATATTTTGATTCTTATCTTATTTTAGTAAGTTTATTTTAAAATATTTAAAAACTACAAAAAAAAGAGTCATGTTTTTGATTTAATAAATAAGCTAGTGTTTCTTAATTATATTTTTAGATTAGTTAATTAATTAACTTTTCTTATATTTTTATTAGTTCAAAATAATTAGCTAAAATTTTTATTATAATAATTTTATATATATTTAATTTTTTACACACTCCATTTATCCTAACTACTACCAATACACATTCCCCACTCCCGTAAACCTCTCACCCACACTCACATTCTACTCCCCTCCACTCTACTCTCAACAACCTATACACTATAAAGAATACACAATCAGCAACCTACGGAGGGGGACACACAAAAAAAAAATCACACCCCACTCACACGTAGAGAGAAAAAGAAGGAAAAAAAACAATACCCCTTCAAAACACACACAGGGATATACAATCAACAATACAAACACCTACAGATCATACGGCCAAAAGGAATAATACTCCCCCAAGTCCAAAAAAAACAATTCCAATAATCAAATTACTCCCTCATAAAAAAAAATCCCTAAACAAAACACTATTCAAAACACCCCAAAACCACCATAAAATCACCAAGTGATCATGTTCTAGAACAAAAAGAACTGGAAGCTTCGAGGTGCTAGAACCATGGGACTCAAGGGATGCTTAATACCTTCCGCTCGGTCAACAGAATTTCTTACCTGAATTTCTAGTTCGCAGACCAAAATAAAGAGTCATTTCCTTTTGATTAGGATTAAAAAGAAAAGGTGACTTAGAACACCATAACTCAATTCCAAGTGGCGACTCTGAAATAAAATAATCCCTTCTCAAAACGTCACTTTAATTGAAAAAACTCTTTTTTTCAAAACTTCGTTTGAAAAAAAAGAGGTGTGACAGTTGCTACTATTGGATTATGTTTTTGCTTGAATGCATAGACCCGTTAATTGCTATTCTTATTGTTATTTGAAAAGTTAATTATTCTTTGCATTTTAATCGAAAGAATGGTGCCTTGATTATCATCTTTTCATCTTATGGTCCAATTCTTGATTGATAGCTTCATGAAGTAATCGAAAGAGCTTGAGAATTTGTTGTTAAGGATTGGAGTTAGAAAGCATTCGCAAGAAGCTTTCCTAGACCTAGCCCTTCCGGTACATCTGTGCACCTGTTTAATTTATTTACATTACTAGTCTATTGGAAGTCGAATTTATTCGAAAGAAGAGTTTTACTTATTGATAGAAATAGTAATCAACGTCTGTATTCGTAAGAGAAGAAATATTTATTTGTGAATCTTGAACTATAGCATATCCTAAGTTTTGCAACCTTACTATCGTATTGTTTGAGGCCCTACGTTCCCTATTTGATAATAAATTTTTGATATTCATTTCACTGTTTGTTGGATAATCAGTGCTAATACTTTTACATTTTTCAACATAGTGATTTTACCACACAACTCTCAAGATTTGATTTTCTGAATAATACTGAAAGAAATTATATTGAATTTCTACTAGAATCAATCCCTGTGAAGACGATCTTTATACTATACTATCTTTGACTAGCAAAGTGATTAATTACATTGTGTTTTGCGCTTGTCAACTTACATGAATTAAGATTTAAGAGTTGAAGGCCAGACAACCAACTTCTGCATCTAAATTTCACATTGTCTACATTCCTCGAAAACACAATTATATGCAAAGCTACCAGATTGATTTCGGCCAAGTAATTCTCACTACAAAAGAAATCCCAATTATCAACAAAAAAATCATTGGTAAATTAATCAAAGTGGTTGGCAAATTGAGTTAACAGCCAAATATCAACTGATATTAATTTGTTGCAAAAAGGCTCGTTAGCTTAAAAATATATTTGTTTGTTTAATAATAGAGACATTTTTTTAACCAAACTATTAACAACAAACATTTTTGGACCTAATAAAAATATTATTTTTAAAGAATATTTTTCTTGTTTCTTTGCTTTTTAAGTTTCTTTAACTAATAAAAAAGTGGAAGTTTAATTTTTTTTTCTTCTTGATTTCTTTTTATCAATAACAAAAGAAAGACTATAAAGTAAATACACAAGAGAAAAGTATTTAGAGAGACATTGATATATTGCTCAACTTCAAATTGATGTATAAATAAACTGAAATGACTTTTATTTATAGAAGAACAAAAGTTGCATGCAATGTTGCTTATAAGAAACTGCTTACGGAACTACTTATACAAACCTATTTACAAAGCTGCTTATTGGAATAACAAATACACATCCACAATTACGCGTGAAAGAAATACAAGAGTTCTAGAGGATTACAATTCCTTTATTTCATTTTCTTTATTTTGTCCTTTAATTTGCTTTCATACTTTAATGGGATCAACAAGCACCATAGAAATGACGTCTTTTAAGTTATTTTTGGAAGAAGTATAAGCATCTTCATCTTTATAAAAGAATTCTGATGTCCTAATAAGGTTAAGCACTGTCATGAGCAAAACTCTTGGTACTGTTGTTGGTTTTAGGCATCGTCGATTCAAATCCTTCCAATTATTCTCTATTATTTTCCTTATCCCCATGCAAGCTTCTTCCTTTGTGGCACCATATTCATTCATGTAACATTCGATACTTGAAGCTACATCTCCTTTTTCTATCTCTCTCTGCGTATTATATGAGCAACATTCATTAGACTAACAAGTATACAAGAGCAGGGATCGTAAGAGAAATAAGAAGATAAAACTTAACAACAATATTTTCAGTGTGTTCCCATAAATAAAGCCTAAAGAGATAAATTGTATGCACATCTTACCCTTATCCTTACCTTTGAAGGGGTAGAGATGTGGTTTTATATAGACCCTCGACTCAAGAAAAGAAAAACGTTAATGACTAAAATAGTAAGGATAACCAATACAACAACAATAACAATAAGGGATAATAATAATAATAATAAGGGACGACGACGACAACAACAACAATAATAATAATAAGGGATAATAATAATAATAATAATAATAAGGGATAATAATAATAATAATAATAATAATAAGGGATAATAATAATAATAATAAAAGGGATAATAATAATAATTTCAAATAATAATAATTATTATAATTATAATTTCAAATAATGATAATTTCAAATAATAATAATAATAATTTCAAATATAAAAAATAAAGTAATTAGTTTACAACAAATATAGTCATGTTATATTTACCTAAAAAATAGCCAAAAATTATAGGAAATATATATTGACTATACACTATAGCTTGCCAAAAGTCATAGAATATATATATTGACTATACAATATAGTGTATCTATACACTGACTATATATTATGATACACTAAGAAAAAACTAAATATAACTTAGCTATACATGAAGTATACACTGACTACACATGAATTATACATTGGTGGTTTTTAATCTCGATTAACTCGAAATCACCTCTAAACAATCCCAAATTTTAGATATGAAATCATCTCGATGTTTCGAGTCTTTTTATATGCAAATGTCCGTAAGGCCATTTTGCATAATTTGCGCTAATAATCACAATAATAATACTGGTAAATAACCGTTGTAAAAATAGAGAAGATGATTGAATTTATATACCTGATATGATTCAATGTCATTCAACAATCTTGCAATGATAGAGGAAGCGACGATAATTGGAGGTTCAGTTGTAATCCATTCGAATGCCTCTTTGGTTGCTTCATCGTCCATGCCTAACCAACAAGCGGTAGTAAGATTTGGGATAGTGCTACTTTGAATTCCATTCTTCATATACTCCTTCATTGTGGGGATTGTGTTCCCATGGTACCATTTTGCCTCTTGAAAATAAGCCATCACCAACTTTTTCATCTGAAATTATTTACTCTCTTTTTAAAATTGAATGAACAAGTTTAATTTGTCACAACGCTTAAGAAAATAAATACTTTCTCTGCATCATTTTATGAGGCACTCTTTTCTTTTTAGTCTATTGTAAAAAAAAATATAACCTTACTATAATTAGAAATAATTTAACTTTAAAATTATGTTTAACCCTTAATGAAATGATTCTTAGTCACACGAATATCTAAGGATTGTTGTAGACCACAAGTTTAATTTTGTAATACAAATACAGGGTCTATGAAAAAGCTACTGGGTTCGTCCGAACCCAGGAACCCCCACTTTTCAATCTTGTGACCCTAAATTAAACATGTCATATGGAAAACTGAAATTAAAGAGTTGGCAAAAACATGTCATATGCAAATTCTCGATCAAACTTAAATTATTTAACTCTCGAAAAACGAAATGTGTCACATAAATTGAGACAGAGGGAATAATATCTATCACATAATTACCTCACTAATAGCAAAGTTGACTCGAAATGACTTGTTCTCCTTTGCCAACTCTTTCTCCACTTCATTGTAAAAATCTAAGAGAGCAGTGTAAAAGATTTTCATATACGATGCTAGATTTTCTGCAGCGTCAATGTTCCACCTATTGTATACGTAGAATATAGGTGATGTCATTAATAAAATTCTTACGTACAAATTATTACATGGAACAAATCTTGTAAGCGCTACTCTCATAAAAATTGAAAAGACGGTTTAATAAAGAAATAAATATTTTTAAAATTTGTGTCTCTAAATATATCATAATATATATATGTTATAATATTTTGAAACTTATAATTTTAAATATTTCATAATACTTGTGTGGCTTTCCCATTAAGGATAAAATAAAAAGTTAAAGTAAATTCTTCAGAATTTTGTAGGAGTTGACCATAGGATTTGAGACTCAAATTTGAAGATTTTAATTTATGACCTCATGTATATTTTTAATTGATGATATATTATAGTACCCCATCATCAATTTTTTTTCTTCTAAATAATGATAAAATTCTTTTTCCTTTTAAACAAGAAAATATTTTTATTTCGTAATATTTTTCAAATTCAAATTGGATAAGCATTTGCTAATAAATGTATTCTTTGGTTTTAAAGTTAAATTGAAAAAAGGAGCAACACTAAGTCCATTGATAATATGTTTAATATATTTGTGATTTGAAGCAATGCAATAGTTTTTCATGTTTTATGGCATTATAATTGTCGTATCTTAACTTTAAAATCAAGAATTATATTAGAAAATATATATCATTCCTTAATTAAAAAAAGATTAAGAGATAAAAATGTTTTCTATTTTTTAGGAAAAGAATTTTTCATCGTTATGTAAATGAGAATTGATGATGTACTTTCTATAATCTTAAATATATAACTTATATTATCAATTAAAATGTACATGTTGTTGTTCTATTTCAATTAATAAAACTCATTAAGAAGAAAAAAATAATTTTCCACGTTTTTATTAGTTAAAAAGATTTTAAAAGAAAAAAAACAAGAAAAATATTCTTTAAAAATAATATTTTTATTTGGAAAAGAATGTATTTAAAAGGAAAAGAAATAATATGTTTATTAGAAAGATATTTTGACCCAATTAAGTAACAATATATACATTTTAGGTCAAATTATTAATAACGGAGACATTTTAAAACCAAACTATTAAGTGATGACACTTTTGTTCAATTTTACAAAGTTTAAGAGCATTTGGACCTGTTTCAATTCCTTATAAAATGTATAATTTAACCCACAAGTTTATATTTTACAAACAAAGATATTCAATCATTTTAAATTTTGCAAAAAATAAAAATCGATTCATACTCAAATTGAAGAGATTATTTGTATGACGTGAGATGATTATTATATTAGGAATATTTAGGTATTATTATTATTGACTTATTGACCAATGAATATTTGTAAAATTATGTGTATTCAAAAGTTTGTAATAACATGTAATTTTACAAACATTTATTCATAGGAAAAACATGGAGATATCTTATTTATTAATGTTGCGTCTTAGGATATTTTGTTACCTTTGTTTATGAAATATGAACTATGAATTAATTAATTGCTTATTTGATAAGATTATATAAGAATATTGAAAAATTGTGATAGTTTTTACAAATTGTAAGGTTTTCATGTTTATGAAAAAAAATGCCACTTTAAAAAATTAAATTACATATTTAAACAAAATTTAACTTCAAATAATCCTAATTTCTAATCAATGATTCAAAGTTATGATTTAAAACATGTTCAAATGAGCCCTTAAAATATTGTTCTGTTTTTTTGGGACGGACTAAAAAGAAATATTAGAAAAACAAACCAAAATAAAGATATTGTATAATTAATGTTACCAAAAAAAAAAAACCTTTCTATTGCATTTGTGAGGAGTGTAAGTTCATCTAATGTTCCATAGGTATCATAAATGTCATTAGTAATTGAAATGAAGCACAACACTTTGGTTAGTATATTCCTTGCAACCTTATATTGGGGCTCAAAGTACACACCCAAAGACCAGAAGTACAATTCAACCACTCTGTCTCTTGCAAAAGGTAATTGATTCGCCAAGTCCAATTCTTTCCACCACCTAAAATGTAAAGTTAAATCTCAAAATCAATAATGATTTTTTTTCTATTTTTTTAATAATTCAGTGTTGTGATGTTATTGATTGTGTATCTTGCTAGCTAGTTACCTTGTGATATCACATATCTCCCTTTTATACATCTTCTGCAATGTATTGAAGTCCAATTTCGCAAAACTTAATAACATTTGATCACATGATTTATCTTCTTGGTAAAACGATATGTATTTTCTAGTTGCTACCCTGGATATAGTTTTGTTGATTGGATACTTTAGGGCATTGCTGACATGCATTGAGAGAGAATCGTTCAAATTAGGCAAAATTATCTTCAAATGAGTAGTGGTGAAATTAACTGGTTCAACCAGAATTTCTTCATCATGTACTCTGAATTGTGCTGCCTCGTACAAGCTTAATAATCCTTGCATGTCGTTAACCCATGCTTTATCATAATTTCCTTGGTCATCGGTGAACTTCCTAAAAACATCTGTTTCAAAATATGTATTCACACGTCAGTGTGTAAAAGTTAAAACTCTTATCAACAAACAAGATCGAGTATAATATTGTATAATATTATTTTTTAAACGTTGTATCTAGTCAGATAGTATCACATAAATTGGATTAGATGGCGTATTACGTACCATATGAGACATAGTAACCTTGTTGCCTAAGTAATCGAAAGCTTAGAGCAACAACATGAAGGTCACTTTCACCAAATTCACCAATCCATTCTTCATAACCATTATAGATGTTACTCAATGATTCCTCAATGTCATGTTCAAAATGATATGCCACTCCAAGCAACTGGATTGTGTTGATAAGTTCAAGTTCTTGCAAAGATTTGGAAGGAGAAATCACTAGCATTTTTCTCACTTCTTCTTTTAGATCCTTGTGTTCCTTCTCTTCCCATTCATTGTCTCCCTATACGCGTAAATAAACAACTTTGTTTAGATATATATTTCCTTATGCTTCAAAAATTATTTGCAAGCAGAATATGGATCAAGAGCATGAATACGTGTTAAAAAAAATTAAGAGTTTTAAGGTCGTAGGGGAATACATGATTACATGTTTATATTATTAGGTCATGTTTTTTTTTATATGTTGTCGTAAATAACCTAACAAATCTCCCCTTTTAAAAAATCTTATCGGTAAATATTTTCAAGTGACGCATAAAATATAGAGTCAAATTAAAACATGAACACACTAGGCATTCAAATTTACCGAGAGATTAGCATAGGCAAGAAAATGGTCTCCCCAAACAGTAGGATGATGATTGTCACTCCGACGTGTAATTTCCCTCTCACCACCAAATCCATCCATTTTTTCAACTTAGTTTTTGTAGAGTTTGGAGTAGAGAAACTAAAAACGTAATAATATGCTTAATTAAGGTTTGATAACAGTAGTAGAAAGTAAGAGAAGTGAATTACATAAAGAAGTTTTGTTTAAGTTACTACTTCACACATACATAAGCCTATTTATAAAGATTTTAATGGAGAGGAAACCATGACTTTATGTGAATCCGATGACCCCATCTTATGTATGCCCGTGCTCCGTGACTAGCACTGCACAATTAATATTTTTTGTTCTAATTATTATCTTGTCCGATGATAGGACTAAACATTGTTTTGAGGAATGATCCAATGATCCCTTTCAACAGCTGGCCCTTCTCCATTGGAAGCTCAAAGTGATGGGAAAACGATGGGACATTTATTTCCTTTAATTAATTGATTTGGACTCAGATTACTAATATATATCATTGGGTTATTTGGAAAAATTATCTAAACACACATCTTATTTTATCATAATTTCTAAAATTTAATACCATTTAAAAAAATTATAAAAATTCCCTCTTGGATACATCGTTATCCTCTCTCAGATACATCTCCCCCCTCTCAGATACGTGCGTGAGCTATGTATCTACAAGTTTCCTGATGTATCTGAGATCTTATAATTTTAAATAATTTTTGTAATTAGAGAAAGAAAAAAGATAGGATATAATTAATTATTTAACACTATGAAATTTATATATTTTTAAAAATCAATATGACCTAAGTATACATTACATATACACTTGATTGTATATAGTATGTGTATGATATATATATATATATATCAAGTTTGAACATTGCTACATAGAAGCCAATTAACTTGCAGACTGGCTAGCAAAGATGGCGATGAACTCTCAAACTAGCAACATTTATCTTTTGGCTCAACAACTTTCAAAGGCCGCAAAAGGACTGTTCATTCGGGATAAGAGACAAGTTCCGAGTAAGGTCTAAAATTGATAAGGAGAATTTTATTGTTAGTTAGGCTTCTCTTTTTGCTATAGTACTGATCGGCAATAAGTTGATTTTTTGTGCTGTTAGCTCATTTTTTGATGGATAGTTTTTAGGAAAAATTACCTAACTACACACCCTTTTTACCATAGTTTCTTATTTTTCCTACCGTTTCAAAAAATATGAAAAGTCCCTTCTTTTGCTCTTATCATCCCCTTTTTCGGATACATCAATTTGAAATTCATATCCAAGATTTTCCTTCGTTTTTTCACGCCACAAATCTTTCCACAGTTACCTCCATTAATCCATTTTTGAATTTCAAATATTTTCTCTTTTCAATTAATGATTTCAAGTTAATCAAAAGGTAGATCTCTTTTCATTTTCTGTACTTTATTCCCTCTAAGACTTTGTGTCTTTTTAAAAATTATTTACCTTAAAAGTTGCTGTCATTTAAGTTTTTTCCCATCATTAATACTATTAATTAGTAGGAAAAATTACTAAAGTACACACCTTTATATATATTATTTTTCATTTGTCCCTATATTTTTTAAAAATAACTAAAATTCCTTATTTTAATAATGTATCAGTATTAATGTATTAATGTATCCGTGCTTGTATTAATGTATCCGCGCTTTCATTAATGTATCCGGATTGGGTTAATTTTTTTTTTAATAGTGTATATGTATTAATGTATTAATGTATCCGTGCTTGTATTAATGTATCCGCGCTTTCATTAATGTATCCGGATTGAGTTAATTTTTATTTTAATAATGTATATATATTAATGTATTAATGTATCCGTGCTTGTATTAATGTATCCGCGTTTTCATTAATGTATTTGGATTGGATTAATTTAAAGGGATTATTGTAATTAGAAAAAAAATAGGGATAGATAGTAATTTCATCTTTACACTATGTGATTTATGTAACTTACCCTAATTAGTGATCACTTTTCCTAAAACCTCAATCAATTACTTCTTTTTTGGTACCGTTTTTCCTCCCCATAATCTCATTATATTAATGCTATGTATATCTTTTTCCGTTTGGTGGCTCTTTTTCTTTCTTTGCTCTTTTTAATTTTTTTTGAAAAAATTACCTAACTACACACCCTTTTTTACCATATTTTCTTATTTTTCCTACCTTTTCAAAAAATATCAAAAATCCCTTCTTTTGCTCCTATCATTCCCTTTTCCGGATATACATCAATTTAAAATTCATACCCAAGATTAGTGTCATCACTGATCTGATACATCACTGCTATAGTAGCATTTGTTTTATGCAATTTATCATATTCATATTTAAGGTGTTGATACATAACCCTAATGTTGTTGAATCTTCACTTAGTTTTATCAAATTCAATATAAATGTTGTTGATACATAAACACTACCTAGTGTATCATTTACATTTATCAAGTTCTTTAATGTATCATCAATCTTATTCAAATTTAAAAGGCTATATAGACAGTAACAAATCAGTTGTGTGTTATGTAGCTGCACTTTTTAATATTTGTTCAATCTTATCCAACTTAGAATGCGATGTATATGTATGTATACCCAATAATAATCTTGATACATAAATCATAATGTTCTATAACTGGAACTCAGACGACATGGAACAATCTGCTAACATTAAAAAATTCAGTGATACATTATATGAAATACATTTTTTTCAATTTTCAAAGCAATACCTATCTAACAACAAATTAACACACAATGGCACTTTGTAACCATATTATAACATGTACCAGATACATTACAATAACCAATGATACAACCATTCACAAAAATTCAAGATTGATATATATTAATGTATCATCCACATTTTTTCTTGATCAAAACAAGTAATTTACATATCTTGATTGTTACACTATTTATATGTACAATATACACAATAATAGTATGATACATTTATACAAATATGTGATACACACAGTTGATATTTAAAATGTATCTGATCCATCTCAATTGTTAATCCATTTATTACATGTATCATATACAATATATTATGATAAAACATTTTTATACAAATCACATCCAAATACAAAATAATGACCACATCATAATCCAGAGATACAAAATTACAATACACGCGTGTCGTTTACCACTAATGTATCATGACTTACATATTCACATCAAAACGATAAAACAAAACTATAACCATGATACATAAAAAAAACTATATACCAATGGTGGAGAGGGCAGCGCGAATGGTGGAGGAAGTGCTTGAACGGCCGGAGATGGATAAGGAGATAATACAAAAGAATTCGTCGGACAAGAAGCCAATGAATTAATGGCACAAACACCGTATGACAAATCACTGTTTCTTCTTACACATCCATACCCCTCCACTTCCCATGATGTACCCCATGAGTTCTTGATTATCCAGTAGTCATCGTCTCCTTCGGAACCATATCCTACTATTAGTACCCCATGGCTCAAGTCATCTGGACTACTAGAGCAACTTTCATCATAGATTTCCTGCATGTTTTATAATACAAAAGAACAAAGTGCACATCATTTTGGGATTCTTGAGTCTATAATACTATTAGTAACCTTCATAACTCACCTTACTTACCCGAATTTCTGAATGTCTCAACAAAATCGATATATTCATATTGTATCAGCCAATTTTGTCGAGTAATTTCAATTTTTCATGATTTGGGCTGCAGTGGAGGCTTGATGGAGATGATGGAAATTTGGGAGAAATTTATTTAAAGCTGGGCGGATTTGGAAGAGAATTGAAAGAAGAAAAATTGAATTTTGAATTGATTGAAGTTGTTACCATTTGGGAGAGATTGATATCAACTTAGTTAGCATGATTTGGGGAACTCACATTCAATTTTGTGATTCCTTTCTTTTTAAATTGCAACTGAATCTGCTTTAATGTATCAGAATTAATGTATCCGCCTTGTTTGCTATGTATCCGGATAGCACTGATTTTAAGGGATATTTATAAAATAGAAAAGAGTAGGGATATGATTTAATTTAGATCTTACACTATGGGATTTATGTAAGTTATACTAGTTTTTATCAATGTGTTGTATTTAAACTTTTATTATGATATACAATTTTTTTTTTAAAGAAAAACTACTGTATAGAAGCCTCTACAAGCAAGTTGCTTGGTAGTCGACATGTCTACTTCCTCACAAGGGTAAGTTAGTCATTTCATGCCACCTGTCTTTTCACTTTTGGATTGTTCTACCTTCTGTCGCTCCTTTGCCTCCTCTAGGTTCTTTTTTAAAATTAGCAAAATAAATAGATAAAAATCTTTTACAGTTGGCTTCTTCATGACTGTACCCGTGAACTAGTTGATTTTCGATTTGTAGTGTCTTGACTCTTGCTTTTATTTTTCATTTTAAATTATCTAATCAAATTAAGAGTTTAAATTTGTATTCTGCTATAACTTGTATAGTGATAGTTTTTGTTTGATTTGTTTAGATCTTTCTCCCTCCATATCATCCATCTATACACTAGTAGACTTTGAACTTAATTAGTTAGTTAACCCCATGATGTCTATTTCTTTTTTTACAAGGGCGTTAGGAGAGGAATGAGTGTCATGTTTAACAATTTATTAAATCTCACTGAAAATGACGAATCATATGTATATACCATGATCTTGTTAAGATTTAATGAACTTTTTATATAACAATAATAATATACCCGGTGTAATGATTTAATATCTCTCTTTACAAAATTTAATGTAAAAATATCATATATCAACAACAACATATTCAATGTAATCCCATAAGTATGGAAGCGGATATTTTCGATAGATTCTCCATTCAAGTAGTCTTATTTAAACAACAACATATTCAATGTTCCTTTTTCTTGATGTCCCATGTTAGTCTTATTTGAAACATTCAATTGCATGGTTTGTCTTGCAAATGAGCTGATCTTTAATTTTTATCTTTCAAATGGACTAATCTTTAATTTTTATTCTTAGAAATTAAGCTTAAGCTTAGCGAAACATAACTTGTGGAATATTATGATACGAAAATATAAACTTATGTCCTACAAAAAAGTTGTTTCCCCTGAGAGGCAAAAATTAAAGACCAACACAAAATAGAGACAAAGTGCAAATGATAATTACAATCCAATATCTTTGGATCCACGAATTTACAAAATATGTACACAGTGAATATATATTGTATATTTGATACCAAGATACATATATTATACATAAATTTATATATCTATACATATAACATACATATATAGACCTACTCATATGTATACACAACATGTACAATCAAATATATATATAGTGTATACTTAGGCCATATTTGGTAAACTAGATAACCAAATGGTATATATTGGTGGTAACTATCCCATTGAAATACTGCCTTATGCTAGCTCACATTGGGCCAAGTCAGTGTTGTTTGGGCCTATTTGGTACATCACAACAAATTTTAAATAAGTAAAAATGTTAGGAATCCCATAATGTAAGCGCAAATTACATCTTATTCATACTCTTTTTCAATTTACAAAAAACTTCTAAAATTGTTGTCATTCGGATACATCTGTCACGCCCCGAGCCTACACCCTGGACGTGGCCGGCACTTGAGAACCATTATTGATCCCCAAGCGAACCCTTGGCCTGGCTCACTTCTCAGCAGAAGACTTAACTCGAGCCTAAAAGGGCTCCTATCATAGCATGAGTAAACTCATAAACTTAACTGAATAATTAAAGATATTTGAAAGCTGAAAAATCCTCAAATCTCAAGTTTTAGGAAACATCTGTCCACCCTCAATGAATAACATGTCAGTAGGCATGGGAGACTCCATCAACTCTAGACCTGTCTATGAAGCCTCTAACTAACTCAGACGGGTGTCGGGACAGACCTCACAACACCTCAACAAAATAAAGTACTGAAATGACTGAAAGGGAAAGAATGTGCGGATCCTCCGGAAGTACTAGGAGGCTCACCAAAGCTGCTATCTGGAGTGCAAACGGTATCAACGGAGCGCCTGTTGATGACCCTGAACACCTGTATATGCATCATGAAATGATGCAGGTCGAATGACATCAGTACATTGAATGCACTGGTATGTAAAACAGCTGAGTAAAACAATGACAGAAAAGATAGGGCTCGAGGAATACTCACCTCAACTCAACTCAATGCAGAAGTAATACTAAAAAATAACTCAATGTAAAGCCTTTAAAATACAAAAGAAATCTCAAGAATACGCATAGAATATCATAAAGTAAGTATTTACTCATATTTGAGAGATTCTCTAACCGACAACCATCACTCTGAGCTAAATGATGATACATCGTCTCGCCCACGCTACCAGAACTGTCCTATACCTTGCCAGAGTATAAGACATCCTCAACTAAGTGGATCCACTAAGCTCTGCCCAAAGGCATAAGGAAATAATCTAAAAAGTATGAATCATTTACCCATGTTGGCATACATGGTTTATGGGGAGTTTGAGTTGTCTGAACTCATCCCCATATCGGTGCTCAATACTTCTCCCAATAAATATACTCATGCTCAAGTAAGTAAAAATTATAACTCTTCCTCTATTTTTGAGATAATTACTCAAAAGATACTCTTTAATAATTAGTGCCTCAACTTCTCTTCTCAAAACCCTCTCAATTGTTTCTCAACTCAAAATCCTCTTTCTCACTCAAAATGATAGCTTTTGGAAATCAAAGTTTCATTTAACAAGTTACTCAAACAGCCTCTTTAACTCTACTCACAACTCCCTTTTATCTCTCTCAAAAGCAAGATCATTTTAAAATTAAGGTCCCATTTCAAGAAATTCTCAAATTATTCAGTAAATGCTCAATTTATAGAGTTCTTTGCAGAAAATAAAATATGGACAGCCAACTCAATAATTAGGGTTCATACCAGAATCTAAGCATGAACCATAGCAAGATAACTACTCAAGAACATGGATACAATACTCTAGAATTAAATGGAATTCGGTAACAATAGGCAGAAAACTCGAATATTTCTCAAGAACATGGGATGGAACCCTAGATTTCATAATTCTGAATTTCTGAATGTAAATTGGTGTGTGAACGTACTAGCCCAACACTGGGGGAAGCCTTACATACCTGGAAGATCAAGGATCTTGACGAATCTTGAAGAATTTGGATGAATTCTTGAAACCCTAGCCTCTTCTCCTCTTGACTCTCCTCTCAAGTTTCTCTAAGTGTAATAATGTTTCCAGACTGTTTATGTTGTTTTTAGCCCGAAAATAATAGGGAAAAGTTGAGATTTGGGTTTAGAAGGGAGGTGGAAAGGTATAAAATACCCTTAATAAAAACTGTCGGCGCGGCTTACGATCGGGACCTACGGTCCGTTCTGTTCCTCCGTCGTTTGATTCAGAGAGTTTACCACTTTGGCCTTCCAACTGACGATGCCCTGTACGGCCCGTCATCCGATCTACGGTCCGTACATGGCCACCGTAGATCAGGCCTTGAGAACCGAAATTCGACTAAGTCTGGAGGGCAACCTACGGGTCCTAACTACGGTCCATAGATCAGACTACGACCCGTACCTTTGGTCCGTAGAATCAACTCCTGAAACTTGACATTCTCCAACCTCAACCTGGTTTCTACGGTTGCCTTCCTATGGTCCGTAGACCCACATACGGTCCGTAGGTCGGTCCCGTAGAACCAGTACTGCAGCAGTTTCTGCATTTTCTCCAACTCCAAGTTATGGGGTGTTACAACATCACATTTGATACATTATACAACTAGTTTGTTGAGATTAAAAAGGAAATTAAATATAAAATTAAATGTCAGTTCTCCAATTCATGCCAATCAAATTGATGTCAATCTCTCCCAAATAACAGCTCCAAACAATTCAAATTTCAATTTTTTGTCTCTCAAATCTCTTCCAAAATCATAACAGATTAAAAAAAAGTCGACAATTTTATATAGTTATGTATCATATACCAAAAAAACTATGAATATGATATACACTGATTTAGTTATAAAACAGTGTTGCAGTGACTTAACAACATGTGATACATCACAACATCTGATACAAAATATGTTATATACATAACAAATTAAAGTCATATACATAACTATGAATATGATACAAACTGATTTTTCTATAAAACATTAGTGTTTATGTATCAACAATAATATTTGATAGTGTCTACAGATGCATATCACTCTACTTGAATAAGGTTGGGTGTATGTATATGGTAGTAAAAGATAACAAAATTCGTAATAGTTGTGTATCCAATACATAACTATGAACATGATACATACTAATTTGTGTTTGAATAAATTAGGGTTATGTATCAAAACTAATATTTGAAAAAGATATACTGTACATGATAAAATTGTAATATATCATAAATGTGAAACTAACGAATTATACATTAATTTAAGAATCAAAAATCAACTAGATACATTAAAAGATCGGCTGAAAGCAACAAAAAATCAAAAAAAAAAATCAACAATTTGATCTGGTAAAAGCAAAATAAAATAAAATGATGTCCTTCCCACACTTTCTTCTTTGTGTCTGTATCAACTCTTGTAGCTTTTTTTCACTTTCAAGAATGACGTCACCCATGGATCTCGACCCAAAGCCCTTACCGGAGCCACCAACAGTTCTTGATTAAATTGTAATGTATCATAATGTTGAAACGAAGGCATTATACATTAATTTAAGAAACAAAAAACAAAATGCATTAAAAAACTGAACCCATATGTATCAGAAAAAGATGAACAACAAAAAATTAGAAAAAAAGGCAACAATCTGATCTGCTGAAAGCAAAAAGAACGATGAAGAAGATTTTTATACTCTTTCTCTTTTGCTCCGTATCAACTCTCGTAGCTTTTTTTCACTTTCAACAATGGAGTCACCATGGATCTCGACCTAAAGCCCTTACCGGAGGCACCATCAACTCGACCTTTCCCCCTGTTTTTTTGGGGCATTTTTTCCACAATCGATTTTGAAGTTGAAGATGCATCCTTCTTCGACTAAATTTGTAGATGAAAAAGTTTTTAAAAAATAAATCGATACCTGATGAAGTGGAAAGAAAAAAATGGATGAAGAAGAACTACGTCTTCAATAACTTGCAATCGATAAATCGGAAAGAAAAAAGATTTGAAATTCAAAAATCAAGTGATGACGATAATTGGTGATATCATGGAGTGATTTTAGGCGTGAAAAGAGGAAAAAAAATCATAGGGTGATAGTTTACAATGATGTATCCGGAAAAAGTGAGAGAAATCATGAAAAAGAGGAATTTTTGTAATTTTTTGAAATGGTAGGGAATGATAGAAAATAGGGTAAAAAAAGATGCATAATTAGGTAATTTTTCCTTTAAATAAACTAGGCCCATTTTTTTTGCAAGGCGTGTGAAGGACTCCTGTTGACTTAGCAGTCCATATGCGATTGGGGTGGGGTGGGGGGGGGGGGGGCAAATTTCATGTTGATTAATAACACTCCTCCATTATATTTGTTTGTCTTACTTTTCATATCAATTTATTTTTCTTACTATCATTCAAATTTGTTTATCTTACTTTTCGTTCCAATTTGTTTATCTTACTAATAAAATTAAACAATTTTTTATTTTAGGGAAGTAAATTGCATAGTATGATAGTAATATACTTTAAAAATTATGATTCTTTTATTGTTTAAAAGTTAAGATGTTAAAGTTGATTTTCATCTCATAATAGTTTGTATATCATTATGTAATTTATATTTGTAAAATCATGCTTGAAGATTTATTTCTATGATATTTTTTAATCATGTTTTAATTTTTTTAAAACTATTAATGTATTTTTAAAAATAATTTTTGTGTTATTATACTATCTTACTATATTATAAATTTAAAAAATAAAGATCCAAGGGCTTATGCCCCATGCCTCGAGACTTATACCTCTAATTATGCTAAGTCAAACGCCCCGCTTTTTGAAATACTAGTTATGTGTATGTCACATGTATATCATGTATATATTGTTATTTGTTAACACATGTGACATGCATTAAAAATTGGATTCTCTCCATATTCTAAAGAAGCATATTTCTATTATATAGAAGAGCCATGAGAAGGGCGATCAATGCCATTTTAGTAATTTTAACATCATTTAAGGGCAATAATAATAATTATATAATTAATGGTCAAAATGAAAATTTAGAAGAAGCCATGCATGTCTTTACTTTTGTTATGGACCCATAAGGATATTTTTGTAATTGTGTTAAAATGAAGAGTTTCTATCGATTAACTTCTTACAAACAATCATAGATATTGTTAAGCTCGTTTAGACATGTTTTAGAAAGAAAATTTTGAACTAATTTAAAATAAAATGAGTTTGAATAGTTAATATTTTGTTCCTAAAAATACTTTTAAGGATTAATGCTTAAACATATTTTTAATATTATATGTTACATAATGTCACCACTACTAAAATTCGTATCTTGATTATTAAAATAGTCTTTAAAATGATGTATCATTATTTTAAAATTAATTTGAAGAAAATATCAATATTCGTGACTAAAAGAATGAACAATGTTTGACTATCAAGAAATTAATAATTTGATAATGTATCATCGAAAGATAAAAAATATTAATTTTTCATTTCTATATAAGATATTTTCTTAATATTAAATATGATAAACTATTTAACAGAGAAATTTTTTTTAAAAAAGTTTAATATTCAAATTCTAAGGAATATTAATATACAATCTAAAGAAAAATGAGGAGTTAAAAAATAAAGAAGAATAACAAAAGAAAATGTCAATAGAAAAAGGACTTTGTTGAGAAATATAGAGGAAGAAAAAAACTAATAAATAAATAAATTAGGGAAAAACAATCTGAAAAAGAAAAACAAGTATATTGATTATTTTGTGGGGTAAGATTCAGAGTTTTCTTTTACGGCATGATATTTAGAGTGTAATATCAAAAAGAATAATTAATATAATTTAGAATTTAACATTAAGATAATTGTTATTGTATACAGAAATAAAGTTACTTTCATGATTGTTTTTATTGTTGAGGAGTTAGGAATTAATTTTTTAATAAATACTTTCAATATTAAAATCAAAATAAATAGAAGTATTTCTATTTATCGAAGAAAATAATAAAATGTATCACAAAATTCATCGACTAAGCAAACTACAAACAAATTATACTTAAGCTGAAGTAACATAGATTTGAAAGGCTTTGAATCGATCTTTATGAATTGATTGAGCAATGATTAATATTTTATCAGATGCAAAGCTTATGGTGTAAATATTACAAAAAGAAGATAACAACATTGTGGAAAATAGATACCACTTGCGAAAATATATGAAGATAAATGAACTTTTTCAAAAATATCAACATTTTATATATTTCTCGAACACGAAATGTTTTAATTGATAATCTAACACAATTCTCTATTTCCTTACTACATAGAATTTCTTGAAATTCAACTTTCTCAATTTGGGTTGTAAACGACACATTAATGTCGTATGAACATTTGAAACAGATTATTAAGTAATATATTGAAGTTGTTTACTGAAATAAATAGTATAAAGTAGATAAATCTTATACATTTAGGGGCTAATTACATCCTATCCCAGAAGTTTCTTCAATTACAAAAATCTCAAATTTTCCATTGCTCTCGAATACTTTCATTGGTTGTTCGATACATTGCAAATGATACATTACTTCATGGGAGGGATGTATCCGAGAGGAAATTTTTGTAATTTTTTTAAATGGTATATTTAGATATTATGATATCTTAAGTTGTGAATTTATGTAATTTTTTCAAAAAATTATGTGAAATTATATTGGGCCCGTATCACGGGCCTTAAATTATCTAGTATATATAGACATTTTTTTAAAACCAAACTATTAACAATAGAGACATTTTTTAACGAAATTATTATTAACATGAACATTTTTGGACCTAATAAAAATATTATTTGTGAAGAATATTTTCTTGTTTCTATTATTTTTCTTAAAATCCCTTCAACTAATAAAAAAGTGGAAGATAATTTTGTTTTCTTCTTAATTTCTTTTTATCAATTACAAAAGAAAGACTATAAAGTAAATGCACAAGAGAAAAGTATTTAGAGATAGGTTTATATTATTCAACTTCAAATTGATATATAAATAAACTGAAATGACTTCCTATTTATAGAAGAATAAAAGTTGCCGATAAATTGTAATGTTACATATATGAACTTGCTTATAAGCAAACTTATAGAAACCTGCTTGTATAACTGTTTATAGGAATCTATTTGCAAAGCTTTTTATTGCAGTAACAAATAAACATCCACAATTAAGTGTGAAAGAAATATAACATTTCCTTTATTTCCATTTTCTTTATTTTGTCCTCTGCTTTCATACTTTAATTGGATCAACAAGCACCATAGAAATGACGTCTTTCAAGTTATTTTTGGAAGAAGTATAAGCATCTTCATCTTTATAAAAGAATTCTGACGTCCTAATAAGGTTAAGCACTGTCATGAGCAAAACTCTTGGTACTGTTATAGGTTTTAGGCATAGTCGATTCAAATCCTTCCAATTATTCTCTATTATTTTCCTTATCCCCATGTAAGCTTCTTCCTTTGTGGCACCATATTCATTCATGTAACATTCGATACTTGAAGCTACATCTCCTTTTTCTATTTCTCTCTGCGTATCCATATGAGCAACAACCATTAGACTAACAAGACACGAGCCGAAATCACAAGAGAAATAAAAAGATTATTCATAACAACAACAATATATCCAATGTGTTCCCATAAATGAAACCTAAAAAAGATGGGTTATATCATGTATCCAGACCTTACCTCTATCTTTGAAGAGATAGAGAGGTGCCTTTTTATAGACCCTCGACTCAAGAAAAGGAAAATATTAATAACTAAAATAGTAAGGATAACCAATACTATTAAAGAAATAACTATTGAATAATAATAATAATAATAATAATAATACTGGTAAACAACTGTTCTAAGATAAGATGTGAGAATTTATATACCTCATGTGATACAATATCATTCAATAATCTTGCAACGATAGAGGAAGGGACGATAATTGGAGGTTCAGTTATAATCCATTCGAATGCTTCTTTGGTTGCTTCATCTCCCATGCCTAACCAAGAAGCAGTAGCAAGATATGGGATAACACTAGTTTGAATTCCATTCTTCACATACTCTTCCATTGTTGGGACTTTCTTCCCATTATACCATTTGGCCTCTTGCAAATAAGCCCTCACCAATTTTTTCATCTGAAATGTATTATTTAAGCTACAACAACTAAAAATTCCTTAATTTATTTGTTGGATTTTTAGGTATTTCCTCTGTGGAAAAAAGAATAATTTAATTGGACTTGATACGGGGTTTAAGAAAATAAAGAAGAGTTTTTAATCTTATGATTCTAAATTAAAGTTATGTCAAATATACCAAATGTCTTTTAATCTTATGGCCTTAAAAAGCAAGTAAGTCATTCTTTTTTAAACGGACTGAGTAATAATTACTCCCTCCGTCCCATTTTATATGAGTTATTTTGATTTGTCACAGAATTTAAGAAAGAAAGTTACACTTTTGAAACTTGTGGTCTAAAATAAATGATAGATGTTTGTGTGAGACTTTTAAAACTTGTGGTCTAAAATAAGTGATAGATATTTATAATAAAATAGACATTTTAAAGTTAAGTTATTACTTAATATAATATAGAAATATGTCATTCTTTTTGGGATTGACTAGAAATAATATCGATCACATAATTACCTCACTTATAGCAAAGTTGACTCGAAATGACTTGTTCTCCTTTGCCAACTCTTTCTCCACTTCATTGTAAAAATCATGGAGAACAGTGTAAATGAGTTTCATACACGACGCTAGCTTTTCTGCTGCGTCGATATTGTTCCACCTATTGTATACGTAGAATATTGGTCACGTCCTTAATAAAATTCTTACTTACTAATTATTACATGGAACAAATCTTGTAAGCACTACTCTCACAAAAATTGAAAACACACTGTTTAATAAAGGAAGAAATATTTTTAAAATTTGTGTCTATAAATATGTCATAATATATATTTGATTATAATATTTTTAAAACTTGTAATTTTAAATATTTCATAATAATTGTGTGGCTTTCACAGGATAAAATGATAAGTTAAAGTAAAATTTTCAAAATTTAGTAGGAGTTTGGCCATAGAATTTGAGACTCAAATTTGAAGATTTTAATTTATGACTTGTGAACTAAACTTTAACGTCAATTTCAAATTCTTCAAAAAGTATGATTTCAAATTTTGAGTTGTGATTTCAATAATTTTTTATTTAATGGAAAAAGGATAAAAAATGCTCTTATAAAACCATATTGTGAAACTGGACAAAAATGTCCTTCACTAATAGTTTGGTTAAAAAATATCACTAATGTTAATAGTTTGCCTAAAAAATGTTCCTTTTGTTAACCGTAGATATTTTTGAACCAAATCATTAACAACATGAGTATATATGAACCTAATAAAATATTATTTAAAAAAACATTTTTCTTTTAATATCCCTTAAACCGATAAAAAAGTGGGAGGTAATTTTTTTTCCAAAACGATAAAATTCTTTTTCCTAATAAACTAGAAAATAATTTTATTTCGTAATATTTTTCAAATTGAAGTCAGATAAACATTTGCTAATGTATTCTTTGGTTTTAAAGTTAAATTGAAAAAGGGACAACATTAAGTCCATCGACAATATTTTAAAGATATTTGTGATTTGAAGCAATGCAATAATTTTTCATGTTTTATGATATTATGATTTTTGTATCTTAACTTTTAAATGAAGAATTATATATATATATATATATATATATACCATTCCTTAATTAAAAAAAGATTAATAAATAAAAATATTTTCTATTTTTTTAGGAAAAGAAATTTTCATCATTATTTAAATGAGAATTAATGATGTACTTTCTATGATCTTATATATAGTGATTATTCTATATCAATTGATAAAACTCACTAAGAAGATTAAAAAAATTCCACATTTTTATTAGTTAAAAAGATTTTTTTAAGGGATAATTTCATAGACCTCTCCTTAGATTTCGCTTCATCATACTGATCTCCCTTGTGATTTACAATATTACATTTACCTCCCTTATTTTAATTTATTTGTAACAATTCTTTTTAACATAATTATTATTTATTTAAAAAATTATAAATTTACTAGTTTACCCTTATGATATGGTTTTTTTCATTGAATTATTTATTATAAACAACTTTTATGAAAAACAGTAAATGATGGATATTTATATCTATTTATACGATAAATTAAGATTTAGATAATCTCAAATCATGAATTATAGTCTCATAATTTCAAGAGTTCTTCAATTTTTGTGCTTATGAAATATGGAATACTTCTACACTTAATAATAACTTTTATATTATTTAATTCTAAGCCATATCATTTCCTAAGAATACATAATCACTCAGAGAGAATGATTAGCCATTAGTGAAAGTAAGAGTTAATATCGCCACTACTGTTTTTTAATTTGTAGTGTCAATTTCCTCTTTCTGTCCTAACAATCACTTGTCGATCGTTACCATCAAGAAAAATGGTAACTGCATTTCATTTTGTTACCATCAAGAAAAATTAGTAATGAGGAAAAATGAAAAGAATTGGATTTTGGCTATTCACATCCAAACAATAAATCGAAGTCTTGAAATTTTCTCTATCTGGCAATTTTAAAGAGAACGAGCCTATGGAATAAAGAAGATATAGGCATAAGAGCGCAAAGTGAGAGGCTATGGAACGAAGAAGATGAAGTACTCCATACTTCCACCCTATTACTTCTTTTTATTTTTATTTAAGAAAAAAAGGTTATAAAATAACTAAAAGAGTAAAACTAATAAAAGATACTTTGATAGAATTTATTAATTGAAAGAGTTTATTATATTCAGAAAGGGCATATTTGTCAATTTATATTTTATTTATATTATGATAAACAGGCTTAAAGAATAGTTACAAAATAATCAAAATAAGGGAGCTAAGCATAATATTGTAAACCACAAGGGAAGTTAGTGTAATGAGGCGAAACCTGAGGGGAGGTTTATGAAATTATCCCCTTTTTTTTTAAAAAAAAAAAACATAAAAAGGTTCTTTAAAAATAATATTCTTATAATTCAAAAAAGAATGTGTTTAAAAGGAAAAGAAACAATATGGTTATTATAAAGACATTTTGACCCGGTTAAGTAATAATAGATACATTTTTTAGGTCAAACAATTGACAACAAAGATATTTTTGAATCAAATTATTAAGTGAGGGCATTTTTATTCAATTTTGCATAGTTTAAGGGCATTTTGACCTTTTTCAATTCCTTTTTAGATGTAAAACTTGACTCATAGGTTTATATTTGCAAACAAAGATTCATCATTTTAAATTTTGCAAAAAATAAAAATTGATTTATACTCGACATGAAGAGATTATCCGTACCACGTGGGATGATTATATTTAAGAATATTTTATTATTATTATTATTGACTTATTGAACCAATGAAGCTTTGTAAAATTATGTATATTCAAAAGTTTGTAACAACATGTAATTACAAATATTTATTTATAAGAAAAATATGGAGAAATGTGATTTATTAATATGACGCATTAGGATATTTTGTTACCTTTGTTTATGAAATATGAACTATGATTTGTTCATTTGGTAAGATTATATAAGAGTACTGAAAAATTTTATATTTTTGAGAAAAAATATAACTTAAAAAAAATTAAATTGCATGTTCAAACAAAATTTAACTTCAAATCAATCTATTTTCTAATCAATGATTCAAAGTTATGATTTAAAACATGTACAAATGGACCCTTAAAATATTGTCTTTTTATTTGGAATAGACTAGAAAGAAATGTTAGCAAAATAAATTGAAATGAAGATATAGTATAATTAATGTTACCAAAAAAATTTACCTTTCTATTGCATTTGTGAGGAGAGTAAGTTCATGTAGTTTTCCATACGTATCAAAGATGTCATCAGTAATTGAAACCAAGTATAACACTTTGGTTAGTATATTCCTGGCAACCTTATATTGGGGCTCAAAGTACACACCCAAAGCCCAGAAGTACAACTCAACCACCCTGTCTCTTGCAAAAGGTAATTCATTTGCCAAGTCCAATTCTTTCCACCACCTAAAATGTAAAGTTAAATCTGAAAATCAATAATGGTTTTTTTTCTTAATAATTCAGTGTTGTGATATTATTGATTGTGCATCTTGCTAGTTACCTTGTGATATCACATAACTCCCTTTTATGCATCTTCTGCAATGTATTGAAGTCCAATTTTGCGAAATTTAATAACACTTTATCACATGATTTCTCTTCTTGGTAAAACGATATGTATTTTCTAGTTGCTACCCTCGCTATAGTTTTGTTGATCGGATACTTTAGGGCATTGCTGACTTGCATTGAGAGAGAATTACTCAATTTAGGCAACATTAACTTCAAATGAGTGGTGGTGAAATTAACTGCTTCATCCAATATTTTTTCATCATGTACTCTGAATTCTGCTGCCTCATACAAGCTTAATAATCCTGGCATGTCGTTAACCAATGATTTATTATAATTTCCTTGGTCATCGGTGAACTTCCTAAAAACATCTGTTTCAAAATGTGTATCCACACATAAGTGTGTAAAAGTTAAAACTCTTATCAACAAACAAGATCGAGTATAATATTGTACAATTATCTATTTAGATTATTTTAGACCCAAAGTGTTAAAAGCTTCTTTTCGTTTTTTAAACGTTGTATCTAGTCAGATAGTGTTACATAAATTGGATTGGAAGGAGTATTACTTACCAGATGAGACATAGTAACCTTGCTGCCTAAGTAATCGAAAGCTTAGAGCAACAGAATGAAGGTCACTTTCACCAAATTCACCAATCCAATCTTCATAACCATTATAGATGTTACTCAATGATTCCTCAATCTCATCTTCAAAATGGTATGCCACTCCAAGACATTGGATTGTGTTGATAAGTCCAAGTTTTTGCAAGGATTTGGAAGGAGACATCATTAACATTTTTCTCACTTCTTCTTTTAGATCCTTGTGTTCCTTCTCTTCCCATTCATTGGCTTCCTATACGCGTAAATAAATAACTTTTGTTTAAATATATATTTCTTTGTGCTTCAAAAATTATTTGCAAGCAGAATATGGATCAAGAGAATTGTTTCAACTGAAAACAAATGGACAAAAGCATAGACAGTACTGCCACAGTACGTGTTAAAAATTAAAAAGTTTTAAGGTATATATATGTCGTAGGGGATTAATGCATATTTACATTATAAGCTCATATATATATATTTTTATCTGTTATCACAGTAATTAACTTATTTGAATATTACAAATCACATATTTTAAAAGATGACCTTACCTATAAATATTTTCGAGTGACTTGAAAGTGTAAAAAAATCTTTACTCAGCCGACACATAAAATTTAAACTCAAATTAGAACATGAAAACACTTGGCATTCAAAATTACCGAGAGATGAGCATAAGCAAGAAAATGGTCTCCCCAAATAGTTGGATGATGATTGTCACTCCGACATGTAATCTTTGTCTCACCACCAAATCCATCCATTTTTTAAAAAGTTTTTGTAGTGTTTGGAATAGAGAAACTAAAGACGTAATAATATGCTTTAGGTTTGATAAACAGTAGTAGAAAGTAAGAGAAGTGAATTACATAATAAAGAAATTTTGTTCAACTTACTAGTTCAGACATACATAATTCTATTTATAAAGATTTAAAGTGGTAGCTGTGATTGTTAGGACAAAAAATAATTAGGTGTCATGCGGAAGCTAATAAAGCAAACCTCGAAAGACCATGAGTAAGAAGACAAACGAGAAATATACCATAAGACACAAAGATTTAACGTGGTTCAGTCAATCGACCTACGTCCACAAAGGAAATGAGCAATCCACTATAAATATGAGAGTACAAAATATAGAGAGAAATAACCTCAACCAATTCACTCGGAATATAAGGAGGTTCACACAAGTGATATCGTATCATTTGTGTCCCACAAATTCTCTCACTAACCAAAACTTTCAAAGCTTCTAGAACTACATTGTGCATGTAGATTAAGTTAGAAGAAACAAACCTCTATTTACAGAGTCCTAAACCTTTTCCTACAAGAAAAAGGACTAGCCAAATATGAATATTTTATGTTTTCCTTTTAAAAAAAGAAAAACTCAATTATGATAAGAAACTCAGGGCAGCTAATACCCAACAACGATTGTGGAGTCCATACCCATTAATGACACCATCTTTTATCGGATAATTTTAAAAGGTGCGCAATTTCTTTTTCAAAAGGAAACCTGCTATGTTGAAAATTGGCAACCGGTAAATTAATACAAGAAAATTTTTTGACATTTTTCATTCCTATAAATTGAGAGCTACTGTTCATTTATAAAACAACACACCAAAAAGTCAGAGAGAGCAATAGAGAGTTATCTACAAACAATTTTTTATAATCCGTAAGGAAATGATGTGGGAATAATATTGAATACCCCAGGTTCCTTTTTACTTGACCAATTTTTCCTTTTTACTTGTCTTTTTTGACAAATTAAGAAAGAACAATTTTTTTAATCTATTATGACAAAGGATAGCTTACTTGTCTAATACAAATTGGATTTATTTACTTGTGGCTTAGTTTGCATAGGATTGTTATTCTCACTATATGACTTAGACTAGGACTCTTACCTGATCTATATGTATAAATATAACGTGTATTTAAAATATAATATAATGAGAAAGTCTTTCATGGTATTAGGACCCTAAGAGGTTAAAACAACCCAAATTTAAACCCTCACTAGAGAAACAGAAGCTTTGTAGCAGCTTCAATGATGGACGACAACATCTCATCAAGTTCCTCTTTGCTGGGAACAACCGCGGGAACACATACCTCCACGGTCACCACTCTACCATCTCCTAACATTGCTCATCAGTTACCACTTAAACTTACATCATCAAATTTTTTATTGTGGAAGACATAGTTCCTTCCGATGGTTCGCGGTTGTGGACTTGGTCATCATATTCATGGTAGTCAGATGATTCCAGGGTTGTTTCTGTATGATAATCAACCTAACCCAGACTATCACATTTGGGTAAGAGTAGATCAACTTGTGTTAAGTTGGATCGTTGCTTCCGTATCTGAAGGAATATTACCCCAACTAGTTGGTGTTAAGACGGCCCAAACAGCTTGGAACAAATTGGTTGCTGCCTATGCTTCAGGTTCGAAGCCTCAAATTCGTGATGTTGGGAAGTAGGAGAACATATAAGTAGTTTTGATGATTGATAAAGTGAACCTTGTTCACTACTTGTTGTCTTATGTGTACTCTATCAGGTGAACAAGGTCCTCATACGTGAATGCAAACAACCTGTACAAATATGGGAGATTGCGGCAAAGAAGACCTATAATAAAGTGCAAAAATAAAGGAGTGAAAGTAGAAATAAAGAAATAATCGAAGAACCAGACAATGTGAACCTGGTTCACAACCCAGCAGCAGAACCAACACGGAAAAGAAGTGCAGAAAACTCCTTATAGGAAAAGGAAAGCTCCTAAAAAGGAAAAGAAGTGCAGGAGACTCCTTATGGGAAAAGGAAAGAAGTTAAAGAAGGAAAATAATAAAAGAAGACGTTTCCTAAGCAGTTAAGGAAGGAGGCAAACAAGTTCTATAAGGAAAATGATTAGTTTTATAGAAATTCTTTCCTTGTTGAAGTCGGCTAAGGATCTGACAACTCTATATAAAGACAAGGCTGAAGAAAAAGAAGATCGGTGCCTGCAATCACAATTGAGAGAATTTTCAGCAAAAGCAGAGCGACACCTATTCACAAAGGTCATCATCTTGAGAGCAATAGCCATTGGACCAAAACTGCAGGACTTCGTCACATCAACACTAGAACCAGGTTCATGAGTTGTGTTTGAGTCTGAACTATTAAATGTTGAAGACTGATCAATTAAAGGCTAGGGTTATTAGTCTTTGTTGATTTGTTCTAGGTTTATTATTGAGTTGTAATAATTCTTAGGTTGAAGAACAAGAAGTGAGTTTGACTTCTTGAAGAGTAGTTAGTGAGAGTTTGTAACAAGAAGCGAGTTTGACTTCTTGGAGAGTTGTGAGAATTGTAGCAAGAAGTGAGTTTGACTTCTTGGAGAGTAGAGTTTGAGAGAATTGTTCAAGAAGTGGGTTTGGCTTCTTGGAGGGTTGAGATAGTTGTTCGAGAATTGGGTTTGGATTCTTGAAGGGTATAGTCGACGATTATAGTTAATCATTGTAGAGATAGAGGTGTTAGACTTAGTTCATTGATTATTGAATTGTAATCTTGAATTGAATAATAAAACAGAGGTGAAGTTTTCCCTTCCTAGATAGAGGAAGGTTTTTTCGATAAAATCTTTGTTTTATTGTGCAGTCTGTTTACTTAGGCAAACGTACAAGAACCTGGTTCTTGCATAAGGGGCAAGGTTTCTTCAATTGGTATCAGAGCAGGTCTTTTCATTAAAAGACTCACATCTTGAAAAGGATCAATGGCTGCACCACCTACACTACAAGAAGGAGCTTCCCAAACCAGACCACCACTGTTCAACGAAAAGTATTATGGATGGTGGAAGAACCGCATGATGGATCACCTAATAGGAGAAAATCTAGACCTGTGGGGAGTAGTCTTGGATGGTCCGACCATACCCATGAAGAATGGAACTGATGGAACCACTCAGGTACCAAAGGAAATGAAGGAATGGAATACTGCGAATAAACTCGCAATTCAGAACAATGCTAAAGCCAAGAAGATTTTGATATGTGGTATAGGTCTTGATGAATACAATCGGATCTCATCATGTCTAGATGCAAAAACAATATGGGAAACTCTGCAAACCTCTCATGAAGGAACAACTCAACTAAAGAAGTCTAAAATTGACAATCTAAATAGATAATATGAGCTGTTTCATATGATGGAAGGTGAAACAATTCAAGAAATGCATACCAGGTTCACTGCAATTATCAATGAAATTTACTCACTAGGAGATATTATTCCCAATGGGAAGGCAGTCAGAAAACTTTTAAGTGTTCTCCCAGAGTCATGGGAAAGCAAGGTAGAAGCTATTACTGAAGAATGTGATCTAGATGCACTAGCTATGGATGAACTCATTGGAAATCTCATGACCTATGAACTCAAGAAAAGAAAATCGGAGGAAAGAGAAAAGAGAAGAACCTGATTCTGAAGGCCACAACACCTGAAGATTTTGAGGACGAAAATATCGTACTAATGACAAAGAGGTTCTCTAGAATGTTAAATAGAGAACAAGTGTTTCAAAGGAGGAACTCTCAATAAATAACCAAAAATCAAAGAGAACAGGCCTGCCACAAGTGCGGAAGTCCAGATCACTTTATCAAGTTTTATCCATTATGGGTTCTAGAGCACAAGAGAAACGGCTCAGAGAAAGCAAAAGAGACCGAGAATGATAAGCACATTCCCACAAATAGACGAATGACTAATCAAGAAGCAGATCTCTCAATGAAGAAAGCATTTGCCGCAATGGGAAACGTATCAAAAGAAGAGTCTGAGGATGATGGATTTGAAAATCGGTCATTACTTGCAATTGAGCAAGGAGACAAATAAGACTTTCTTGCACTAGTCGCCATAACAGAACCAGACGAGGAAAGAAACATTTGTCAATCATAAGAAACAATTCGGGCACTAATGGCTGGAACAGGTTTTGATGAAGATGAAGAGGAGGAAAAACAACCAGAGGTAAGTTTTCTTGAAACTAAGTCTAAAATAAATATTTATTCCAAGAAACAATTGCAATCCTTGTCTTCCGTTCTTATTGATGAATACTATCTAGTGAAATCTGAAAAGAATCAATTAATAGATGATATACATCCCTAAGACTTGACTGTATGACACTAGAAAGTCAAATTACTTCTCGTGATAACATCATCAATGGTCTAAAAGAACATGTTAAGAACCTAGAGTTAAGTCACAAGGGCAAAAACCCTGCTAGTGAACTTCAATTAGCTTTGGAAGAAGACATAAAATAGTTAACCATAAATTGTCAGGCCTTAACTGAAAGGAATAGACTGCTACAAGAAAATCTTGTTAAGACCAAACTTGATCTGGAACGAAATCTTAGATGGACGAGGTCCTCTGAAATTTTAACTCGGATTCAAGAAAGGCAGACCACCAGTCGAAGTGGGATAGGTTTCAGAAAAGAGAATAATCATGTAGCACACTATTCACATGTCTAAAAGTTTATGCACTCATTGCGGAAACTCAGGTCATTTAAGGAATCAATGTAAAGCATTATTTAAGGCCTTTTAGAAAAATGTTAAGTTCACTAAAAAGGAAAAAGCTGAAACGATTAAGACCTGGTTCCAAATAAAAATGCTCCAGATAAAAAGCCTTGTTATTTGCCTTTCTGGGCTAGAAAGATCTTATTCATCCTTTTACTCACAAAAAGGGGCCCAAGCAAATCTGGGTTCCCAAGGCTAATCTTTGACTAGTGTTTCAGGTGAAGGTGAGAGGAAAAAGGTCAACCTGGTACATGGATAGTGCATGCTCCAGACAGTTGCTAAAAATGGTAGAAAATTTTCTCTCACTCTCTGATTTTGAAGGCAGCAGTGAAGTCCTTGAAAATGATAAGAAAAGTGAAATAGTCAAAATTGACAAAGTTGAAAAGTCACAATCCCATGCCATAGATGATGCGTTTTACGTTCAAGAATTGAAGCACAACCCGTTGATCATCTATGAAATATGTGACAAAGAAAATAATGTATTGTTAACGTAGGCTGAATGTCTTGTGCCAAACACTAACTCGGGAACCTGGTCCTGAAAAGACACAAGAATGTTTACAAAATTGACATCATGTCTCTTCATGAAGAGAATCTTACTTGTCTCAGCGTCATTAATGATATTTTTGTACTTTGGCATAAGAGAATGCATCATGCTAGTTTCTCTCATTTAAATAAACTAGTCATGAAAGATCTGATTCATGGGATTCCCCCAATCAAAATCCGTGAAGCTATTTTGCATGGTGCTTATACAAAAAGAGATATGTGAAGTCATCATTCAAGCAGAATAAAAAGGTTGACACCGAAGAAAGTGACCTGATATCAAAAATCTTTGATGATGAAAATTTAGAGAACACCATTGATGAACCTGGTCCACATCTGACAATCATTAATGCATCTGCAGCAGCTGCTACTGAGATTAACCAGCCTTAGAGATAAGGGGAACAACAGAGCAATCAGGACACTTAGAGTCTGGTACATCTTCAGGGGGAACTTCGCTATGTGAACCTGGTATTCGTTATTCATTGGAAGTTATTGGAAATTGAGGTTCCTTGATCGTATTTGATTTCAAGTCGATCAGATGTCTTGTTTTGTATGGGGTTGGGTGTTCATTTTTTATCAAACAGAAGAGAGTCATGCTTATGAAAATATAAGACCTGGTTCTCTATTACTGAGCTGGAGATTCCTTTGATCCGATAGAATATGATGATGCAGGCATACTCACAAAGGCCTTGAATATGAAGAACTTGAGAAAAATCATCTAGAGCTTGGTCATGTCAAAACAAGATGATATATTATCATGATTTACTCTAATAATTGGCTAGTAAACTAATTATTTTATGCTTGAAAGATTATACAATGAATATCTGCTAACTCAGTCTCGTACTATAACAGGTACACACTCCATGCATATCTCGAACAATGTTTAGAAGGTCTACTGATATTATCCCTACTCTTTTACTAACAACATTAAGGAAATCATTGAGGAACACACAAAAGGAGAACCTGGTTTCTCTGTAATACTCAGGTATGTACCATCATTTTTCAATGCATGAATTTCCTTAGTTTGTGTCAACATAAGCACTAGTGAACCTGGTTGATCATCAAAATCTAATTCTTTGAAAAATAAATCACCAAATATCCTCTCTGTGATAATAAGCATCCTTCAATCCCAAACGTTCAAATGATAAGGACCTTAGCCTTGAAGCCACCCCGACTTTAATTGAGGGGGAACATTGTTTTACCTCTCACATGTGAACAAGGTTCACAAATTCCAAATTGATATTCCATACATTCCAAGTGTATAACCAGCTATATCTCAGGGGAACAATTCTTTTAGGAACAAACTTGTCACGCCCCGAGTCTACACCCTGGACGTAGCCGGCACTTGAGAACCATTGTTGATCCCCAAGCAAACCCTTGGCCTGACTCACTACTCAGCGGAAGATTTAACTCGAGCCTTTAAGGCCCATAACATAGAAAGTAAACTCACAAACTTAACTGAATGATTAAAGATATTTAAAAGCTGAAAAATACTCAAATCTCTAGTTTTAGGAAAACATCTGTCCACCCTCAATGAATAAAATGTCAGTATAGACATAGGAGACTCCATCAACTCTAGACCTGTCTATGAAGCCTCTAAATAACTCAGACTTGATGAACCAGATCTGGTCCTATCTATTCAGCTTCACCAACCTCGAACCAGCCAATGGGAGATCTAAACCTCCTCCCATATAAAGCCTTATACGGAGCCATCTGTATGCTGGAGTGGTAACTATTGTTATATGCAAACTCCATAAGAGGCAAATGTTCATCCCAATTACCTTTAAAATCAAGAACACAGGCTCACAACATATCCTCCAAGGTCTGAATGCTACGTTCTGCTTGACCATCCGTCTGAGGATAGAAAGCAGTACTAAGGTTCACCTTTGTGCCCAAACCTTTCTAAAATGACTTCCAAAAGTGCGCGGTAAACTGAGCACCTCTATCTGAGATGATGGACAAGGGGATTCCATGCAATCGAACTATCTCGTGAATGTACAGGTTTGCATACTCTTCTGTTGTATTGGTCGTCTTCACCGATAAGAAGTGAGCTGATTTGGTCATCCGATCCACAATCACCCAAATGGAATTATGCTGCCTGCGAGATCGTGGTAAACCTGTGATGAAGTCCATATTGATCATCTCCTACTTCTATTCCGGAAGGGGTATATTCTGGGCTACACCACACGGTCTCTGATGCTCTGCCTTGACTTGCTAACAATTCGGGGACTTAGCAACAAATTCAGCGATGCCTCTTCATGATACTCCACCTATAAATTTCTCTCAAATCGTGGTACATTTTTGTGGAACCCGGATGAATTGAATATCTGGAACTGTGAGCTTCTTCTATGATCCTCTTTTGGAGGTCATCTACATCCGGAACACACAATCTTCCTTGTTATCTCAACACTACATCTCCCCCTTGTGCAAAAGCCATCACTTTCTACTTATGCACATTCGCCTTCAACTCAAGCATAATGGGGTATTGGTCTTGCTTCACTTTCACCTCTGCCACTAATGAGGACTCAGCTCCGTTCATCACAACAACTCCACCTTCTCTGGAATCCAACAAGCGAACTCCCAACTGTGCCAGCCTGTGGACTTCCTTAGCTAACTCGTTCTTGCCTTCTTCAATGTGGGTTGTACTCCCCATGGACAACCTGCTCAAAACATCAGCAACCACATTAGCCTTACTTGGGTGATAGAGGATGCTCATGTCGTAATCCTTGAGCAACTCCAACCACCTCCTTTATCTGAGATTGAGCTCTTTCTGACTGAACACATACTGGAGGCTCTTGTGGTCCGTGAACACATCTACATGAGCACCATAGATATAGTGACACTATATTTTTTAGAGCAAAGACTACTGCTGCCAACTCGAGATCATGAGTTGGGTAGTTCCTCTAATGAATCTTTAACTGTCTGGAGGCATAGGCTATAACCTTACCATTCTGCATCAATACACAACCAAGCCCAACTCGGGATGCATCACAATAGACGACAAAACTCTTTGTACCCTCTGGCAGGGTCAACACTGGAGTTGTAGTCAACCGAGTTTTCAACTCCTGAAAGCTTTTCTCACAAGCTTCGGACCATTGGAACTTAGCTATTTTCTGAGTCAACTTAGTCAATGGAAACGAAATAGATGAGAACCCCTCGATGAATCTTCTGTAGTAACCAGCCAACCCCAAGAAACTCCTTATATCAGTTGGAGATGTGGGTCTTGTCCAATTCTGCACCGCCTCAATCTTCTGAGTGTCGACTCGAATTCCTTTGCCAGAGACAATGTGGCCTAAGAATGCCACAGATTTGAGCCAGAATTCACACTTGGAAAATTTGGCGTAAAACTCTCGATCTTTGAGAGTTTGAAGGACTATTCTGAGATGACTAGAATGGTCCTCCTTATTCCTCGAATAAATCAGTATGTCATCAATGAACACGATAACAAACATGTCCAGATATGGCTTAAATACCCTGTTCATAAGATCCATGAATGCTGCAGGAGCATTAGTCAGACCAAAAGACATAACAAGAAATTCATAATGACCGTAGCGGGTCCTGAAAGCTATTTTCGGGATGTCACTTTCTCTCACTCTCAATTGACGATAGCCAGATCTGAGGTCTATCTTAGAGAAACAAGTGGCACCCTGAAGTTTGTCGAAAAGATCATCAATTCTCGAAAGAGGATACTTATTCTTTATTCTGACCTTGTTCAACTGACGGTAATCTATGCATATCCTAAGGGAACCATCCTTCTTCCTCACGAACAAGACCGGAGCGCCCCAAGGTGAGACACTTGGTCGGATGAAACCCTTATCAAGGAGATCTCTTAACTGTTTTTTCAACTCCTTTAACTCAACTGGGGCCATTATGTATGGCGGAATGGATATGGGTTGAGTATCTGGAAGAATATCTATTCCGAAGTCTATCTCTCTCTCAGGAGGGACTCCGAGAAGATTATCTAGAAAGACCTCTGGAAACTCACTCACAACTGGAATTGACCGGATAGGTGGTGCCTCAACACTAGAGTCATTAACTCGGACTAAGTGGTAAATGCACCACTAGGAAACTAACTTTCTGGCCTTAAGGTATGAGATGAAACGACCCTTAGGCACTGCTAAACTGCTTCTCCACTCTAGAACTGGCTCATTAGGAAACTTAAACTTGACTACTCGAGTTCTGCAATCAACTAAGGCATAACAAGCATGAAGCTAGTCTATACCTAGAATAACATCAAAGTCCACCATATCTAACTCAACCAAGTCAGCCATGGTGTCCTTGTGATAGACGGAGACAATACAATCCCGGTAGACTTTTTCTGCTAGAATAGACTCACCAACAGGTGTAGAAACATTGAAAGGCTCAAGAAGTTGTTCGGGGGAAATGCCGAACCTCATAGCTACGAAAGGAGTCACAAAAGACAGACTCGCACCTGGATTAATCAAGGCATATACATCAAATGTAAAAACTCGAAGCATACTAGTAACAACATCTGGCGAGTTCTCTTGATCCTGTCGAGTGCCCATAGCATACATGCGGTTTGTACCTCCACCTGTCCCTGAAGTAGCTCCCCTCTGGTTGCTCCTAGTTGCTGGAGCTGCTGAAGAAGACTGGGCTCTATTACCCCTATTACCTTATTTGTTTTGTGGACACTCTCTCATAAAGTGACCCGACTGAACGCACTTGAAGAAACCACTCGCGCCATCACGACACTCTCCCGAGTGGTCTCTACCGCATTTGGTACATGTGGGGATCCAATTTGTTCTTGGTGCCACGCTACCCTGAGACTGAGTAGGTCGAGCTCTGGAATTCTGGGAGTTCTGGTTCTTGAATTCACATCTGTTCCTCGGTGCAGGTGCACTAGCTGATGATGGTGCTAGTCCTGATGACCTCTGCTGGAAAGAGGACCGATTCCCATTTCCGGTCTTCTGGTGGTCGGACTCATAGCTGGTTGTCTTAGCCCTCTTGCTACGGAACTCTTCCCTGTCTTTCAACTTATCTTTCTCAACTTGTTGCACATGGATCATGAGCCTAGCTATGTCCATGTCCCCTATCAGCATAGCCGCCTTACCTTCCTTACTTGACAAGCGGGATAGCCCAGACACAAACAAACTCATCCTGCTCCTCATATCAACTACCATCGCTGGAGCATAGCGGGATAACTGAGTGAACTTGATGATGTACTCCTGCAAGCTCATAGATCCCTGCTTCAAATTCAGGAATTCTCTTACCTTTGCCTCCCTTAGTTCACGGGGGAAGAAACGCCCCAAGAAGGCCTCTTCAAACACTGCCCAACTCAAATTTAAGGTGGTGCCCCCTCTGCCCTGTTCTTCTTCCATTGGTCATAGCATACTCTAGCAACACCCTTGAGCTAGTAAGAAGCTAGCTCCACACGCTCTGCATCAGCAATACGCATAACCTCAAACACCCTCTGCAGTTCCTCCACAAAGTTCTCTGGATCCTCTTTGATATTCGACCTTGTGAACTCTGGGGATTCATCCTTAAAAATTCGCGAACTCTGGATGTATCAGCCACATCCTGATGACCCACTCTCTGTTGTCCAGCCTGATTTGCCACAACCTGAGTCAGCATCTGAATAGCATTTCTGAACTCAGCATTGGTGACATCTCCTTGCGGGGGTTGCACTTCTGGTGCATTGGGAACTTCTTGACCTAGAGGGTTCACGCTCCTCTTAGCAGGACGTCCTCGAACGGCTCTTCGTGGAGGCATGATCTGAAAAGATACGCGTAAGCACGAGTTAGAAGGAAGACTTTTATAGAGATGCACTCTACAGCACGAAATGGAATAAGAATAAAGTGAGAGGTTCCTAAATGTCGCAGCCTCCTAATTATAGATGTGGCGCGCTTCACACCGATAACTAGGACTCTACTGACACGGCTTCATATATTCCCTAGGATTCTTGAACTCTGTGCTCTGATACTAAGTTTGTCACGCCCCGAGTCTACACCCTCGACGTGGCCGGCACTTGAGAACTATTGTTGATCCCCAAGCGAACCCTTGGCCTGGCTCACTACTCAGCGGAAGACTTAACTCGAGCCTTTAAGGCCCCTAACATAGAAAGTAAACTCACAAACTTAACTGAATGATTAAAGATATTTAAAAGATGAAAAATACTCAAATATCAAGTTTTAGGAAAACATCTGTCTACCCTCAATGAATAAAATATCAGTATAGACATGGGAGACTCCATAAACTCTAGACCTATCTATGAAGACTCTAAATAACTCAAACGGGTGTCGGGACAAACCCCACAACACCTCAACAAAACTAAAACAACTGAATAAAAGACGGATCCTCCGAAAGTACTAGGAGGCTTACCAAAGCTGCTATCTGGAGTGCAAACGATATCAACGGAGCGCCTGCTGATGACCCTGAACACCTGTATCTGCATCATGAAACGATGCAGGTCGAATGACATCAGAACATTGAATGCACTGGTATGTAAAACAGCTGAGTAAAGCAAACAGAAAAGATAGTGCTCAAGGAATACTCACCTCAACTCAACTCAATGCAACAGAAATACCAAAAGTAACTCAATGTAAAGTCTTTAAAATACAAAAGAAATCTCAAGAATATGCGTTGAATATCATAAAGTAAGTATTTACTCATATTTAGGAGATTCTCTAACCGATAACCATCACTCTGAGCTAAATGATGATACAACGTCTTACCCACGCTGCCAGAACTGTCCTATACCTTGCCGAAGTATAAGACATCCTCAACTAAGTGGATCCACTAAGCTCTACCCGAAGGCATAAGGAAATCATCTAAAAAGTATGACTCCTTTACCCATGTTGGCATACATGGTTTATGGGGAGTTGAGTTGTCTGAACTCATCCCCATATCGGTGGTCAATACTATTGCCAATAATTATACTCATGCTCAAGTAAGTAAAAAATTATAACTCTTACTCAAAAGGTACTCTTTAATAAATAGTGCCTCAAATTCTCTTCTCAATTGTTTCTCAACTCAAAATCCTCTTTCTCACTCAAAATGATAGTTTTTGTAAATCAAAGTTTCATTTAAAAAGTTAATTAAACAGCCTCTTTAAATCTACTCACAACTCCCCCCTATCTCTCTCAAAAGCAAGATCATTTTAAATTAAAGTCCCAATTCAAGAAATTCTCAAAATATTCAGTAAATGCTCAATTTATAGAGTTCTTTGCAGAAAATAAAATATGGACAACCAACTCAATAATTAGGGTTCATACCGGAATCTAAGCATGAACCATAGCAAGATAACTACTCAAGAACATGGATACAATACTCAAGAATTAACTGGAATTCGGTAACAATAGGCAGAAAACTCAAATATTTCTCAAGAACATGGGATGAAACCCTAGATTTCATAATTCTAAATTTTGAATGTAAATTGGCGTGTGAACGTACTAGCCCAACACTGAGGGAAGCCTTACATACCTGGAAGAAAAAGGATCTTGACGAATCTTGAAGAATTTGGATGAATTCTTGAAACCCTAGCCTCTTCTCCTCTTGACTCTCCTCTCAAGTTTCTCTAAGTGTAATGAATGGGTTTAGAACGTTTCTGCTGTTTTGAGCCCGAAAATAATAGGGAAAAGTCAGGATTTGGGTTTAGAAGGGAGGGGAAAGGTCTAAAATACCCTAAATAAAAACTGTCGGTGTGACCTACGATCGTGACCTACGGTCCGTAAGTCGACCTACGGTCCGTCTTGTTCCTCCATCGTTGATTCAGAGAGTTTGCCACTTTGGCCTTCTAACTGACGATGTCCATTTTTCCAGACTCTTTGATGTGATTGTGTCTGTCTCATACTCATGATATCATATGCTTTTGATTTAGGGCTCTAAGGGCTTAAATTGGTACATATTTGCTTATTTTGTTCCTCATTGACGATCTTGATTGTGTGTGAGTGTAAGATGGCTAATATCCTCAGATTAACTTACCTTATTGTTAGCAGAAGTGTACTAGAAAGTGTTGCCCAAGTGGCCATGGGTTAAAATGATATTGCACTTATTGTATGCTCGTCGAGTTCTTTATTTGTTGATTTTCAATGATGTCAAAAGGGGGAAGTTATATGATGTGGGTTAGGGACATATTATGCATAGTTTGTCATCATCAAAAAAAGGGAAATTGCTAGGGAATAAGAGGACATGATATTTGTAGTTTTGATGATTGACAAAGTGTTTTGATATTTGATAAAGTCCACTATGATGCATTGCTAGGGAACTAGAGAACATGATGTTTGTAGTTTCAATGATTGACAAGTAAACTATGATGCATTGTTTATCATCATCAAAAAGGGGGAAATTGTTGGGAAGTAGGAGAACATATAAGTAGTTTTGATGATTGATAAAGTGAACATGGTTCACTACTTGTTGTCTTATGTGTACTCTATCAGGTGAACCAGGTCCTCAGACTTGAATGCGAACAACCTATATAAATATGGGAGATTGCGGCAAAGAAGACTTGTAATAAAGTGCAGAAATAAAGGAGTGAAAGTAGAAATAAAGAAATAATCAAAGAACCAGACAATGTGAACCTGGTTCACAACCTAGCAGCAGAACCAACACGGAAAAGAAGTGCGAAGGCTACCAATGCGGAAAAGAAATGCAGAAGACTCTTTATATGAGAAGGAAAGCTCTTAAATAAGAAAAAGAAGTGCAGGAGACTTCTTATGGGAAAAGGAAAGAAGTTAAAGAAGAAAAATAATAAAAGAAGACGTTTCCTAGGCAGTTAAGGAAGGAGGCAAACAAGTTCTATAAGGAAAAGTATTAGTTTTATAGAAATTCTTTCCTTGTTGAAGTTGGCTAAGGATCTGTCAACTCTATATAAAGACAAGGCTGAAGAAAGAGAAGATCGGCGCCTGCAATCACAATTGAGAGAATTTTCAGCAAAAGCAGAGCGACACCTATTCACAAAGGTCATCATCTTGAGAGCAATAGCCATTGGAGCAAAACTACAGGACTTCGTCACATCAACACTAGAACTAGGTTCGTGAGTTGTGTTCGAGTCTGAACTATTAAATGTTGAAGACTGATCAATTAAAGGCTAGGGTTATCAGTCTTTGTTGATTTGTTCTAGGTTTATTATTGAGTTGTAATAATTCCTAGGTTGAAGAACAAGAAATGGGTTTGACTTCTTGAAGAGTAGTTAGTTGAGAGTTTGTAACAAGAAGCGAGTGTGACTTCTTAGAGAGTTGTGAGAATTGTAACAAGAAGTGGGTTTGACTTCTTGGAGAGCAGAGTTTGAGAGAATTGTTCAAGAAGTGGGTTTGGCTTCTTGGAGGGTTGAGATAGTTGTTCGAGAATTGGGTTTACATTCTTGAAGGGTATATAGTCGACGATTATAGTTAATCGTTGTAGAGATAGAGGTGTTAGAGTTAGTTCATTGATTATTGAATTGTAATCTTGAATTGAATAATAAAACAGAGGTGAAGTTTTCCCTTCCTAGATAGAGGAAGGTTTTTTCGATAAAATCTTTATTTTATTGTGCAGTCTGTTTACTTAGGCAAACGTACAAGAACCTGGTTCTTGCATAAGGGGCAAGGTTTCTTCACGTGAGTTGAAAACACATCTACATACATTGCAGAGAGACAATACTAGTATTGAGTCCTATGTGCAAAGAGCAAAAGGAATTGCGGACAAGTTGGCTGCATTGCAGCATCCGGTTCCTAACAACGATTTGGTCGAATTTGTTCTTGCTGGACTGGGACCAGCCTATCGTCCATTTACAAGATCAATTGAATAGCATCAAGAGGATATCTAGTTTGATGCTTTAAATGGATTATTGTTGAATGAAGAACGAAAATTAAAGAGAGATGAGACTCTTAATGTCATAGTGCCCACGACACTCCATACTCAGAGTTCCTTTCCTCCCAGTCGTGGTCGTGGTAGAGGTAGAGGTAATAGGGGTCGTGGACGTTTCCAAAATCATGGCTTTTCTCAGATGGCACAATAACGTGGTTTCCAGAATACCACTCAATCTTCTAACATCCCATCTTCAACCTCTGATATGTCAACAATTATTTGTCACAATTTTGAAGGTAAAGGCCATATCGCACGAGTTTGCCCATCACCCAAGACATCTAATGGCACTCAGGTTTCTGGATGACTTGTCTCCAACTTAGCAAATACCCAGCATTCACCTACCCAAAATTGGTTGATGGATAGTTGCACCACGCATCATCTGACATCTGATCTGGATAACCTTGGCATTCACTCTGAATATCAAGGTCCAGAGGAAGTAACTCTAGGTAATGACTCTAAATTACCAATGTCTCATATAGGTGCAAGCTCTATTGTTGCTTCCGACAAAAACTTCAAACTTGAAGATATTCTTCATGTTCCTACTGCTACTCAAAATTTAGTTTCCATTAGTTCTTTTACTAAATCTAACAGTATGTCTGTTGAACTCTTTCCTAACCATTTTTTGATTAAGGATTTGGCAACGAGGGTACCACTTCACAAAGGATGGACTAACGAAGGACTATACTCGTTCCTATGACAAAACTATCCTCTCCAGCTTCATTTGCAACTTCTCTTGGTGTTTGAGATGCTCGTCTGGCTCATGCATCTTATCCTACCATTCGTCAAGCATTACCATCTACTATTTTTCAGTCTAGTAAATCTCTTATTTTATGCACTACTTGTGCTGTTAGCAAAAGTCATAAGATTGCTTTTTGTGAATCTAGTTTTCAAGCTTCTAGACCACTTGATTTAATTTGTTCAGATGTTTGGGGACCTTCCCCAGTTGTTTCTAATGATGGTTATCGCTATTATGTGATCTTTTTTTTTTTTATCATTTTAGTAAATACACCTGGATCTATTTTCATCGCTTTAAATCTAAAGTTATTTATGTTTTTATTCAGTTTCGCACTCTTGTTGAAAAATATTTTGGTCGCCCAATTAAATGTTTTCAAGCTGACTGGGGAGGGGAGTTTCAAGCCTTAACCAATTATTTACGTGATAATGGTATTACAAAACGTGTTTCTTGTCTTTACACTCCTGAACAGAATGGCTGCGCAAAACGTAAAAATAGGCATATTGTCGAAACTGATAGAGGATTATTACATCATGCTAATGTTCCTTCTTATTTTTGGACAAATGCTTTTGAAACTGCCGTATATACTATTAATAGATTACCCACACCATGGTTGAAAAATTGATCACCATTTCAAGCACTTTTTAAAAAGGATCCAGACTATTCTCTATTGCGTGTTTTTGGTTGTATGTGTTTCCTTTGGCTTCGTCCTACACCAAGGACAAATTATCACCTCGACCCAAACCGCGTGTGTTCTTGGGATACAGTAAAATTTATAAAGGATATAAATGTTTTGATCCTCTTTCCTCAAAATTTTTTGTCTCACGTCATGTAGTCTTTGATGAATTCGTATTTCCATTTCATTTGTAGGATGCGTTGGTGCGTATGAAATCAGTCAATACTCCCACAGATCCTCTCATGCTACAAATTCCTCTTTCTCCAACAATACCTCCATCTCTAAGTAATTTTCCTTCTAACCTTTCCTAGTCTACTTTACCAAATAACTCTCAACTAGATCAGTCCTTTACCTTATCTATAACCGAGTTACCTGTATCCGAGACGCCCTCACAGCTCCCAGATGTAGTTGTTCAGCCTCCAAATTCGACGATAACACCTGTGTCACCACAATCTGAGTTGCCACATTCACCACCTGCTCGGCGTATGGTCACTCAGGCTCAAACTGGTTCACTAAAGCCTAAGCAGCCATTCTCCATGTCTGCTATTACTCCAACCTTTGAGGAACCTTCTTGCTATTCTCAAGCTGTTAAGCATAAGCATTGACATCGTGCTATGGATGAAGAATACAATACGTTAATACGCAATGGAACCTGGCAGCTTGTTCCTTCCTCCCCAACTTAAAATATCATTGGTTGTCGATAGGTGTTTAAAATAAAATTGAAGGCTAATGGTTCTTTAGATCGTTACAAGACACGGCTTGTCGCCAATGGGTATCACCAATGACCTGGGATTGATTTTGTGGATACTTTTAGTCTCGTAGTTAAGCCATCCACAATTCGCTTAATTCTATCCTTGGCTGTGACTAATGGTTGGCATATCACACAGTTGGACATCTCCAATGCTTTTCTTCATGGTAACTTGGATGAAGTTGTTTACATGTGTCAACCTCCTGGTTTCGTAGATTCCTCTCGTGCAGATCACGTGTGTCTTCTCAAACGTTCCTTGTATGGTCTTAAACAGGCTCCTCGTATGTGGAATAATCGACTCACTGATGCTCTCACTTCACTAGGATTCTCGGGTTCTAAGACAAATAGTTCTTTGTTCTATATGTCTACTCCAATTGACAAAAAAATTTGTCTAATATATGTGGATGACATTTTGGTGCTTGGTAATAATATTGCTCGTATTAAGTCTTTGATTACAGAGCTCCAATTCCAATTTGCAGTACGTGATTTGGGGACTCTTTCTTATTTTTTTGGGTATTACAGCATCTAGGATAAATGAAGGATTATTTTTATCTCAAAGGAAATATGTCGAGGAGCTCCTTCGTCGTGTCCAGATGGAGTCTTGCAGCCCTGTTAACACTCCTATTTCCCCATCTTCTAAACTTTCATCATCTGGTGGTGTTCCATTCAATGATCCGACGTTGTATCGTAGCATAGTTGATGGGTTATAATTCATGCATTGTCCTATGGATATTCATTGGGTGGTAGTGAAACGTATATAGAGATATATCAAAGGTTCATTAGCTCACGGGCTGTTCTTTTCACGACGGTCCACTACATTACTTCATGGCTATACGGATTCTGATTGGGGGGGGGGGGGAGATATGGATTATAAGGAGTCCGCCACTGGTTTTGTTATACACTTGGGTAACCATTTGATATCATGGTCATCATGGAAGCAAAAGGCGGTATCTCGATCCAGCACTGAGGCAGAGTATCGAGCACTAGCTGCCGCAACTTCAGAAATCACATGGGTGGAGTTTTTGCTTCGTGGAATTGGTTGTTTTACGTCTTCTACTCCTGTTCTCTGGTGTGACAATTTGAGTGCTACATACTTAACATCCAATCCCATTTACCATTCTCGTACGAAACACATGGAGATTGATTTTCATATTATACCCTCAATTTATTAACATTAAGTTAATGTCTTTAAAAAATATAGTGAGTAAAAATATTTGAGATCCTATCAATTATAGGGATAAAATGGTAAACTCACTATAGCAATCAATATTTTCTTAATAAGTGTGGCAAGTCAAAATTTGACAAATAAAAAGGGACAAGGGTGTAGTAAGTTATGTGAAGTAAAAGAATGTTGTTTATTTAGAAAGTGTGGTAGTTTCTTGATACCATCAAGTTATAATTAGTCAGTGGTATTAATTACTTTGCTTGGGTATTATATTTTTATCCCGCTAAAATATTTGATGATTTTATTACTCCCTTATTATTGATATTTAATATGAATATTATTCTTGGATGATATTATTATTTTCCCAATAACATGGTATTATTAGAATCATGACAAATAATAGTTTACTATTCAGTTTCCCCGTCTTACCAGAGATAATTATAAAATATAATGTCTATACATGAAAGTCATTCTTGACTCTCAAGATATTTGAGACATTATAGACAAATGGTATATACAAAATCCACTATTGAGGAAACTTTAGTCCAAAATACATCATTAAAGACAAGGAAATAAGATCAACAGTACCTCACTCTCATCCATCAGTGTTTGGATGATGACATGTTTGAGAAAGTGGTTGATACAACCACCTCAAAGAAAGTAAATGATGTATGTGTGGTAGATCTTCTTCTTGCTCTTTAAAACCTAAAATTGATAATGTCATGTGTGCTATATATGGAAGAGTCTAAAGATTTAGACTATACGACGATAAAACAATTGGAAGATTCTTTTTAAATTTACAAAGAAAAGATGAAAAGGAGAAAAGAAGAGCTACTGAAGCAACTTCTTAAAACTCAGCCATCCATCAAAGATTTTAAAAGGTGAAAAACGTTGTAGAGGAAATAGACAGGGTGAGGCTGTGCGGTCCATACCCATTAATGAGGAAGAAAATGCACCATCTTTTGACAAAAGGAAATCTACTCAGTTGAAAATTGGCAACCAGCTAATTATTATTACAGAAAGAAAAATTGGCATTTTCATTCCTATAAATTGTGAGCTTCTGCTCATTTATAAAAAAAAAATACCAAAAATCAAAGAGAGCAATAAAGAGTAATCTACAAATTATTTGTTATAGTCTGTAAGAAAATAGAGTGAGAATAATATTATAGTGAGTTGTGTAACATAAAAGAATGTTGTTTATTTAAAAGTGTGATAGTCTCTTGACACTATCAAGTTATAAGCAATGGTATTAATTACTTTTCTGGGATATTATATTTTTATTCTATTAGAATATTTAATGTTGTTGTTACCCTCTTATTATTGCTATTTAACATGGATATTATTTTTGGCTGAAATTATTATTTTTCCAACCGTGATTATTTAGGGTGGACATGAAATTTGATCACTCCCATTATCAACAGCAAAAATGTTAGTGGTGAATATTTAGGGGGCGGAATGACTTGAAAAATCTTTGTACTTGACTCTTTTTGTCAGTTGGACCCTCCTACTTACCACTTTACCAAATAAACATTTAAACTCGATGAAACACCATATTTTAAAGGGAAAAGGCATAGATTCCCCTTTGAACTTGTCCTGAAAAGTCAGTTACACGCTTAAACTATTATGACGACCTATTACACACCTTTACTACTTAAAAGTGAATTTATTTACTCCCTAAAACTGACGTAGTAAAACATTAAAAAATAAATAAGAAACTAGCGCGTCAAAAAAAATTAAAGTTAAAAAAAGAATTAGAAAATCAAAATCTTTCTTCCCTACCCATTACCCTCTTCTTCTTCATTCTTTATTTTTCATCACAACTTTTTATTTTTCATCACAACCTCAAAAAGTCACAGCGACGTGAGTGTAGTACTGGTGTTGTTTGTTGTGCTTATTTGTTGGTTGTTTAGATCTGAAAGTGTGGAGCTCATTAGAACTTCATCGGAGCCATCGCTGAAGCTTTGAGCTCGCTGGCGCACCTGCAAAATAAATCAAAAGTGTAAAATCGCAAAAGGGTAAGGTAAGGGGGTCTAGGATCGGTGTTTGTCGGTGACTGATTTGGATTTTGAGTGGCTGTTTAGTGATAATTTAGGTGGCTGTTTGGTGGCTAATGGTTCTTCGAAAAAGAAGAAGGAATGGCATTGTGGAGGTGGGTTTGTGGTGGTGATGGGTTGGTTATTCTTTGTCGGAGAAGACGAAGAGAATTGTGATTTAAATTCAAATGAATGATTTTTCTGATGAAATTAGAGACAAAGTGGGTGAGAGTTAGCGATGAAGAAGGTATAATTATTAGAGAATTTTAATAATTATATTAATTAGAGATTAATTAGTGTAAAATAGAGTTCACAAATTAAAAGTTAATTAATAAGGAAAAGAAAATAAAAAAATATAAGAAATTATAAAATATGATATGGCGTCGACATAGTGCTTATGTGACAACGAGTGTAATACACTACATATTGTGAGAGTGATGTTACATGTCTCAGGTTGGTATTAAATTTACTTTTAAATAGTAAAGGTATGTAATAGGTCGTCATAACAATATAAACATGTAACTGACTTTTCGAGACAAGTTTAGATGAGAATTTATGCCTTTTCCCTATTTTAAACTCTTTTCTCAGTTGATCATTGGGCATATAATACAACCAACTACACGTGATATTCCAACATTATTTTTTTAAGGCATAATACATAAACATGACCCTTAACTTGGCGTCAGCTGGCAACCATGACCTTTAACTTTGGGTGTGCACAAGTAGGCACTTTAACTTGTATAAAATTGAACAAATAGACACATTCGTCTTACATGGCACCTACATGGCAATTTTGTGTCCTACGTGGCGTCCTACGTGTATTATGCCACGTAGGACATGTGTGTCTATTTGTTCAATTTTATACAAGTTAAAGTGCCTACTTGTGCACACCCAAAGTTAAAGGTCATAGTTGCCAGCTGACGCCAAGTTAAGGGTCATGTTTATGTATTATGCCTTTTTTTAATGACACATCATATTTTTTTATTGAGATTAACTTGTGTGCACTGACGGTGTAAAGTTTTTTTACACAATCAGGTAAGTTTAACAGTAATAGCTAGACGCATGTTAACCTCATTTTTAATTTATTTCTTTTTTATATTTTAAATTACTCATTTATTAAATTGTTCTTCTCTCTGCGCTCCATAACCTTAGGGCTTGGGATTCTTCTATCCGAGCTTCTCTCTCCCCCAAGCTACTAAGCTCCTCATTTATGGTTTCATGATATCTTTTATTCATGTGAAAATATCAAGAAAAGGTAATTACCTTTGATTGATCATTTAAGCAGTAATGATTTCAATCTTATTATTTAGGAATATACTGAAGAAATTAACGTTTCTTGCAAATATATGGAATCAGGTTCTCAAGATCCCAGTAGTTATCGGTTGAAGCTAGTTTGGAGCTGGCAATTATGCAATATGTGGAAGTGCATATAGTCCAAATTTCATGTTCTTCTGGCCAAAAGCTTGAACATCTGTAATGGGAGGCCCTCATGTATCTCTTCTTTGACACATTGCTTCCAACAAACTCAATATCTATATGCATGATGACATCGTTTTACTTTCATTAGTTCTACTTATTTGAACCCAAATGATTTTTGCTAGATGCATTTGATTGTTATGTTCTTTGTGTTGCTCGAATAGTGTGAATGAAAAACTATTTGCAGCAGATGTTTATAATTTGAATCTATTATAAATTCTTAATGATGTTTCAACCTGATGTCATTATCTCCGATCTCCGATCTCTGATTTCCAATTTCCAATCTCATCCTCTTAGCAACTTCATGGTATGTTTGATTCAGATTTTCTATTTACTCTGTATAATCATATTTCATTAAAGGTACATGTTGTTTTGCAACTTATTTTCATTATACAGCTCTGAGGATTACCTCTTTTGCAATTAATTGACGAGGAAGTCTCAGAAAGGATTCTAGAGCAACCTTTATGTTGTTGGATGAGTGTTGCTGCGCACAAGGAGCTATTGGTATTGCCTTGGCCAAGCTCTATATTTGCCTTCCCGAAATGTGATACTACAATGCCTTGGCTGAGCTATGTAGATTTGTGAAATCTCTAAGACCAATTCTTAACACTAAATGGGCCATATGCAACAAGCCTCTGACGGGACATTTCAGAGGCTTCAAATTATGTTCTAAGTTTTATCTTAATTTGACAAAATGTGAAACTGTCAACAACTATTTTGCACTGCAGATGTGATATGGAGTTGCATCTTTTGGATGGGTTGGCGTCATGATGGGTTAAAAGATGCCTACAAACCTATGTTGCTCGAGCTCTCCAAAAATATTGATGCAAAAATACACTATAGTTGGAGTATCGACACACACCCGTAGATATTCTTAAAAAGTCTAAACAACCTAGCCTACATCAGCTGATATATAGCAATTATGTTCAATATATTTTGAAAGATTCCAATCTTTGTATAAGAAAAATATTCTTTAGAATGAAGAAACACTTTTTACATTTTGTTGTCATTTACTCTTTTGGCACACTACATTATTCATATATTGCTAAAAGTAGTGCATATTTTCTATTTATTAATATAAAGTTAAGCTATAATATTGTGTAAGTTTTTAGTCTATTATTATTGTGAGTCTATCATTGAATATTTTAAAGCATTGAATTTAATTGGATTGTCTAAATTGGTTTGGACTTTTTATTGTTACAGAAGCAGAAACTGTAGTATTGTTTTCACCTGACTGTATTACACTTCAGTATATACTAAATGTTACCATCAGTGGCGGATATTTTAACCATGTATAAATAATATAATTTTCCGTTGAAGGAGGTTCGGATGAACCCCTGACTATAAGGTGGCTTCGCCACTAGTTACAATAACAACAACAACGACAACATACTCAATATAATCTCACAAGTTAAATCAGAGAATAGTGTGTACACTAAACATGAGTTATAAGCTTTGTGCACCTTTACACTACTATCAAATCGTACATCAAAATTTTGAAACCCCAAAAGATTTTAATACTTAATTTTATGATTTTAGTTTCACTTGAAATAATTTTAAACATTATTTAAAAAAGAAAGAAAAACTATCTACTTTTTATCAAAAATATTTTAGAACTTTGACTTAAACAATTCAAATCTTCATATTAATAAATAAAGTTTTTACATCAACATACATGCATTGCAAACAAATGTCTAACATTTTATTAACCACATTTTGTGCATGTGTGTACATATTTAAGGCCAATTATTATAATTTGGATATATGCCATTAATTTTATTGAAACACTATTTAAGGCCAATTATTATAATTTGGCTTTATGCCATTAATTTTATTGAGACGCTCCATGTGAGTAAATAAACACACAACAAAATATAAAGTGCAAACATGAATTAAAACTGTAACAACGATTGCGAGTAAAATTGAAAACAAAATCTTGGAAGGATTTTTTTTTTTTTACTTTAGAACCTAAAATTTAAAATTGAAAACAAAATCTTGGAAGGATTTTTTTTTTACTTTAGAACCTAAAATTATTTTCTACCAATAGGAAAGAAAAAACTAAATTCTAGATGTTTGTCTCTCCATGAGTCTTGAAGCTCGAGTCTTGAAGCTTTAAAAATAAGGTTAACATTCATAAATCATAAATCTTGCCCGTATGGATATGAAGATGTTCTCAGCAGATCCTGAAAAAAATATTAAAAGTTATTTTAACATGTATAAGTCTGCAAATGTGTTATAAATATATAGGAACACGATGAAAGCAAACATACCGTAAATGAGGTATGATATCCCTGGTCAATTTATCTCTGAAACGACTCTGAATATGATTGAAATTGCTGTTTTAAAAATAATAAAGAACAATTTATTAGGTAAATATATTAAGGTAGATGAAAATAAAGTTTAATACACACCATAAGAAGAGTTTACCATTATGAGAGTTGTACTAAAGAGTGGTGATGTGCTTTCAGATTCCACGTCAACATTAGAGCTTGAACTATACATCAAATATCAAAGTTACAAAAAATATTAATTAATAAGTATTACATTATATAAAGTGAGATTACCTCATTTCTCTGCCTTTGGCCTTGCCCTTGCTCTTGCCCTTGGCCTTACCCTTGGTCTCGCCATTATTTGAACTTTTAATTTGTCCTGTTTGTTTCTTAGACGAGCTTTTTTTGACCTTTAGAGATTTTTCTAGACCACCTCTCATTCTCAATGAATTTGGACGCCCTTTACTTACCACACATAAAGGGTCAATCAAGATAGTGTTTTGTCTCTCTTCACTTGTGTTTAGTTCCACATTTGACTCGTTAACTAGACCATCACATATATCATCATTCTCAACTTCAACTTCATAAGGGAGTTCATCAAGTTCTTCACATAATTGGGATAATTTTTGACACGCAAATTTATAATGTCTTTTAGATCATGTAGCTCGTTCCGAAAGGCCAAAAGAATGCATCATAATATTATTGAACCATATAGAGGAAGGCTTCAAATTATTCACATGCGATTTGTCATTTGAAATGTCATCACCTTTTTTTTTGGTTGCATATCTTGTCCACCGATTCAACAGATAATACGGCGGAAGTGAGTAAATTTGTTTCTTTATAAATACAACAAGAACATGCCTACATAAGATTATCATGAATTCAAACTTATAACAAGAACAAGTAGCATTTTTCAGTATAAGGTTCAATCTAACAGTGTAGACAGGCATTTGTTTTTGAAACAAATGAACTTTATAGATATGTATTCCATCCCGAACCTCAATCTATTTTTCTAGTATTCACCTTTGCTGCTTCATCCTCCATGGGATATAATGTCTTCAAGATAGCTTTTGAATATTTTGTCTTATATTCCTTTTCCCTTATTTTATCATACCTAGCATCAATAGCTTTATCATATTGTGCTACAAATATACTCATTGGTGTACTAGAGTTAAGATAATCCTTAAAAAATTTGTTCATACTCTCACCTCTTTGAGTTAAAAACATTCCAGCATAAAAATTCCTTCTCACATATGCTGGAATCCATTTTTCACGAATCGCATATATTCTTTGCAACCAACTATTTTCTTCCAAATTATAGGTTTTCATAATATCAATTCAAGTAGCTTCAAATTCCTCAGGCGTGGTCGTACCATGTAGACACTTGCTAAACTTAGTTTTGAAATCATCAAAGTCATGATAGACATGACTTAAATATTCGGAATTTTTTTTTCAATGTGCCACATGCAAAAGTGGTATGCACAATTTAGAAATACGTTTGCAACTGCATTTGTTATTGCAGCATCCTGATCCGTGATAATTGTACGAGGCATAACACCGAGCATTGCCTCTTGCCAAGTGCGAAGTAACCACTCAAAAGTTTCCTGAGTTTCATCCCAAAGAAGAGCACAACCAAATAAAATAGATTGATGATGGTTATTAACTCCCGTAAATGGGACAAAAGGCATCTTATATCTATTTGTCAAGTATGTAGGATCAAAAATAACATCCCCAAAGTTTTTATAAGCTATTCTAGACCTAGCATCTACCCAAAAATAATTAGCTAGATGACCTTGTACATCCATTTGTATCGCATAAAAGAATCCCGGACTTTCAGATTGACACTTTTGAAAGTACTTCAACATCAATTGGACATCTCCTTTCTCAAGATTTTTTTGCCTTTTAGTACTCAAATAATTTTGAATGTCTCGTCCATTTAAATTGAGATTCTCTACACCCCTGCCTAAGTAATTAATACTGATGCAATTTTACTAGGATGAATACCTGAACTATCTAATAGATCGATAAGATTCTTTTGAGCTTCTGACTTTTTTCTTTTCGGTCACAAGAATTTTTGACTATGTGGAGAAGCAAGTTCATGATTATGGTTTGAGACCAGCCTAGCAACAACCCACTTTTCCTCTTTTTTCTTCGACAAATATATCATCACTTTACACCGTTCTCTAGTTTCATCTCGTTGCGTATTTTTCTCAAGACTCTTTTTTGAGTGGAATCCTTCTTTTGAACAAACAAATTCTTGACCTATTATTGATTTATCTTTTCTTGATTTAGTGATTCGATTTTTGCGCACACTAAAACCACTACGATGAGCATAATCAAGATAAAATTTAAATGCAATAGCAAGTGATTGAAACTCCATACCGATGTATGGCACTCTCAATTCTTCATCACCAAACTTGGGAATATCCTCTTGTGAAGATCCAATGTCTTCTGCATTTTCCTCAGGTAAGTTAGAGAATCCTAAATTTTCCTGCAAAATGTTGTTAATGGATGTTAAATTAACAAACTAAATATAACTTAAAAGTACATCAAATATAATGATTGATGATAAAGTAACTATATCTTTATAAGTTAATCATGTTTCTTGTTCACATCTTTTTAAAATCTGAAATAGAAAAAATAATAGATAAATAGCTACCATGAATTCTATTGATGATAGTTGTAAATTGCTTCAAGTTGATGATGGTGATTTGAAGAAATAACAATACTACACTGAAACAGAACGATGAAACAAAAAACAAAGATGAAATATTTTAGGTAAATCAAAAAATAGAATCCTAAACTAATTTGATAAAATAAATTTAGAGTCCTAGTTGCATTATACTATTATATTTAATATTTATATTCTATAAAATAAAAAATGAACAAAATTGAAAAACTTACCTTCTGTTTGACTTAAAATTAAGTGACATTGTAAAAAGAATTCCACCGACATTGGACACAAGTTAATCTCTTTTTTATTTTTTTTCGATGGCACATCAGAAACTATACTTTAAAAAGATAAATAATATACAAAGAAAGAAAGTATAATTTTTCTCTCTCTCATTGTCCGCTCTTTTCACCATTCCCCACGTCATTGTCATATCTTCATTCACCCCCTCACCCCCAAAAAGAACACCATCCTACTCCCACTTTTTTTAATTTCTTCACACCCAAAAACTTCCTCAAACACAAAATTCATTAACCACTACATTTTTTGAAGATATGTCGGTAGGCAAAATTATTCATTTAACTATTGTAATATGAGTTCTATTTATTTTGAATCGGCAAACTCAAATATCAAACTTAAATATCAAGGGACTTCCAATACTCTTAATAAAATTGATTTGTCTTATCAAAATAAATAGTCTAATTTTCTTTTGGAATAAACAAATTTTGATAGAGTAAAATATAATCTAATTGACGGAAAAATATATAACGTAATCTAATTGACAGAAAAAGATATAACGTAATCTAATTGACGAAAAAAGATATAACGAATAACTTAGTCAAAAAGAAACAATTTGGTAACTTTTGCAAGCATTGGGTAAATATCTAAACTGGGTTGCTCCAAAATTACCCCATAAACCTTAATATCATCCTTTGGTCCGCTTATCTCTGCAAACAACCCACCAAAAAGATCAAAACAAATCTACTATATCATAACAACAATCTTCTGCTCAATTAATAACTCGTTTAAATATAGTATATCAAAGTTTCATTGTAGAAATTTGTATTACTGAAAAGAATATAAGATACTCTATACCTCGTATCATGAAGATCATTTGTTGGGTTATAAGCCCAAAGAGTCATTAGAGTCTGTTTATAATATACATCATCCTTCAAACTGTTGAAAATTTCCAAAATGGAAAGAACTCAACGAAGCTTCAATCAGGAACAAAATTAGAATCAACTATATAAATCATTCGTAGCTGTTTTCCTTTATCCCCAATATTGCTTTGCTTATAAATATTTTTCATTTTGTTGCAAGCCAAGGACTCTTTGTCAAAGAGCCAAAATGGATGCATATCACTTAAATCTACAGAGGATCTTAGAATAACAAAAAAAATCAGGCACCTGAATGCTTAAATGGCATAACCCGCTAGCAAAAACTATTGTAACACATCCAAGAAATGTCAAGATTAAGGTTTGCAGTTATTCAAGCGGTGCACAAGCATTAACTATCGACCTAAAGTTATTATCAGGTTAGGCTGACCAAATGAAGACACTTTAACTTATCTAATGTTTGAACACAAAGGAACAACCTTCAAGGTACAAAAGTAAGAACAGGAAGAAAGAGGATAATGTCAATTAGTTGTAAAATTCATATTGCTGCATTTTTCTACATAGAATGACCGCAGCCTACTCATAAAGAAACAACAACATACCCATTGTAATTCATTAAGTGGGCTATGAGGAGGGTAGGATATACGTAGACCTTATCAGGTGTTGTTGTAATTATTATTATTATAAAACCCAATTACTCCAATACAAAATAGTGACAGCCAAAATCCTTGTTATAAAAGAAATTGCAGACATCATGAACCCAACTATTAAAGATCTCCTCTCCATAGTTATAGGTACAACAAAAGTCGTCAATTCCAAAATATAAGCACGTCAAACAGTATAGTAAGTACTTTAGTAGCTTCCTTAGCTGGTGCAAGACCCATAATGGAGACACCAACCTGAGAATAGAAACCTTTTTTCAACAGTTCTTTTACCAAATTCAAAAGTGGTAACGGTAGAACATGAGTCTCTACTAACAACGAACATGCTCACTTATTTTAGTTCTCATATGCAAATGGACATTGGATTCACATGACAAAGAAAGAAGAAAATCACACAATCAAAATGACATCGTATCACCAATCATAACAACGTTACACAGTCTGCAAATAGTAGTCATTTCATGATTCTCAACAGTTATATTGAGATGAATCGTCAAATTTAAATTTAAATTAATGTAAATATCTACTAAAATCAATTAATCTTATGTGGTTAAAGCCAAAGTCATTTCAAGTAAACAAACAGAAAGTGCCATATTAATGTACCTGCAAATCTGGGGACTAAGGCTGCAAAAGAACTGGAATAACCAACATACCATCCTCGCTAGTTCATCTTCCATAGTTCCTAATGAACGATCTCATACCAAGAGAGACTGCACCATTCATCTAGAATCCAAAAATTTTCTCTTTTTCAATAACCAAAAACTCCAAAATAAGGAATATATGTCATGCGATTGGACAACATCAAGACGATCATAATTGCGAGGAAATAAGAAAATCCAAGTTACATTATATTTCATTCTTATCAATTCAAAAGTCATGGAATGAATCAAATCTCAACTATAGATAGTTAAGAAGACTCGCCTGTTACATTTTTTTTTGTTGGTAAGGATGACTCGAGTTTCACCTTTGTGCTGGAAGATTCAAATATAACGATTATTTCTTTCATTTCTACCTCATTTGTGCTTTCCCCTCAGTAATAACTGGAGGAAAGATGTCTATATATTAACCAAAAGTTAAATGCTTTGGTAAATCACAGTAGAATTGAAATAATTTCTGACAAAAAGGAAGATATTAGTTTATGAAATTTTCTGTCTCCGTCCAATCTATGAAACCAAAATTTCAACTGAAATTTATCAAAATCAACAACAAACAACCTTGGCATTGATTAGAAAAAAGCCTGATATAACTGTTTTTATGGAATGAAAACGATAAGTTTCTCAGCAGACTCAAACGCTAGGTGAATGTATTAGAGCAGGAGTAAAGAAAGATTGACAGATATTTGAGTTGGCACTTTATGCTTTAATATCATAACTTTGAATTGGTGAACAAAGAAATATTATTTTTCAAGAACGCCTCTGCTATGTTATATTACCAACTAATCCCCAAAGAAAATCAGAAACTTACTATAACTATTACGAAAGATTGAAATTATATGAAATTTGAATCAAATTAGAAGAATATGCCTTTTAGTTTGGGGTGCCAATAGTAGCATAGTTGCTTAGTCGTCCTTCCTCTTGGGCTCTTATGTATTACAATATAGGTACTTTTCATATTGCCTTAATCGAAAAACGGGGTCTTATGAACTCTCACTATCTCAATGGTACCATGGTTGTACAACTACAATATCCTATTAAGAGATTTTCAAATCTTTGTTTTGTAGAATCGACCATGTTAGAAGTCTTAAGGTAAAAAGGTTGATTGTACTCTATCTAGAATCGACAAAGAGAAGCTAAGGGCCAATTACGACCTAATCATCTGTAACACTCCGAAAATTTCTAAGCTAAGGCCCGGATCATTCTTTGTTTGCATGTAGAAATCGTATCGGGTGATTTGTAAATTGCTCATATTGGCAAAGGTCATTTCTTTTGTATTAGAATGGATTTGAATATGACTTAGGTCACAAGGACCCCCTAGCACAAAGTTGAGTTGAAAACTTCATTTTTCGACTAAGTCTTGACATAAGATTCTACTTAGGCCAACTTCAAACAATCATAACTTCCAGAACATAATGAATTAGGTAAAGGTCTTTGAGTTCTCTTTCCAACACCACCAAGTTTGCCTTTTTTTGAGCTCAGAGCAAAAAGTTACGGCCATTTTACCAGAGACTGTCATATCAGAATTTTCTGAGTCCGTGAACGACGGCTCCTATATACGAGCCGTCAATCAATCGACGATCCGTACTATCAAACCGTCAAAAAAAGTTCAGAGACTCAATTTTGGGTTCCCTTTTCTACGGATCCATTCTACGGGCCGAAGAAACTTCAACGGGACGTAGATTGGACCCGTAGAATGAAGTTTTGAGCTGAAAAATTCAATATTCATTTCCACGGATGGAATCTATGGTCCGTAGATCAAGCTACGAACCGTAGATGGTCCCGTGGACAGTTTTTATCAACTTTTAAAGAGGGGTAGTTCAGTCTTTTCCCACCACTTCTAAGCCTAACCCACGACGTTTTTACACCTAATTAAGGGTCTAAACAGTGTTAAAATATTCTTTTACATTCTTTAACACTTAGAAGATTCAGAGCAAAGTTCGTAGAGGATAACACCTAGGGTTTCCAACATTCTTCAAGATCCTTCGAGTTTCGCCAAGAACCTTGTTCTTTCCAGGTATGTAAGGCTTCCCTCAGTGTTGGGCTAGTACGTTCACACGCCAATTTACATTCAAAATTTAGAATTATGAAATCTAGGGTTTCATCCCATGTTCTTGAGAAATATTTGAGTTTTCTGCCTATTGTTACCGAATTCCTGTTAATTCTTGAGTATTGTGTCCATGTTCTTGAGTAGTTATCTTGCTATGGTTCATGCTTAGATTCCGGTATGAACCCTAATTATTGAGTTGGTTGTCCATATTTTATTTTCTGCAAAGAACTCTATAAATTGAGTATTTACTGAATATTTTGAGAATTTCTTGAACTGGGACTCTAATTTAAAATGATCTTGCTTTTGAGAGAGATAAAAGGGAGTTGTGAGTAGAGTTAAAGAGGCTGTTTGAGTAACTTGTTAAATGAAACTTTGATTTCCAAAAACTATCATTTTGAGTGAGAAAGAGGATTTTGAGTTGAGAAACAATTGAGAAGAGAATTTGAGGCACTATTTATTAAAGAGTACCTTTTGAGTAATTATCTCAAAAACAGAGAAAGAGTTATAATTTTTACTTACTTGAGCATGAGTATAATTATTGGGAGTAGTATTGAGCATCGATATGGGGATGAGTTCAGACAACTCAACTCCCCAAAAACCATGTAATCCAACATGGATAAAGGAGTCATACTTTTTATCGGGTAGAGCTTAGTGGATCCACTTAGTTGAGGATGTCTTATACTCCGGCAAGGTATAGGACAGTTCTGCCAACGTGGGCGAGACATTGTATCATCATTTAGCTCAGAGTGATGGTTGTCGGTTGGGGAATCTCCCAAATATGAGTAAATACTTACTTTATGATAATCTACGCATATTCTTGAGATTTCTTTTGTATTTTAAAGGCTTTACATTGAGTTACTTTTGAGTATTACTTTTGCATTGAGTTGAGTTGAGGTGAGTATTCCTTGAGCCCTATCTTTTCTGTTATTGCTTTACTCAGCTGTTTTACATACCAGTGCATTCAATGTACTGATGTCATTCGACCTGCATCGTTTCATGATGCAGATACAGGTGTTCAGGGTCATCAACAGGCGCTTCGTTGATACCGTTTGCACTCCAGATAGCAGCTTTGGTGAGCCTCCTAGTACTTCCGGAGGATCCGCACATTCTTTCCATTTCAGTATTTTATTTTGTTGAGGTGTTGTGGGGTCTGTCCCGACACCCATCTGAGTTAGTTAGAGGCTTCATAGACAGGTCTAGAGTTGATGGAGTCTCCCATGCCTATACTGACATTTTATTCATTGAGGGTGGACAAATGTTTTCCTAAATCTTGAGATTTGAGTATTTTTCAGCTTTTAAATATCTTTAGTCATTCAGTTAAGTTTTTGAGTTTACTTTTCTATGTTAGGGGCCTTAAAGGCTCGAGTTAAGTCTTCCGCTGAGTAGTGAGCCATGCCAAGGGTTCTCTTGGGGATCAGCAATGGTTCTCAAGTGCTGGCCACGTCTAGGGTGTAGACTCGGGGCGTGACATCATCATTCTAAGGCAAAAATCTAACTCAACTAAGCGAAGCCCATTACTAATTGCACTCAATCAGTGATGGTTAATCCTTCCTTCTTTCCTTCGAACAAACTGTCAAACACATAGTGAGCATGAAAAATATTGGCAGATCAAATGCTTATATTTTATTTTTGAAACATGTGTATATACACAACTTAGAAAATATCAATTATCAAACACATCAAGGCCATCAACTCCATCTTATAGCTTGCACTATCTATACCTAGAGGTAAACATGAGAAATGGGTGGAAGAGAAATAAATTTATCTGATGGAAGGAAAATTGCCAGTACACGTGGAAAAGAAAGAGTAATACACATGTTTAATAGAAAAAGGATAAAAAAAAAAAGGCCCAACCTTATAGTACACATCTCTTAGCTTATAGTACACCCTACCTCCCACTTTAAATAGAGAAATATAAACAATACAACTCACACAACATGTAGTACAATTAAGTAATGCAGTGTTAGTCCATTTCTTGTTGGCTTATATATAAGGGTAATATATACTAGATTGGCCAAGCTCGTGCTAAGCACGAGCCCAACATTTATATTTTTAGTTTATTATTATTAATCTTAAGATGTGTTGCGGAGTTATATAGTGATGAAATATTACTGTAAAATATGATAAGAGGAATAAAAATGTCACATATGGAGTATGTCTTATTCTCAACTGTATTGCCCTTGCAACAAAAGCCTAAATTTTATAAACAATTACGCTTTACATAGGAAATATGGTGTTTCTTTCCGTTGAGAACATCTTTTGTTTAATTGAAGACAAAGAGTAAATAAATACATAATGTATGCAAAGTCCTGCAAAGAATCTGTCCAAGACAGCAACTGAGAATGTTGTTAAGCTCTATTGGCATGATCCAACTGTAATTCCAAATAGGCTCGGCAGCAGTGACTATATATGTCAAATATGGCTTGCAATGAAGCAGCTGTTACATAGAGATAAACCTCTCTTTTTGAGTTTATCATGAATCAAACCGACATCTTTACCTGCTATACAACCAAGCAAGCAACTTTTAGGAGGTTCATTCATCCTGTATATCACTTCTAAATCTCGACTATTATCATCATCATTTTATAAATTCTTTTCCAAGAAAGTTTACCATAAACTTCCATACACAAAAACTAACTTCACACTTAGAAGGTTTCAATCCAGCCTCCAGGAACTGCATAGGTAGTGGTACAGTCTGTTAAGACAATGGACCACACAAGTCATACTGCAGAATATCAATATCTACTTCTACACATTCAACTTAAGCAAATAAGCCCTATTTCCCTTGCTACTCCCCTTCTCTATTCGGAGTAGTATAAATGATTTGATCTCTATTATAATCCAACTCTATCCCAGTTGTGTATTTCCATCACAATTCATGGATAAGCACCCTCATTTTCCTAACATTTTAAATAGTAGAAATGATCTAGATATCTAACAACTATCTCTAAACAATTTGTTAAGTTTTTCAGAAAGTTGTAATACCAATGCTTCTAATAATCCCAAAGTCCTGCTTAATCATATGGAGCATACTTTAGGAAAAGTGAAGTCAGCTCCCATTGTAATATCCTCTATATTACTATACCTACACATTCTAGTAAAGCCAGTAACTTTATCATAATTTTACTTGATTCTACGTTACAGAACATCAAATGTAGCCAATTAACGCACTATATATACCTTTACCCGACTCCGCCTTTTGATTGTTCCCTTTCGGGACTTCTTTCTTCTTCTTTGGATAATAATGCTCATAATCTACAAAATCAAAACACAAAAATAAAAAACCATCACCATAATTTGAATCAACCAAAAACAAACACGGCGTAAATAATTATTCTCACTGCTTTTCTTTGACCCTTGGCTGCAAAAAAACCTCCTTAGTCTCGGATTTGCACAAAATTTATCAATTTCAGACAAATACACTCTTTGCAAAGCCGCCTTATTAACACCCTGCTTTCCAGCTCCAATAGATGTCAAATAACTTCTCACAAAACCTAATGCGCCATTAACGCGTGTAATGCATGCATTACCCGATGCTACTTCATCCAAAATCGCATACCTCACACCATGACCAACAGAAATTAACACCTATTGTCACGACCCAAAAATAAACGTGATGGCACTCGTCTTATCCCACCAAGACAAGTCAGCCTAAAACTCAACCATTACGATAAAGTGCAGAAATAAACTATAAATAAAAGTCTTATACTTTAATATAATGCGTAAATTCATAATCGACTTAAATATACCCCAAAACCTGGTTGTCAAGTACACGAGCCTCTAATGTATTACAATGGATTTGAAAGAAAAACACAAGTCTCAAATGATGTTGTCACTCAAGTAGAATAAGATCATAAATAGGAGTAAGTAGGTCCGCTGAGATGACAAACACCTACCTTACAAATCTCCACAGAAAGCCTTGAAAAAGAACAAAATAGAAAGTATCACGAAGATCTGGGCTTGTAACCTACAAAAAATTATAGAAGCAAGGGGCGAGTACTAAACCACATGGTACTCAGCAAGCAAACTCCTAAACACAAGCTAAGGGTATGGAATACGGGTACTCCTTACACCCCAACCGAACCTCAGCCACAACTACAACCTGCATAAAAACCAACCCAACCTAATAATTCATAATTTACACAGCACATAGCTCAACCACATCACTTCAACAATTACAGATCAGCAATATGCAAGATCAAGTTCACAAATCACAAGTTCTACAAACAAGTACTCATAAGTTCACAAATGATAAAGATGCACAATGCAATGAAATGCAATATCAAGTATAGTGATGCATGTCTGACCTAGTGATACACGCCTACTGTCTCTCAGTCCGGGACCCATGGAGGATATATCTGTCCATACATCCATTGCGGCGTGCGACACGACCCTCGATAATGAAATCCATCGCGGCGTGCGACACATCCCTCGATAATAAAATTCGTCGCGGAGTGCGACACGTACTTCGAATCATAGTATACATCGCGGTGCGCGTCCCTCGAATCATAATATTCATCGCGGCGCGCGACACATCCCTCGAAATGGTCTATCCTCTTTAATTTCTTATTCTTCCACAATTCACATAACACTTGTCACGACCATGTCTCAGAACCAATGCAAATAGCATGTTCACATAAATAATGAGGAGATGACCATTTTCATAACAATGCATGCTTCACAACAACACAATCGTAATACAACATCAACAATGAATTAATAAGCCTTTCAAACCATTCTCAACACATCACACACCAATAATTAATCACATTGCCTTTTATTATCCCTTTTTCATCATTAAAATTATTCAATATGGACAAGTCAATCCATCACCAAGTCTCATTACTCCCCAACACATACCACAAGGAAATACACGAATTCTATACACTTAACAAGGGTTGAGAAATCCACTTGCCTCAAACGATCGAACAATTACTCCGGGACTTGAGCCTTCCCCTTTCGTTTGGCTTCCAAGTCAATGCAATCTATTCACATTAATAATGACAATAAGATTTTGTAACTAACACCCACATTACCATATGTCTAGCCTAGACCCAAGAACTCACCCAAACCTAAAATCAAGTTCCTAAATCTTGATGCCAATTAACATATCAACTCTTTCAATTTTCTCCAAATTTCAAGCCTAGGGTTAAGTTTCAATTCATTCAAGTATCATAAATCTAATGGTATTCATATAATACAATACAACTAATATTAACTTACATATGTCAATAGGTTAAAATAGAAACCATAATGTGACAACCATGAACAATTCCGACTAGAAAAATTAATACAAGAAAGAAAAATCCAGTAACCTCTAGTAATGAAATTATATTTTAATCCATTATCACATTCATTCTCCTAAACTTCTTAATGATTACTATCATTGTCAACTAAAGCCTAGACCCATATTTTCTCCAATTTTAATCCATGAAACGTTATACAGTAATCCAATTTCCAATTCTTCTTGATTCAAACCCACTTCCTTGTTTCTTTTTTTTTTCTTTTATAATCAAGTATAATAATAATAAAATAATGATAATATGACATCAATACATTGATTAAGGCATATTAATGCTTACCTACTACAGTTCGTTGGCCATCTGATTGTGCCAAGGTTATGTCGCCTCCTTCGGAGATTATTATTATTTTTTAATAAAAGAATGATCTAAAATAATATAGGGTATTAACTTTAAATTATATTATATATGGACTTGGCCCATTAACCATAATCTAAATTAATTATTTAAAATTATCCATGAATTAAATATTTGTAGTTAAAAGAGTAATTCAAAATTAACATTTAAAATTTACGAAAAGAGTCTTTTATGACTAATTCTCAAAATGACCTAACGGGTCATTACACCTGTGCTCAATGAAAACGAAAAACCTATCATATTAACCCCAAAAAAATCAGAAAAAATAAATATTTTGTATAAATAACAGCTTACTTTATTGATCGTCGAGCGAGAACGATTGATTCATGAAAGAATCATCTTATTGATGATCCGAACATGAATTTCTGCAGAATTATCAAATCCCTAAAATTGATACTGAAAGTTTTTTATTCAAAGTAATCAATTTATTTGAACTTGTAAGGAAAGAATACAAATTTCAGATAGCTAATTTTGAATAACAACAAAAAGGGCAGTGGAAGAACAAATCGGAGTGAATTAGTGTCAGTTTCTGCTAAAAATAGCTTCAATACTACCTCCTACGGTGATGCTAAGAACCAAGTATATGGCCTCTACCGATGCACAGGAGATGTTGGCAGCAATGACTGCTTAAGTTGCATCCGTGATGTAACAACAGAGATTCGGAAAAGCTGTCCAGACCAGACTGATGCCAGAATTTGGTATGATTATTGTTTCTTGAGGTACCAAGCTAAGAATTTCTTGGGACATGTTGAAACAGCTCCTGGTATATTCTACTGGAACATCGACTTTGTATCTGATCCCGACTTCTTTAATAAAAAGCTAGCTCAATTGAAGAACCAACTAATTGCAGAGGCTATTGTACCAAAGAACAAAGGGTACGGAAAAGGCAAGAGTAAAATCTCGCATTTTCTTACATTATATGCCTTGATGCAATGCACAAGGGACATATCAGAGATTGACTGTGCCCAGTGCCTGGCTATAGCAGTTGGCAACTCAAATCCCAACAGCTAGTTTGTTTTTGTAAGTTAATATAACTTTTAACACAGAACTCTCATTCTTGCTTACCAACCAGATAACTGAATCCTTCATGCCTCAGTCTATAGGAACAAATTGTAACAGATCCATTAGAAGGCCGAGCTCCATTGTTGGTACTCTAGCAAGTTACTTCTCTGTAGAGATCAGATTGCTGGTGAAGCAAACAAAGCTTTTATATATGGAGAAGCGATAGGTAACATTCCAAAAAGCTAGTCTACAAATAGGTCAGAGAAAGAGTGTCTGTCTTCTTACAACTGAAGTTGTCGATGAGAATCTTGAAGAACACCTGAAAAAAAGGGAATAGAATAAATGACTACTTAGCTATTTTAAGTAAGAACACTATAAATCTCTACTCCGCGCACACATAACACTAATGGAAGACATGTTAGCCACCTAGCTATTTGAAATAAGAGCACTGGAAATTCCTGCATATGACAACCTTCTAAGAGATCTTTCATCAAAGGAGATTAGGATAGAAGAAGAGAATGGAAAAAAGGAGCGAAGAAGAGAAGGTTGAGAACTCACCTGAGACGGCTATTTGTTTGTTGATTTTATTTACTTAGCAGTACGAAAACTCAAATGGCACGGCTTGACAAGGTTTGCTAAATAAAAAGTAGCTACACGTGTTTAATACCAATGAAATAGACCCTTTTAAATTAATCTTTATAGATGTTGTTGCCCTACAAAAACGACAACAACCTGAGAACTTATGATATTCACTGAACTTATTTTTGTGCATCATTTAAAAGCTCCAAAACAGTCATATGATAAACACTATCGTATAAGAATTTTTTAATAATTAGTGTGCAATTTGCATATACAAATATAACATAAGACAGTCAAGTTACTTATAAAAGTTGATTCTAAAGATGAAGAGTTCTCTAAGTTTTGAATCACAATGCTAAATCTAGAATTTATATCCAAGAACAACTACTTAATACAATACCATAATCAGTACACAAAAAAGAACACTATGAATCTTTTGCATGAAAAAGGCACCAAAATTTTAAAAGTTTGATAAAGGTATGTGAGATTGTACCTGAAGGGCTTGAAAATCTTAAATCAACCCTTCCTCGTACTTTGTTCTTCTTGTTGTTCTGCTTCTAAAACGTTCACTTTAAGGACAACATGTAAGGAGTAAGTTGGCAGTGTTGAAACTCACACCCAATAGCACTTTTATACATGCTCGATTTGGAGATAAGTTAATTGACATATTAGTGTACTTAATTTTGGGACAAAAGAACTTGGAAAACATTAAAGTGGGTAATAAGCATGAACAATACTTAAACCTTGAAGTCTACAACAATAGTTAAGTAGTAGAATGAGGAAGAAACTATGCAAATTAGTAGAGGCCAAATGTACAGCACAATTTGTAAGGTTTGAGTATAACAATTTAATGCAGTGTCCGTGCTCAAGCTTGTTCACTTACGGAAACCTTATAAGTATTTGAGAAGGTAAACAAAGGGGTAGGTTTTTATCATGTTGTTATGAAATTCTCTTAATATTTGGTTTTTACATAAAGATACATGAATTTCAACCTTTTGAGAATGACGTATTGAAGAAATTATCAAGCCAAATTTTTGTGATCACTTTTATAAATTTATGCTTTACAGGAACTTACTTTCTTCTAAGAAACAATAATAACTATTGAAGTTAATATTTCATGTCATTTAGAGGAAAACATTTGGTAACTCTTCCCAAGAGCAAAGGGGAAGACAATTTTCTTGAAGCTCCCATCTCCGACTACTCTGTTCATCGAATTACACACCTATACTTTAAAGAAAAAACACATCTAATTCTTTGATTGAGGATAGATGAACAAGATTTGTGTAAATGTTTGGTAATATCGTATTTTCACTCGCAATGTATATTGTAGCAGATACTAAAGTGATTTACTTTCTCTCTATTTAAGATCCGATACAGTAATAGAAAATTAAATTCAGTTTCTTATCCTAGTTTTTTTAGTAAAGAAAAAGGCACTAAAGAGTTTACATTATAAGTAATTTTCAAATTCTCTGCATGCTAATCCAGCTGCTACTGTTTATATTTTTTTCCACTTCTATTTGTTGTTGTACCTACAATTGTTTCACACACATTTGGTAACTTACCTGTAGACTGTATCGTGTCATCATGTGAGAGGCTCTTGCTTTAATTGGCACCTTGTGGATCGTTCATGCAGGGCTCGCCGACAGAGCAGTGTTTCAGTATCCTCAAACAACTCTATAGCCAGCAACCAGATTGTCTTTGCCTGTTGCTAAATCAAACTGGCCACATCGCTCTTCCTATTAACACCAAATTAGCTCTTTAGTTGCCACTTCTTTGCAGAATGCATCTTGACAATAAAAGTGAAGCTTATGTTATCTCTGGAAAGTGGAGCGAACGTCAACCAACTATTTATATAAACAGGCGCTTTAAATCCAATTGGCAAACGAAATCACCACACAATGGTAAAAATTATCCTATGACATGTAAAATTCAAAAATTTCATTGGAGAAAGCTCAATGAGCTAACGACTCACCAGAAGTTCCCTCAAGTTCTTTTCATGATTCAAATTACGGGAAGATGAATCCTCATTGTGGGAAGTGTATAGAAGTTTGAAACACAACTGTACACATTGTCACGAAAATTAACTTTATGATAAAAATAAAATAGATTTCTGTTGAAAAGATAATCCAAATCATACACTCCAATATGTACTTTGGATTTTCTAGCTGATTTTCTCTGAATTTCATTAAGAGTTAAGAGTAATGGTCAGGTAGGGGTTGAACCTACGACTTTCTGCTTAGGAAACAGACGTTCCATCCGCTGAGCTACAGGTACTTACTTTACTCTCACCTACGTTAAGACTTACAGGAAAGCATTTCCTATTCTTTGGACTAATTTATGATATATTTGTTTCTTCTCCACTTTCTGCCACAACATTTTTTTCTAGTAAAATAATTTGCAGAGAATTCAGATAACACAATACGCTAAAGGAACATATCATCAAAAGTCAGAATTGCAAGAAAAGAATCTAAGTTACATTATATTTCAAGCTTATCAATTCAAAAGTCAGTAAAAGATATCTTGCCAGAATGTTTTCTACTCTTTGCACAAAAAGACTGAAATAACGAAATGGATGTCTTGATTTCCTCCAACTCCTTACCTAATGCCACCATGGAGTCCTTACTCCTGGTTAAACCAACCAAATTGAAAATCAACTCTTACCAAATTCAATTACAATACTAAGAAAGAAACACTAAAAAATCATTGCCTATTATCAACTGACAACATGAACTACCAATATCATTCTCAACATAGCCACAAAATATTTACTTGATCAATAATCCAAAAAAAAATGAAGTAGGTTAGATATTGATACATTAATAGGCCTATAAAGTGATAAATTCTACTATAATTTGTTATCAAGAATGAGTAGTTCTTCCAACTATTAGCAACAAAATTCAGTATCACTCACAACTTGGCTTTGTTAGAAGAAAACTATCCTAACAGGCTTAGCATTAACTGATTTACTTGTGGTGCAAAAGCAAAAATAACCATAGAGAATGAAACTTATAACCAACATAAAAGGTTTTTCTTCATATTTAAGTAATTAATTAGATCAGTTAAGTAGACTTGATACCAGCTATTTTATATAGATTCACTAATTTGCTAGAAACACAAGAGTAAGAGAAGCGAAATAAAACTGTAAGCAGATCCAATGAAAATGTGTATCCCTAGAGGGACATCAAAAAACTTTGAAATGTGAGAAATCATGGACCATTACAATCACAAACATTGTATAACTTTTAAGCATGTATATTCTCTACTCATGTCTAGGCTGCTGGCCGGATCAATTATTTCTGAACATATCAAGGACATAAGTTAGAAACTACTCGAAAACATGCAATTTATTGAGTGAGTAATCTATTAGCTTAGAAGGTGAAATTAAGATTGAAATCGAAATGGTAAGTGAATTCCAAAAGCTGTATGAAGATAGAAAATCAATATTCTCCGCTCTCTAGAAATCTTATTACATGTTCAAAGAAAAGAAATGGAAACCTCATTTGCACACCAAAAATAAATCCTCAAACAAAAATAAATACAACAACACCACAATATAGTCACAATTGAGCCCATGCATGTACAAAAGCAACTAAACGAAGAAGCAAAAGTACAAAACAATAGGATCTAACTCAATTAGCCGATGAACAAAGTGAAAGTAATACCATAATTCTGATTTTTATGAAATTTGATGCCAAAGATTGAAAAATAACATGCATCAAATAATAAACCACTTACCTTTTAATAGTGAGAAAGAGACCTTTATCCCCTTCTTTTTTAATATTTTCCTTTCAAATCAACACATCTTCTAAAAGTTTTAGTCAAAAGAAAGAAAGAGAAAAGAAAAACATACTTAAGATACTTGGTTCTGTAGAACACCAATAAACAGCTTAAACTGAATAATAGTGTCAATTCATGAGTGGAATATCACATCGACAACATTTTATTTTTGTAAGTATTACATAGACAATATTCACAACAATTTTTCTTATAAAGTATTAAATTTTGTATTGATAATTGAGCAGAAAACAACTATATACACATGTTTATAACATAAACTGAATTCACCTTAAATATATCATCCCTAGAGGATAATAGAACACATTTTACTCCCTCCGTTTGAATTTGTTTCTATTACTTTTCTGCTTAATTCGTTTGAAAGAATGTCTCTACTTTTTTAGCAACTCTTTATTTCTAACTTTTCATATGACATGTTAAAGACAGCAAGATCAAAAGGGCATTTTGGCACATTCTATATACTTTTAGTTTAAGACCATAAAATTCAAAAGTCTTTATTACTTTTAAAAACTTGTATTTCTCCTTTCACATGATGCAATTAGCCAATGAAAAACGCAAGAAAAATCATATAACATGCATATAGAGCTTTTAAATTCAAAAGTAATGATCAAGATTAGCATATTTGCAGGCCACAAGCATATTAAACAAAAAATCATTAAAAAATTCTGAAAATTGAAAGCAGAGAAGAGCAAATATTATCATACCAAAGATTTTGGAAGTTGCTCCTAGTCTATGTAAATGGCAAAGAATGATGAATCGAGGTGGCCTCCTGTAAGTAGCAAATACAACATGTATTATCTGCAAGTAGCCTTGAGAATATTTGCAATTAGCCAGTAGTACTTGTTTAATGAAATGGACCCAAATAAAATACAACTTACATTACTTTTGTACAAGTATTTACCTTTAATTTCTCAATATAGAAAAGAATGAAGCACATAAATTCAATGTTTTTTTACAGTCATAGACTTGCCACCGTTTGCCATGCCAATGATGAGTAACCATTGTTGAAAAAAATCCCATTTTGTTTAGTCTAACATTTAGGGTTTACAAATGACAATTTCGGTACTTCGCAAAATGGTATAGATGAATAGAAAAAAAGGAAAGACGAAGAAATCTACATCATACCCAATTGAATTTTGAGGTCTTTGCTGGTATATGACCGAAGAAATTTTTTTTGGTACCCTCTTATAATAGGACCCATCAATGCAAAATTGAGATGGGTCTACACTCTTGTGTATAGGAGACGAAGAAGAAGTGGATTCAACATAGGAACTTTGTCCATGCAACATACCTACAACCACATACGGACAAATTAAAGCAACAAAAATTGAAAGCAATATCAAAACAATCAACAAAACAGGACAAAGTTTAATTAAAACTCCTGGAAGAAGATGATGAGAAAGCAAAGAAAATATGGTTTATACAATATAGTTTATCTATACAATATAATTTCCCAAAAGTCATAGAAAATATACAGTCTATACAATATAGTTTATCTATACATGAGCTATACACTGACTTACAGTCTATACAATATAGTTTATCTATACATGAATTATACACTGACTATACATTATGATACACTCAAAAAGCTGAATATAGCTTAATTATATATGAAATATACAATGTATACATGAAGCATACACTGACTATTCAATCTCGATCAATTCAAAATCACCTCTAAATACACCCAAATTTCAAATATGAAATCCGCGTTTAATATATAATTTACTCGAAACAATTCACGTTTTTAGTATGGTCAAATTTCAAAGAAGAAGAAGAGGACAAAGAAGAAGGACCAGCAGAACATGAAGAAGAAGGAGGAAGAAGAAGATGAAAAAGAAGGACGAAGCAGTAGCAGCAGAAGAAGAAGACGTAGAAGAAAGAAGAAGACCCAGAAGAAAGAGGAAGGACGAAGAAGGCGACCATTTTTTGGAGAAAAAAAAAAGTGAAACTAAGCAAATACCCTATAAAAGTAAAATAATTACAAACATATACTCCTTTATATTTATACCCCACTAAATAATTACACTATATATCCCAAATTAATTTCACTTAACTGATACTTAATCAGTATCATATATTGTATTGATATCATTAAGGCTGATAATTTCGCATAATTAATACTAAATCAGTATACATATATTGTAGTGGTATCATTAAGGTTTATTGTTGAGAAACCTTACTTCTTCTTCCTTTTCTTCTCTACTTCACTCTGAACCATCTAGAAACTCTTGTTCTATGAACATCGATTGATCGACGAAATTGTCAAGAGCAAGTTAAAAATACACTTGGCATATCTTGTATCTATGTAAGTAGCACGTATGTCATGTGTATCATACTGATACACATGACATACATTAGACGACATACACACATGATATCAAACGTTCAAGGCAATTCGATGATTCATAAGTTCCTTACATGCATCTTTTTCCGAACCAATAAACCTTCCCCGTTCCCACTAGCCCCAATTTTCACCCTTTTATATACATTTTATGTAAATCATTCAAAGAGTAAAATATTACTTTAAAGGTTTTAAATTAAACGCAATTACATAAAAAAAAGCATTGTATATCTCACCTGCGTTGATGGAATAAAATATTGCTTCCTCCATTTCAAAATAAACGGTATATTTTCATGCTAAAAATATCATTTATTTTGAAACGGAGGAAGTATTTCATTATATCAAGCATTCTTGATCAAGACATGGAATTCAATAGAGGAATCAGAAACCGTAGATTCTACAATACAAACAGTTTAATTTTTATTCTTAAATATTGAACTTACACTTAGTGAGGCATAACTTGTGGTATATTATGATACGGAAATATAAATTTATACCCTACAAAAAAGTTATTTGCCTTGAGAGAAAAAAAATTAAAGACCAACACAAAATAAAGGCAAAGTGCAAATGATAAATACAACCCAATACCTTTGGGCCATCTAATTTATAGAATATGTGCACACTATATATGTAATGTATATTTTATACTAATATACGTAGAATATACATATGTATACACAATATATGCAACTGAATGTATATATGTAGTGTATATTTTAGCCATAAATGACACATATATAGAATTGATAGTTATAATTAGCAATAAATAGCCTAACATTAATTGACATTTAATAGACAAATAAAAATTAAGCATAAAATAGCCCAAATTAATAAATGACATTTTAATAGAGTTTTTTTTTCCTCGTGTAACCAACCACCACTAAACAACAAAAATATAATGGAAACATGTGTCAATTATTTAATTCATAATTTTAACTCTGGTTATGCATATATCTCATTAAGGAGAAAATGAAAAGTTAAAGTAAATTGTTTTAAAATGTAATAATGTTATTACGATCTTTTTGAAATGGACTAGAAAGAAATGTTAGCACATAAACTGAAATAAAGATATGATATAATTAATGTTACAAAGAAACATACTACCTTTATGTTGCCTTTGTGAGGAGAGTAAGTTCATGAAGTGTTCCATACGTATCATAGATGTCATCAGCAATTGAAGTGAGGCATAATATTTTGGTTAATATATTCTTTGCAACCTTATATTGTGGCTCAAAGTATACACCCAAAGACCAGAAGTACAACTCAACTACTCTGTCTCTTGCAAAAGGTAGTTCATTTGCCAAGTTCAATTCTTTCCACCACCTAAAATGTAAAGTTAAATCTTAAAATATTCAATGTTGTGATGTTATTGATTATGTATCTTGTTAGTTACCTTGTGATATCACATAGCTCCCTTTTATGCATCTTCTGCAATGTATTGAAGTCCAATTTTGCAAAATTTAATAACACTTTATCACATAATTTCTCTTCTTGGTAAAACGATATGTATTTTCTAGTTGCTACCCTGGCTATAGTTTTGTTGATTGGATACTTTAGGGCATTCTGACTTGCATCGAGAGAAAATTACTCAATTTAGGCAACATTAACTTCAAATGAATGATGGTGAAACTAACTGCTTCATCCAAAATTTCTTCATCATGTACTCTGAATTGTGCTGCCTCGTACAAGCTTAATAATCCTTGCATGTCATTAACCAATGCTTTATTATAATTTCCTTGGTCATCGGTGAACTTCCTAAAAACATCTGTTTCAAAATATGTATTCACACGTCAGTGTGTAAAAGTTAAAACTCTTATCAACAAACAAGATCGACTATAATATTGTACAATATTATTTTTTAAACGTTGTATCTAGCCAGATAGTATCACATAAATTGAATTGGATGGCGTATTACGTACCATATGAGACATAGTAATCTTGTTGCCTAAGTAATCGAAAGCTTAGAGCAACAGCATGAAGGTCACTTTCACCAAATTCACCAATCCATTCTTCATAACCATTATAGATGTTACTCAATGATTCCTCAATCTCATGTTCAAAATGGTATGCCACTCCAAGCAATTGGATTGTGTTGATGAGGTCAAGTTTTTGCAAAGATTTGGAAGGAGAAATCACTAGCATTTTTCTCACTTCTTCTTTTAGATCCTTATGTTCCTTCTCTCCCCATTCATTGGCTCCCTATACGCTTAAATAAATAACTTTGTTTAGATATATATTTCTTTGTGCTTCAAAAATTATTTGCAAACAGAATATGGATCAAGGGTGTTTCAACTGAAAACAAAAGCATTCAAATTTTTATACTGAATACGTGTTTTAAAAAAAAAGAGTTTTAAGGTCGTAAGGGAATGCATGATTACATGTTTATATTATTAGGTCATGTTTATTTTTATATGTTGTCGCAAATAACCTAACAGATCTCATATTTTAAAAGTTTTACCCATAAATATTTTCAAGTGACTTAAAAGTGTATATTTTTTTTCTACTCAGCCGATACATAAAATATAAACTTAAAATTAAAACATGAACACACTAGGTATTCAAATTTATCGAGAGATTAGCATAGGCAAGAAAATGGTCTCCCCAAACAGTAGGATGATGATTGTCACTCTGACGTGTAATTTCCCTCTCACCACCAAATCCATCCATTTTTTCAACTTAGTTTTTGTAGAGTTTGGAGTAGAGAAACTAGAAACGTAATAATATGCTTAATTAAGGTTTGATAACAGTAGTAGAAAGTAAGAGAAGTGAATTACATAAAGAAGTTTTGTTTAAGTTACTAGTTCACACATACATAAGCCTATTTATAAAGATTTTAATTGGTGGTGCTGTGGTGGTAATTAGTTAGGTGCACATGAAATTTGACCAGTACTCTCTATTTAGGGAGGCCATTTTATTTGACAAGTCCAACTCTTATCAAAAATGTTAGTGGTGAATATTTAGGGTGGCCAAGAAATTTGATAAGTTCCAACTCCCATCATCAACAGCAAATATGTTATAAGTGGTGAATATTTAGGATCGCCGTCAAATTTGATAAGTCCCAACTCCCATCATCAACAACAATTATGTTATAAGTGGTGAATATTTAGGATGGCCGTCAAATTTGATAAGTCCCAACTCCCATCATCAATAGCAAATATGTTATAAGTGGTGAATATTTAGGATGGTCGCAAAATTTGATAAGTCCCAACTCCCATCATCAACAGTAAAAATTATTAGTGTGAATATATATTTTTGGGGAGACCAAGAAAATTGATAAGCCCCAACTCCCATCATCAATAGTAAAAATGTTAGTGGTCATGAAATTTAGTGTCGCAAAGCACACTAGTAATTGAGAGGTGTATTCAGAATTTTGAGATGATGGGTGCATTATTACGAAAAGGTGGATCTAAAATATAAATTTGATAGGTTAAGTTCTTATTTCTGAAAACATTAGAATTTTAAATTTATAGGTACAAAATTAATTTTTATCTATCCAAACCACATAAAGAGGTGTTACCCAATTTTAGAAAGAAAACCAAAACAAGATCGATAAAATATTCAAATTTCTAACCTCACTTATAGAGTTGCACCCAATCATCATAGCACGACATTATATGATACTTCGAGTGTGAATTCACATATCTATATTTAAATTATTATTTTTTAAAATATAATATTATTTTATATGATTTCCGGAGAGGGAACCATGGCTTCACGTGAATCCGGTGACCTCCTCCTACGTACGTACGCCCGTGCTCCGTGACTAGTACTGCACAATTGCTTGGTTCCCATTATTTTCTGATTAATATATTTTGTCCTAATTATTATCTTGTCCGATGATAGGACTAAACATTGTTTTGAGGAATGATCCAATGATCCCTTTCAATAGCTGGCCCTTTTCCATTGGAAGCTCAAAGTGATGGGAAAACCACGAGACATTTATTTCCTTTAATTAATTGATTACTAATATATATCATTTGCAAAAATTATCTAAATACACATTTTATTTTATCATAATCTCTAAAATTTTATATCATTTAAAAAATTTATAAAAATTCTCTCTTGAATACATCGTTATCCTCTCTCATATACATCTCTCCCCTCTCACGTGAGCTATGTATTTCCAGGTTTCCTGACAGGGGAGGACCCACCTTATACTAAAGGGTGTCGACCGACACTATTTTGTTGAATTTTTTTAGTATATATACATATAAAAAAATCTGAAAAAACAAAAAATAGAACTACAAATATTATGAATGACTCACCTTGAACAAGTCAGCTCTTTGGCTTGTTGGTTTGCACCGTAAGTGTAACTGTTGTTACTCTCTGCGTGCCCGAGTTCAAATCTCAGTAAGGCTGGATTTTATTTTATTTTTGGAGCGTTTTCATAGAAAAGTTTATCAAAAGGATTCGAACCTCTAACCTCCATATTCCTAGTTAAATTAGTTGAACTACAATTCAACTTATAACTTATTATATAAATTTTATTACTTGTCCAAATCGAAATTGAATACAATAAGAAGTTATAAAATAAAATTTAAGTTAAAAAAAAACTTCCAAATTTGCAAATTGCAATTTGCACGTGTTGCTGCGTTGACGGCTTGATGCTACTGCGGCTTTCTCTTAATTGTAAGTTCACTTTTCTTTTTATCTCCCATCTTTTTAGTTTTAGTTGGAATTTCTTGAATATTTATCATTTTTTTTATAGATTTAACTTCTTGAAATTGTTTAGAGTTATATAATTTATTTAAATTTGTAATTCAGATCAATTCAATAGAGATATATTATTCTAAAGTATCTCCAAGCTTTCAAAATCAAGTTCAACACCTCTAAATTCTTTTAACTTAGAAGAAGAAAACAGTGATGTGTTGGAACAAGGCCGACAACGTGAAAGGGTTGATTTAACTTCCTTAGAATTTGATCCCGAAAAAAGGATACCAATTCGAAAATATCATTCTAATGACCGTGATGCAATAAGAATAATGTATCTTCAAAATGGTCCTTTTCGATCTAAAAATCATCAATTTCCCCAATCAGACTTTTATGGTGACTTGCGTCATTTTAATGCTGAATGGTTTCGTGAGTATGATTGGTTGGAGTATAGTGTAACAAAAGATGTGGTATTTTGTCTTTATTGCTATTTGTTTCCAAATGAAAGCATTAATCAAGGAGGAGGCGATGTATTTTCAATCATAGAATTTTAAAGTTGGAATAAGAAGCACAACTTTAATGTGCATATTGGTAAATCAAACAGTGTTCATAATCAATCAAGATGAAATTGTGAAGATTTATTGAGACAAAGACAATTCATTCAAAGTGTATTTGTTAAACAATTTGGTCAACAAAAATTAGAATATCGTACTCGTTTGGAAGCTGCAATTAATGTGATAAAATATCTTTTGAAGCAAGGATTGTCATTTCGGGACCATTATGATGATGTATCCTCTTTTAATAGAGGTAATTATATTGAACTCCTTACTTGGTATGCAAAGTTATGTGATAATATTGACGATGCATTTAAAAAAGCTCCAAAGAATAATCAACTAACTTCTCCACATATTCAAAAGGATATTATCAATGCATGTAAGATTGAAACAATTAAGTGTATAATTGAGGATTTAAATGATGATCACTTTTCCATCTTAGTTGATGAATCTCGTGATGTTTTATGTAAGGAGTAAATGGCTATTGTCTTAGGATATGTTGATAGAAGGGGAAGTGTGATGGAGCGATTTCTTGGTATTGTTCATGTTCGTGATACTACTGCTTTGTCATTAAAGAATGGAATTATCGATTTACTTGCTCAATATTCTTTAAGTCAATCTTATATACGTGGACAATGTTATGATGGATCAAGTAATATGCAAAAGGTAATATAAATGGGTTAAAAGTTTTTATGCAACAAGAAAGTAAAGGTGCTCATTCTATTCATTGTTTTGCTCATCAACTTCAATTAACTCTTGTTGCGATTTCTAGAAGATGTGATGAAGTGCAAAAACTTTTATTGTTGATTATTGATATATTAAATATGGTGGGAGCTTCATTCAAGCGTAAAGATGAACTTCGCGAAGCTCAAGCAAAAGAAACTGAAGAAGCATTATGTAAAGGTGACTTGAAATTGGTAAGGACTTGAATCAAGAATTATGTGTTGCTAGAGCAGGCGATACTTGATGGGGATCTCATTACAAATCTTTAAATAATTTTATCCTCATGTTTGGTACTATCATTGATGTACTTGATGCTATTGTTGTTAATGCTCATTTTGAAGAGAAATGTAGGGCAAAGGGATATCTTATAGCATGTTTAACATTTGATGTGTTTTTCATGTTGCATTTCATGCACATTGTTTTAGCAATCACAAATGGTCTAAATGTAGCTTTTCAAAAAAAAGAGCAAGTCATTGCAAATGCCATGTTAATTACTTGTTGGAGTGGCAAAACATCGATTGCAATAATTACGAGATGAAGGTTGAGATTCACTTATGAATAAGGTATCTATGTTTTGTATCAAATATGATATTTTGATACCTAAATTTGATGAGTTGTATGTTATTCGTGGAAGATCACGTCATAGAATTGCTGAGTATACTGTTTTACATCATTATCGAGTTGAAGTATTTTGTAAAATTATTAATTGACAACGTCAAGAACTCAATAATCACTTTGATGAGGTGACTACGAAGTTGCTTCTTGGAATTGCTTGCTTGAACCAAGTTGATTCTTTTTCTATCTTTGATATTGAAAAGATATTGAAATTGGCTGAGTTATACCCTGATGATTTTGATAAATACTCTATGTTGACCTTCGCTTTCAACACTTTAATGAGGTGACTACGAAGTTGCTTCTTGGAATTGCTTGCTTGAACAAAGTTGATTCTTTTTCTATCTTTGATATTGAAAAGATATTGAAATTGGCTGAGTTATACCCTGATGATTTTGATAAATACTCTATGTTGACCTTCGCTTTCAACTTGAAAACTGCATTGTTGATGTTAGAGACCATGAAAAAGGGATTAAGGGACTTGGTAATCTTTCCAAGATACTCGTAGAGACGAAGAAGCATGGAACTTATCCTCTTGTGTTTCGACTAGTTAAATTTGTTTTACTTTTGCAGAGACGTATCCAAGATTTCAGGATGATGGGTGCACTATTATGAAAAGGTGGATCTAATCGGTTTGACATTTAGGCTCTTATCATTGAAAACAGTTAAAATTTTAAAATTATAGGTCCAAAATTGAAATGCTTAATTAATTAAAACGCCAAAAGTGCTACCAATAACCACTTAGAGAGGTGTTACTCAATTTTAGAAAGTAAAATAAAACAAGATAAATATAAAATTCAAATTTCTAACCTCACTAAGAGGTGCACCCAATCATCATCGGATTAAATAATACTTCGAGTGTGGGTTCACACATCTATATTTGACAAAAAAATTTAAAAATATAACACTACTATATATGATTTCGGGAGGGGAGCATGGGTTCACGTGAACCCGATGACCCCCTCCTGTATACGCCTCTGATTTTGCCAGTGGCTAATGTTACAGTTGAGAGAGCTTTTCGTGAACCCGGTGACCCCCTCCTGCATACGCCTCTGCTTTTGCCGGTGGCTACTGTTACAGTTGAGAGAGCTTTTTCGGCGATGAAGTTGATTAAGACTGATTTACGAAATCGAATGGATGATGATCTTTTAAGTGATTGTTTGGTGCCTTGTATAGAGAAATACATATTTAGTACTATTTCCAATGAGGCTATTATGAATACATTTTAAAATATGAAAACTCGTCGAGGAGAGTTGTAGTTTACTTGATTTATGTTTTATTAGTACATTTTAAATAGTTTTTATTAATATAATGTTGTTATATCAATTATTTATTATTTATTTATTCTTAAATATCGACATTATTTACAAAAAAATCCTTCGTACGCCATTGTTTCCTAATGTATCTGAGATTCTATAATTTTAAAGAATTTTTGTAATTTGAGAAAGAATAAAAATAGGATGTAATTAACTCTTAACACTATGAAATTTATGTAAAAAAAATTCAAATATGGCCTAAGTATACAATACATACACACTTGATTGTATATGGTATGTGTATGTTGTGTATAATTATGTATATTATATGCATTAGTATATATATATATATATATATATATATATATTAATATAAAATATATATTACCTACACATTATGTACATATTGCTACTGTATAGAAGCCTCTACAAGAAAGTTGCTAGTAGTCGACATGTCTACTTCCTCACAAGGGTAAGTTAGTCATTTCCTGCAACCTGTCTTTTCACTTTTGGATTGTTCTACCTTATGTCGCTTCTTTGCCTCCTCTAGGTTCTTTTTTAAATTAAATTAGGAAAATAGATAGATTAAAATCTTTTACAGTTGGCTTCTTCATGACTTTACCCGTGAACTAGTTAATTTTCGATTTGTAGTGTCTTGACTAAGGCTGGCAATTGGATCGATTTTTGTCCGGTCCGGTCCGGTTCCGGTATATCCGGTACCGGTTGAACCGATAAGGAACCGGTAGAATAGGGTACCGGTACGGGTACCGAAACGGAACCCGGGTTTTTACCCGACCGATCCGGTTCAGATCCGATTCCTGACCTGTTCCAACGGTCAATTTTGACTTTTTAAATTTTATTTTTTTTAAAATGGCAACGTTGGAGTTGGACTTGGGGAGTTGGGAGTTGGGCCTGCTGTATCCGTTGGGGTGGGGCCCAATAACGGCATCTCTCAATTTATTGAAGTAAATTGCAAGCTTCAAATTGGCATCTCTCAATTCCAGCTTTTGGTTATACGTATACTTTTACGTAGACGTTCGATACATTCATTCCAACTTTAATTTCTTTATTTATTTATTTAAGTTACTTTATTTTTTTTGTTCTATTTATCTTGCTTGTTTTTCTTAATATTTAATTATTTTAAACTTAAACATGAATTTCGAAAAAAATAGTGGTAAAAGACCAATGTCCGAAAAAATAAATTCTTGGGGAGAAAGTAGTAGTTTTACTTCTAAACATTTGCCACCTAGATTTAGAATTAATACTAATGATTATACTCATGTTGATGAAACTTCTTTTAGTTCACGACTAAATATTATTGAATTAAATTCCGAAACTGAATTAGATCATGAGACATTAAATAGATGTTTTACTAATTTTGAAGAAAAAATAGAGGAGGAACTAGAAATAGAAGAGGAAAATGATGATGAGACAGAGACCCCTACCCCTACTAGTCCGGCTACCGATTTACCAGAACAAAATGATATCCCCCCTTTACCTACGTTTTCAAAGGCCGTTGTACGTGTTAAAAGATCTTTAGTTTGGATATTTTTGACACAAAATAAGGAAAAAACTACTGCTACTTGCATGAAATGTAAAAGAGTCATGAATCATTTGACTACAGGAACGCATGGGGGAACGGGATGGCTAAGAACGCATTTGAGAAAGTGTAATAAAGAATTTATTCGCCTAGATGATATCGAAAGGGCTATTAGAAAGGGAATACCCATAACTGAAAATTATGTAGCACCCGAAGGTTCTAATATGGTTCAAAGTATGTTAAATATGACTAACCCGGCTGGCCCAAGCACTCACCGCACATATAGTAAAGAAAAAGATCGTAGAGAATTAGCTAAAATAGTTGCTGTTTGTGGTTTGCCTTTTTCATTTCCTTCACATCCTGATTTTATTCATTATATTCGGGAATTGTATAACCCAAATTATGAAGGTATTCCAAGAAATACAATTAAAAGTGATCTTTTTAAATATCAAAAAGAATATTGTCATTTTCTTCGTTGTTTATTTGTTTATTTTGATGGTAGATTTTCTATTACTTCTAATATGGGACGTAGTCCTAATGGTAAAATTATTTTACTGTTACTGTCCATTGGATTGACTATGATTGGAACATGCAAAAACAAACATTAGCCTATAAATATGTTGAAGAAAATAAAACTGGTTCTTATATATCCTCAAAAATAAGTAGTATTTTACAATTTTATGGAATATGTGATAAAATAATGAGTGTCACTTTAGATAATGCTTTTAATAACTTAAAAGCAGTTGATTATCTAAAATGTAGACTTTGTCCAATTGATAATGATGCTTTTCATATTAAGTGTGCTGCACATGTTTATAATTTGATAGTAAAAGGTGGTATTTCTCAATTTGAAATTTCTTGTAATTGGATTTTTAAAGCTAGAATTACATAATTTAAAAATCGTTGTAATGAATGTGGACTTGCATATAGAAAAGTTCCAAAAGAAGTATGCACTAGATGGAATTCTTTATTTTAAATGCTTGAAGTTGCTTATGTTTATCAAGAGCCGATACAATTAGTGTTTAATGCTCATAATGCGGACCCAAATTTAAGAATTCGCAGCGAAGATTGGAAAAATACTAAAGAACTTATTGATTTTTTAAGTGTTTTTTATAAAGCAACAAATGCTATTTTCGGTCAATATTATCCAACTATTTTTTCTGTTTTAGTAAATATTTGTGCTATTTCATCTGAATTTGTAAAATATAAAGGAAAAGATAAGTTTACAGAATCACTTTTTTTTATGATTGAAAAATTCAAAAAATATTTTTTTCCTATTCCGCAAATCTATTTGACTGCTACTTTATTCAACCCAAATTACAAATTAAAAGGTGTTGAAAGAATGGTTGAAAAAATTTATGCAAATTTAGAAATTACATTTGATGAAACTCCTAGTGTTGAAGATTGTAAAAAAAAGCATAATAACAAAAGCTAGAGATTTATATAATACATATAGAGCCATAGAAAAAAATGTTCCAATAGTAGTACCTCCATTTAGTAAGCCTAAAAATGATGATTTAGATGAATTTGTGGATGATTATCTTGGTCTTGAATCCTCTACTAATAATGATTTTGATGAATATATTAATCAGGCACGGGAAAAGATTAGGAATGATCAAGGACCATCTCAACTATTAACATGGTGGAAGAATCGTGGAGAACAATTTCCGAACCTTATTAGAGTTGTTCGAGATGTGCTAGCGATTCAAGCATTTTCGGTCACTTCGGAGCAAGCCTTCAGCGCAACGAGATTTATGATTGGAGATCATCGATATTCATTAGCAAAAGATAGTTTGGAAATATCAGTGTTGTTTAGAGACGCCGAAAGAAGAAATGGTGGACTACCACTATTAAGTAGCCAAATAAAAGACGAAATAGATGAAATATTTGGTGATAATAGTGATGATGGCATGGAAGCAATGGAGGAAGAACGACAAATACAAGTTCCAAATAATGTTTCTTGGAGTATGATACAAAATTTATGAAAAGATTTTTTTTTTAAATGCAATTATTAGTATAATATTCAATACCTAGTTCAAACAGAACTCTTCCTAGAAAGTGGCTGCGTAGATTAGGTATTCTTTCTAGTATTTATATTTGTACAATTTATTTATTTGAATAAATAGACGGCTATTCGCCTTGATTTTCATTTAAAATAGTCTCTTATATTTAATGCAAGTCATTTTATAAATTTAATTTTCAACTATTTTAATATTAGCCTAATATAAGAATTTTAAAGTTTAAAGTTTAATGTTTAAATTTTAAAGTTTACTTTAATGTTTAAACTTTAATGTTTACTTTAATGTTTAAACTTTAAAGTTTCAAATTGAAGTTTACTTTAAAATTGAATTTTAAAGTTTAAAGTTTACTTTAATGTTTAAACTTTAAAGTTTCAAATTGATGTTTACTTTAAAATTGAATTTAAAGTTTAAAGTTTAAACTTTAAAGTTTTCTTTAATGTTTGATGTTAAAGTTTAAACTTTAAAGTTTCAAATTGAAATTTTATAAAAAGTTACAAACTTAAAGTAAATCAATTTATTTTGTAAATTGTAATATTATAAAAGTTATTATATATCAAGTTAATAAATATTTAATAATTTAATTAAATATTTTAATGAATATTAAATAATATACCTATAAAATATATTTATTTAATAATATTAAAATATAATAATTAATAATATATATTATATAATAATATAAAGTAATAATTAATACGTTAATTTTTAAAAAAAATATCGAACCCGTTGACCCGGTTTCGATACCCGTCCAAACCGGTTCCAACCCGGTAGCTATAGGATCGGGCCGGAACTACGGAAAATTTCCGGTAAAACCGGTTCCGGTAATTTCTCCGGTAAACGGGAATCGGTTCCGGATCCGGTATCGGTAAAACCGGTCCTGTTCTGCCGGTCCGGTCCGATTGCCAGCCTTAGTCTTGACTCTTGCTTTTATTTTACATTTTAAATTATCTAATCAAATAATTAAGTAGGCGATTGGACATATGCAATATGAAATTATGAGATGAAACCACCGTTTGGACATGCGATTTCACGCTGATTTCATCTCGTGATTTCATATTATGAGATGAAATCTCATATTTTCCATAAAATCATAATTTGGGAATTTCAAATCATGATTTGCGATTTTTTAAGTACAAAAATTGATCCACAAGTTTATATTTTATAAAAATAACCCCACATTTATATCTACTGACCATTTATTCATATGTAAATAAAATTTATAATTCATACCATTACTTTTTAAACCATTTACATCTCATATATTGATTATTTCCACTAACATAAAATTTATTATAACTTCAAATCAATTTATATTTTACCATTTATATTCACCAAATTCATTATTTTTTATCAAATTTCTTTACCAACAAATGACTCAACGTAACAATGTTGGTTCGTCTTCTTAGTCATATGAACGAGAAATGGAAGTTCAACGTGAAAAAAATTGTCCGTACAATGTGGGGGGACTATATTAAAGACTAGTATACCACAAATTATATATGTTTAACTTTTTTTATTGAATTAAAGTTTGATCAATAAATCTTGTATTTTTTAAGAATATCTTTGTGATAGTGTATTATGAAATTTTATAAATTTTTATTTATTTGGTAAGATTATATATGTACTCTTATAGTATCATTGACTAATGAGTAATTTATGTACAAGAAAACTTAATGATACCAATACAATATATATACTGATTTAATATCAGTTAAGTTAAATTATCAGCCTTAATAATACCAATACAGTATATGATACTGATTTAGTATCAGTTAAGCGAAAATTGTCAGCCTTAATGAATGAGGGGTATGTGCTGTATTTTTTTTTTTTTTAGAGAATGAGTGTTTCTTGAAATACTTTGGATTGGGGTCTGAACATGTAATTATTTTGAATTTTATGGTCATTTATGTAGTTTTCATCCCAAATTCACTTCAACTATCTCACCACATGTATTAAAGGTAATGACGTCATTAACAGCACGAGTTTCAGAATCATTCACGTTCTAAGCTTCACCTAAAAGAACTCTGTCACCCTTGCAAGGTTGAACACTGGCATGAGCAAAACTCTTGGTATTGTTGTAGGTTTTAGGTATCCTCGCTGCAAATCCTTCCATTTATTCTTTATTATTTTCCTCATCTCCAAGTTTGCTTCTTCCTTTGTGATACGATATTCATTCATGTAATATTCTAACACCAGTTTCTAACAATCATTAGACAAACTAATACACAAGAACCAAAATCTCTACGTAAATTACTACATGATTTTTAAGCTTGATTTATGCAAATGTTTCTTTATTGAGCCACCATTTGAATTTTATCCTTATTTTAAAAAAATGTGTTAATACATATAGCCTTTAGAATAATGGTAGACTCAGGTCTAATGTTTGTTTATTAAACATTATTCAACTTTATAGACAAAATACCATTTGTTGGGACTTTCTTTCCAAGATACCATTTGGCCTCCTGAAAATAAGCCATCGCTATCTTTTTCATCTGAAATTAACTAATTAAGGTACAAGAGTAAAAAATCCTTAATTAAAACGTTTAATTTACTGGATGTTTAGAATGAAGTGGAGAAAGAGTTGACCAAGGAGAACAATTCTACCGTTGAGGTAATTATTTTTAGGCCTTGGGTCAGTGTAATTCTACCTAGAAAAAATGGTACACTGTATCATGCATTATCTTTTTTCTTCATATTTATTTTGGTCAATTTTCATACACGAATCAATATATAACAATATAAAATTATAAAAATAGGAATGCAAAGAAATTTATCAGATGAATATGGAACACTGTATATCAATGAATATCAATCTCTATTTAATTTAAACAAATGTAAGTAAATTTGCTAGTTGAATACGGACCAACGGATACCAATTTTGATTTAAATAAATACAACAAATGTAAGAAATGTTGGCACATAACCTTTATAAAATTAATGTTACCAAAAATACTACCTTTCTATTGCATTTGTGAGGAGAGTAAATTCATCTAGTGTTCCATAGATATCATAGATGTCATCAGCAATTGAAATGAGTCATCACAACATTTTGGTAAGAATGTGGGTATAAGCCAAACTGTAAAGTCAAACCGAATCAACAAATCAAATCAAATAGAAAAAAAATCGATTTGTGGTTTGGTTTGGTTTGGTTGGTTTTGGCGTTAAAAAAAAATCGACCACTCTTGGTTTGGTTTGGTATAAAAGGAAAAAAAGTTAAACTGAATCCAAACCAAACCGACATAATATAAATATAATTTTATTTTATTTTATAGATTAAAAAATACTATTAATTATAATCTACTTTGGTAATATATTTTTAATTAGTTTATAGTTTTCAATGTTTAGATATATTATTTCAAATTTGGGCTTGTAAACTTTTGTAAATATTTTATTTTGTATTCATATCGGAAGTTACAATTATACTATTATAGTTTTTCAAGTTCGAAATTAACAATCTATTTTGTAAATATTTTGTTTTTTATTCAGTTTGACTGTAGCCTTCAATCTTATAAATTTTAACATAATGAACCTTGATATTTCAATAAAAGTAGTTTGTACTCATGTGAATTTTACCGTCTTTTCAAAGATTTCTATTGACATTTTTAAAGTTTAGCTTATCACACGGGTAAGTGAAAATATATTTGATCTCTTTTTCAATCACCGAATAATTGTAAAAAAAACCGAAATAAAAAAATCTGACTTTATGTGGTTTGATTTAATTTTTAGATTTAATAAACCGACATAATTGGTTTAGATTTTTTTTAATGAAAAACCAAACCAAACTGACCTATGTACACCCCTACCTGCCAATCATATATTGTGGCTCAAAGTACACACCCAAACACCAAAAATACAGCTCAGTTATTCTGTCTCTTGCAAAAGGTAGTGTTTGTGCGAAGCCCAATTCTTTCCACCACCTAAAATAATATCTTGCTAGTTACCTTATGATATCACATAGCTCCCTTTTATGCATCTTCTGCAATGTATTGAAGTCCAATTTTGAAAAATTTAATAATACTTGATCACATGATTTATCTTCTTGGTAAAACGATATGTATGTTCTAGTTGCTACCCAGACTATAGTTTTGCTGATTGGATACTTTAGGGCATAGCTGACTTACATCGAGAGAGAATTACTCAATTTAGGCAACAATAACTTTAAATGAATGGTGGTGAAATTAACTGCTTCATCCAAAAAATTTTCATCATCTACTCTGAATTGTGCTGCTTCGTACAAGCTTTAATAATCCTTGCATATCGTTAACCAATGCTTTATTAAAATTTCCTTGGTCATTGGTGAACTTCCTAAAAACATTTGTTTTAAAATATTTATTCACACGTTAGCATATAAAAGTTAAACTCTTATCAACAAACAAGCTTGAGTAATATTGTACAATTGTTTATTTTGTTTTAACCTTATTGAGAATTTGAGATGATTTATCACGAATATTTTATATTGTTTTAGACCAAAAGTGTTAAAAGCTTCTTTTGTTTTTTAAAAACTATTAGAGTGGGAAAAATTCCACATTGGTTGGGGAAAAGACTGGTGGTCTCCTTATATGAATTTGGGCAAACCTCCCCTCATAAGCTAGCGGTTTTGGGTTGAGTTAGACCCATGTGTCATATCTTTACAAAAACGTTGTATCTAATCAAATATTGAATTGGAGGGAGTATTACTTACCAGATGAGACATAGTCACTTTCACCAAATTCACCAATCCATTCTTCATAACCATTATAGATGTTACTCAATGATTCCTCAATCTCATGTTTAAATTGGTATGCCACTCCAAGCAATTGGATTGTGTTGATAAGTTCAAGTTTTTGCAAAGATTTGGAAGGAGAAATCACAAGCATTTTTCTCACTTCTTCTTTTAGATCCTTATGTTCCTTCTCTTCCTATGCATTGGCAGCCTATACGCGTAAATAAATAACTTTGTTTAGATATATAAATAACGTGTAATCACGTCTTCAGTTTCTCTACTCCAAACTCTACAAAAACTCAGTTGAAAAATGGATAGATTTGGTGGTGAGAGGGAGATTACACACAATCATTATCCAACTGTTTGGGGAGACCATTTCTTGCTTACACTCATCTCTCGGTAAATTTGAATGCCTAGTGTGCTCATGTTTTAATTTGAGTTTTATTATGTTTTGTGTCGGTTTAGTAAACATTTTTTTACACTTTCAAGTCATTTGAAAATACTTACAGTGCTTGAGCCTCTTTAAAATATGAGATCGGTAATATGCTTAAGGTTAATTTGATAACAGTAGTAGAAAGTAAGAGAAGTAAATTACATAAAGAAATTTTGTTCAAGTTACTACTTCACACAGACATATGTCAAATTTATAAAGATTTAAATCGGTAGTGGTCATTATTTAGGGTGGACATGAAATTTAACAACTTCCATTATTAAGATAAAAAATTATAGTGATGGCTGTTGGAAAATTATATGTACAGCGGAAGCACACCAGAATCATACAACTTACATGAATAATAGATAATTCATAGTTTATGCTATAACACATAAAATCATGCTAGAGCACATAAACTTTCTGAAATTTAATTCAAGAATTACCTCTTGAAGCGTGAGCAAATACCTTCAAGTGAATCCACACGTTAGTCCACGAGCTAGAACCCTCAAGCGAATCCACAAGCTAGTCCACAAACTGGACGATAGTTCTGCGGTCTTCTACCGTGATCCCAAATTCACTACCGAACTCTCTCAATACTTGGGTGGGCAAGTATTGTATAGAAAACTTATCTTCTTTCAAGGGTTAGAAAAATCCCTATTTATAGAGATTTCTTCATAGTCCAAGGAGGAGGAGAAAAAGACATGTACTTTCCCTTTTACTTAGAAAAGAGAAAGACATATACTTCTCCCTTTCCTTAGAATAGAAAAAGACACGTACTTCTCCCTTTCCTTAGAATAGAGAAAGACATATACTTCTCCTTTTTTCCCTTAGAATAGAATTCAGAGTTCTAGTTAAATATGGGCACGGTAGGGACCACGAAATTAATTTTTGAGGCTTCCTATTATGAAAATAATTCCAAATAAATAATTTGAATTATTCTTACCATAATAAATTACAAATCATTCCACTAGAAATTCATAATTGCACTCCTCTATTTATATTTCGAAATTTCCCATTAAACACTTATGTAATTCTCCATGTTAAGATTACAGTTACTAATCAATAAATTAAATTACTGACGAATTTAATTCAAAGATTAACTTCCTTTAGAGCACTGCTTAACTTATTTCATGTCTCGGATTCATAAATCCACTTGCAAGGTTTGACACGATGAAAACTTATAAGTTTCTCAAAAAGGCATATCATCAATCTCTATATCGAGACATGGATTCCGTCAACTAACTTATTATTTCACCAATATATATTATTATCATTCAATTTATCAGGCATATTGACTCATCTCAGAATCTCAACTTTTAATAAATCAAAACGATAATTAACATATACATATCATAATAATTATATCAGGATTAAGAATATAAGTAGATTTATTAGTTTAGAGAATATGTTTTTGTCTGTCAGTCTAAAGCAACTATCTCTACTCGGTCCTGTTTAATACATACAAAATGCACTAGCACAAGAAGTTGGAACTATATTATTCCCATAATCAAGATAAATTATATATAATCTTGTGCTACAGTCGTACCGATGACATGTCCAATTTCCATCTTAGATTGTGAACAAAAAACTTTATACTTATAAGAACCGATGATTTAATCATCTGTGTATAAGCTAAAACTCTATACACTAAATCATCTACTATATAAGTAAATAGACATCATAAACGAATATATGATCTATTAAAACTAAATAAATACTATATCCAAACATATGGTTAATAGTATATATCCCAACAATCTCCCACTTAGACTTTTAACCATCACAATTGTTATAATTTACTATACCTAAATGCATGGATAATAGTATATACCTTAACAATCTCCCACTTAGACTCTTAACTATGCATTTACAACTTTCGCAGATATTCCTTTTATATTTCTTCTCAAAAGATCTTATCAAGTTGTTTTCTTATGCAACTTCGTCTAGTAGTGCTTCATCGTAACTTATCGATTTTGTATTAGATCTGCAGAGGCCCTATCATGAAACCCTTCAAAAGTGTACTTCTTTTAAGGAGTTTTATCATGAAAGTCCTCTTAAACATACAAAACAAATCAATCTTCGCTATGATTCTCCCACTACGACTAAGTACTACTACTATAATCACACTTTCATGTTCTTGAGTCTTAATATTTTCTTCAAAATCTTTCGATAGTAAAATATTAACAACTTTTTCATGTAGTGTTCTTTAATTTGTTCAACATCACTCCCACTACTTGAGGTAGTAAATTTTCTTATGTCTTGTAACGTTTCTCCCACTACTTAAATGCACTGGAACGTCTATTTCTTTGTTCAGTTCCTGTAAATTAATCTAGTTTACTTCTAGGAACTGTTGACATCCCTTAAAAAGGAGCAACGTCGCGGTGACTCAAAAAATAATAACTAGTTCAAATTTAAAAGAATTTAAAAGGAATAAAAGGAAAAAAGGAGTTGCCACCTAATTTTAGGAAACCAATTAATTAATTAAAGAAAAATAATGTCTACGAAACCAATATATTCTAGATAAGGGTTCAAGTTATTCCGAAGGGAAGGTATTAGGCATCCTTCAGAATCCACAACTGTGGGTCCCGACTGAATTTATTTTTTCAAATTGAGGAGGAGGTAAAAACAATATATAAGTATAATAAACATGAAATATAAATAAATAATAAAGTAAAGCAATAATATAAGAAACGGCCTAAGTTTGCCTAACGTCAATAGTATATACAATAATGAAATAAAAAATATAATTCGAACTTCATTCGAATAGCTTCAATGGGAAGCAACTCGGGGTACCTTTAAAGACACTTAGTAAAAGTGTTAGTAATAAATATGAATAAAAATAAATGAATCAAATAATAACTTAATAAATAAAAATTCGTCTTATGAACATGAGAGGCCTTGGAAATCGACGGTAATTTCTTCATCGGCCATTTTAACAAATTCTATCAAATCAATTCAACAAAATAATTAAAATAACAAATGATCTCCTAAAAGTAACTTCTGGCACTTTGACAATGGTTTTACAAATATTTTTTATTAAATTAAAGGCAAATCGCAGTGAACAAAACACGTGAACACTCATCAACACATAAAAATTGCTAAAACAAAATAATGATAAAAAAAAAAAAATATATATATATATATATATATATTTCAATAGCAATAAGAGGCAACTTCACCGAGTTTGGAGCTAAAAATAATAATATATTGATGAATATTGAAGCAACATTGACTAATAATTAACATAGGCAGCAACAAATGATAAAATAAGTAAGAACAACTAAACAACAAATAGTGAATTAGAGGAGTCATAGTGGCATTTGAGTGAAGAAAAACAAACCTAAGAAAAATCGGAAAATAAACCGTAACATGAACATATTTATCAAAAATCAATAACAATAGAAAGCTGAAAAATAGATAGAAACAGACACAAAAATGTAAAAAGAAAGCCACCGGAAGAGCTAATTGATTACGCCGGAGTGAGGAGAACAAAGGGCAAGTATTGTTGTTCGTCGAAGAGGGGTTGTTTTGCTACTATTGTGGTGGTGGCTTGCTGTTGTTCGTTGGTTGCTGGTGTTGTTGGTTGCTGCCTTCGCTGGAGAAAATGGGGGTTTTTTGGTGGCTTGGTTTGGGTCGAGTTGATGGTGGGTTTGGGTGGTTCGCCGGATTTCGCTATTTGGTCGGAGTTTGGGGTGACTGGGGGCTGCTTGTTTGGTCGATTTGGAGTGAAATTTGATGGGGTTTTGTTTGGTGGTTGGTGGCGTTTGAGAGAGCTGCTGTGGTTGTTGGTTTCAGGCGAGGGAGAAGAGAGATCTGGTGGCTCGTTGGTTGTTCAAAAGCTCACCGGAAAAGGGTTATGGGTGGCTTGGAACGGGTCTGGTGAGGGCTGGTCGGATTTGTTTGGATTGGTGGCTGTATCGCCGGAAAGAAAGCAAAAGAATGTAAAAACAAATGGGTTTTTTGGTGGTTTGGGTGGTGTTCCGGTGGATTTGGTGGTTGGTTGGAGAAGAAGCAAAAGAGGGGAGGAGAGTTGCCGGAAAAAGAGGAAAAAATATGGAACAATGGGGTATTTTGGGTGGTGGACTGCCGGATTCCTGCGAAACTCCGGTGAGCTTGTTACCGAAAAATTATGAACACTAAAAGAATTTATTATACACTAAAAATATGAAAATTACCCCTAAAATCTTATCCACCCCCTAATTTAATGATCAAGTTATTGCTTAAATAGAAAATTGAAAACCACCAATAGTACAATACCACTATCTTAAACCGTGGGTCAAAACCACCGGTTAATAAAATATCTGTGCATGAAATCTTATCCATATTTGAATGAATTTCTAGACTGCGCAAAAATATCAAAATGAATATTAACAAATGTAACGAATAAATGAATATTAAAAATTTAACGAATGTAACCCACGACATATAAAAAATGTAATTTAACAAAAAATAATGATTTAATCAAACAAAACAAATATTTGAACATATTCAAACGGGTTGTGACCAAAAAATAATGTAAACAAGATTAACCGATAAAAATCCTAATATTTTGAGAAATAAGGATAATTATCAACAAATTGCATTAAAATTGCAAAACATGTATTTTGAATTATTTAGCAAATAAAATATTTTTAAAATATTAACTTAGAAAAATATCAAACCAAAATTTGGTGTCAACAGGAACATGGTTTACTAAATGGTCATTTTTCTAGAAATCTGACAATTGTGTCAACAATTGCCTTATTTTCTTTAGGACAGTAAAATAAATCTTCTTCTATTCTTTTGGATATCCAATTAACACATACACACATCCCATTCTTAATTCCAATTTGCTTATTCTTCCTCTCAGCACATGTGTTGGACAATCCTATATCTGAACATGTCACAAATTAGACGTACGTCAAATCCAACTAGTTCTATAGTTGTCCAAGGTACTGATTTGAAAGAAATTAAATTTAGAATGTGATATGTAGTTCTTAGAACATATCCCAAAGAAACAAAATAGCTATGAATAAGTCAATCATTAATGTTATCATTTTCATAAGAATCTATTTCTTTTCTCTTTTACACTAATCTATTATAGAGTGCCTGGTGTAGATAATTTAAATGCAATTATTCTATATGATAAGTGACTCATCAGCTCTGCAGAGAGGTATACATCACTATAATCAGATTATAGTGGCTTTATATATTTTTCATTATGTTATTTTAATTTCGGTCTTAAATATTTTGAGTTTATCAAGACATTCAAACTTACAAAACATCAAAAATATATGTTCATATCATGAGTAACCTTCTAAAAATTTCAGAATACTCAAATTCACCTCTTGCCTGAATGTTCATTTATCGCACAAATCATAATAGATTAATTCTAACTTATCATTACCTCTATTTCCTTTTTAAGAGGAAAGGTCTCTTAGTCATTTTTCCTTCTAAACAGGACTCATATGTTGGTAGTGACTTCACTTTCAATGAACTGTTATGTCCATCCTTTAACCAACCTCGAAGTTCTATCCAGAATAAATGACTTAGACACTAGTGTACAGATAAGTTTCATTCAATTTAAAATATATTTTCTCTTATGAGGTAGATTAATATTATTCAATTCATAAGAGATAATACTAATAAGAAATTCACGCATCAATATACCACAAGAGATAAAATATATTCATCAAACTCAATAATAGGAGAGTTATAAGAGAAATATATTAAGTATTCATCTCTTATCTAGTTAGAAACTGAAAATAATTCCTTTTAACATAAGGTACATGTACAATGCATTCTTTCAATTAATATCTTATCTCTATCGAAAGAAATTCTTAAGTAGTACTAAGTGGGTCTGCAAAGTCTATTGAGAATTTGAGATACAATTTATTAAATAGATCATAATATGTTGAATAATCCTAAATAACAAAATTCAAGGCTCATTTATACATATATATCCATGCATCTCAAATAGCCAATCGATGGGATTGGAGAACTACTCATGCAATATACGTGTACAATGACAGACTATTCACTCCATAAACTTATACAGACCTAACTCAGATGGAGAGTCTACTGTTAGTTTAAGTTAAGTGCAAATCCTCTAGTTACATTGATCCAATCATATATTACTCAGTTTAGGAGAGTTAATACAGATTATCAAAACTAGCGATTAAATACATAGTGACTTGTATAAATTTCATCCAATATGGAGGAAGGTCTAAGCCAGCACATGAAACTAATATTTCACAATTATTTAATCTTGGCAATCAAGGGAGGGATCCCTATAACCAAATATGACCAAAAACTCATATAAGGATCCCAAAAAATATTTCTTACTAGGTCGTTCTTATGAATCTACCAAATTCCAGATCAATCAGAGTCCCTTTTTTCGAATTCCAAAACTATGATCAATTTGGTTGAAAATGTTGTTTGGCCAAATTAGAATTTAAGATTTTTCCATTCAATAACTCTTATCACATATCATCATTTGTGAAATAGATACACGAATCAAGAATATAGAACATAATTCTAAAAATTATTTACATTATCTGAGTACTATTTTCCAAAAATCAGCATGTTTATGTATACATTGAATATTAAAATTCAAAACACACCTCATAGATATCCATGCATCTTGAACGATAATTTTGATGAAAAATAGCTACTCATACAACATACATATGTGGCGTCAGATATTCACTATAATAAATTTAAAACAAAAGCTAACTCAGATGGAGAGTATACGTTAAATTAAACCAAGTGAATATCAATATTCCTAGATCAATTGATCCAATCATATATTACTCAGATAGAGAGAGTCAATACATATTATCAAAACTAGAGATCGGATTAAATCTAGTGACTTGTATTAATTTCATCCGATATGGAGAAAGGTCTAAAACCAACACATGAACTTAATAATTCACTAAAATTTAGTCATGAAGACCACAGAGAACAAACTCTATCACCACTATAACAAAGTCGAGTAATTTTTTCGTTAAAATTAATTTTCAAGATACAAAAAAGTATCTAAAAAAATCATGTAAACGACCTCAAATTGCCAAATCACTTCATAGCTATGATTTTTAGTTTGATTGTTTCCGATGTGCCTACCGAATTTCAGATCAAACAGAGTTCAAAAATACTATTTATCTCCAAAGTTATGATCAAATTCAGATTCAAATGATTTAAGGAAAAATAATCAGATCTATGTCCTTATCTTATATCAATTCATGTTAAATCATCACGTGTAATCATTTACCACATTTAACATAAACATAATTGATATAAAGAATGACCTTATCATATTCAAATCAAATTTTAATCCGACAAACTAACTAAAACCCATCTAAATAATTTTTTATGGAACCATCAAATTTCAAGTCAATTAGATATCAAAAAATTCATGACCACCTAAACTATGACCAAATTTGAAAAATAATCATTTTAGACATAGTTAAATATTAAAATAACTTGATTCAGATTTTCATTCTCTTTTTATAATTATCTCATGAGCATGAAACATACATTGTGTTCCACCTTTGGCTAAGACACTCAATACCTTCTTATAGCAAATTATTCTCTAAATTAATACACTTGAGAATCCAAGATATTATGTTTCTCTCTTTTGAGTGAAAGCCTCGATATCTCTTCTCATTAATTAATTAAGCATTGCTAGTATTTTAAGGTAAATCACCATTTACGTAAATAAATATTTACCACTAATATTCACTTAGAATAATTTATACATGATTCATTGAGGATGTTCTAATGACTCAAATAAATAGACCATTTTAGTGAATCCTATTTATTAATCATAATTCTCAATTCATGTATTGCAATATATATTATCACATGTATAAAGTCTGAAGAATTTTCAATGATTTCAAATAAATAAACCACTTAAGTGATAACTATTTATTAATCACAAAATTCTTATTTTATACTGTCACGACCCAAAATTAGTCATGAGTGGCACTCACACCTAACCTCCTAGGTGGGAGAACCAACGAATCCAAACCCCAACTTATATTAATTGTTCAACAACAAAATACAACCATAATGCGGAAGCTCACAACTTAAAGTAAACAATAAAAGAAACATTTAGAGTTTATTACATATTATCCCCAAAACCTGAAAGTCATCACATCAAGGACATCTATTCTCAAAATATCAAGTCTAAGAGTATTAAAGATATCAAAATAAATAAATAGGACAATGTATGTCCGAAAGCTAAAGACATCATGCCATGACCGAGAGAGAATCCAACACGAGCTAGATGAAATAGCTCACCCTGAATTCTGATGTGCTGGAGACGGACTAGAGCTGAGGGCGAGTCGAAGTCGGTGGTACACTCGCTGCACTCCACAAAAGGAAGACGAAGGAAACACAAGTAGGGATCAGTACAAGGCAATATGTACTGAGTAGATATCATCGGCCGACTCAAAATAGAAACTGATATGCATAAAGTAATAGTATAAAATCAACTATAGCACGTAGCAGGTGGCAAGCAACAAATCACATGAACAAGTGACAACAACACTAAATCAAGTACACAATCAGTCAACAATATCAAGAACACACACGAGGACTTAGGCCTCCACACCACACTCTTTTGGGAAATGAGTTCTTTGAGATTTAGTATATTAAGTTAATTCAATATGTTTTTCTTTAATGTTACTGTGTCGGAACGTGACACCCGATCCAATAACACCGTGTCGGAACGTGACACCCGATCCAATAACACTGTGTCGGAACATGACACCTGATCCAATAATACCGTGTCGGAACGGGACACCCGATCCAATAATACCTTGTCGGAACGTGATACCCGATCCATTAATATCGTGTCGGAACGTGACACCCGATCCATTAATACAGTGTCGGAACGGACACCCGATCCAATTATATCGTTAATTCATTTGTCATTATTTATCATCTCTTTCCACTTCCTTATCAATATTTCATTAAGCCTTCTTTATTCAAGGCATCACTTTAATAAAACAAGTTTAAGATTATATATTTCGCGGTCTTGGGATTACAGACCATTCACAACAACACATGAATCATCCAAACCACAACAACCAAGTACATAGAAAATTTCACAATATTACTCAATGACTATCAATCACTATTAAGAGTCTATCTATCACATAGAATAAACCATAACCTACCTCAACCGAAAAATAGAAATCAAGCAAGCTACTTCTCCAATGCTTTTCCTTTCCTCAATGCTTCCGAACGTTTCCAATCTATGAAGTATGCATAATTTGTAAGTTAACGAGTCTATAGACTCCTCTATTACTATAGGTCTATCCAAGACTAAAAATTTACCAAAAAGTCATAGAGTACGGGATCTATAATCAAATTCCTAAATTTTGATACCAACTAATATATCAAGTCTTATATGTTTCTAATTTTTCAAGCCTAGAATTAAGTCTTAATTCCTCCGAATATCATAACTTTAATAAATTTCCTCAAATACAATATACCTAATATTTAATTACATATCTCAAAATATCAAAACTTGAATCATAATATGATAACTAAAGAAAATAATTTATTGTTAAGGATTGAAACCAACTGGTTATCAAAACTAGTGGCGACAATCATAAGATAAAAAATACCATCATAAACCCAATTATCAAATTCATTGGCAATCAATGATTGGCCATGTCCTTTATGTCAAAATAAACAACACCATGTACTTTCTCTCTTCTGCATAGTCACCTCATGCAACCATTACAATTTTCTTTCTCTTTTTCACAACTCCAACATCATAATTGCAATATGTCCTCTATTCATCATCACAACATATATATTAAAAGTGATTAGGACCTACCGCATGCACTCGTATCCTTTCTCGTCTTTCAATTACCAATACACCAAAAATTAATACTAATCATTCTTACACCACCGTTTTCCAAACCCACATATATAATAATAATATAAATCTCACCCCTACTATTATTTAAGAACATTGAAGATTCAACAAGTATTACCTGGGTGTCGTTTTCCCTGGTAGACGCCACATGCAGTGTTTTCTCGTCTGAATTTTCTTTCTTCTACAGATTATTTTCTACCCTAATTATTTAATAAGGCTAATATAAAAGTGATAAAAGTGGCCCACTACTAATTTTAATGCTATTTTCTTTAACCACCAACTAAATTAATCATTAAAATTTCCCCATTAGTTATATACTTGGTTGTGAATAGTACCAAAATGTCCATTTAAAATCTATCGAAATAATCTTTTATGAAATAAAAGTTCTAGTACCCAAAACGACCTAACGGGTCGTTACATATACAAATTGATATATATGTAATGAATAATATGCTCAAATAATTATTGAACAAAAAGAAAAAAAAATTAATCCAATTGACCTGAATAGTGACTGTCACCGCCACTTAATAAGCTTTGGAATCAACAATCAATTAAGAACAAGTATTATAAAGTTAAAAAATACTTCACAATCAGTTCAATGATTATTTATTCATCAACAACCTCTATGATTCCCTTTCTTATCAAGCTTTGCAAATTTGATGGATTAATAAGAAACAAACCTCAAAAAAATTGCAACTAGCCGCCGATAAGAAAAATAAAAAATCAATTACATGTGCAGAAGTTCTTACTGCCACATACTACGTGAACAAAAATTGGACACTTAATTTTCTTTTCACGGAAAATAAATTAAGAAAAATAGGTCACCGCCACCACTTCCTTTTTTGTCTTTGTTTTCAACAATATACCAATCAAATCTCGTGAATTTTATGAATTTGTAAAGCTATTTTGAAACCAAAATCGCCACAAACACTTCATAAACTTTTCACATTTCTTGCAAAATATATTTCTCAAGATATATACGTTAGTTATCTATAAAGATGTAAGCATGACTCTGATACCAATTATTGGAAAATTATATGCACAGCGGAAGCATATCAGAATCATACAACTTACATGAATAATAGATAACCCATAGTTTATGCTATAACACATAAAATCATGCTAGAGCACATAAACTTTCTTAAATTTAATTCAAGAATTACCTCTTGAAGCGTGAGGAGATACCTTCAAGTGAATCCACAAACTAGTCCACGAGCTAGAACCCTGAAGCGAATCCACAAGCTAGTTCACAAACTAGACGATAGTTATGCGGTCTTCTACAGTGATCCCAAGTTCACTACCGAACTCTCTCAATACTTGGGTGGGCAAGTATTGTATAGAAAACTTATCTTCTTTCAAGGGTTAGAAGAATCCCTATTTATAGAGATTTCTTCCTAGTCCAAGGAGGAGAAGAAAAAGACATGTACTACCCCTTAGGGGTGGACATGGTATGGTATATACCGAATTACCATACCATACCAAAATTTTTAATACCGTGATTTTGATATTATGGTATTTGGTGTGGTATATGGTATACATTTTAATTTTTTTTGGTATTCGGTACGGTATTTGGTATTTAGAAATAACATACCAAAATACCGAATACCATACCGAAGTATATAGTTACATAAATAGCATATATATATTATTAAAATACTAACAAATATGCAACCTAGTATTAGTATAAACTAATTGTTTAGAAGTTAAAACTTTGACTACTCTATTTTGATTGAAATGTATTTGAATTGTAATTGATTAACAAATGGAGTTGGTTGTACTTTATTTTGCATATGTATTTCTACATGTGTAATGTGTTAGTATGATACGATTGAGACCTTTTTTAATTATCGAAATTATAATACGCTATTATACAAGTATATATTAGTCGAAGTTGAATAAATTATGGTTACCGATTTTCATACCGTAGAATACCGAAACCGAACTTCAATATATCGAACCATACCGAATTAAATTGGTATGGTAATGGTATAATGTTTTAAAAATTGAATACCGAAATTATGGTATCAAAATTTTCAAATACCATGCCCACCCCTACTTCCCCTTTTACCTAGAATAGAGAAAGACATATACTTCTCCCTTTCCTTAGAATAGAAAAAGACATGTACTTCTCCCTTTCCTTAGAATAGAGAAAGACATATAATTCTCTCTTTTCCCCTTAGAATAGAATTCAGAGTTCTAGTTAAATATGGGCACGGTAGGGACCACAGAATTAATTATTGAGGCTTCCTATTATGGAAATAATTCCAAATAAATAATTTGAATTATTCTTACTATAATAAATTACAAATTATTCCACTAGAAATTCGTAATTGCACTCCTCTATTTGTATTTCGAAATTCCCCATTAAAAACTTATGTAATTCCCCATATTAAGATTACATATACTAATTAATACTATTTTTAAAAGTTACTATAAATATAGTTGTTAGATTCCGAAAACTTTCAGTTTGATCAAACAAAATCTTTAGAGACCATCATCAAAAAGTTCCATAAATTACAAGAAAAATAAAGAAATTAATGGATCGTCATTTATCAAACAACATATGGGCTAGTGCTAGATTGAATTCCATTCTTCATATACTCTTTCATTGTTGGCACATTTTTCCCATGATACCATTTGGCTTCTTGAAAATAAGCCCTCACCAACTTTTTCTTCTGAAATATATATAGTTAAGGTAATTCAAACGTTTAATTCATTGAATTATCAAATAAATAATTACATTAATATTATTTGCCACTTAATTACCGCAGTTAGAAAATAGTTGACTCGAAATGACTTGTTCTCCTTCGTCAACTCTTTCATTACTTCACTGAAAACATCTAGTAGAGCACGATAAAAAAGCTTCATACTTGACGGTAGTTGTTCTGCACTGTCAATGTTCCACCTACGTTTAAGTAAATTATTTCAAAATTTAGAATGTTGTTATTCTTTCTGAAACGAACGAAAAAGGAATGTTGCCTCGTAAATTGAAATAGAGAGAATGTGATTGAAGTTGCAAAATAAAAATAAAAATACTACCTTTCAATTGCGTTTGTGAGGAGAGTAAGTTCATGTAGTGTTCCATAGGTATCATAGATGTCATCAGTAATCGAAACGAAACATAACACTTTGGTTAGTATATTCCTGCAAACCTTACACTACTAGAAATTAGACCTATTGCAACCCTTTTCTAGCAACCGTTATATAACTGTTGCCACAGACAATCTATTGCAACAGTTATAACCGTTGTAATAGACTCTCAACTCTATAAGGACCCATGAAAAAATTAACCGTTGCATTAGTTTAATTATTGTTGCCATAGATGGTTTTTATTGCAACAGTTAGGTTAATGGTTGCAACAGATACCTCTATTGCAACGGTTCTTGCAAAAAATTGGATATTGCAACGATTATGTTTTCCCTCTTTTTTTTCCCTCATATTTTTTTCTTTTTTAAAAAAAATTAATTTCTCTCTTCAATTCAATCGTTCCCTCCCCAATCCCAAAACATGTTTGTATCTTATTCCCACTACCCCACGTATCCAACCATTACCCCTTCTTCCTTAACCATTATAATACACCTTTTGCATGTATTAAATTCATATCCAACTCTACATAATCAGCATTAGTTAAAGTGACAAAGTAATTAGATTTTATTTAGTTATTCCTATTGTATATTTGTTTTCAACCGTATAATGTATCTGAATCAATCCTTTAAATTTTTTTAGCCGATTGATTTTAGGGTTTTTACATTGTTTGAGTTTGTTATTTCTCCATTCCATTTTAATGACTCATAATTCAAAAAATAGTATAAAAGAATACAACACTATAAATAGATACATGAATTCATTATCTCCTTATACATGCTTAAATATAACTAATTATACATGCTACCCAAATTATCGCTCATTTGAGATACATATTATTTATATGAGATACACAATATAAAATCTCTAGACATTTTTCTCATGTATATGTACTACATTATTTTCAGGGATAATTGTTTAACAAAATATACACAAAATTCATTACTCTTAAACATGAGGTCGTTTAGTTGTCCGAGATACACTATAAAATTATGTCACATTTATTTTCAGTATCTGCTCAACATTATTATATTAGATACACGCATAATAAGATACACATGCTTTAAACTCCATTACTTTTAAACATTAGATCGTTACTTTAAATGATGTGATATAAATTATTTGTTCGAGATACATATTATTTCTCCGAGATACAGTCATATCGTCACCCCCAACTTGAACAATTGATGTATTTGGCTCAAACGCAATTTCACGATTAATGCTACATCCAAAATTGTGATCTTTTGTTGTTATGCACAATGGATATAACCTGCAATTTGTTTGACGTCTTTTCAATTCCATAAAAAACTTCATGCCCATCTCGTTTCAAATTTTCATTGGAGTTAGATTTGCCTTCCATGCATCGTGTATCTGATCTCCATCCTTTTTCGAGTACAATTGATTCCTAATTGTTTTGAAATACCATCCACTAGATCGTTGTAGTTTGCATTATCTCTCAAAAGTATTCCATCAATTCTATAATTTTCATATTCAATTTCAGAGACCCATGAACCGGAATGCCTCAACAATATTGTGATATTCGCCATTTGCAAAAGAAATCTCGAAAACTTTAAGATTCAAAAGAATGATTTGATGAAGAAGATGAAGTTCTCACTTTTAGATTAATAATTTTGATGCTATGAGTTGATATGATGGATCCACTAATTACGTTTTGATTGTTAATTTTCCATAACTTACTGCCGTAATTAAGGGATTAAGTTACAACAATTAATTCAAATTAATTAAAACATGTATCCCGTCCTTTAAATTCTAATATAGTCATGTCTCTTTTGTCTTATTATCCATGTATCTTACGAACGAAAAATGGTATATGAAGTAATATTGAAACCTAACGGCTTATTATACTGTAATTGTTACTCAATTATAGTATACATGATCTAAAGAAATATTTCTTTTTTGAGCCACCATTAAGATTTTGTCCTTTATATTAAAAAAATTATACAGCCTTTGAAAAATCTCTTCTATGTTCTAATGTTTACCCTATTTTATAAATAAGTTATTAGATTATATCTAATATTTGCGATAACTTACAAAAATTTTGAACGTCCACTAACGTCTTCTCATATACAAATCCCTTGAATTGCGGCATCAAATCTTGTCTAGCTTTTCTCTCTCTTTTTGTCCTTTTTTCTCCTAATTTCCTTTTCCTTTTTCTTTTTTTTAATTTGTTTTTCTCTTTTTTGTTTCTTTCTCTTGTTAAAAATAAAAAATAAGATATATAGGTAAGAAATATTAATCATTTATTTTGAATTAATATAATATAAAAAATTAAATAATTAGATCATAAAAAATAGATTATGAACTTATTTATTAAAATTTAAATTAATAAAAAAATATTTTTATGAAAAAAAGGAAAATAAAAAAAAATTACATCTAAATTTGACTCTATTTTTCATAAAAAATAAAATTATTTGAAAACAATATAAATTAAAATATCAAAATCAAATCAAAACTCTATTTGTTGTAGTTTTATAAATTAAAAATAAATTATTTTGAGAGATGAACATGCCCTTTATAATATATTGTCCGTAAATGATAAGTAGTATATATCATGCGAATATAATAGATAATCATTTTCTAAAGAAATCAGTCAGTCTTTTATGATACCTTGTTCATGGATACTATACCGAATTGAATAGTATTTTCTGATGGAATAATTAATCACCTGCGATACTCTACTAATATATGATATAGAATATGTGGGTATTAAAGAAGACTAAGAGCCTGTTTGGCATTGCTGTTAGCAGCCTAGAAGTATTTATTTTGAGAAAAAAACATTTTTTTTGAAAAACTAGGTGTTTGACAAACCTATAAAACTGCTTTTAAATGGAAGCAGAAGCAGTTTTTCTGCAGCTGGAAAGAAGCTAAAAAATTATATTTTAAAAAAAAACAGAAACAGAAATAGAAAATTATTTTTTTCAAGACTAAAATATCCCTTTCATATATATATATATATATATATATATATATATATATATTCTCTTATTTTAGAAGCAGCAGTTTAGTTGCTTCATGGTTCTAATTTTGTCCTCCTATACAAATAGCTGCTTGTGGTTTCCTGGTTGGTGCTTCGACATACGAGATTTTGGGTTCAAATCTTCATGTAGCACTAATTTTTTTGGGAATTCCATTTTCATTTTTCAACCTTTTAAATGACGTAAAAATTACTATAAATTTTTTTGGGAATTCCATGTTCATTTTTCAACCTTTTAAATGACGTAAAAATTACTATAAATCACAATAATTATTTTTCAGAGAATTCCATAATCATTTTCAGCCTTGAATTTGATGTATTTACTTTTTTCTGGACAATCAAACATCATGCTATTACCAGTTTAATTATTACTACACTTTGTTCCAATTTGATTTGCTACTGGTAGTGGAAAAATTGATTCAGCATGCATGAGAATATTAGAAAGATTTACAACTAATTCACACAGTGATTAAGAAATGAGTGACATAGTAATGTCTAGACACAAAAGATGGAGTAATAAATTAATTTCTAATACCATCATTTCCTTCTATTTAAAAGACATATAAGTATTAACACCTCTTGACACAAGTTAAATGTATAGTCTAATAGTTAATACGTTGCTAAAATTTCTTAAGGTCATGTGTTCTAATCCTATTAACCTCATAATTATATCAGGTAAATTGTAAGTATATGATATATATTATATGGGCATCATATAAAATTTACTTGTATTTTTTTAAGAAACAAAGAAATACTATGATATATATTATATGGGCATCATATAAAATTTACTTGTATTTTTTTAAGAAACAAGAAATACTATATAATAATAGTCAGTCAGTATATGATAATGTATAAATCATATAAGTATATATCATAGAGAAGTAGTGATTGTCTTTTCTTGAAGGAAGTCATTTATGATATTCTATCGGGAGTATTTTTTTTAAAGGAATGAACCAGTTCTTACATGGCTCATTTTTTATTAACTCATATCCGACTCGATCGGCTCATTTGTCACCTTTTAATACGATTAATCTCCTTTTAATTTTTGGTCATTAATCATTTATTAGTGCTTGTTATTGTTATTATACTAAGGATTTTCCCGTGATTATCGTTTTGGAAAGTGGCTTACGATTTACATATGAAACTAAAATCTAGTACTAGTTTCCATTTTTATTAAATTTGCAATCAAATATGATACTAAATTTTCGTACTACTATTACCCATTATTTGTTTTGCTTCATTTACACCTTGTTTGTTGTTTGCTATTGTTCTTCGTGTTTATCTTTATCATTTTTTCTGTTTTCATATTTGAATTTGATATACTTTACTTGTGCTGATAATCTATCAGAAAATAGTTTTTCTATCTTCACACAATAGAAATAAAATTGTATACAGACTTCCCTCCTCAAATCTCATCTTTAAAATCACATTGTACTATTTTAGTAAACTATATCTTCTTTTTTTGGTTTTCCATACCTGATATCCGGAGCCCACATTGGAGTCCCGACTAAATTCGAATCACATATTACAGAGCTCATTTGGGGGTGACGCTTCCAACAGAATTTTTTCCATAAATTGAACTTGAACCCAAAACCTTTGATTGAGGATGAAATAGTTTCACCACTGCACCACGACCATTTGTAAACTATATCTAATGCATCCTAGCAGATACCTTTTAAAAGGTTTTTATAACATGAGTTGAGTCAAAAAGTGGTAAAAAGGTCCAAGTGATCGTATTCCCACTATGGGAATGGTTGAAAATAAGCAAAATATCAAAACTAAGGGGCAGAGTACACAAAGACCTAATCTTATTAGGCCCCACATTGTTGCTTTCACTGTGCGCGTGGGTATTTAGCAACCAAATGAGAAAAGTAGTAATACTAGAACAAAAAATAGAGCAGTAAAGACAAGCTACTTTAAGGAATGTTCAGTTGAGTCCAACTGTGTTAACTCTAGATTCTGCCTTAGGATTATATATTATATTCATGTGTGTACCTGATTGCTTTTCTAGGAATATTTACGATTCGATTTTTTTTTTTTCAAAAAATTTAAATTAATTAAGTTAGTTGGAATGTTCATGATCCAAATTTGATAATAGGTTGAGACAGATCATGATCATCACTTGATGAACTACTATTTATAAGGCGATCGTTTAAGTTATGATCATTATAAACGGATAAAGAATTAAAAAAATGACTACCAATCTCATGGATAAAATGCGAAAGCGTTAGTCGAAATATGAAATCTTCCCATTCTAAAACTGAATGCCAAATATGAGTGAGTCGCAGCTCAAAAATACAATACTAAGGGCTCGTTTGGCCATAAATATACTTGAGAAAAATTTGGAAAATCAGGAGCTAGAGTTTGGCCATATAATTCGTCATTACTTGACAAACATATTTGGCAAACATGCAAGTTTCCAAGTTCAAGAAAAACTAGAATTTGGACCAAATTCTACTATTTGGGAATTTTTACAAATTTAAAAACTATCCCAAACTTTTATATTTTATAAAAACACCATCATTTATAGTTTTGGACTAAATTTCATTTCTAGTTTGTTATATAAAATTTATGCCATTATATTCATATTTTATGTAATTTTTATCTGAATTTACTCTCCAAAGTCACTGATCAGCTAAGAGGTCACCTCCTGCAACATTTGCACATACACAGTATTTGTGTGTCCAAAGAGCCAACAAAATCATCGACCCAACTTACCCAAATTCAACCAAGTTGTGGTTAAACTTTTCACTCACTTGGAGTCGATTTCTATAATTTTAATCAAAACGTTTTATGGCAGAATAAATTTTTTGATTGAATTTTTTAAATATATGATAATATACTTTCAAACACATATTAGATTGACTATATTTCAGTATAACCCTACCAAATCAATTACTATTATTTAAGAAAAAGAAATTAAGTATATTTCTTATCAAGTTATAAATGTACTTCAAAAAATTCATATGCATTATCCAAGAATTTAGTCATTTTTAAGAAACATAATAAAACTCCTCTTTAGAAAAAGAAGAAACCATGGAGGATGGTGAGGAGTGCTCGATCACCACATTCTTATTTTAATTTTTTCTTTAAAAAAGTATGATTAAATATTTAACCTTCAAACTTTCATCATCAAATTTATGTATTTCTTTTAATTTAAAATTAAATATACTCAATAAAACATCACAAAACCCAAAACCAAATCAAAGTAGGCGTACTAATTTAAAGACCAATAACACTATCTTCATATATCATACAATTTTCTCCACACACCACCAAAAGATGTGGTGCAGTGGATAGGGCTGCTCCTTCCTTAACTAGAGGCTGCACGAATGGACCTACGTGGCGCGAATTCGAAATAGTCGGGTTTCAATGCACCGGGTGAGAAACCGAAAAAAAAAAATCTCCCGTTTGCCTTAGAAAGAGTTCAACCCACTTGAAAGAGGAAAGGGAAATAGGCATAGTACCGGAAAGTACAGATTCGGGTTCATTCCTCAATCAAGCGCTACTTGAAAGTCAGGATAGATTCCACTCTCTGTTAGTACATACCTTGTTATTTAAGCAAGAACTCTTAATCGTTCGTATCCCATGCCTATAGGCTACTTCACTGAGATGATGGTTGGAGTTTACAAGCTGCTTTAATAGAAGCAAGTTAATAAAGATAGTTGAAAGTGCTAGCATAAGGAAGAGATTCTATGGATGGAAAGAGGCCCATAAGAAAAAATTAAAGTCTTATATTAAAACAGTTTAGGTATTTCCATCTTTGATCATCAAAAATACATAAAAAAAAGTCATTAATAAAAGCCTAACTAGTACAATTCCTTTACTAATTTTACATACGTATTCTTCAAAGAATTCGAAAAAAATAATTTAATAAGAAATTATAAAAAATAGTTATAATTATATTATACAATTGACGACCGTTGATTCTTACTAATGCAGTGCATTGAATCATCGCCATCACAAGGTAAAAATGAATTGGAATTTAAGGCAGTAAAAATCATCAAGACAAGTGATACTATGACTGATAGTGCAGACAAAAGCAACATTAATATGTGTGAAGCAGTATTCTTCATTTCTTGAGCATATTTAGTTGATGCCATTGCCATCACTGTTAAAGGGAAAGAATATGCCCACCATGATACATTATATTTCCTCATTGATCTCTTAAATAAGGCTGGTCTTGATACCTGTATGTACATTTTCAACAACAAATTAGGAAACAATACTTTTAGTCATATAATCATAAATAGAACATTACTTCTACATAGAAGCAAATATCCAAGCCGTTTGGTTGGAAATAAGTTGTTTCAGGATTAATTAACCTGAGATAAGTTATTCTGGGATAAGTTGTTTTATCATGTATATGAGATAACTTATCACATCACTTAAGGTATAAATGGTGAGATAAAATAATTTTAGGACTACCTAATACCTCCAACCAAATGCAGGATAAAATAATAGTCCTGTATTTTATCTCTGAGATTATTATACTTTATACCTCACAAACGAAGCTGTCAATTTATTTTTTTTAAAAAAAACTTTATTATTAATTCCAAGGCAGGAGCAGAGCTAGAAGCTCATATAGGGTCGATCCGAAATAACTTTTGCGCAAATAATGTATTTGTATAAAAAAATCTATAACACAATATATATAACTATTAAGTTTATAAATTAATTATTAGCATTTGAAATCATCATTCTAAAATTCAAAAACTCATAAAGATAAAGACCTACCTCCACTTCTGACTCGAGGGAAATCAAGCCCTCACTATAAGGAGGACAACAAAATTGAAGCAAATTTCATTTCTACCACTAACCAAGCACTTACTTTGTTGCGATTAGATAAATCTTTTAATATTTGATAAATTTTTTAATATAAATATATTATTTTTATAAAAATTACTGAATATCCGCACACAATATCCTAGATCCGCCATAAGACAAGTAGACAAGTCTTAAATCTTAGTGGTACATTAGGTTGACAAAAAGGGTCACAGTCTATTTAAGATGACGGTGACGGTTATGAATTGAATGGTTGGTAGGCAACAACATCATGCCGTACAATGGAGAAAGTGACATATACAAAATCTTGCAAATGCAAAAGCCAACTAGTACTCAAATTCTTATATGGTCAATTTAGACGGTCCACATCACTCTCTTTTTTTCTTTATTTTCACTTTTCTTTCCTTCTTTCAAAGTAAACAGACAAAAAAAGTTTCCTACTATATATAGAAAGAATAAACAAACACTCTTACCTATATTAACTTCAACAACAAAAACAAATTAAAAAATATTTGATTTGATTGAAGTTTTATATTTACTATGTCTAAAAGTAATAATTCTTTAATTCTAACAACAAGACTTAGATCCCGTTTGGATGAGATTTTAAGTTGGTCAAACTAACTTTTAAATCAGTTTTTAACTTATTAGAGTGTTTGACAATTATAAAAATAACTTAAAATAAGTCAAAAGTAACTTAAAATAAGTTAAAAGTTAAAAGTAGGGTGCCCCTACTTATTTTTTTTAACTTATAAATCATTCTACTTTGACTAAGTATATTACTTTTTTACCCTTAATTCTTTTATAATGTTAATAACTTTAAAGGTATTTCAAACATTTTGATAAAAAAAGTGATTTTCAACACTTTTTTGCCAAACACATCAATAAACACATAACTACTTATTTTTAAAATGACTTTAAAGTAACTTTTTAAAAGTTACTTATTTTAAGCCAATCCAAACGGGCTCTTATTTGAGAGCACAAGATTCAAAAGATATATTTATGGAATATACATATATTTGGTTTAATATCATAAAATTCAAAAATCTCACTTTTTTCTTAATTTTCTTGCACAGTATAAGAGGAAGTAACACCTTTGGTAACATTTTAAGTTTTAACCTTAAATTTCAATTTACCATTAATGATTACCATGTTATGTTACACTATCAAGTCATCTAAAGAATATTTACAAATAATCTTCTTAGGATGTGAGAATTTGTTATCGTATAAATAAGACAAATTACCGATTATAACAGATAAAAGTAATACCAATAGTATAAAAAGTAATTTATATTGTCACAATATATAACTTAAACTCCTATGGCTTTATAAATATCATGACATGTCTTTAAGTGCACTTTTAAAATGCTCACCAGTGAAAGGAAGAGGAAAATGGATAGGAAGAACAGCATCTTGGATGAAGAATCAAACTTTCCATAAATAGAATCCCATGCCAAGCTAGCCATGCTAGGAGCAGCTAAGAACAAGAAGAATACTGGCCTTAACATAGCTGGAATTGAACTACTTCCTGGTAACCTTTGATAAAGTGTCACAAATAACACTAAATAATGTGACATCCCAATTGCAAACAACAATAATGCACTCTCATTCCATCCCATTTGTGCAGCTGCCCTTGCTCCAACCAAATTCCCAATAACTGATAATTGACTAGTAGGGTTCGCGACTCCTGATAGAAAGCGCTTCCCCTTTGTAATCCATTGTCCATATATCTTAATATCTAGTGCTAATATAGGTACAATAAAAATCCACCATAGTACAAGAAAACAAACCCCTTCATGTTTCAAGAATGGGGTTGCTTGTAACAAAACAAGCCATGAAATCCAAGGGGCGTAAAGGTAATTTACTCCAACATGGTGCAAGAATTCTCGTTTCACCATGTCGAAATGAAAGAAGATACGAAGAAGATATAGTAAAGAGATTGATATTAACGACAATAACGCTAAAGACCATAGAAGAATGAAAGCTGTAGAAGGAAGCATTCGAAAAATATTTCGAATTTTATGAATATCGTCCGATGGTTCACTTAATGTTTTCCATAGTAACGCTTGGCTGCATAAAGAAAGGCTTATTCTAAAATAACCAGCATGAAATCTTCTTAATATTGATGAAAAATGGTTCTTTTGAGCTTCTTTGCTATCCATTATTTTCATTGGAAATTAATAATGAGTAAGATTCATAAGTGAAATGGGGGTATAAATAGGAAATTTTTTGGTTCAAATTAAAGTAGTACGACATTTTACGTAAGTAGTTTCGTTGAAGCATAGGTAGGAGAAAAGTCGGCTAATGCAACCATTGTGGACTTATGTGTGGTTCATGAGTTGTTTTTGAGTTCTTTACAGCTAATGGAGGGCCCCATTTTATCTAGTGAAAAATATCTAATTACTGATAGTTAGGTGTTGTTCTAATCAATGAACAAACAGTAATGGGAATTAAGATAGAAATTAAATCTACTTTTTGTTTTTTTCCATTTAGGTGTGTAGTGGATGATGATAATACTTGGTTCAATTTGGGTAATTAGGATAAAAAGGAACGTCGTCCTAGTAATCAACTAATCACAGTGCTGTTAAAATAATGACAAAAGTCCTACGTAGATGGTTAATGAGATGGGTGGACTTTTTATAAAGCTTTGGGCAATTCTCATATCTCTTTGAGCTAGTTTTTGGCAATATGTGAGTTACGTTAGGTCTAAGACCTAATTTAACATGGTATCAGAGCAAAAATGTGGGGTGTTAAAAAATTGACACAAATCCCACATTAATCTAGCTTTTGGAGTGTAATTTAAGTCTAAAATCTAATTTAACACGAGCCGGTTTAAATTTGTCTTCTCCTAAGAAGGGAAAATCAATTCAATAGGGGTTATGAATCCTCACGCACCAATTCTTATATGGATATGAGTTGTGCTGAATAGATAAGAATCCGTTCCTAGTACAATTTGATAGAATGTGGGTCATCAAAATTTGATATCGCATGTTCAAATTTTATGGATCTTGATTTTTTTTTTAGATCATATGAGAATAAAATAGATTCATAATTTTTTATAATAATGGAATTATAGAAAGGAGGAGATCAATAAAAAAGATATTAATTAATTAAAGATTCAATTGATCACCATGCTTATATAGTAAATATATGTATTTATGATCAATAATTCAGTCAAAGTAATAAGCACTAGTAGATCACCTAACACGAATCTAAATAAAAAAACTTTAGAGCCTATATATGAATTGATTAAACTTGTCAATTAAATTAACACTCGTAAGTCATAATGATCAACTTTATGAAAATTTTAGTAAATTCTCAAAAATTGTGAATTGATTGAATTTATCAATTAAATAAACATAATTCGAAAATGTCATCCATGAAGTATCTCTCTTATATATAGTTTTAAGTATTTTATATAACATAACATATTGTTATATGCACTGAACTTTCCAAAAATCATAGCATGTAAGGAAATTCTCTCAAAACAAATTCACTTGAGTTTTTATTTCTCTAATTGATAATGCATATCCATATTGGACTTCAACCCACGTCATGCGCTCAACAACTTGCATTTTTCTAAATAAGTGATTTTCTAGCCTTTTAAACTTGGTTAAAATAAATGTTTTTTTAAATAATCAAGAAGGTATCATTTTTTTTTCTTTTTCTTATCCTTATCTACTAAATTATCAACAAATTTCTAGAAAGTCATTATTAGCCGAATAAATTCTTAATTAATGGTAGGTTTTTGTAAATTGTAATGAATATTATCATTTTATATATGACATCAATACGCACTATATATCAGTGGTGGAAACACTCTTAACTAATAGCAACAGGTTGGATGCTTCCCTGTAATTCTTGAGTACTTCCATTATACTATTTGGCAATGAAAGTAATTGATGTCATATATAAAATGCATGTGTAGTACAGTTCAAAGCGTCTTTATATAACGATGTTATTTGTCTGAATATTTTTTAATTGCTATATTGAAATGATATTATGATTGTGGATATTTTTTTATTGTCATAGTAAAATGCAAAAAATACTCTAATGATTTTTCCCCCTTAAAAAACTTAATTGTTATAGTAAAATATTATTATGTTAGAATAGTTAGTATTATAAATATCTTGTGTCCCCCAAAAACGATTTTTGGACTAATACATAATTATCTCTTCTTCTTCTCAGTGCTTATTGAAAGTGATTTCGCGATATTATAGCATTTGGTAGGCATTTTTAAAAAGTTTTGCATTCGGTATGATATTTGGTATTTATATAAAAAATATTGAAATATTGAATACCGCATCAAAATATATACTACATATAAAAATTACATATATTATTATAATACTAACAAATATTAGTACAAAACTAATTATTTAAATGTTAGAAGTTTAATTTGACTACTCTATCTTGATTAAAATGTCATTTTTAGTTGATTGATTAACGAGGAGAATTGCTTGTGATTTCTTTTAAATATTTCTACATGTGTAAGCCGCAAGGTATACGTTTGATATAATTAAAATATTTTTTGAAAAGTCGAAGCTATAATTCTCTATTATATGAGTATATTTAAATTGAAGTTAACCAAATTATAATTATCAATTTATCATACCACATACAAAGTATCAAACTAAACTTAAAAATATCGAATCATATCATATTAATTTGATACTTATGATATGATATTTTTAAAAACTGAAAATTGCAATTACCAAATCGAAATTTTCAATATCGTACCCTTGACACCCCTATCTATCTCGACCATCAGTCCCTAATTCTGTCCCTGCGTCCCAAACATCAAGAAATCCCACCTTGACTAGGGTGACATTAGGCCCTCCTCTCAAATCACATGGTACATGGACAAACCTTGTTTCTTTGAGTGAATGTTCACATTGTGCCTTTGAAATTATAGTCATGATGATTAGAAACAGTAGCAAGCTCAACTTATAATTTTTTCCGTCACAAAATATTTGTCATATATTTTTTTTCAAAGAAGTCAAATAATATAAATTTTAATCAATATTTTAAGAATTTCTTTTTAATTATATTAATATGAGAAAATTTTCAATTTATAGTACTTTCTGTAAAAATTTTGTCGTTTTTGAATATCTAAATATTAATTTTAAAAATATCAAATTTAACTTTGAAAATAATTAGTTGAATTTGCTATTCAGAAATAAAATATGACAACTATTTTGAAACGTAAGTTCGGTGTGTCATTTTGGCCACGTTAGTCCGTCTTTAGCATGCAGTTGGCTTTTGCTTTACTGGTTGCTGGTACTGTGAAACACAACAAATATATATATTCAAATCACGTTTAGAATTTTGCACTGTAAAATGATGATAGTTTGTTTTCCTTCAACCATTGGACTTATCTTCAACTGGAAAATAGTATATTGTATTGGCTAGCTCAGTCACGTTTCAACGTGAAATGTTTGTGTCATTGAATTTTGACTATATTATTAATTTCTTAAATTTATCATGCATGATTTGACATCAAAATTGCAACTTGCTGGTACTTTTCACATATCTTCATTAAATTCCAATATTTTGACATATTTTAACTCCAACTTGTTGAGGCACTTTTCATTTATTTTCTAGATCACTAACGCAATTTTCAACATTAATTTAATCTGCGTTCTGACGTACATTGCTCTGACATTTTGTCAAGTTAATTTGTCTCTCGAATAAAAGGTTTTTCCATCGCAAATCAATGAAATATTTATGATATAGAACATGATTATTCTGATCATTTTCCACCGAACTAGATCAATTTGGAAAATGCATGGTGAAAAATAAATTTTCAAACTTCCTAATTTTTCTGTATGAAAACATTATTAGTTTATCTTTTCTAAATAATTCAATCAAATTATATGTGGGAACAATAGCCGACCATTTTTCAGTGGGAAAATAGTATTTTTTTTTCAGTAGCAATATATATACATATATATTTACGAATACTATAGGATTGAATAAGTACAGATTGTGTTAAAATTTTGTATTTTTTTAATAATACAAAAAGAATATTTTTTCTAATGACGCTATTTTGAGCTTTTAATACCTGAAATGTAGCAAAGATTTGGTAAATGGTACAAAAGTCACTTCAGTAAACTAGAATTGATATATGTTTTTAAAATTATTTAGATAATGCGTTTGTAAACTTACTACAAGGTGAATTTGTCTCATCACGTGCCATATATATTAGTAGTATGTTTACTTGTTTTATTTTTCAAGTTACTCATGATTTACTATATATTTTGGACAACTATTTCTGATTTTTTCTTTGTTGATATGAAAATGATATAGTTAATCACCTTGATTTTTATCAATAAATCTTAATTATTTTGTGTAGTTATGTGATAAATGAAATTACTAATTAACTCATAACTAGTCCTAGAACTAAAAATCATTTTATGTCTTAATCAACTTTTGAACTACTTCGTCCATTTGCAACTTTACTTTTTCTTTGTTGACGGATTCAATGCACCATCAGTGATGCTCTTTTTCGTGGGATTCGGCTCGTTTTCATTTCTCTTTTCTCTATTTTTTCTAAGTTGTTGATTGAATTGAGAACACATAATATAGATTAAATTTAATAATTAAGATTTAATAATTAACAAAAAAAGTCTCTAACTATGATTTAGATGATAAATACATAATTTTAAAAAGTCTCTAACGAGCGTCAATTGTATAATTGTTTGATGAAATAAATCAATTGTATTATTATTTATTGTAATATATTTTTGGAAATTTTTTAAAAACATATCGTCAACACAACATATTGTACCCATGTAGCAATATTTTCAGTTTATACCATTCATAACCAAAAAGATTTCTTTTGCAGCCGTGTTTATACAATATTATTCACTTACGGTAATTAAGTAATGTATTAACCTTGTACTTCAAAAATTGAGTTTTCGTCTCCTACAATAACTTCATTTGATTGGTACGTAGTTGACATTTTGAATTAAAAAGGAAATTTTTTTTAAAAATTTAATGTCCAACGCGATATATTGCACCAACGCAGCCATATTTTTAGTTAAATCGCATAGCTAATTTATTTTTTTTTGCAACAATATTTATACATCCCGTATATGTCAAAGTAAATTAACTTCTTACTGTACACAATTTGTATCTATTTTTTTTGGAAACTTTCAAAAATAACAAACATTAGGCCTTAAATAGGACTCTATAGCTATAGTTTGCTTAATTATGAATAATAGAAAAATGTTAGGGGAAGAAGAGGAGTGAGGCGAGTGAGATCTAGGAGAGAGGAGAGAGGAGAGAGTATATTTTTTCGCGGATTTTGGAGGAAGAAAATATAAATATAAATTGATTTGTATCAAAAATACAAAATGAATACATATTAAGAGGAGAGAGGCGGGGAGAGAGAGGCAAGCGAGATTGAGAGTGAGACGAGAGAGGATTGTATTTTGATGGTGTAACATCAAGTTGCTTTTGATGATGACAACGAGAACCAGGTTCATCGAACTCAGTTGACAAGACATAACACAAAGATGGAAAGCATGAAGTAACAGCATTATCCTATCCTATGCAAACTAGGAATGCGTGAAGAAAAGGCAAATTGTTTAAAGACAGAATTCCACGTTAACAACGAAAAAGGACATAAAAGAAGGAAAGTTTTAAAAGAAAAAAGAAAAACCAATTCAATAAGGAAGTCTTTCCATATAGAATTTGGTTAAGCCTAAATCTCTATAAAAGGACAAGATCGAGGAAGGAAAATTCAATTCTTGCAAATTCACAATCGAGAGAAAGTTTTAGCAAGCAGAGGCAAGTTCAAGCATTCAAGAAAGTTGAAGTTAAGAAGTTCTAGAGTTAGGATTTCTTTTGTAGTGATTTATTCAAGAAGTGGGTTTGACTTCTTGAAGAGTTGAGAGAATTGTTCAAGAAGTGGGTTTGGCTTCTTGAAGGGTTGAGAGAGTTGTTTCAAGAAATGGGCTTGGCTTCTTGAAGAGTTGAGAGAGTTGTTCGAGAGTTGGGTTTGGATTCCTGAAGGGTATAGTCGACGATTATAGCTAATCGTTGTAGAGTTAGAGTTGTTTGAGTTAATTCTTTGATTATTAAGTTGTAATCTTGAATTGAGTAATAAAACAAAGGTTTAGTTTTTCCTTCCCTGCAAAGGAAGGTTTTAAACAAATAACTGTGTGTTATTGTGTTACAAGCTTTACGCTGACTACTTATTCAAGAATCAGGTTCTTGTATAATAAGGCAATGTTCTTTCAATTGGTATCAGAGCAGGCCTTTTCAGTAAAAGACTTACATCTTGAAAAGGATAGATAGCTGCACCACCCACACCACAAGAAGGAGCGTCTCAGACACGTCCACCACTGTTCAATGGAAAATACTATGGTTGGTGGAAGAATGCATGATTGATCACCTGATAGGAGAAAATCCTGATTTATGGGGAGTTATCCTGGATGGACCAACTATACTCATGAAAACTGCGGTAGATGGAATCACAAAGGTTCCCAAGGAAAGAAAAGAGTGGGATGCAGCAGATAAACTTGCCATTCAAAACAATGCTAAAGCTAAAAAGATTTTGATATGTGGGATAGGTCCTGATGAATACAATCGAATTTTCTCATGTCAAGATGGAAAAACTATTTGGGAAACATTGCAAACTGCTCATGAAGGAACAACTCAAGTAAAGAAATCGAAGATTGACAATCTTAATAGACAATATGAGTTGTTTCGAATGGCAGAAGGTGAAACAATTCAAGATATGCATACCAGGTTCACTGCAATCATCAATGAGATCTACTAATTAGGAGAGGTTATTCCAAATGGAATAGCAGTTCGAAAACTACTTAGTGTTCTTCCAGAATCATGGGAAAGCAAAGTAGAAGTCACTGAAGCACTAGATCTAGGCACCCTAGCTCCAATGGATGAACTTATCGGAAATCTTATGACCTATGAACACAAGAAAAATCAAGAAAAAGAAATTGGAGGAAAAAGGAGAGAGAAGAACCTGGTGCTAAAAGCTACAACACACGGAGGATGAAAACATTGCTCTAATGACTAAAAGATTCTCTAGGATGCTGAAAAAGGGACAAGCCTTTCAGAAAAGGAATTCTCAAAAAGCTGCAGACAACTCAAAGGATCAGGTTTTTCACAAGTGTGGAAGTCCAGATCACTTCGTCAAGTTCTATCCACTCTGGGCTTTGGAAAGCAAAAGAAATGGATCAGAAAAAGGAAAGAAATCCAAAACTGACAAGTTCATTCCCACAAACAGACGAATGAGTAAACAAGAAGCTGATCTCTCAATGTAAAAGGCATTTGCTGCAATGGGGAATATGTCAGAAGGAGAATTAGATGATGAAGACCCTGAAAATCAGTAATTACTTGCAATTGAGAAAGACAACTATGATTTTCTTGCACTAGTCGCCATAAGTGAATCTGATGAGGAAAGAAGTATCTGTAAATCTGAAGAGACAATTCAGGCTCTAATAGCTGGATCAGATTTTGAAAAAGATGAAGAATACAACGAAAAACTCCACGGTAAGTTTTCATCAAATCAAGGAAAATCTTAACTCTTACTCTGAAAAGGAATTGAACCATTAATGTGCACTCTTATGGATGCATACCAATTAAACTATGTCAAAAATGAACAAATAATAGAAGACTATGCATTATTAAGAGATGAGAATGAAAACCTTGAAAAACAGAATCAGTGTCTTCAGGAAAAACAAAGAGAACTAACTAGTAAGTTACTTTCCATAACTAAAAGGAATGACGAGTTTCAGAAAGAACTTCACAAAGCTAAAAAGGAAGTAGAGTACAATATGCGCTGGACCAGGTCCTCCATAATACTCGATAACCTTCAAAGGGTCAATCACCTACTAAGCATGGAATATGATTCAATAAAAACTCCTCTCAAACTGAGAATCCTAACATAGACTGCTTGTGCTCTCACTGTGGATTAACTAGGCATAAAATCTACTCATGTCATAAAATTTTTATAGCTCATAAGGACAATCTGCATTTTCTTGGAAAAATGAGTAAGGTAGTAGTTACCAATAAAGCACATAAATCTAAGTCTCTTCCTAGATGGGGTAAAAGGAATCTTATTCATCCATTTTCTAATAAACAGGGACCCAATTGGATATGGGTGCCCAAAACTAACCCTTGAATATTTTTTTTTGCAGGAATCAATGGGAAGAAAAAGGAAGCAATGGTACTTGGACAGCGCATGCTCCAGACATATGACTGGTGACAAAAATAACTTTCTCTCACTGTGCAACTTCAATGGCAGGAACGTAGCTTTTGGCAATGGAAAAACTGGAGAAATACTAGGGATAGGAAAGGTTGGACGAAATCATAGTCAAGCAATAGACAATGTGTACTATGTTAAGGGACTACAACACAACCTGCTAAATGTGTCCCAAATGTGTGATAAGGGAAACAATGTAGTGTTCACACCACATGAATGCAGAGTAGTGAATGCAGTATCCGAGAAACTGGTGCTTACTGGAAAAAGGCATAATAATGTATACAAAACTGACATCATGAGCCCTGAGGAGTACTCACTCAAATGCCTTACTGTTGTAGATGACAATTCATTGCTCTGGCACAAAAGGATGGGCCACATTAGCTTCTCAACTATAAATAAACTCATCTCGAAGGACCTGGTGAAAGGACTACCATTGAAGAAACTCAATGATGAACAAGTCTGTGGAGCCTGTGCTCAAGGAAAACATGTAAAATCCTCCTTCAAGCCGAAGATGATGGTAAGTACAACTAAACCCCTGGAACTACTCCATATGGATCTATGCGGCCCAATGCGTGTACTAAGTAGAGGGGGGAAAAGGTATATCTTTGTAATAGTTGACGACTACACCAGATTTACCTGGACCATATTTCTTGCATCAAAGGACGAAACATATGACATGTTTGAAATTTTCGTGAAACTGGTTCAGAAGAAATTCAACTGGGAAATCACCTGCATTCTCTTAGATCATGGACTAAATTTTGAAAATTCAAAGTTTCTGGAATTTTGTGCTACACATGGAGTTGACCATAATTTTTCGGCACCAAGAACACCACAACAGAATAGTGTAGTTGAACGTAAAAATAGAACACTGGAAGATATCGCACGAACTATGCTGATAGGAAGTAATCTGCTAAAATCCTACTGGGCCGAGGCAGTAAATACGGCGTGCTATCTCAATAACAGGTGTATAATCAGGTCAGTTTTAAATAAAACTCCCTATGAATTATTAAAAGGCAGAAAGCCAAATCTAGCACATCTTCGAGCTTTTGGATGCATCTGCTATGTTCATAACAACGAGAAAGACACTTTGGGAAAGTTCGATGCCAAGAGTGATGAAGGAATCTTTCTTGGATACTCATCACAAAGCAAGGCATACAAAGTACTTAACAAGAGAACAAATCGGGTAGAAGAAAGTGTGCATGTTATCTTCGATGAAGGAAACAGTCACACTAAAGAAAGCCCGGAAGATGAGTTGCAGGATACAAGTATAATCAACTCGCAACAAGATGAAGGAATCAAGACAGACGAAGATCAAGAAGATAAACCAGGTGCTGCGACAACTCCAAAGTCACCTGAAACAGATGACACTGTAGACCAAGGAACTTCTACTGAAGCAGGCCCATCGTCATCAACCAATGCTCATACTATTCAACCAGGAAACTGGAAACATCAAAGCTTACACCCAGTCCAAAATATTCTTACTCCCTTAGATTCCGGGATTCATACAAGATCTAAGATAAGGAACATGTGTGCATTCTCGGCTTACCTATCCTTGATCGAGCCAAAGAATATTAAAGAAGCTCTTCTAGATCCAAATTGGATTCTTGCTATGCAGGAAGAACTAGTCCAGTTTGAACGAAGCAAAATCTGGAACCTGGTTCCTCGACCTCACGACAGGACAGTGATAGGCACACGATGGGTATTTAGGAACAAACTGGATGATCAATGTCAAGTTACTCGAAACAAAGCCAGGTTAGTAGTACAAGGGTATAACCAGGAAGAAGGCATAGACTACGATGAAACTTTTGCCCCTGTAGCAAGAATGGAAGCAATTAGGATGTTAATAGCTTTTGCCGCTCATATGGAATTCAAGCTCTATTAAATTGATGTCAAAAGTGCATTTCTGAACGGATTTCTTCACGAGGAAGTATACGTGAAACAACCCCCAGGGTTTGAATATCCAGACCACCCTGAGTTTGTCTATAAATTGGATAAAGCTCTGTATGGTCTAAAGCAAGCACCAAGGGCTTGGTATGATAGATTATCAACATTCCTTCTGACCCATGGATATTCAAGAGGAAAAATTGATAATACACTATTCCTTCGAAAACAAGGTAAGGATCTACTCATAGTGCAGGTATATGTAGATGACATCATATTTGGAGGCACAGATGCACAACTTGGAGTTGAATTCGCCAAACTGATGAGTAGTGAATTCGAGATGAGCATGATGGGAGAACTCAATTTCTTTCTAGGATTACAGATCAAGCAATCACCATCAGGGACTTCTATTCATCAACAAAAATACATTAAGGAACTACTAAAGAAGTTCGAGATGAATGATGCCAAAACAAATGATATTCCAATTGGAACAACATCCAAGCTTAATAAGGATGAACCTGGTACCCAAGTAAATGACACTAAGTACAGAGGAATGATAGGATCTCTTCTATACCTAACTGCCAACAGACTTGACATTGTATTTAGTGTTGGGTTATGTGCACGATATCAATCTTGTCCAAAGGAATCCCATCTAAAAGCTGTTAAAAGAATACTAAGATATCTTAAAGGGACCTAGAACCTGGTGCTCTGGTATCCAGCGGGAGACTCATTTGAGTTAGTAGGTTTTGCTGATGCAGATTATGCAGGATATTTAGTAGATAGAAAAAGTACTTCTAGAATGACTCACTTTTTGGGACCATGCTTGGTGTCTTGGGCTACAAAGAAACAAAATTCGGTTGCATTATCCACTGCAGAAGCAGAATATGTTGCTGCAGCTGCATGTTGTGCTCAACTTTTATGGATTAAGCAGCTGCTTGAAGACTTTGGAATCAAAATAGGTTGTATACCTATTAAGTGTGACAACACAAGTGCAATAAACATGGCAAAGAACCCGGTTCAACACAAGAGAACAAAGCATATTGATATACGTCACCATTTTCTTAGGGACAATGTGGAGAAAGGACTCATTACTATGATCTTCTGTACAACTGAGGACCAGATTGTTGATATCTTCACCAAAGCTCTTGGAAGAGAACAATTCCAACGAAATCGCATAGCTCTGGGACTGATTTATCAAGAATAATCCTAATATAATCTCTCACATTTGTCTTGTAACAGGTACACACAAAAGATCAAATATCGATGAAAATTAGGTCTGGATGATATTGTCCTAAGCTTCCTATCTATATGACATGAGGTGCAGTCTCTACAAGGACCATGTTCTCATTATTCCAGGTATGCACTACATTTCTACTATATTCAATTAAAAGCATCACACTGCCACATGATGAGTACTTGAGAACCTAGTACTCAGCTAACAACCTCTCTTAAAAAGGACTTTATTCTTCTTGGCGGGAAATAATGCACCCTTACATATATCTTTCTAAAACTTCTGTCATACGGTAACTCAACCGTCTCTTTTCATTTCCCATCAAGTGTCAAACTTAAACTTCTCCACCACAATCCCAGAAAGTACCTTTCTTTTCTTGAATTCCAAAATTCTCCGCCTTTTCTCAGCTTGACACCTACTTTAGAACCATCCTTTTCTAAGTACGACAAAGCTTCCTTGTAAACTAAGGCTAAGGCACGCTCGATAGCAAGAAGCTAGTGACTTCTTTCAGGTCATTAACTATAACTTGATGTTCACTTCTTAGCGCTTAGGCCACTACCTAAAAGTAAGCTTTTCGCTTATGATTTCTTCTTCTCTTATGATTTCTCAAGTTACAGGGGGGAGACCAAGAGAGTAGATTGGCTGGTTTTTTCATCTTCAAACTCAGCTTGTTCAAACACCAGATTATCTCTCTCCAGAACCAGAAAACCCTAACCCTAACCCTAACTTGGATCCCAAATCACCAGGAATAAATCCAAATGTCTCCTCTCTGGAAGAACGTGATGAAATTCCCCTTAGTCAACTCCAACGCACTGGTCCTAGAAGGCTGAGGAAACACGTTGCTGTTAAGCAAGTATCTCTGCGGACTCCTCTCACTAGGGGTGCTCTTCAAGCCCAACTCAAGGTAGCTGTTGAAGCCAGTAAAAAACGTCGTCGTACTGTAAGTCTCCAGTTCGATCCCCTCAGTCTCCGATAAAACTTGACTCTGATGATGCACCTGATGAATCTGTACACTCCGATAACCCTTCTCCTGCTCATAAACTTACCAAGAATGAAGAATTTTTTTAGCTATGGGTAAAGAACAGTACTTTGGGTCTAAGTCAGTATTGAGGGGAAGGACTTTTCATCCATAGGTGCGCACAAATGATGTAGTTAAGCGTGTTTTTAAATTACTAAACTTTCAAGGGTAGGTAGACTTGTTTCTTAATACTAAATTGTTGGTTCATGAGAGTGAAGTGGTGGAGTTCTATGTTAATATGAATGTGTTAGAAGATAGTATGGCCACATCCTCTGTACATGGTGTTGAACTGGTTTTTGACAAAATTCAACTAGGAGAAATCCTTCACATTCCTACTACTGGATTAGCAGAATATGTGTGGACCAAGGATGAGAACTGTTTGCTTACATCCAAGTATACTCAGGGAAGGGTAACCTCTAGACCTAGAAAGGTGTTGAAAGGGGAAATGTCTCCCTTTCACAGGTTATTGTTTGAAGTAGTGCATAAGGGGATACTGCCCAGGGGTGAATGGCACCATAAAGCTTCTTTTCGAGATATGGGGATTGCACATGCATTAGAAAATAAAGAACCCATTGACTGGCCTTTTCTGATAATTCGACACATGGCCCGTGTCATTGATCCTAAAAAACCTCATCAACCAGCATTTGGAAATCTTCTTACTATGGTGTTTCAAGCCTTTGATGTACCCTTGGGGGAAGGCAGAGTGCTGACCAAGTTGGATATGTTTACTACATCTTCACTTGCGGAGTGTTAGATTCTCGAGGAAGAGGAACAAGTCCTCCCTTTTCATTTTCGTACTGGAACAGTTGCATCAATTCTTCATGAACTTAATACTGCTCGTGCTCAGATTGCTACATTTAAGGGGGACAATGAAATTCTGAGAACCAAACTGGCTGAGTCACAGGGGGAAGTAGCAAAGCTAAAGGACCAACTCATTCAGCAACAATTTGACAACAATGCTCATATCAATCGTGTGCTGCAATTCTTGCCACCCTCTTCTTCTCACCTTCCCTCCACCAGTTCCTAGTCCTATTATGTTCTACTTTTGTTTAATACATACTCATCATTTTGCTGTGTTTTGCTTTGTTTTGGATATTATGGTGGTGCATCTGGCCATTTCAGAAACTGGTGCTTTCTGGTCTAATGATTGTCTATTTTTGCTTAGTCTTGCTTCTTTTTGTATATTGATAGGCTGGCCAATATCTTTAGTCTCTGGTTTTCTTTGATAATTGGTTTTTATGTGTTTACCTTTTCTTTTTGATGTGTGAAAAGGGGGAAGCAGTTTGCAGTTTCACAGGTACAATTTGAAAGCTGAGCTGAATATATTTGTCATCATCAAAAAGGGGGAAATTGATGGTGTAACATCAAGTTGCTTTTGATGATGACAACGAGAACCAGGTTCATCGAACTCAGTTGACAAGACATAACACAAAGATGGAAAGCATGAAGTAGCAGCATTATCCTATCCTATGCAAACTAGGAATGCGTGAAGAAAAGGCAAAATTGTTTAAAGACAGAATTCCACGTTAACAACGAAAAAGGACATAAAAGAAGGAAAGTTTTAAAAGAAAAAAGAAAAACCAATTCAATAAGGAAGTCTTTCCATATAGAATTTGGTTAAGCCTAGATCTCTATAAAAGGACAAGATCGAGGAAGGCAAATTCAGTTCTTGCAAATTCACAATCGAGAGAAAGTTTTAGCAAGCAGAGGCAAGTTCAAGCATTCAAGAAAGTTGAAGTTAAGAAGTTCTAGAGTTAGGATTTCTTTTGTAGTGATTTATTCAAGAAGTGGGTTTGACTTCTTGAAGAGTTGAGAGAATTGTTCAAGAAGTGGGTTTGGCTTCTTGAAGGGTTGAGAGAGTTGTTTCAAGAAGTGGGTTTGGCTTCTTGAAAAGTTGAGAGAGTTGTTCGAGAGTTGGGTTTGGATTCCTGAAGGGTAGAGTCGACGATTATAGCTAATCGTTGTAGAGTTAGAGTTGTTTGAGTTAATTCTTTGATTATTAAGTTGTAATCTTGAATTGAGTAATGAAACAAATGTTTAGTTTTTCCTTCCCTGCAAAGGAATGTTTTAAACAAATAACTGTGTGTTATTGTGTTACAAGCTTTACGTTGACTAGTTATTCAAGAACCAGGTTCTTGTATAATAAGGCAAGGTTCTTTCATATTTTATATTTATTTTACATTGTATTATGTATTTATTTTGTATCAATTGTATTCAAAATACAATAAATTGTATTTTGTATTTATTTTGCATTGCATTCTTTATTTATTTTGTATCAATTGTATTCGAAATACAATGAATACAAGTGTATTCATCCCCCCTTTGATTGGATATAAATACATTTGACAGAGAGGATGAATGCATATTGTATTCATATAAATACAAATACAAATGATACAAAAATACAAAATATAGTTTTTCGAATACAATTGAAATAAAATACAAAACTTTTACCTATATTTGATTGAATACAATTGATACATAATAAATTTGAGGGAAAATTTTCAAAATGTCAATATTTTGACATTTAATAGGACTCCTAGCCACACTTTCAATATTTATTTAAAATGGCATTATTTTAGTTTGTTATGTATCTGATTTATGTATTTTTTATTTGTTTGATTTGCAAGGTTACAATTATTTAATAACAGAAAAGAGAAAATCAGATGAGAGAATATTTAAAAAAAAAAGGATATATCACTTAAAATTCTCATCCGTTATAATTTCAAAGAAATCCCCTTTCAATCTCCATTTTTCTCCTTTATCAAGATCTTAATCATGGATGGTGAAATTAAGAACTTCAAGAAGTGGAACATATTGTATCCAGTTTATATAAATTCAAAAAAGACGATAGCGGAAGGAAGAAGAATTTGTGTGACGTGGTGGAAATAATACAATCTGTCGAGGAAGGATACAATATTCTAAAAAAATAAATACAAATTGACTGTGAAAGAAATAGGGATACAAGATTCTGAAAAAAAATATAACATACATAGTGGAAAATACAATATTCTAAAAAAAAATACAAATTGACGGTGAAAGAAATAAGGATACAAGATTCTAAAAAAAATAGTATACATAGTGGAAATAATATAATCTGTTGAAGAATGATACAATATTCTAAAAAAAAATACAGATTGACTATGAAAAAAATATGATACATATATGTGTAAGAAATACAAATCCATTTGGCATACCTATTGGAATGACTACAAACTAAAAAAGAAATACAATGTTCATAATAAAAATACAAATGCTGAGTAAAAGAAAAACAATTGACAAATAAAAATTAATATGAATACAATTCTGGTATGAATACAATTTTTGCAACATTCTTCTCTGACTCTCTCTTTCTTCTTCTTCTTCATCTGCCATGTTCCTTTTTTCTGATTTTTTGTTCACCAAACCCAAATCCGAACCCGTATTCACTTATGCATTAGTAACCCTATAAGCAAAATTCGAAATTATTAAATATGAATGTATAAAAAATCAGCATTCTTCTCTGACTCTCTTTTTCTTCTTCTTCTTCGTCTGCTATGTTCCTTTTTTCTGATTTTTTGTTCACCAAACCCAAATTCGAATCTGTATTCACTTGTCCATTAGTAACCCTATAAGCAAAATTCAAAATTATTAAATATGAATGTATAAAAAATCAAACAATATATGATGTATGAATGCTAATGTAGATTACTACAATCTACTAAATCTCAAATATGAAAACAAAATCACAAAAAAATAAAAAAAATAGTGTTTAAAAGACGAAAAATATGAAATACATAAAAGAGGGAAATCTCACAAAATACTTGGTGAATATGAAAACAAACTCACAAAAAAATTGAACAATACTGTTTAAAAGACGGAAATTTCGAAATATAAAATACTTGGTGAATATGAAAACAAAATCACAAGAAATCTCACAAAATACTTGTTGACTTCGAATTTACCTTTATCAATGGGTGAAAAATCTTTTGAATTAATTGTGAGATTTCTTGAACAAAGTGTAGGAAATTTGAAGAGTTGAATTTCTTGAACAAGAAAATGATATAACAATGGTGAAAAAGGGGAGAGAGAGAAAGGAGTGATTTGGGTAAAACCTAGAAAGAAAGAGGGGTAAGTAGGTAATGGATGTATTTTTTTAAATTTTGTACGTGATAGTGGAGTAAAAAAAAGGTCCAATGTGGGCCTAATTTGAGAAATTAGAGGAAAGGAAATTAATTATATTAGGATACAATTTATTTTCTAAAATATTGACATAATGACATTTTAAATAATTATTTTAAAGTATAGATGTTTTTAATAATTGTGTTAGGGATTGTGACTAGCTTGCTAATTTTCCCTAAATTTGAATGGATATATTGCTCTTTTTTATAATATTTTTAAACTATACCTATTTTCCATAAATAAGTTGCTAATTTTAACTAGTTTCATAATTTATTTTTAAAAAAAAATTAAAGAATAAAATATATGCTCTATAATAACTTAAACTTTTAAATGAGATAGTCAGATACTTCAATATAATATCAAAGTAGAAAAATATTTATACACGCTTTTATATCAAAACCCCAGTTTTCAATTTGTCAAAGCCAACAACAATTTTCCTAACATGGATATCAATTTCTAAACATCAAAAATATAAAATAAAGGAATTATTTTATATTCCTTAAATACTTCAAATCAGAGCATTCATTATCCAGCTCATTTGACATGTCAGCAACTTTTGACACGTCGTCAAATTAGTTAGTTAAAGTTTATGGCGGTTTTAGTTTGTTAATCAGTTAGATTAATTTCAAATTGTACTCTATATAAATAGTCCTTCCCGCTCAACTTTTTCAATTTTCAACTCAGCTTCTTAATTTCATTCTCTCTGCTTTCTCGGAAAATGAATCTTCCAATTCCAGGTTCTTCGTCTTCGTCTTCTTGTTTGTTGAATTTCTTGTATGAAATTGGATGATTTTGAAATGCCCCAAAATGAAAAATAATGAAATGATGTATAAATTGGAATACCCTAGTGATGACTGTTATCTTTGATTTTTTCCTATTGCTGTCAAATTCCTTATGGGAGATCCATATTGAAATGTTAAATGCTTTGAATAGTTCGTGTAATTTTCTAATTAAATTGATAATTTTTCGTGTTACTGAAGGCGAAAGGGATGAAGATACAGATTTAGATCGTGGATTCCGTGTTTGGGTGAGGAAATATGAACGTGAGAGGGTACAAAAGAAAAGAGGATCAGTTTTGAAATGGGAGACACTGGAAGAAGAAATGGATGAAGTCCTTCTTAAGAATTATTCAGATGATTCTGATAATATCTCGCTTGCTGAAACTGCTGAGCCACCATCAGATTTGATCTTGCCACTGTTGAGGTACCAAAAGGAGTGGTTGGCTTGGTCATTAAAGCAAGAAGAATCTACATTCAAGGGGGGTATTCTTGCTGATGAAATGGGAATGGGGAAGACGGTTCAAGCCATAGCACTTGTGCTTGCTCAACGCGAATTAAAGAAAGCAACTAGTGGTTCCAGTATATTGTCGTCTTTACCAAGTACTTCTCAGGAACTCCCAACAGTAAAAGGAACTCTTGTTATATGTCCTGTGATTGGAGCAATGCAATGGTTTCGCGAGATTGAACGTTGCACCACTAAAGACAGCAACAAAACTCTTCTTTATCATGGCGCCAACAGGGGGAAACATATGTACAAACTGGAGGAATATGGTTTTGTCATTACTACGTACTCCACTATCCAGGCTGACTATAACCAAAAAAGTCAAAGCAGAACAGCAAGAACTCAAAATCGTGTGACGATGGTTCTATTGATAATTCAGCCAGTGTTGGTGAAGATGTGCCCAGGAGGAAGTCAGTTCTGCATTCAGTGAAGTGGAATCGTATCATTTTGGATGAGGCAAGTCATACGTTCACAGATTCATGCATTATGTTGTTTTTTTCTTCAATTGGTGTTCTCTATATGTAGTACCTGAGGTTTGAAAATATTCTTGGTCTTGTTCCAAGAACTTCGAGCACCTTTCAATTGCTCATTGTCAGCCTGAATTTTGTATGCACACTCTATGCCAATTACTTGTGTTGAACGATTTTAAATACTTTTTCCTTAAAACAATGCCCGGATATCTTTGTTTTGCTGATATGCAATCCTTTTTAGACAAGCCACTCTGTTTTGCTGCTTCTTTTTTTTTTCTGGGGAAGTTCTCATGAAGTGGATGAGCATTTGGGATACTCTCTTTCCAGCGGCATAGACATTGAGATTTTATCAGAAGTACTTCTAGTATGAAGTCCTTATACATTAGACAGTCTTCTTTGAACTGTGCATCTCTTTTTGATTGTTGCAGGTTACTTCTTGCAGGCACGTGTTTTGCAAGGCGTGTTTGAGAGATTTAGCTGACAGTGTGGAGAAAATGTCATGCCCTTCATGTTCCAAACCCCTCACATTTGACTTCACTGCAAATAAATATAAGGGAGATTCTAATTCTAAACCTAATGTCAAAGGGTTTATGTCCTCAAGTATATTGAACAAAATTCAGCTTGATAAATTCAAGACAAGCACTAAAATAGAAGCTTTGGTATGCAATTGCATTCATCATATTCTCCTCAGTTTGCTTTTCTTTCCTTTTTCACAAAGAGAGCAAGGGATGTCATGCCATATCAGCATATACAGGCACTAAGTCATTAATTACATCAAAACAACCAGATTCAGAACTAAGATAATGTTCTAACCCAAGGGGTGTGAGCTAATTATGTTCTATTGCATTGAAGAAAATAAAAATGTTCTTAAAATTAATTGTGTCCCACTCAGTGAAACAAGTGAAGCCTATGCATTAAATATGTTCCCCATTTCAAGTGTGAAAGTATTGAAGAATCTCAATCTTATCAATTTGATTGACATTGTCCTTAACTCTTTGATTCTTCTACTTGTGAATAATATTGCTAAATACATGCTTGATCCTCATATTTTACTTTTATTGAATGTAGAAGGAAGAAATTAGACACATGGACGGTTCTGCAAAAGGAATAGTTTTTAGCCAATTCACATCGTTTTTGGATCTGATACAGTATTCTCTTAATGTAAGACATAATGGTACTTTCTCCTTCCTACTTCCCTTTCCTCTTTTCAAACTAACAATAAAGAAGCTTGTATTGTGTGTATTCAGTTGTGTGGCATCAATTGTGTTCAATTAGTTGGATCCATGTCTATTGCCGCAAGAGATGCTGCAGTTAACAATTCACTGAGGATTCAGATTGCAGGATATTGCTTATGAGTTTAAAAGCTGGAGGTGTTGCTCTCAATCTTACAGTTGCATCACATGTAAGGATCTATTTTCCTGTTATGACTCATATTTATCTGTTGAATAAGCACATGTTAGGTGGCTCATCTCTTGATCTTTGCTAGGTTTTCTTAATGGATCCTTGGTGGAATCCTGCGGTGGAGCAGCAAGCCCAAGATAGAATCCATCGAATAGGGCAATATAGACCAGTCAAGTGTGGTTTGCATTTCTTCTCCTACTTTGGATGCCATTGAATGGGAGCTTATTGTTGTGTTCGAATTTGCAGGATTGTGAGATTTGTGATAGAGAATACAATTGAAGAGAACATCATAGAGTTACAAGAGAAGAAGAAATTACTTTTTGAAGGGTAAGTGTCTTTTTCTTACAGTCGTCTACATAGTTGCATATGTGTTCTGACAAAAATATATATGTTTCTTTCGGTTGCAAAGGTTCCCAGAAGTTATTTTCAATTAGATAGTTGAGACAAGTTGGCGATAGTGTTAGAGGCTGATAGATAGCTCAGAAAACCTGTTAATGTTATCAAAGATAAAGCACTTTGATGATTTTCCCTTGGAAGTTGTTATTGTCAATCTTTCTGTTTCCTTCTTTGCTCCCACCTTCCCATTAACTGTTTGTTTTTGCTCTGATTGCAGGACATTCGGTGGTTCTTCAGAGGCCTTAGGAAAACTAACAACCGAAGGCTTGACAAACCTGTTTCATCGTCACTTTTGATATGCTCTATTCCGTCGGTTTAATTCCCTGCGAAATTCTGTACTAAGTGTTCTGACGTTTGCCCTTAGGCTGTATGGAGTTTGATCTGTCCAAAGAGTGTTTCTTTAAGCTTCGTTTGTTAAATTGTTCTTATTGCTTCCTTCATGGAAATGTGCATCTGTATTTGCCTTTACAGTTCTGAATTTTAGCTGCATTAGTAAAGAATATAAAGAAAAAAGTTCCTTTATTATAAAAAGACTTATAAGAATTTCAACTGAATTAGTACAAGTATGCGGACACTAAATATCAATGAAGTAACCACACTGCAAACTAATTTTAGTACCACAAAGGCAGTAGTACCTTCACTGTAGCACCACACTTTCAAACTAATACAAGAGAAAGTTATTCAGAAGTAAACACTCCTAAGGTTATGAGTTCGAGTCACAAAAAAGCAAAAAGGGTGAGAGCTCCCAGGGAGGGGTAAAAAAAAAAAGAGTAAATTTTAGAAATAAGAAACATAATAGACATAATAAGGCTCTACAACTATTGAATATGCAGAGGGGGCATGCATGGAGAATACTACAAATACAATAGCAGAAACAAAGGCTATACTAGAGGCAAGCAAACATAGTAAGCAGGCACATCATGACAGAATAATCATTCAGACAGACTCAATGCTATTAAACAAGGTATTAGAAGGGAAATGGGCATGTCCATGGTCAATTGCAGATATGGTAGCAGAGATTAAAGCATGTTTACAAGGTAAACAATTTCTCATTCAGCATATTCTAAGAGAGGGCAACTAGTTAGCAGATCACTTAGCAAACAGAGCTATAGATATCGGAGATTTTTACCTCACAGATTTTAATAACATGGAATTGGAAGGGAGGAGAATCATTAACAGTGACAAGCTACTATGCGCGTAATTGAGAATATCACCATACAGGGGATAGAGGAACTGGCAAGGCTTCAACATCTAGTCAATAATTACGATAGCCTTAAATTGGGCCAAAATTTATTTGTCGTTAATTTTGTTTTTTGTTCTTTCATTTCAGTAGGGGTAGTGTTGGGTTGGGCATTGCCCAAGAGAGTGTGTGGAGGTGTATTGTTTTAAACATTGATTATGAATAAATCCCGATATTTTGATTAAAAAAAAAAAAGGCTCTACCACTATAGTTTCGATAATTGCGCTTCATAGCCATAGTTATGTTTGCTATGAAGGCCTGATTTGTATATTTCGCTTGCGAATATACAAATAGGGTAAGTCTATACAAATTATGTATTTATACATTTAGAAATTTTTCAGAATTTTGTTTGTATATTTCGCTTGCCAATATACAAACAGAGTAATTTATTGTAATTTTTTCATAAACCGTATACAAATAGCTAGGGTAAGCATATACATATTATGGATTTATACAATCAGGAATCGAATTATACAAAATTCTGATTAATACAATTAGGTAAATTATACAATTTTTAGCGAATTATACAAATTAAACAAATAGCAAGATTTAAGAAAACAATGGCTGCGAATCACAATTTTCCAAAACAATAGCTATAGCATTTAATATCGTTTAAATGTTTGCTATTCTGCACAATTTTCCCTAAAAAAACTTTCAAACTAATAGAGTTAATGATGAAATATAATGTCCAACACAATCAGGGTCGTCTCAACAAGTTTGGGGGCCTAAAGCCAAACTTCATAGAGAGGCCTTAGTTTTTTTTTGTTGACAAATTGAATAATTATAACATACTCAGTGTAATTCTACAAATGAGGTCTGGAGAGGTAGGATATATGCGGACAATATGAAGTAAGAATGCAAATAATGTAAATTTTCAATGAAACATATATAATACTATAAAGTTAGAATAATAAAACCTGACTAAACTTTTTTTAAAATATAATGATATTGAGATAGTATTGCGCTGAATTTGATAAGATAATATAATGATAAATTTCAGAAATAGCAAAGATAATAGACATAATAAGGCTCTATAGATATAGTTTCGATAATTGCACTCCATAGTTATAGTTTCGTTTGCTGTGCAGGCTGCGGTTTATATATTTCTCTTGAAAATATACAAGCAAGGTAAATATATACAAATGAAGGTTACGGTTTGTATATTTCGCTTGTGAATATACAAACAGGATAAGTATATACAAATTCTGTATTTATACACTTAGAAATTTTTCAGAACTCCGTTTGTATATTTCACTTGCCAATATACAAACAGGGAATTTATTATGAATTTTTCATAAATCGTATACAAATAGCTAGGGTAAGCATATACAAATTCTGGATTTATACAATTAGGAACCGAATTGTACAAATTCTGGATTTATACAATTAGGAACCGAATTGTACAAATTCTGGATTTATACAAACTGGATTATACAAATTCTGGACTAACACAATAAGGAAACCGAATAGCAAAATTTCACAAAACTGTAGCCACAGATTAAAAATAATCAAAATTATAGCTATATTAAATAATATTCTCTAGATGTTCGTCATTTCACGTAATTTTTCCTATTAAAATAGTGTTAACTAGTTTTAGTGCTTGAAATTTGAAGAAGACATCAAAAAATAAATTTGATCTTTTTATAAATAAGAACAATAGATTGTGCATAATGTAGAAGGTTTAGAACGTTTGAGATACTTTAGAATATTCAATAATGAGAATAAAAATAGTAAAAGGGAAATAATAAAAAAGTAAATAAAAGAATACTATTGTTGGTTCATGATAATCGTCAGAATATAAATGAGCTAGACAACAAAATAGATAGTCACATAAGAAACTAAAAAGGGTACTAGAATCAACTAAACACTTTTTCATTTCTTAATTTTTACAAGATCTCTATGTTAAATGAAGTAAAAAATTATGATATTTTCTATTCAAAAAGTTCTTTTCGAATTTAGCAACACATGAGATTTTTTTTAAACATATATATATATAGGGGGCCCCAAGCAATTCCTTTAGTGGTCTTATGGTCGAGACGGCCCTGAACACAATATATTGCACCCACGTAGCAATATTTTTTTAGTTAAATCGAATAGCTAATTTCTTTTGCAACAATATTTATACATCCCATATATATTAAAGCAAACTAACTTCTTACGGTACATAATTTGCATCTATTGAAAATATAATTAAATAATAAAAAAAATATGCTCTATAATAACTTAAACTTTTACATGAGATGGTCTTACACTTCAAATTAAACTTGTTCTTGCTATTAAAGGAATTATTCTATATTCCTTAAATACTTCAAATCAGAGCATTCATTATCCAGCTCATTTGACATGTCAGCAACTTTTGACACGTCATCAAATTAGTTAGTTAAAGTTTATGGTGGTTTTAGTTTGTTAATCAGTTGGATTAATTTCAAATTGTGCTCTATATAAATAGTCCTTCGCGCTCAACTTTTTCAGTTCCATTTCAATTTTCAACTCAGCTTCTTAATTTCATTCAAGTCCGCATTTCTCTCTGTTTTCTCAGAAAATGAATCTTCCAATTCCAGGTTCTTCATCTTCGTCTTCGTCTTCTTGTTTGTTTTTCTTCTGAAGCTCTTGAATTTCTTGTATGAAATTGGATGATTTTGAAATGCCCTAAAATGAAAAATAATGAAATGATGTATAAATTGGAATACCCTAGTGATGACTGTTATCTTTGATTTTTTCCTATTGCTGTCAAATTCCTTATGGGAGATCCATATTGAAATGTTAAATGCTTTGAATAGTTCGTGTAATTTTCTAATTAAATTGATAATTTTTCGTGTTACTGAAGGCGAAAGGGATGAAGATACAGATTTAGATCGTAGATTCCGTGTTTGGGTGAGGAAATATGAACGTGAGAGGGTACAAAAGAAAAGAGGATCAGTTTTGAAATGGGAGACACTGGAAGAAGAAATGGATGAAGTCCTTCTTAAGAATTATTCAGATGATTCTGACAATATCTCGCTTGCTGAAACTGCTGAGCCACCATCAGATTTGATCTTGCCACTGTTGAGGTACCAAAAGGAGTGGTTGGCTTGGTCATTAAAGCAAGAAGAATCTACATTCAAGGGGGGTATTCTTGCTGATGAAATGGGAATGGGGAAGACGGTTCAAGCCATAGCACTAGTGCTTGCTAAACGCGAATTAAAGAAAGCAACTAGTGGTTCCAGTATATTGTCGTCTTTACCAAGTACTTCTCAGGAACTCCCAACAGTAAAAGGAGCTCTTGTTATATGTCCTGTGATTGGAGCAATGCAATGGTTTCGCGAGATTGAACGTTGCACCACTAAAGACAGCAACAAAACTCTTCTTTATCATGGCGCCAACAGGGGGAAACATATGTACAAACTGGAGGAATATGATTTTGTCATTACTACGTACTCCACTATCCAGGCTGACTATAAACCAAAAAAGTCAAAGCAGAACAGCAAGAACTCAAAATCGTGTGACGATGGTTCTATTGATAATTCAGCCAGTGTTGGTGAAGATGTGCCCAGGAGGAAGTCAGTTCTGCATTCAGTGAAGTGGAATCGTATCATTTTGGATGAGGCAAGTCATACGTTCACAGATTCATGCATTATGTTGTTTTTTTCTTCAATTGGTGTTCTCTATATGTAGTACCTGAGATTTGAAAATATTCTTGGTCCTGTGCCTGGTGTTCATTTCTTGTTTATGCAGTCTTTTTCAAGTCGATCATGTTATTAGAGTTGTAAATGTGGAGATTGGAATGGTGAACTTTTAATGAGTTATGCCATTAACTGCTGAATAATGTGCTATCAGCTATGCTGGTTATTAAAATGTGAAGAATCTTATGGTGGTTAAGAAGAAACATATACAGTTAACTGCTAAATAATGTAGGTGAGAGTACCTAAATACTTGTATGATGTTTCAGCTATTAAGACATAGCAAAATGTAAGAACACGGAATTTATCTCTGTCCTAAAGTCCATTGTTCGCTTAACTGCTCATCACGTAAAATTTCATCTTCAATTCTAGTTTGATTTCTCTTTTCTATTTTCATCGTTTGAACAATGTTGCATGTGGTTTGTAGTTTGTGCCTTGTTTAGTCATCACTTTGGTGGTAACACTCAAGATCTTTTATCTGCAATGTCCTTAACTGATTGAACTTCTGTGGCATAGGCTCATTATATCAAAACTGTAGACAGCAAAACCACAAAGGCGGTTCTTGCTTTAGAATCTTCTTATAAGTGGGCCTTAACTGGTACACCCCTGCAAAACTGTACTGGAGAATTGTACTCATTTGTAAGTTAACTTCTGCTAGTTTAACTATATTTTGCTTACTTCTTATAGTTTTGAGCTTAATTAAATTATTTACTTCTATACAGGTCCGTTTCTTACGAGTTATGCCTTATGCTTATTACTTTTGCAAAGATTGTGATTGCAGTGGACTTGATTTTAGGTAGACACAAAGGTTCCTTCTTAAATCCTTGGTCCTACCCCTGAGGGTGAAATAAGCAACGGCTCAAAATCTATTCACTTTATATTGTTATTATTTTGCTTCTCAATCAGTGTTATTTCTGAAATATTTTGTGAGGTCTGTCCTTTGATAAATTCTACAGCTTCTCTGATGCTTTCCCACATTGCCCTCACCAACGTGCACACCACTTCCTCTGGTGGTGGGAAGTAAGTTAATAGTTAATAATATACATACTTTTGAGGCTTCATCTTATTGTTGACATAATAAAGTTGACTTGTCTTCTTTTTCTAGTATATCGCAAAACCTTTAATGACTACAGGGCACAAGAATGAAGGTGGAGATGCTATGGTTTTGTTGAAGCACAAAATTCTAAAAAGCCTATTGCTAAGACGTACCAAAAAGGAAAGAGTTGCTGATCTTTCACTTCCCACAAAGACTGTAAGTTCTGTCTTGCAGTAGTGTCATGTGCTTCAATTTCGATAAGAATCTTCTATTATTGGTTACTATTTTTGGGTTCAGGTTATTATGAGAAAAGATTCTTTGGATGTGAATGAATTCCACTACTACGAGTCATTGCACAATAGAAGTCGGGCACAGTTCCATAGGTATTTTTCAAACTCGAGCTCTTCTTCCTTGCAAGTCCACTTTCTTGGCTCCGGCTGCACCAATTTGCTGGCTCATTGTTTTTCTTTTTTTAGCGGTGTATCACGTTTTCTTGCTTATGCATGGATTACTTGCATTAAATCTGTTTCCTATAATTGCTTGTTCTTAAGTAGTTCTGGAACATATTGGGTTAGTATCTTGGTTTTTAACTTAAGATCTTATACATCTTTTTGTTTCCATAAAGTTCTTAATCATTTGTGTCATTACCTGCCAAAAAGTAAAAGGATATTTTTATTTATAACTGTATCCACATTTTGTATTTTGGTGCAGATATGTCGAGGATGGAACTCTGATGAATAACTATGATCACATTTTAGCTATGATCATATGCCTACGGCAGGTACCAAGACAAGGATATATGCTTGGTAATTGTAATGGATGATTGCATTCATCTTCTTGTTTTTGTTTTCTCTTTGACTCTCTTTGTTTCTTCAATTTTATGTGGGTGATTTTAGTGCTAAGCTTTCTAAATTGATTTATCCATTTTTTACTGGATTCAATGTAGTTTAGTGGCTGGGTGGTTGGATGTGTAGTTGGAAGATAATAATAGATAGTTAATACAATTTGGTCAAGGGATTTATCAAAAAAAGTTGGTTGTCAAAAATTTGGTCAAGGAAATTATGGGACCACAGACCACGAGTATCATTTTGTCACTGCTCAAATATGTAATATTGGTTTAAAGATTGGACTATGGAAGACTTATCAGACGACTGCTAGAGGTATCATTTTCTCATGTCAATGCCAATATTTTGTGCTAATATTTTTTGCTGTGAACTTAATTTTGAAGTGTCTGCTTCTAGTTTTCTTATCCTTCTATTGTATGAGCGCAAATACAGACACTGACCTTTCTTTTGTTTCGTCTGAACTTGCCTCTCATAAATATATTTGTCTTACTATGGGTCATCAGCCAAATTTGATTGCAGAAAATGTCTGACCAATGTCTTTCTTTAATCGGCAGGCAGCTGATCATCCGTACCTTGTGATGTACTCTAGAAAAGAATTGGCTAGTGGCAATAATGAGGCTGGAGATGTTGAACAATTATGTGACGTATGCCATGATGCAGTGGAAGATCTATTAGTGAGTTTGCGCATCTCTACCCACTCCCTCCCCCCAAACCAAGAAATAGGAAAAGAGAGAGAAGAAAAGGAAAGAAACAGATACCAAACATTTTACTCAGCTGAAGTTCAATTTGATAGCTCTCCTTTTTGCATTTACTAAATTATTTTTATGTTGTCCATTCAAGGTCCAAGAACTTCGAGCACCTTTCAATTGCTCATTGTCAGCCTGAATTTTGTATGCACATTCTATGCCAATTACTTGTGTTGAACGATTTTAAATACTTTTTCCTTAAAACAATGTCCGGATCTTATGTTTTATAGTTCTTTCTGGGAATATGTTGATGATATGCAATCCCTTTTAGAAAAGCCACTTTGTTTTGCTACTGCTTTTTTTTTCTGGGGAAGTTCTCATGAAGTGGATGAGCATTTGGGATACTCTCTTTCCAGCAGCATAGACATTGAGATTTTATCAGAAGTACTTCTAGTATAAAGTCCTTGTTCATTAGACAGAGTCTTCTTTGAACTGTGCATCTCTTTTTTATTGTTGCAGGTTACTTGTTGCAGGCACGTGTTTTGCAAGGCGTGTATGAGAGTTTTAGCTGAAAGTTTGGAGAAAATGTCATGCCCTTCATGTACCAAACCCCTCACATTTGACTTCACTGCAAATAAATATAAGGGAGATTCAAATTCTAAACCTACTGTCAAAGGGTTTAGGTCCTCAAGTATATTGAACAAAATTCAGCTTGATAGATTCAAGACAAGCACTAAAATAGAAGCTTTGGTATGCAATTGCATTCATCATATTCTCCTCAGTTTGCTTTTCTTTCCTTTTTCACAAAGAGAGAAAGGGATGTCATGCCACATCATCATATACAGGCACTAAGTCATTAATTATTGTGACTCTCAGGCTTATTACATCTAAATATGTTCCCCATTTCAAGTGAGAAAGTGTTAAAGAATCTCAATCTTATCAATTTGATTGACATTGTCCTTAACTCTTTGATTCTTCTACTTGTGAATAATATTGCTAAATACATGCTTGATGCTCATATTTTACTTTTATTGAATGTAGAAGGAAGAAATTAGCAACATGGACGGTTCTGCAAAAGGAATAGTTTTTAGCCAATTCACATCGTTTTTGGATCTGATACCGTATTCTCTTAATGTAAGACATAATGGTACTTTCTCCTTCCTACTTCCCTTTCCTCTTTTCAAACTAACAAAAAAGAAGCTTGTATTGTGTGTATTCAGCTGTGTGGCATCAATTGTGTTCAATTAGTTGGATCCATGTCTATTGCCGCAAGAGATGCTGCAGTTAACAAATTCACTGAGGATTCAGATTGCAGGATATTGCTTATGAGTTTAAAAACTGGAGGTGTTGCTCTCAATCTTACAGTTGCATCACATGTAAGGATCTATTTTCCTGTTATGACTCGTATTTATCTGTTGAATAAGAACATTTAGGTGGCTCATCTCTTGATCTTTGCTAGGTTTTCTTAATGGATCCTTTGGTGGAATCCTGCGGTGGAGCAGCAAGCCCAAGATAGAATCCATCGAATAGGGCAATATAAACCTGTCTGGTGTGTTTTGCATTTCTTCTTCTACTTTGGATGCCATTGAATGGAGCTTATTATTTTCTTCTAATTTGTAGGATTGTGAGATCTGTGATAGAGAATACAATTGAAGAGAACATCATAAAGTTACAAGAGAAGAAGAAATTACTTTTTGAAGGGCAAGTGTGTTTTTCTTATAGTCGTCTACATAGTTGCATTTGTGTTCTGACAAAAATAAAGCATTTTGATGATTTTCCCTTGCAAGTTGTTATTATCAATCTTTTTATTAGATTCCTTCTTTGCTCCCACCTTCTCGTTCTCTGCTCTTTCTCTAGAAAACCATTTCCCATTAACTGTTTGTTTTTCCTCTAATTGCAGGACAGTCGGTGGTTCTTCAGAGGCCTTAGGAAAACTAACAACCAAAGACTTGACAAACCTGTTTTATCATCACTTTGCATGACATAAAGTGCATCAGAATTCATATCCTCAAGGCAAGATCATGGAGATGTGCATCTGTATTTGCCTTTACAGTTCTGAATTTAGCTTCATTAGTAAAGGCTATAAAGAAAAAGGTTCCTTATTGTAAAAAGACTTGGAAGAATTTCAACTGAATTAGTATTAGTATGCAGACACAGATGTATGAAATAACCACACTTCAAATTAATTTTAGTACCACAAAGGCAGTAGTATCTTTACTTCTTTTTTTTTGGCAAATTTACACTAGACAGAGTGTCTAGATGACTTTTATTAGAAATAAAAAATCTCAATAGGGATAAGTACAAGTAAGGAGGGCTAGGTCTTACCTTACCAATCCTAATGAGGTAAAAAACCTCTACTAACTAACAAGCATGAAGAAAATAAGAGCTAGAGAGAACTAGGTATTTTGTGATCACCACAGAGTTTGTAATACACTCTATGATGATATTACAAATGAGGATGCTTAAATAGTGCAAAAGAATAACAACCAAGAAGAAGGTTGAGTTATCGACCTCAAACTTCCTCTTAAAGATGCATGAATTAAGAAGAACTGATTGCCCATCTAAAGTAACTTGAAGTATTTTCCTTTTGTCTTCTTCTTCAAATATGTCCAATAACACTTGATAGTTCATCACTTCTTCTTGAAATTATTGGATCTTGTTGAATTTGTTGACACTGTTATATGATTCTGCTTTGCCAGTCGCATCGGTAGGTGCCTTGGAACAAACTCCCCAGTCACCTTGCCATCCCAACTATTCTTTCTTCCATGCAACTTTTTGCTATTGCGTTGTTGCCTAGGAGAAATATCAGCATCCCTAGCTTCATTCGCAAAACAGTGATCCAACCAATCCTCTTCGTCATCTTCCTCATCTTGTAAGTTAGCAAATTGATTTGGGGAGAAAGTACTATTACCACCAACTTGTAATTGTTTGTTAGTGTTAATAGGTGTAAGTGAAATCAACTTTTCGACATTAGAACTTCCCAATGCATCAATAAGCTCCTTGTCACTAACAAATTTTTTTTTAACATTAGAACCTGTTAAAATCAATTGTTGCCCCGGATGTAACTGAGATGAAACATGGGCAATGCTACTACCCTTAGGCACAAAGGCTGGTGCTCCGGGGCTCAATTTGCTATGAGGTGTGACATGCTCATTCTCTTCTTCTACCATATTCGCCCATCGACTCTCACTTGTAACACACTTTTGCCCACTAGTAGTCATCAAACTATTTGTCGAAGTAGCTACTGCTTTTTTTGGTGCCACTACATTCCAGTCCTTACTGCCATGTTGAGCAGAGACCTCACCACTAGATTTTTCAACTCGTTGTGTTGCCTCTTGTTCAGTCTCTATATCATGTTTACCCTGTCCAACAACTAAATGCTGCCTATGATTTTCATCTGATTCATGTGCATTAACATCACCTAGCTGCTGGCGAGAATCAACTGGTGATGCATCAATCACAACTCTTGATGAATTTGTATTCTCCAATCTTTGAGATACACCATGATGTACATTCAATATAGCAGTTGTAGATGTCGAAGAACCAATTTTTTTCCTATTTTGATTATCCTCAACGACAACCGATTGTGATGTTTCAACCGTTGCCAAAGTTGAGACATGCCCCTGTTTTTCAACGCACACCCCGGCACCCCCCAATGCCTTATCAGATTCATGTTCAATACCTATAGCCACTGAAGATATCTCCTTGCCATTAGGATCAAATCCAATAGTAGCAATACCTAGTTGAACATTGTTTGTAGGAACAATTTGATTTCCAACAGTTGTTTCGATATTAACTAGATTATTTTGGACCTCAACAACACCTTGTGCATCTTTATCAGATGTTTTTTCTGTCAACAAAACATAATTCAAGTCTACTTGAGCTTGAGCTTGAGGATTTTTTTGACCCAAAATAGGACTGGAATTATTGTGCATTGCATCATCAGCTTTTGATGATTTAGTTATCACCAATACATTGTTTTTGGTGTACGTACTGGGATTTTTATCATCGTCTCTTTGACTAACTTCTTCCAGTCCCCTCTTCTCATTCAAAATTTCCCTTGCATCACCCTAATATTTTTCGACATCACGCGCTGTTTCTTCTTCTCTTACACCTACTTCTTGATCATGGACTATGTTCTTTTTCAAGATTAGACGACAATTTGTTTCGGCATGACCTTGATGCTTGCAATTAGTACAGTACAGAGGAAGATTATCATAAACAATCTCCTGAAAGTGCTCCAAAATCTTACTAGATTCCTCGTCCAAATACTGGAGTTTAATTCGTTTAGGGTGCTTGTCCAACAGATCAAGTTCAACTTTTACTCTTGCTGTGCTAGGTCTTGATCGAACTTGAGTTGCTTTATCGATTGCAATTGGGCGCCCCGCTGCCGATGCAATTGATAAAAGAGATTTCCTAGCAAACAAACTGGTAGGCAAACCTGACAGGGATAACCAAGCTAATGCTCTTGAAGTTTTGCCAGGGATAACCAAGCTAATGCTCTTGAAGTTTCTTCCTTCGGATTGAAAGAAAGAGTCCATGGAAAAGTTCTATAACCATAGTGCTCACCATTAAACTGAATATAACCAGATTGATGCGATAAAACTGATATAAAATCCTCATATTGGTCACAACGAATTAAAATATGTCTTGTAGCAAGTAACCCAATTAAGCATTGACCTTTGATAGCAAATTATTTTGGAATAATGCTTCGCAACTCTTGGATTTCTGGTGCACCATACGAGAACTTCATCACAATGGCTTGGTGAAGTCCCTCTTCAGTAGCAAACTCGTCTAACTCCTTAAATGTGAATTGTAGGGTTGGCTCTCCATGTACATATTTGATCGATTTCAGTTGTGTTTTTGGCACAGATTGTGCAGGCGTTTTACATATGATTTGTGCAGCATATGTAGGTTTTAGTGCTGGCTCTCCCTGAGCCATAGGCTGGGGAGAGGACGACAAAGCCATGGAAGGCCTTAAGTCACCATTCTAGTCGCCTAGAGAGAAGAGAGCGTTTTAGGGTTTTCAAAGTTAGTGTATCTTTACTGTAGCACCACACTTTAAACTATTGTTTTTTGTTTGCATCAACCACACTTTCAAACTAATACAAGAGAGAGTTATTCGGAAGGTAAACACTCCTTCAAGTCACCAAAGAAGCAAAAAGGGTGGAAGTTAACCACAATGTCATCTTTGTGGCAGACTGCTCTACCCATAAGACCATCTACAGGTGCTTTCATTATGAATCAATAGATCACGTATAATTAGACTAGGCAAACTTAGGAAGTGATCTGAATCGGTATTGATACGATACAGACTTATTTGTGGAATACGTGAAGTATTTAGCCAAAATCTCAATAAATTAGTTGTTAGTTTATTACCCCCAAAGCACTACATGACTAACACGAAAGAGGTTCCATTTAAAGAACCCCAGCAAAAATCTAGCCCTCATTACTCCAAATCAGATCCACCATTGACTATTACACGTATAAGCAACAAATAAAAGCAACAAAGGTTAGTAACAAACAGACCTAGGGAGATATTTAAAAACTCAAATTAGGCGTTGAATCAAAGAAATCAAAAAAGAAATCATGTGTGAGAAAGATCAAATATACCCTGAACTTTGGTAGAAGGATCATATATATCTAAATTTTAAAAAAATGGAAAATCAAAAATGAAAAGTTTGAAATTAATGTTTTACTACCATTAGATAAAAAGGGTATCTGTGATCCACTTTTGTAAGGGTAGGGTATATATAAGCCACTTTTGTAACAGTATGAATATATGTGAACCACTTTTATAATGAGAATATATCAACTCTAAATCGCAAACTGAAAAGAAATATTTCAAGCCCTTTTCCCTAAATAAAAATACAGTACATAAGTTGAGGCATTTCTCAAGCTTGTAAAGTTGGAATTAATAAATGATGGGATATTTTATAAAATATAAAAATTTGGGAAAAATTTAAATTCTTAAAAGTTTCCAAAAAATAGAATTCGGCCACAAACTAGTACTAGTTTTTTGTAGTCCTATTCCTAAATAGTTTGCTTCTCCTCTTTCAAATCCTATTCCTATGCCCGCCTTTTGTTTTAATTCCTATTCCTAAATGGTTTGCCTCTCCTTTTCAAATCCTATTTCTACTTGGACTCGATTTCTATTTCGATTTTTCTATAAATAAATCACAAATCACAAATCAAAACCGAAAACAGAAAATATAAAATTGACATGGATGCAGTGAAACAGATAATAGAGGAGCGACGGAAAAGTGTAACCCAACAGGTTGGTCGACGGAAATTTTTCAATAAATTGGAATTGGAACAGAAACTAATACAAACACGTCGTCAGGAAGAAAAACTAGAAGGCGAAGCAAAAACCCTACGTAAAACGCAATTAGAACAACAACAGAATTCCAAAACTGACATCCAATGCCTGATCAAACCGGAATCTTCTTCATCGGACTCCGTTCCACAACAAGAAGTTATCCGCCGGCTTAGGTTTCTGAAACATCCGGTGACTTTATTTGGAGAAGATGAAGAGGCAAGGTTTGATAGGTTGAATCTTGTGTTGAAAGCTGGATTGTTTGAAGTTGAGGATACTGATATGACTGAAGGGCAAACGAATGACTTTTTGAGAGATATTTTGGAGTTGAAGAAGTCGCAGATGTTGAAGCGGAAGGCAACAGATCAGGATAAAGATCGTGATGATGAAGATTTGAAGAGGATGAAAACTAATTTTGAGGATTTGTGTGATGAGGATAAGATTTTGGTGTTTTACAAAAAGTTGTTAAATGAGTGGAATCAGGAAATTGATGAGATGAGTCCTGAGCCTGCTAAAAACCAGAAGCTGGCTGATCAGGGGGACTCGATTTCCATGGTGGCTACTTTTATGCAGTGTGCTAGGGATTTGAATCCGTTATTTGATTTATGCAGGAAAAGGTTACTTAATATTGACATTAGGCAAGCATTAGTTGTGATGGTTGAATGTTGTATGAATAGAGAATATAGTGCTGCAATGGATCAATATCTTAATAAGATAGCAATTGGTAATGCACCATGGCCTATTGGTGTTACTATGGTTGGTATTCATGAACGATCAGCGCGTGAGAAGATTCACACAAATAGTGTTGCTCATGTCATGAATGATGAGACAACTAGGAAGATTCTACATTCAGTTAAAAGATTGGTGACATTCTGCCAACGACGCTACCCAACAATGCCATCCAAATCTGTGGAGTTCAATAGCCTTGCAAATGGCAGTGACTTACACTCTCTGCGTTCACAAGAGTCAACTTCTCAAACCTCAGAAGAAAGGCTTCCAATAATGCCTATGCCTGCACAACGGACGTCTATAGTTTAATTTGCTTTTGAACTCTGTTTATTCTGTATGTTGATTTTTGACAGACTAAAGTGGTTTACTTTTTCTCCTTGAAGTTGAAACTATGCCTATTCAAAGTTCTTATATCAATTTCTTGTCTTGTTTTTCTATTGAAATGAAATAATATAAAAGACCTGCAAAGTGAATTGGTGAAGTTAACATGAAAAAGTTTGCCCATATATAGAGTTGTCATTAATTAAAAAAATCACAAAATCTTAACTGTGTTAATATTTGCGCTATTTTACTATAGCCACAGAATCTCAACTCTACACAAGTGGTTTGTTTTTTTGTTTCAAAAGAGGATTAAACTGCTAAAGCTTATACACGACTTACTAAGCTCGAATCCATGACGCGACCTCTTTGGAGGTCTGGTCTGGCAGATTGTTATGCGACTTTTTTACCCTTAGAGTGATTGCTAGACACAGCCTCCGGACGTTTCCTGGATGACTTGGCAGCCTCAGATGGTGAAGCTGAAGATTGGCCAATCTTAACTCTTCCCATTTTACTTATTTTTACCTAATCCTGCAAACAATAGAAGCAACACACTAGTTGCATCTCAGAAGGAAAGTCAAAGTAAAAGTCGGAGTCGCAACAACCCACACTTAAAACTTAAGCATACTTGAGGGTTAAGCTCAAACTGAACGCTACACACATTCATAATCAGTGACAGACAATCATAAGGGTGTGGAGCACTCAGACTTTCCCCTCACTATGTCAATTGTAAACCAAATAGTTCTCTAGCACATGTTCTGGCAGTATAGCATGGCATCCACCCCTATGATATGCACCTAGTCGCACAAAATAAGCGAAAACAAACACTGACCAATCTGAACAAACTAACATGATTTTCTTAGGTGGGCAATTATCAAGAAGATCAGCTACAGACAATACAATGCAAGTTAGTGCTGTTCAGTTTTGCTAAGATAGTTTAGCTTACAAGCAACATGCCCGACATTGACGTTATGCCCTAACAGTGCAAACAAAACAATACTAGACTCTCCTTCAATACTATTATCTAAAACAGCAAAATATAAGTACTAATAAAAAAGAAACAAAAAGGCTTAATACATGGAGAGTCCCTTAAACTTGCCAGTAAATTTCATTTAGTCACTTGTTACTTAGCTGAAGTTTAATTTGATAGCTCTCTCCGTTTTGCATTTACTAAATTATTTTTGGCCATTCAAGGTCCAAGAACTTCGAGCAACTTCCAAATTGCTCATTGTCAGCCTGAATATTACAAGTACACTCTTTAAATGCCATTTACTTGTGTTGAGTGGATTTAAATACTTTTTTCTTAGGGAAAAGGCTCAAATATGCATCGAACTTTGAGAAAAAAGCTCATTTATGCCATCCGTTAAAAGTTTGGCTCATCTATGCCATTGCCGTTTGAGAAAAGGCTTATCCATGTAATTATTTTTTAACTCCGATTTTGCAAAATCATTTTTTATCTCAACAAGACCCAAACAACTATTAACACTTTTCAATCGGGGTTTTGAAACAAATGTACTATTTTTGCTTCTTCCTATTCAAGAACACATGAAGCACATCAAGAACTCCCAAATTTCAACCTTCTTTAATTCTAAACGAAATCACCTCAAATTTCGGCCACGTCATTCTTTTTATTTTATTTTTAAAAAGCCAAAATTCTAAAATCATTTGTAGAGTTACAAAAACCCACTCGTATTTAAAAAATATTCCAAAAAGAAAACTGAAACCACCCCCCAAAATTTTGAAAATTTGCTTTGATTCGTGTTTTTTTTTTTTGACACTATATCTCTTTTCCCTAGTGTTTTTTGAGTCAATGTTCAAAATTTTAAGTGATTTGGTGTTGTGGAGAATTCTACCATTAAAGGATGTTGAAGTTTTTAAACTTTTGAAGAAATTTCAAGTGGGTCTTGTTGAGTTAGGTTGAATTCGAGCTCAAAAGATATTGACTTTGGGTATCTAGCTCAGAGGAAAGCCACTCTTGAAATTTGAGGTGATTCCTTGAAGAACTGAAGAAGTTGGAAATTTGGGGGTTTTTAGTGTTCTTCATTTGTTCTTGAGGAAGAAGAAACAAAAAGAGTACATTTGATCCAAACCCCCAATTGGAAAATGTCAAAAGTTGTTTGGGTCTTGTTGAGGTAAAAAAATGATTTTGCAAAATTGGAATTTAAAAAATAATGGCATGAATGAACTTTTTCTCAAATGACAATGGCATAGATGAGTCAATTTTTTAACGAAAGACATAAATGAGCCTTTTCTCAAAGTCCATATTTAAGCCTTTTCCCTTTTCCTTAAAACGTCTAGATCAATTTCTAATCATCTATTTCGAAAAAGAATAGGTTTGTTGGAAAGGACTTTTTTTTTTTTGTTTTACTTTGATTCACTAAATATTGTTGGATATCAATTTCTAAACATAAAAAATGTTACAGAAGGTAAAAAATCCTACATTGATTGAGAAATGGAGGGGTAGTCTGCTTATATGAACTTGGACAGTTTTCTCCTCATGAACTAGATTTTGGGGTTGAGTTAGTCGCAGGTGTTATATCTTTACATGGTATCAGAGATAGATTCATCCCTTTTTGGGCTCCCGGTCCACGCTCTAGTTGGGCCTTTTGGACTTCTGGTCCACTCTCCACTTGGGTCTGGGTGTGAAGGAGGTGGTCCCCTTTTGGACTCTCGGTCCACACTCCAGTTGGGCCTTTTGGGCTCCCGGTCCATGCTCCAGCTGAGCCTGGGAGTGAAGGTGGTGGCTAGAGTGGGTAAAAAGTTCACATTGATTGGGGAATGAACTAGTGGTCTGATTTCTCTCTGCATTCTGGGAAAATGAATCCTCCAATTCCAGGTTCGTCTTCTTGTTTGTTTTTCTTTTGAAGCTCTTGAATTTCTTGAAAGTTTGGTTGAAATTGAATGATTTTTAAATGACCCAAAATGGAAAAATAATGAATGACATGTAAATTGGAATAACATGAGAATAGGTTCATCATGCTGTGCCCTAGTGATGAGCTGTTATCTTTAATTTTCTCCTATTTTTAATTTATTGCTGCCAAATTCCATATGGGAGCTCCATCTTGAAATGCTAACACCCACAAGTGCTTTGAATTGTTCGTGTAATTTTCTAATTAAATTGATAATTGCTCGTGTTACTGAAGAACTAAGGGATGAAGATACGGATTCAGATCGTAGATACCAAGGCATGCTGAGAAGGATAGATATAAGGAAACAACAACGTGAGTGGATGCAAAATATAAGAAGATTAGTTTTGACATGGGAGATAGTGGAAGAAGAAATGAATGAATTCCTTCTGGATAATTATTCAGATGATTTAGACTTGAATATTCAGAACGTCTCGCTTGCTGAAACTGCCGAACCACCATCAGATTTGATCTTGCCATTATTGAGGTACCAAAAGGAGTGGTTGGCTTGGTCATTAAAGCAAGAAACTATATTCAAAGGGGGTATTCTTGCTGATGAAATGGGAATGGGTAAGACGGTTCAAGCCATAGCACTTGTTCTTGCTCAACGCGAATTAAAGAAAGCAACTAGTGGTTCCAGTATATTGTTGTCTTCAACCGGTACTTCCCAGGAACTCCCAACAGTAAAAGGAACTCTTGTTGTATGTCCTGTGATTGGAGCAATGCAATGGTTTCGTGAGATTGAACGTTGCACCACCACAGGAAGCAACAAAACTCTTCTTTATCATGGCACCAATAGGGAGAAATGTATGTACAAACTGGAGGAATATGATTTTGTCATTACTACGTACTCCACTATCCAGGTTGACTATAGGTCAAAAAAGAAAAAGCAGAACAGCAGTGTTGGTGAAGATGTGTCCAGGAGGAAGTCAGTTCTGCATTCAGTGAAGTGGGATCGTATCATTTTGGATGAGGCAAGTCATGCATTCATAGATTCATGCATTAAGGTTTTGTTTTCTTAACTTGGCATTTCCAGTTACATGGAGTTCATTTGCTGTTTATGCAATTTTTTTCAAGTCAATCATGTTAACTGCTGAATAATGTGCTAACAGCTATGCTGGTTATTAGAATGTGAAGAATCTTTTGGTGGTTAGGAAGAAACCTATTCACTTAACTTCTGTTCTCTCTGTTGCCCTTGAACGATGCTGCATGTGGTTTATAGTTTGTGCCTGGTCTAGCTGCTGAGCGTTGAACTCCTAAATTTCATATGACATTTTATCTGCAATGTTCTTAACTGATTGAACTTCTATGGCGTAGGCTCATTATATCAAATCTGTACACAGCAACTCCACAAAAGCGGTTCTTGCTTTAGAATCTTTTTATAAGTGGGCCTTAACTGGTACACCCCTGCAAAACCGCCTTGGAGAATTGTACTCATTTGTAAGTTAAATTCTGCTAGTTTAACTACATTTTCTTTACTTCTTTAATTGTGAGGTTAATTAAATTCTTTACTTCTATACAGGTTCGTTTCTTACAAGTTACCCCTTATGCTTGTTACTTTTGCGAAGATTGTAATTGCAGTGGACTTGATTTTAGGTAGACACAACAATGCTTTTTTAAATCCTTGTTCCTACCCCTGAGGGTGAAATTCATAATGGCTCAAAGTCTATTTTACTTTATATTGTTATCATTTTGCTTCTCAATCGGTGTTACTTTTGAAACATCTTGTGTTGTCTGTCCTTTGATAAATTCTACAGATTCTCCGATGCGTGCCCACAGTGCTCCCACCAACCTGAACGCCACTTCCTCTGGTGGAAGAAAGTAAGTTAATAGTTAATAATTTACATACTTTTGAAGCTTAATTTTATTGCTGACATAGTAAAGTTGAAACATGTTTTTTTTTCTAGTATATTGAAGAACCTTTATGGTCATACGATGATGAAGGTAGAGATGCAATGGTGTGGTTGAAGCACATAATTCTGAAAAGCCTATTGCTAAGACGTACCAAAAAAGAAAGAGCTGTTGATCTTGCACTTCCCACAAAGACTGTAAGTTCTGTGTGCACTAGTGCCGTGTGCTTCAATTCGATTAGAATCTTCTTACTGGTTACTTTTTTGGGTTCATTCAGGTTACAGTGAGAAAAGATTCTTTGGATGAAAGAGAATACGACTACTACAAGACATTGTGCCATAGAAGCCAAGCACAGCTCGATATGTATGCTATCTCACTGATATTTCATTTTTGCTATTATTTGAGCATGCAGTGAATTCAAGAACACTAATTAAGCATGAAGAAGAAAAGATGAGAGTAGAGAGTATTGAGAGAGAAATTCTTGAATTCTTATCGAGGTTCTGATTGTACAAGAGATATACTTTCTTATATGTACATTGAATTAGAAGAGCTTAGCTTAATAGTACTAATTAACTAACTCCTAACTGCTATCCTAACCGACTTAACTAAGCGCTGTATTAGTTTCTTAGTTTTTAACTTAAGATCTCATACATCTTTTTCTTCCCATAAAATTCTTAATCATTTATGTCATTACCTTGCCAAAAAGTAAGAAGGGAGCAAGGATATTTTTATTTCTAACTGTATCCGCATTTTGTATTCTGGTGTAGATATGTCCAGGATGGAACTCTGATTAACAACTATGGTCACATTTTTTCTATGATCACACGCCTACGGCAGGTACCAAGAAAATGCTTCATATGTGTGAAACCTTGAGCATTCTTGATTGTAATGTATGCTTGCATTCATCTTTTTGTTTTTGTTTTCTAATTGACTCTCTTTGTTGCTTAAATTTTGGTGTTTCCAGTGCTAAGCTTTCTAAATGGATTTATTCGTTTTTTACTGGATTCAATGTAGTTTAGTGCAAATAGTATAAGCATGTGTTTATCCTTTTGTCATGCAGGGTCATTTAATAGGTGGAATTAGTCATCCAGAATCACTCTTTTTCTTTCAACTTCTTCTCGTTTTCCTTCCTTTCGACTTTGGTTCTCTTGACCTGTCCCTACTGATGACCCTCATGATTTGGTCACACAATCTCTATCCAATTTTCTTTTCTTGCAAAGTTCATTTTCTTCTCTTTCCATTAGTCCTTATTAATTGACAATACATTTCCTGTATGTGCATAGATATGAATGTTCTGCAACTTCTTTTTGTATCTTCTGTTTCATATCATTTTTCTGATGTAACTTTTGTATAAACATTTTCTTGGTATAATTTTATTTTTTTCATTTCTCCTTATTAGTTGTTTGGTTAAATTATTTTCTCATGTAAAAGCTAATCATTTTTTTTTCTTAGAACTTAATTTTGAAGTGGCTGCTTCTAGTTTTCTTGTCCTTCTATTATATGAGCGAAAATACAGACACTGACCTTTCTTTTGCTTCGCCTGAACTTGCCTCTCATACATCTATTTGTCTTTCTATGGTTCATCAGCCAAATTTGATTGCAGAAAATGTCTGACCAATGTCTTTCTTTAATCGGCAGGCAGCTGATCATCATTACCTTGTGATGTACTCTAGAACAGAATTGGCTAGTGGCAATAATGAGGCTAGAGATGTTGAACAATCATGTGACTTATGTCATGATGCAGTGCAAGATCTAGTAGTGAGTTTGCGCACCTCTACCCACTCCCTCCCCCCAAACCAAGAAATAGGAAAAGAGAGAAGAAAAGGAAAGAAATAAATACTAAACATGTTACTCAGCTGGAGTTCAATTTTTGATAGCTCTCTCCTTTTCTGCATTTACTAAATTATCTTTATGCTTCCCATTCAAGGTCCAAGAACATCGAGCACCTAATTTCAATTGCTCATTGTCAGCCTTAATATTGTATGTACACTCTTTAAATGCCATTTACTCTCTTTGGAGTTCGAAAAATTGTTGGAGTTCTCATGAAGTGGATGAGCATTTGGATACTCTCCTTCTAGCGGCATAGACATAGAGATTTTATCAAAAATACTTCTAGTATAAAGTCCTTTTACATTAGACAGAGTCTTCTTTGAACTGTGCATCTCGTTTTGATTGTTGCAGGTCACTTGTTGCAGGCACGTGTTTTGCAAGGTGTGTTTAGCTGGAAGTGAGAGGAAAACGCCATGCCCTTCATGTACCAAACCCCTCATATTTGACTTCACTGCAAATAAAGATAAGGGAGATTCTAATTCTAAACCTACTGTCAAAGGGTTTAGGTCGTCAAGTATATTGAACAAAATTCAGCTTGATAAATTTAAGACAAGCACTAAAATAGAAGCTTTGGTATGAAATTTCATTCATCATATTCTCCTCGGTTTGCTTTTCTTTTTTGTCATATGGGTTTCTTTCCTTTCACAAGGAGAGCAAGGGGTGTCATGTACAGGCACTAAGCGGTTAATTATTGTGATTCTCGGGCTTTTTCAGAACTAAGATAATGTTCTAACCCAAGGGGTGTGAGCTCATGATCTTGCATCTTCATTATGTGCCATTGCTTTAAAGAAAACCAAAATGTTTTTTAAAATTAGTTGTGTCTCACTCAGTGGTACGAGTGAGGCCTATATATTGATATACTCCCCATTTCAAACGTGGAAGTGTTGGATAATATTGCTACAGTACTTCTATTTTATAGTACAGAACTCCACCTTGAGTTTCAAAGTGAGGGGTTGGCTAATGCATGCTTGATGCTCATTTTTACTTTGATTGAATGTAGAGGGAAGAAATTAGCAACATGGTTGAAAGGGACGGTTCTGCAAAAGGATTAGTTTTTAGCCAGTTCACATCGTTTTTGGATCTGATACAGTATTCTCTTAATGTAAGATATAATGGTACTTTATCCTTCCTACTTTCCCTTCCTCTTTTCAGACTTACAAAAAAGAAGCTTTTATTTTGTGTATTCAGCTGTGGGGCATCAATTGTGTTCAATTAGTTGGATCCATGTCTATTGCTGCAAGAGATGCTGCAGTTAACAGATTCAATGAGGATCCAGATTGCAGGATATTGCTTATGAGCTTGAAAGCTGGAGGTGTTGCACTCAATCTTACAGTTGCATCACATGTAAAGATCTATTTTTTTTCTCTGTGAACCACTCTAAATTCTTAAGTTTTGTGCATATCTAGTGTTGCATTCCTACCACTCCAGGTTCCTCTTTTTTTGGTTCATTTGATATACAATTGTGACTTGTATTTATCTGTTGAATAAGCACATGTAAGGTGGCTCATCTCTTGATCCTTGCTAGGTTTTCTTAATGGATCCCTGGTGGAATCCTGCAGTGGAGCAGCAAGCCCAAGATAGAATCCATCGAATAGGGCAATATAAACCAGTCAAGTGTGTGTTGTATTTCTTCTGCTTTGGATGCCATCTAATGGGAGCTAATCGTTGTTTTCGAAATTGCAGGATTGTGAGATTTGTGATAGAGAATACAATTGAAGAGAGAATCTTAGAGTTACAAGAGAAGAAGAAGTTACTTTTTGAAGGGCAAGTGTGTTTTTCTTATAGTCGTCTACATAGTTGCATACTTGCATATGTGTTCTGACAAAAATGAAGTATTTTGATGATTTTCCTGTGCAAGTTGTTATTGTCAATCTTTTTGTTACATTCCTTCTTTGCTCCCTTCCTCTGCTCTTCCTCTAGAAAACCATTTTTCCCTAACTGTTCGTTTTTCCTCTGATGGCAGGACAATTGGTAGTTCTTCAGAGGCCTTAAGAAAGCTAACAAATGAGGACTTGACATCCCTGTTGTATTATCACTTTTGATATGTTCTATTTCTTCAGTTTGGCAAACTAATTGACATTTGCTTTGTTCAACTTCTAGCAAAATTCTGTACAAAGTGTTCTGACATTTGCTTTTAGGCTGTATGGAGTTTGATCTGTCCAAAGAGTGTTTCTGTTGCTTCTACACCTTCAACAGTCATTTGCTTCTTCAATTGTTGTTATTGTTCCCTTCCATTTTAACTTCACTTGCATGATAAAAAGTGCATCAGAATCCATACCCTCAAGGCAAGGTCATGGAAATGTGCATCCTTGCAAAAACATTGGCATACGAAGCTCATGGGCAGAAACAGAATTCTAGTAAAGATAATTAATCATCTGGTTGCCTGAATCACCCATCAATAAGTGTACTGGGGATGTTATATACAACATAGGGGATTTTCTTGAACTCGTTTTGTTTCTTTTTTCTTTACTTGTGAATGTATGAATTGCTTATAGAAAGTCATTTGGGAGTTCAAAGAATTAGCAAATTTACTACCTCCATCCTAATTTATGAGCCAACTTTTTGAAATTTGTGGTGTAAAACAAATTTTAGATATTTATGTGGTTATAATTATTTATTAAGGTAAAAGGAAATTTTTTAAATTGAATTGTTTCTAATTATAAAAAGTTACTCCTTCCGTCCCATTTTATGTGAGGTAGTTTGACTCGGCACGGAATTTAAGAAAGAAAAGAAAACTTTTAAAACTTGTGGTCGAAAATGAATAATAGAAATTTGTATGGCTATAAATCATTTCATTAAGGGTAAAATGGACATTTTAAAATTAAATTATTACTTAATATAGAAATGTGTCATTCTTTTTGGGACCGGCTAAAAAGGAAAGTAAGTCATATAAATTGGGACAGAGGGAGTAACATTTTTTTTGTCGTAGAGTAAAAAGAAAAGAGTTTCACATAGATTGGGATAGAGGATGTAAAGTAAGGAAAACATTTTTTAAAACTCTGTTTAACTACACAATCTAGTCCAAACTCGGGTAAGGTCTAGGTTGCGAGTTGAGTCTCGTGGCTGGGTGAGGAGTTGAGTCCTTAGTTGAGATCTAAGATCGGGAGTCGAGGTCGGGGTTGAGAGTCAAGTCCTTACTTGACTCCCTACCTTAACCTAAGACTCGGCTTTTGACGCTAACTTGGGACCTTTATCTTGATCAAGACTCGGGACTTGACCTCAACTCAAGACTCGGCTTCCAACCCCGACCTGGGACCCCATCTTACCTCAGAATCACTTTCCGACCCTAAACCAGGATCTGACTCTCGACCCTGATCCCACCCCAAGACCTGACAATCAACTTCAATCCAACTCCTAACCCTGACCTAGACCTCGATTTCTAAACCCATCCTCGACCTCGACCCGAGGTCCAACACTCGACCTTGAGACTTGGCTACCGACTCATGACTACTGATCCTTGACCTCAACTCGGGACCCAATTACCTAACACCTATCCTGACCCAGGATTCAATCCCGATACCAAACTTGGATCCAACTACCTAGCATTTACCCTAACCTGACTTTGGATACAACTACCTGGAACCTACCTCGACCCAAGATCCGACCCCGACCCCCACTCAATGTCCAAATCTATATTGAAGGGTGGAGATTTGGGTCAGGTGTCATAGTGTTGTCAATAGAGATGAACAACTACTCGAATCATGTATTAAGAAACCGAGAGAAACTTAATCTTTTTTATTGCTCGCATAAAACAACGACTTTAAATAGTACTTGAAAAGCAACAAACCTAGAGAAGAAAATAGGACACTAGTTTATTTAGCACTAAGCTATAACCTCCTAATTGACTAACATCAACTAAATAAGACTCCTAAAGCTAAGTTAACCGAAAACTTAAAAGTCCCATAAAATTCTCATTCTTTTGTGTCATTACCTTGCCTGCAGAAAGTACGAAGAGGATATTTTCCCTTCTTCTTCTTCAATCTTCTTCCAAAGCTCTTGAATTTCTTTTGTGAAATTGGATGATATTGAAATGCCCAAAAATTTGAATGCCCTATTGCTTTAATTTTCTCCTATTGCTGTCAAATTCCTCATGAATTGATAATTATTCTTGTATCTGAAATTCCATTTCGGATTGAGAAGGATAGAAATGAGGAAATATGAACGTAAAGGGATAAGGCGATACTGGAAGATGATAGAGAATAGGACTACTAACTGGTTACTTTTTTTTTAGGTTCATTCAGGTTACAGTGAGAAAAGATGTTTGGATGATGGAGAATACGACTACTACAACACATTGTACCATAGAAGCCGAGCACAGTTCGGTATGTATGCTATCTCGATATTTCATTTTCAAACTCAAGTCAGGGTTCCGCTGCTCCCTTCTCTGTCACTAGGGCTACTTGCTTAAATTTGAATAGGTATGATAATTACGTCTTAGGTGCTGCTAAATCTGTCAACTACCTGTTACACAAGGGTACACAACACCAATTCATAGTGTCTAGAGAAGAAACCTAAAAAGCTTTTGTTTGGATATCTTTTCCTAATTTACCGCCATAGTTATTTGCAAACAATCGTTACTATCCATTGCATCGGCAGCGGGTAAGCCAATTGATATTGATATAGAAACCCAAGAGAAGTCGAGACCTAGAACAACTAGGGTTAAAGTCGAACTGGATTTATTGGCTAAGCTGCCACAACGAATGAAACTTCATCTTTCAGAAGTTTTTGTGTATGATAATTTGCCATGTTATTGTACCTTTGGTACGCACCAAGGCCATAATGAAAGTGAATGTCGATTGCTATTGATAAAGAATGGAACAAAAAATCAAGAATAAGCATCGAAAGTTGGAACTTATATTGAAAAATATCAAGGCGATGCGAGAGAGAAAGTAGATGCAAAGCGAGCTGGTAATGAAATCATACCAGTTGGTAATATTAATGATCATCAAGATAATGATTTCGTGCAACAAATTCCTCAACAACAACTAGATGGTGTGATTAGGGATGTTCGCAATCTGATTGTGTTGTAGCTTTAGCTATGGTACTAATATAAATTGTGTGCAGATTGGGAAAGAATTAATTTTGGCTAAGACTAATGACTTGGATTTGTCGAAGAATAATTATGGAAAGCTATTAAATGAAGGAACAAGGGCTGGTAATGAACAAATTGAAGCTACAAGTCATGCACAAGCTGAAAAGGTTGGTGGCGAAAGTAGCGCTTCTAGTCCTAACCAACAAAGGAATTTTTTGCAACAAATAAATGTTGGAAACAGAGGTGTTACTTGTGATGGTGAAGAGCCTGATTTGGTGGTCCAAGTGAGTGAAAATTTTGAGCAGCATTCTAATTTGAATATTATTGCTTCTACATGTATTATGGATGTGCAAAACGAGCTTACAGGAGATGCAATTTGTGTATCAAAATCTGGGAATGAACAGGTTCAATCAACAGGTGATGGCTAAAGGGATCAGTTGGCTACTATTGCTGCTAAAATGGGTGAAAATGTAGGTGAAGAGCATGCTAGGCTGACTGATGCTGGTGTAATTAATCAAGCTTTAGTTGCGGCACGGTGTATCAAAAATTCTGGGCAACAAGTACATCTAAGTATCTAATAGGCATAATACATAAACATGACCCTTAACTTGGCGTCAGCTGGCAACTATGACCTTTAACTTTGGGTGTGCACAAGTAGGCACTTTAACTTGTATAAAATTGAACAAATAGACACATTCGTCTTACATGGCACCTACATGGCAATTTTGTGTCCTACGTGGCGTCCTACGTGTATTATGCCATGTAGGACATGTGTGTCTACTTGTTCAATTTTATACAAGTTAAAGTGCCTACTTGTGCACACCCAAAGTTAAAGGTCATAGTTGCCAGCTGACGCCAAGTTAAAGGTCATAGTTGCCAGCTGACGCCAAGTTAAAGGTCATGTTTATGTATTGTGCCTATCTAATAATGTGACTGAAGGGAAATTGGTACAGAATTCAAATTGGACTTTGGTGACACAGATAACCTCCTAGGTGTAAGAATTGGTTCACCAATTCATAACACAATGCAGCAAATTGTAGGCAGTCAAACTACGAACTCTAGTGCTCGAGCAATTGTTCCAAAGGAGGTTCCGTGTCTCAACACTTTTGATGCTCTTTCGGATAATATTGTGTAGTGAGATCAATCCAACAACTTCTAGAATGGTTATCACTAATCAAGAAGTAATTAATACATTAAAGGAAAATCTGTTTGCTACTATGATTAATTCCATTCCAGAAAACAATCTACCACTTGTCAATTTAAATGCCTCGGTACAAGAGATTCCTTGCCAATCATTGGAATCATTGGGTGAGAAACATGGATATTTGAGGCAGCAGCTAATGTCTATAAGGAATGACCAAAATGTTGAGAAAGGTAAGATCTCAATTTCTCAGACTAACTCTAAAAATGAAATGGTTATTTCTAATAATGAACACCAAGGTGCGACAAGTGCTTTGAGGTGGGCAGATATAGTAGGTGAAGAGGAAGAGCGGGTCACTTCTCCTATGCACAGCAAATTAAAACCGGCAGCTCCTACTTTTGTTCCTAGAAGTGCCTAATCAGTAATGCCTGGGCAAGGTTTTCCATCAACTGATGTTGCTGCAATTTTAAGTGATTAGTTGGTGAGTTCCGATGTTGAAAAGTTTACTTTTCTAACACCTATTAACACTAAAAAACAACTACAAGTTGGTGGTAGTAGCCATTTGTCTCCAAATAGATTTGATAACCTACAAGATGAGGACATCTTTGAGGAAGGTGAAGAAGAGGATGTGTTGGATCATTATCTTGCAAATGTAGCTAGGCATGCAGATATTTTTTCTAGGTAACAACTCAATAACAAAAAGAAGCATAAAACAAAGACTTGTTTGGATGGTAAGATAACTAAGGAATTTGTTTCAAGGCACCTACCGATGCGACTGGCAAAACAAAATCACATGACAGTGTCAACATATCAAGAGCTATTGGACAAATTTGAAGAAGACAAGAGAAAAATACTCCAGGTAATTACTCTTAGAAGACCATTCTATCTTTTTTAGTTCATCCATTTGTAAAGGGAAGTTTGAGGTTGATAATTCAAATTTCTTCATGGCTTTTATAATTTTGCATTATTTAAGCATCCTCATATGTAATACCATCATAGAGTTTGTAATAAACTCTATCTCTTATTTTCTTCATGGTTGCTAAAAGTAGAGGTTCTTAACCTCATAAGGTTGGTAAGGTAAGGTCTAGCCCACTTGCTTGTACATATTCCAATAGAGGATTTTTATTTATTATTAATAAAAGACCACTAGACAGTAATTTGAAGAAAAAAATAATTCTTTCTTTAATCGACATGAAGTTGATTATCCTTACCTTGTGAAGTTCTCTAGCATAGAATCGGCTATTGACATTAAAGAGGCTTGAGATGTTGAACAATCGTGTGACTTATGTCATGATGCAGTAGAAGATTCAGTAGTGAGTTGTGAAACTCTGCCCCCTCCCCCAAAACCAAAAACAGCAAAAACAACAACATACCCGGAGAGATTAGAGGTTATTTCTGAAAGATTCTTGGCTCAAGTGCATCAAAACCCAAGTAATAAAGGAAGAAAACCATGAAGAAAGTATAACAGTTAATACAACAAACAACAGTGTAGAGTCTACAAGAAAGAAACTAGTGTATGACTAGTACTACAACAAGTAAAAAAACTAGTGTATGACTAGTACTACAACAAGTAAAAAAACTAGTGTATGACTAGTACTACAACAAGTAAAAAAACTAGTGTATGACTAGTACTACAACAAGCAAAGTTACTAGTGTAAGACTAGTACTACAACAAGCACTAACAAGCCTAAGCAAGACACCCTCTAACTCTACTAACCTTCTATTCTAATACGTAACCTCCATTCTTTCCTCTCTAAATTCATGTCCTCGGTAAAATGATATCGCGTCATGTCATGTCTAATCATCTCTTCCTAATATTTTTCTCGGCCTACCTCTACCTCTCCGCACACCCCCTACAACAAGCCTCTCGCATCTCCTCACTAGGGCGTTGGCACACCTCCTCTGCACATGACCAAACCATCTCAGTCTTGCTTCCCTCATCTTATCCGCCATAGAGGTCACTCCCACCTTCTTCCTGATAACCTCCCCCCAAACCATGAAATAGGAAATAGGGAGAGAAGAAACGGAAAGAAACACATCAGAAACATGTTACTCAGTTGAAGTTTAATTTGATAGCTCTCCTCGTTTTGCATTTACTAAATTATTTTTGTGTTGACCATTCAAGGTCCAAGAACTTTGAGCAACTTCAAATTTCTCATTGTCAGCCTGATATTATATGTACACTCCTTAAATGCCATTTACTTGTGTTGAACGGTTTTAAATACTTTTTCCTTAAAACGTCTAGATCAATTTCCAAACATTCGAAAAAGAACAGGTTTGTTGGAGAGGACAGTTTTTTTATTACTATAATTCACCCATTAATATGAAGATGTATGATGATTGTAAAGATATGACACATGGGCCTAACTTATTAGGGGAGGATTGCCCAAGTCCATATAAGCAGACCACCCGTCCATTCCCCAAACAATGTAATATTTTACCCACTCTAACATCCCTTCGTTCCCAGGCCCAACTAGAGCACGGATCGGGAGCCCAAACGGAGATGGGTCTGGCTCTGATACCATGTAAAGATATGACACCTGGGCCTAACCCATCCCCAAAAGCTAGTTCATGAGGAAAGGATTGCCCAAGTTTATATAAGTAGACCACCAGTCCATTCATGGATATCAGTTTCTAAGCATCGAAGAAACGACAAGCCCTAATTTCTCTCTGCTTTCTGGGAAAATGAATCCGCCAATTCCAGGTTCTTCTTCTTTGTCTTCTTGTTTGGTTATTCTTCTGAAGCTCTTGAATCTTGAAAGCTTAGTTGAAATTGAATGATTTTGAAATGACCCAAAATAGAAAATAATGAATGACGTGTAAATTGGAATACCATGAGAATGTTGTGCCCTAGAGATGAGCTGTTATCTTTAATTTTCTCCTATTTTTAATTTATTGATGTCAAATTCCATAGGGGAGATCCATCTTGAAATGCTAACACCCATAAATGCTTTGAATAGTTCGCGTAATTTTCTTACTAAATTGATAGTTGTTCATGTTACTGAAGATCAAATGGATGAAGATACGGATTCATATCGTAGATTCTATGGCATGGTGAGAAGGATATCAATGAGGAAATATGAACGTGAGAGGATGCAAAAGATAAGAAGATTAGTTTTGACATGGGAGATACTGGAACAAGAAATGGATGAATTCCTTCTGGAGAATTATTCAGATGATTTAAACTTGGATATTCAGAACGTCTCTTTTGCTGAAACTGCCGAGCCACCATCAGATTTGATCTTGCCACTATTGAGGTACCAAAAGGAGTGGTTGGCTTGGTCATTAAAGCAAGAAACTATATTCAAAGCGGGTATTCTTGCTGATGAAATGGGAATGGGGAAGACGGTTGAAGCCATATCACTTGTGCTTGCTCAACGCAAATTAAAGAAAGCAACTAGTGGTTCCAGTATATTGCCGTCTTCAACCGGTACTTCCCAGGAACTCCCAACAGTAAAAGGAACTCTTGTTGTATGTCCTGTGATTGGAGCAATGCAATGGTTTCGCGAGATTGAACGTTGCACCACTAAAGGAAGCAACAAAACTCTTGTGTATCATGGCGCCAACAGGGAGAAATGTATGTACAAACTGGAAGAATATGATTTTGTCATTACTACGTACTCCACTATCCAGGCTGACTATAGGCCAAAGAAGTCAAAACAGAACAGCCAGAACTCAAAATGGAGTGACGATGGTTCTATTGAAAATTCAGCAAGTGTTGGGGAAGATGTGTCCACAAGGAAGTCAGTTCTACATTCAGTGAAGTGGGAGCGCATCATTTTGGATGAGGCAAGTCATACATTCATAGATTCATGCATTAAGTTTTGGTTTTCTTAACTTGGCACTTCCAGGTACATGGTGTTCATTTGCTGTTTATGCAATTTTTTTCGAGTCTATCATGTTAACTGCTGAATAATGTGCTAATAGCTATGCTGGATTGCTGGTTATTAGAATGTGAAGAATCTTATGGTGGTTAGGAAGAAACCTATAGGTTAACTGCTGAATTATGGAGAGTATCTCCATAATGTTTCAGCTATTAAGACACAGCATAATGTAAGAACATGGAATTTATCTGTCCTAAAGTTCATTGTTTGCTTAACTGCTTAACATGTGAAATTTCATCTTCAATTCTAAGTTTGATCACCCTTTTCTATTTTCATGGTGGACATGGACATTCTGTTCTCTTTGTTTCCCTGGAACAATGCTGCATGTGTTTTGTAGTTCGTGCCTGGTCTAGCTGCTGAGAGTAGAACTCCTAAATTTCATATGACACGAGATCTTTTATCCGAAATGTTCTTAACTGATTGAACTTCTATGGCGTAGGCTCATTATATCAAATCTATACACAGCAACACCACAAAAGCAGTTCTTGCTTTAGAATCTTTTTATAAGTGGGCATTAACTGGTACACCCCTGCAAAACCGCATGGGAGAATTGTACTCATTTGTAAGTTTACTTCTGCACTTTAACTACATTTTCCTTACTTCTTTAGTTGTGAGGTTAATTAAATTCTTTATTTCTATACAGGTCCGTTTCTTACAAGTTACGCCTTATGCTTGTTACTTTTGCGAAGATTGTAATTGCAGTGGACTTGATTTTAGGTAGACCCAAAGATTCTTTTTTAAATCCTTGTTCCTACCCCTGAGGGTGAAATTCCTAATGGCTCAAAGTCTATTTTACTTTATATTGTTATCATTTTGCTTCTCAATCAGTATTACTTTTGAAACATCTCGTGTTGTCTGTCCTTTGATAAAATCTACAGCTCCTTCGATGCGTGCCCACAGTGCTCCCACCAACCTGCACGCCACTTCCTCTGGTGGAAGAAAGTAAGTTAATAATTAATAATATACATACTTTTGAAGCTTCATCTTATTGCTGACATAGTAAAGTTGAAACGTCTTTTTTTTTTTTTCTAGTATATTGAAAAACCTTTAAAGTCATATGATAATGAAGGTAGAGATGCGATGGTTTGGTTGAAGTACAAAATTTTGAAAAGCCTTTTGCTAAGACGTACCAAAAAAGAAAGAGCCGTTGATCTTGCACTTCCCACAAAGACTGTAAGTTCTGTTTGCACTAGTGCCGTGTGCTTCAATTCGATTAGAATCTTCTAACTGGTTCTTTTTTGGGGTTCATTCAGGTTACAGTGAGAAAAGATTCTTTGGATGAGAGAGAATACGACTACTACAAGACATTGTACGATAGAAGCCGAGCACAGTTCGATATGTATGCTATCTCTCTGATATTTCATTTTTAAACTCGAGCTATTCTCCCTTCAAGTCCACTTTGCTTGTCTACGGCTGCGCGCCAAATTTCTGGCCCATTGTTTCTCTTTCTTTTGGCTGTGTCTCTTGTTTCCTACAATATTTTGTTCTCAAGTAGTTCTGGAACCCTTTGTGTTAGTTTCTTTGTTTTCAACTTAAGATCTTACACATCTTTTTCTTCCCATAAAATTCTTAAATCATTTGTGTCATTCATTACCTTGCCAAAAATTAAGAAGGGAGCAAGGATATTTATATTTCTAACTGCATCTGCATTATTTATTTTTGTGCAGATTTGCGCCGATTGGAAATCTGATGAATAACTTTGGTAACGTTTTGGGTATGATCACACCCCTACGGCAGGTACCTTGAACATTCTTGATTGTAATGGATGCTTGCATTCTTCTTCTTGTTTTTGTTTTCTAATTGACTCTCTTTGTTGCTTCAGTTTTGGTGTTCAGTGCTAAGCTTGCTAAATCGATTTATCCATTTTTCACTTGATTTAATGTAGTTTAGTGCGAATAGTATAAGCATGTGTTTACTGATTAAAATACTTTGTGTGTTGGTGGGGGGATTAGAGTGAAAATGATATTTTTTGTTCCTTGGATATAAATTGATAAGAGCACAGGCTTCCTACCCTTCATTCTTTTTCTTTCAACTTCTTCTCGTTTTCATTCCTTTCCAATAACTTCCTCCCGTCATGGGGTTGATGTCCTTCGACTTTGGTTCTCTTGACCTGTCCCTACTCAAGACCCTCATGATTTGGTCACACAATCTCTATCCAATTTTCTTTTCGTGCAAAATTCATTTTCTGCTCTTTCCCATAGTCCTTTTTAATTGACAATACATTTCTTATGTGCGCATAGATATGAATGTTCTGCAACTTCTTTTTGTATCTTCTGTTTCACATCACTTTTCTGCTGTAATTTTGGTATTATTTTATCACTATAGTATTACATCGTTTTCGACTGGGTGGTTGGATGTGTAGTTGGAAGATAACAATGGATAGTTAATACAATCTGGTCAAGGGGATTATCAAAAATAGTTGGTTGACAAAATTTTGCTCAAATATGTAAAGTTGGAGTAATGATTTGACTATGGAAGACCTAGTTGATGGGCATTCCCGCTTATCAGACAACTGCTAAAGGTTACTAAACATAGCTATTTGTTTAAATTGTTTTCTCATTCAAAAGCTAATATTTTGTGCTAATCATTTTTTCTGTGAACTAAATTTTGAAGTGGCTGCTTCTAGTTTTCTTGTCCCTCTATTATATGAGCGCAAATACAGACACTGACCTTTCTTTTGCTTCGTCTGAACTTGCCTCTCATACATATATTTGTCTTACTATGGGTCATCAGCCAAATTTGATTGCAGAAAATATTTGACCAATGTCTTTCTTTAACCGGCAGGCAGCTGATCATCCTTACCTTGTGATGTACTCTAGAACAGAATTGGCTAGTGGCAATAAAGAGGCTAGAGATGTTGAACAATCATGTGACTTATGTCATGATGCAGTGGAAGATCCAGTAGTGAGTTTGCACTCCTCTACCCACTCCCTCTCCCAAACCAAGAAATAGGAAAAGAGAGAAGAAAGGAATACCAAACATGTTACTCAGCTGAAGTTCAATTTTTGATAGCTCTCTCCTTTTCTGCATTTATTAAATTATTTTTATGCTGGCCATTCAAGGTCCAAGAACATCGAGCACCTTTCAATTGCTCATTGTCAGCCTGAATATTGTATGTACACTCTTTAAATGCCATTTACTCTCTTTGGAGTTCGAAAAATTGTTGGAGTTCTCATGAAGCGGATGAGCATTTGGGATACTCTCTTTCTAGCGGCATAGACATAGAGATTTTATCAAAAGTACTTCTAGTATAAAGTCCTTATACATTAGACAGTCTTCTTTGAACTGTGCATCTCTTTTTGATTTTTGCAGGTTACTTGTTGTAGGCACGTGTTTTGCAGGGCGTGTATGATATATTTAGCTGAAGGTGTGAGGGAAGCGCCATGCCCTTCATGTTCCAAACCCCTCACGTTTGACTTCACTGGAAATAAAGATAAGGGAGTTTCTAGTTCTAAACCTACTGTCAAAGGGTTTAGGTCCTCAAGTATATTGAACAAAATTCAGCTTGATAAATTCAAGACAAGCACTAAAATAGAAGCTTTGGTATGTGATTGCATTCATCATATTCTCCTCAGTTTTCTTTTCTTCTTTGTCTTATGGGTTTCTTTCCTTTTCACAAGGAGAGCAAGGGGCGTGAGCTCATGATCTTGTATTTTCCTTCTCTGTGAACCGCTCTAAATTATTCAGAAATTAGCTCATTTTTTACTTTTATTGAATGTAGAGGGAAGAAATTCGCAACATGGTTGAAAGGGACGGTTCTGCAAAAGGAATAGTTTTTAGCCAGTTCACATCATTTTTGGATCTGATACAGTATTCTCTTAATGTAAGACATAATGGTACTTTCTCCTTCCTACTTTCTCTTCTTCTTTCCAGACTAACAAAAAAGAAGCTTGTGTTGTGTGTATTCAGCTGTCGGGCGTCAATTGTGTTCAATTAGTTGGATCCATGTCTATTGCCGCAAGAGATGCTACAATTAAAAGATTCACTGAGGATGCAAATTGCAAGATATTGCTTATGAACTTGAAATCTGGAGGTGTTGCCCTCAATCTTACAGTTGCATCACATGTAAGGATCTATTTTTTTTCTCTGTGAACTGCTCTAAATTCTTAAGGCTTGTGCATATCTAGTGTTGCATTCCTTCCACTCTTCAGGTTCATTTTATTTGGTTCATTTCATATACAATTATGACTTGTATTTATCTGTTGAATAAGCACATGTTAGGTGGCTCATCTCTTGATCTTTGCTAGGTTTTCTTAATGGATCCTTGGTGGAATCCTGCGGTGGAGCAGCAAGCCCAAGATAGAATCCATCGAATAGGGCAATATAAACCAGTCAAGTGTGTGTTGTATTTCTTCTGCTTTGGATGCCATTGAATGGAGCTTATTGTTGTTTTCAAATTTGCAGGATTGTGAGATTTGTGATTGAGAATACAATTGAAGAGAGAATCTTAGAGTTACAAGAGAAGAAGAAATTACTTTTTGAAGGGCAAGTGTGTTTTTTTTATAGTCGTCTACATAGTTGCATATGTGTTCTGACAAAAATAAAGTATTTTGATGATTTTCCCTTGCAAGTTGTTATTGTCAATCTTTTGTTAGATTCCTTCTTTGCTCCCTTCCTCCGCTCTTTCTCTAGAGAACCATTTTTCCCTAACTGTTTGTTTTTCCTCTGATTACAGGACAATTGGTGGTTCTTCAGAGGCCTTAGGAAAACTAACAACCGAGGACTTGATATCCCTGTTTTATAATCACTTTTGATATGTTCTATTTCTTTGGTTTGAAAAACTAATTGACATGTGCTTTGTTCAGCTTCTAGCAAAATTCTGTACAAAGTGTTCTGACATTTGCTTTTATGCTCCATGGAGTTTGATCTGTCCAAAGAGTGTTTCTGTTGCCCCTGCATGTTAGTTGATATGAATCACCTTCAACAGTCATTAGCTTCATCAATTGTTTTATTATTTCCTTTCATTTTAGCTTCACTTTCATGATGAAAAAGTGCTTCAGAATCCATACCCTCAAGGCAAGGTCATGGAAATGTGCATCCTTGCAAAAACATTGGCATAAGAAGCTCATGGGCAGAAACAGAATTCTAGTAAAGATAATTAATCATTTGGTTGTCTGAATCATCCATCCATCTCTTTGTTTCTTTTTGCTTGTCAATGTATGAATTGCATATCGAAAGCCATTTGGGAGTTCAAAGAATTAGCAAATTTACTTGAAAGGTTATTTAATGATGACTAGTTGTGAATAGGGAATATAGTGCGGCAATGGATTAATACGTTAATAAGATAGCCATTGGTAATGCACCTTGGCCTATTGGTGTTACTATGGTTTGTATTCATGAACGATCAGCCCGTGAGAAGATTCACACAAATATTGTTGCTCATAAATGAACGATGAGACAACTAGGAAGTTTCTGCATTCAGTTAAAAGACTGGTGACATTCTGCCAACCACGCTATCCAATGATGAGATCCAAATCTGTGGCTTCCAATAATGCCTAAGCCTGAACAAGGAACTCTGTTTATTCTGTATGTTGACTTTCCCTTGCTGCAGGCTAAAGCGGTTTCCTTTTTCTCCTTGAAGTTGAAAGTGACTTCAAAGTTCTTTTATTAACTTCTTTTCCTTCTTTTTTATATTGAAATAATATAAAAGACTTGCAAAGTCAGTTTGATGAAGTTGACATGAAACGGTTTGTTTATATATATAGCTGTTATACCATGAGTGCAGCCATTTGCATCGGGACTTAAACTAACTCAACTTGCTGCATTGCATTAATAGACAATAATAACCTCAATCGGAACAGACTTGAGTGTTGTATTATGAAGTTTTGATGAGATTTAACAAACTATGGGATCTGGTAGTGGACTTGATCCCACGAGCGACTGAAGTTCCATATAGACCTCAGAGGACATCTGTAAAGCTACCACAACTGCAGTGGTTGGTGAGAATGGTAAAAGAGGAGCAGAGCCCTCAACCAATGGCATTGCACTAGGTTGTTTTGTCCATCTTATATTGGACATATTAGCAAGAAACAACCTAGTTTTTGCAATCAAGTTTTCAACAAAAGCAAAAGCCATTCTTCTCTCAAGGTACGTATTCTCATACGCAGCAAGGGACCTCATCGAGTCACCAAGGGTAGTCTTTAGTTGTTATGTGAGGTTGATGTCTTGTATTCTAAACGTGTAAGATCTATTCTTGTGCTATAAAGAAATTTAGATCATTTCAGTTGTAATCATCGCCAAGTCGAGTTTGTTGCTAGAGTTAGTTGTGTCGAGTTCTTGTTGAAGTCTATATCAACTAGGGTTAGTTGGTGTAGTGGGCAATAGATTCATTGCTTGGTTGTCTTGTAATAGAGGTGTTACAAGGGGGAAGGGATTAAGAGTTTAATTCCTAGGTTGCAAGAGTTTGTAATATGAATCTTGGCTCATTGATTAATAAAGTTGTTGCTAAAATCCTATGAGATAGGTCATGGTTTTTTCCTCCCCGAGCAAGGAGGATTCCACGTAAACATCCTTTGTGCTTATATACATAATGGACATTTAAAAATACGCCCAAAAGATTTTCCATAAGAAAGTGTCTAATAAGAACACTTTATCGTGTGTTCAAGTGCTCAATTAAAACATGTCACAACTCAAGTGTCTGAATGAAATTTACTAGAAGTTTAAGGGGATCTCAATGTAATAAGCCAAACAAAAACTAATCCAAAGAGGCTAATAAGTTAATCGAGGGAAAACAGGATCCTGACCTAGCACGTTACCAACCCCTTTCGAAACAGTCCTCACTGATTTTACGCCCCATTATTACTTCAACTTAGGAGTCCGGATTCTCATTCAGGCAATTCAGCGAACATCTAAACTGCAGAGAACTTTGCGTTTGCATTCACTAGTGAAAGACTGTCAAATTTCTTATCGGAAATGTTAATTAATGCTTTGAATAGTTGGTGTAATTGTTTAATTGAATTGATAATTCTTCATGTATCTGAAATTCCATTCAACTCGTTACTGAAGACCAAAGGGATGAGGTTACAGATTCAGATGATAGACACCGTGCATAGATTTGATAACCTACAAGATGAGGACATCTTTGAGGAAGGTGAAGCAGTGGATGTGTTGGATCATTGTTGAATCACGAAAGAAAGACTAGATAGTAAGATGACTGAGGATTTTGTTCCAAGACACCTATCAATGCGACTAGCAAAATAGAATCACATGACAATGTCAACAAGATCCAATAAACCAATGAAAAAGGGATAGTGATGAACTATCAAGAGCTATTGGACAGATTTGATGAAGAAGACGAGAAAAATACTCCAGGTTACTTTAGGAGACCATTCTATTTTTTTTTTATAGTATTTTGCATTACTTAAGCATCCTTTGTGATGGTCATAGAACACCTTATTCTCTCTAGCTCTTATTTTCGTCATGGTTGCTATGGAGAGGTTCTTAACCTGGATTGGTAAGGTAAGCTCTAGCTCCCCTTGCTTGTACTTATTCCAATGGAGGATTTTTATTTTATTATTTCCAATGGAGGATTTTTATTTTATTATTAATAAAAGACCACTGGACACACTCTCTAGTAGTAAATTCGAAGAAAAAAATAATTCTCCCTTCAAGTTCACTTGCTTGTTACGGACGCCAATTTTCTGGCCTATTGTTTCTCTTTTTTTTGGCTGCATATCATGTTTCCTACAATTTTTTGTTCTCAAGTAGTTCTGGAACCCTTTGGGTTAGTTTCTTGGTTTATAACTTAAATCTTATACGTCTTTTTCTTCGCATAAAATTCTCAATCATTTGTGTCATTAGCTTGCCAAAAAAGTAAGAAGCGAGCAAGGATATTTTTATTTCTAACTGTATACCCATTTTGTATTTTTGTCCAGGCTGGAACTCTGAGGAATAACTATTTTCACATTTTTGCTATGATCGCACGCCTACGGAAGGTACCAAGACAATTCTTTATAAATGCTTGACATGTGTGGAACCTTGAACATTCTTGATAGTTGTAGTTGATGCTTGCATTCATCTTCTTGTTTTTGTTTTCTAATCGACTCTCTTCACTGCTTCAATTAGAGCGAAAATGACATTGATAAGAGCGAAGGCTTTCTTCTCCTCATTCTTTTTCTTTCAACTTCTTCTCATCTTCCTTCCTTTCTACCAACTTTCAATTTTCTTTTCTTGCAAATATTCATTTTGTGCTTAGGTTGACAATACATTTCTATCTGTGGATAGATATGAATGTTCTGCAACTTCTTTTATTTTTATCTTCTGTTTCATATCCCTTTCCTTCTGTAAGTTTTATATAAACATTTTCTTGGTATAATTTCATCACTATAGTATTACATTGTTTTGGACTTAAGTGTTGACTGATAACTTGGATGGTTGGATGTGTATTTGGAAGATAATAATGGATAGTTAATACAATTTGGTCAAGGAGGTTATCAAAAAACGTTGATTGTCAAAAAAGTAATCAATCTGTCACTGGATCAAATATGTAAAATCTGTGTAAAGATTGGACTAATGGAAGACTTATTTGACGTGTAGTCCAGCTTATCAGACGACTGCTAAAGGTTATTAAACATAGTTGTTTGCTTAAAATATTCTCATGTCAAAGCTAATATTTTGTGCTTGTCTCGTTTTGTGAACTTAATTTTGAAGTATTTGTCATACTATGGTCATCAGCTAAATTTGATTGTCGCAAATGTCTGACCAATGTTTTTCTTTAATGGGAAAATGCTCAAATATGCCATCGAACTTTGAAAAAAAGCTCATTTATGTCACAAGTTAAAAGTTTGGCTTATCTATGTCATTGTCATTTTAGAAAAGGCTCAACTATGTCATTATTTTTCAACTTTGGTTTTGCAAAATAATTTTTAGCTCTACAAGACCCCAAGCAACTTTTAACACTTTTTAATTGGAGTTTTGGATGAAATGTACTCTTTTTGCTTCTTCCTTCTGAAGAACACCAAGAACAAGGGAGAACATCAAAAACTCCCAAATTTCCAGCTTCGTCATTAATTTATTTTTTTTTTTAAAAAGCCAAAATTCTAAAATCATTTTTGGAGTTAAGAAAATCCACCCGTGTTATAAAAAACATTCCAAAAAAAAAAAATGGTAATCGGTCCCAAAATTTTGCAAATCTGCTTTAATTCGTGTTTTTGTTGTTGTTTTTGACACTAGATCTTTGCTACCTATTGTTTTATGAGTTCATGTTCAAAATTTCAAGTGATTTGAAGTTGTGGAGAAAATTCCACCATTTAAGGATGTTGAAGTTTTGAAACTTTGAAGAAATTTTAAGTGGGTCTTGTTGAGTTAGGTTGAATTCGAGCTCAAAACATACTGAGTTTCGGTATCTAGCTCGGAGGGAAGCTACTCTTGAAATTTGAGGTGATTTCGTGAAGAATTGAAGAAGTTGGAAATTTGGAAGTTCTTGATATTCTTCATGTGTTCTTGGTGTTATTGAGGAAAAAGAAGTAAAAAGAGTACACTTGATTCAAAACCCCAATTAAAAAGTGTTAAAAGTTGTTTAGGGTTTTGTTGAGATAAAAATGGTTTTGCAAAATCGGAGTTAAAAAATTATGGCATGGACGAGCCTTTTCTCAAACGATAATGGACTAGATGAGCCAAACTTTTAACGGAAGGCATAAATGAGCCTTTTCTCAAAGTTCGATGGCATAGAATTGGCAAGGAGTTGATCATCCTTACCTTGTGAAGTTCTCTAGCATAGAATTGGTTATTGGCAATACAGAGGCTAGAGATGTTGAATAATTGTGTGACTTATGTCATGATGAAGTGGACGATCCAGTAGTAAGCTTGTGAACCTCTACCCCCCCCCCCCAAAACAAGAAATGGCAAAAGGGAAAGAAGAAACGGAAAGAAACACGTCAAAAAACATGTTACTCCGCTGAACTTTAATTTGATAGCTCTCTCCATTTTGCATTTACTAAATTATTTTTGTGTTGGCCATCAAGGTCCAAGAACTTCGAGAAACCTCCAATTGCTCACTGTCAACGTGAATATTATATGTACACTCTTTAAATGCCATTTACTTGTGTTGAATTGTTTTAAATACTTTTTCCTTAAAGCTACATCTGGATTAATTTCGAAAAAGAACAGGTTTGTTGGAAAGGACTTTTTTTTTTTTTTTTTTAATTCACCCGATAATATTTAAATATATGATGATAAACTTGGATATCAATTTCTAAACATCAAAAAAAACGACAAGCCTGATTTCTCTCTGCTTTCTGGGAATGAATCCTCTGATTCCAGGTTCTTCTTCTTTGTCTTCTTGTTTGTTTATCTTCTGAAGCTCTTGAATTTCTTGAAAGTTTGGTTGAAATCGAATGATTTTGAAATGAACCAAAATGGAAAATAATGAATGACATGTAAAATTCGAATACCATGAGAATGCTGTGCCCTAGCGATGAGCTGTTATCTTTAATTTTCTCCTATTTTTATTTTATTGATGTCAAATTTCATAGGGGAGATCCATCTTGAAATGCGAACACCCATAAATGCTTTGAATAGTTCGCGTAATTTTCTAATTAAATTGATAGTTGTTCATGTTATTGAAGATCAAATGGTTGAAGATATGGATTCAGATCCTAGATACCGTGGCATGTTGAGAAGGATAAAAATGAGGAAATATGAACGTGAGAGGATACAAAAGATAAGAGGATTACTTACATGGGAGATACTTGAACAAGAAATGGATGAATTCCTTCTGGAGAATTATTCAGATGATTTAGACTTGGATATTCATAACGTTTCGTTTGCTGAAACTGCCGAGCCACCATCAGATTTGATCTTGCCACTATTGAGGTACCAAAAGGAGTGGTTGGCTTGGTCATTAAAGCAAGAAACTATATTCAAAGGGGGTATTCTTGCTGATGAAATGGGAATGGGGAAGACGGTTGAAGCCATAGCACTTGTGATTGCTCAACGTGAATTAAAGAAAGCAACTGGTGGTTCCAGTATATTGCCGTCTTCATCTGGTACTTCCCAGGAACTCCCAACAGTAAAAGGAACTCTTGTTGTATGTCCTGTGATTGGGGCAATGCAATGGTTTCGCGAGATTGAACGTTGCACCACTAAAGGAAGCAACAAAACTCTTCTTTATCATGGCGCCAACAGGGAGAAATGTATGTACAAACTGGAAGAATATGATTTTGTCATTACTACGTACTCCACTATCCACGCTGACTATAGGCCAAAGAAGTCAAAACAGAACAGCAAGAACTCAAAATGGAGTGATGACTGTTCTTTTGAAAATTCAGCAAGTCTTGGGGAAGATGTGGACACAAGGAAGTCAGTTCTGCATTCAGTGAAGTGGGAGCGCATCATTTTGGATGAGGCAAGTCATACATTCATAGATTCATGCATTCAGTTTTTGTTTCCTTAACTTGACATTTCCAGGTACATGGTGTTCATTTACTGTTTATGCAATCTTTTTCAAGTCGATCATGTTAACTGCTGAATAATGTGCTAACAGCTATGTTGGTTATTAGAATGTGAAGAATCTTATTGTGCTTAGGAAGAAACCTATACAGTTAACTGCTGAATTATGGAGAGTACCTCCATAATGTTTCAGCTATTAAGACACAGCATAATGTAAGAACACGGAATTTATCTCTGTCCTAAAGTTCATTGTTTGCTTAACTGCTCAACATGTGAAATTTCATCTTCAATTCTAGTTTGATCACCCTTTTCTATTTTCATGGTGGACATGGACATTCTGTTCTCTCTGTTGTCCTTGAGCAATGGTGCATGTGGTTTGTAATTTGTGCCTGGTCTAGCTGCTGAGAGTAGAACTCCAAATTGATTTGTAGTTTGTTCCTGGTCTAGCTGCTGAGAGTAGAACTCCTAAATTTCATATGACATAAGATCTTTTATCTGAAATGTTCTTAACTGATTGAATGTCTATGGCATAGGCTCATTATATCAAATCTGTACACAGCAACTCCACAAAAGCGGTTCTTGCTTTAGAATCTTTCTATAAGTGGGCCTTAACTGGTACACCCCTGCAAAACCGCATGGGTGAATTGTACTCATTTGTAAGTAAACTTCTGCCACTTTAACTACATTTTCTTTATTTCTTTAGTTGTGAGGTTAATTAAATTCTTACTTCTACACAGGTCCGTTTCTTACAAGTTACGCCTTGTGCTTGTTACTTTTGCGTAGATTGTAATTGCAGTGGACTTGATTTTAGGTAGACACAAGGTTTCTTTTTTATATCCTTGATCCTACCCTGATGGTGAAATTCGCAATGGCTCAAAGTCTATTTTACTTTATATTGCTGTTATTTTGCTTCTCAATCAGTGTTACTTCTGAAACATCTGGTGCTGTCTGTCCTTTGATAAATTCTACAGCTTTTCCGATGTGTGCCCACAGTGCTCCCACCAACCTAAACGCCACTTCCTTTGGTGGAAGAAAGTAAGTTAATAGTTAATAATTTACGTACTTTTGAAGCTTAATCTTATTGCTGACATAGTAAAGTTGAAACGTCTTTTTTTTTTCTAGTATATTGAAGAACCTTTATGGTCATACGATGATGAAGGTAGAGATGCAATGGTGTGGTTGAAGCACATAATTCTGAAAAACCTATTGCTAAAACGTACCAAAAAAGAAAGAGCTGTTGATCTTTCACTTCCCACAAAGACTGTAAGTTCTGTTTGCACTAGTGCCATGTGCTTCAATTCGATTAGAATCTTCTTACTGGTTACTTTTTTTGGGTTCATTCAGGTTACAGTGAGAAAAGATTCTTTGGATGATAGAGAATACGACTACTACAAGACATTGTGCCATCGAAGCCAAGCACAGCTCGATACGTATGATATCTCTCTGATATTTCATTTTATCTATTATTTGAACATGCAGTGAATTCAAGAACACTAATTAAGCATGAAGAAGAAAAGGTGAGAGTAGAGATTATTGAGAGAGAAATTCTTGAATTCTTATTGATGTTCTGATTGTACAAGAGATATACTTTCTAGAAGAGATTAGCTTAATAGTACTAATTAACTAACTCCTAACTGCTATCCTAACAGACTTAACTAAGTGCTGTATTAGTTAGGTAATTTAAGTGGACAAAGGTAAAGTCCCTAAATTACCCTGTAACAATTTTCAAATTCGAGTTATTCTTCCTTCAAGTCCACTTTGCTTGTCTACTGTTGCACCAATTTTCTGGCCCATTGTTTCTCTTTTTTTGGCTGTGTATCATGTTTCCTACAGTTTTTTGTTCTCAAGTAGTTCTGGAACCCTTAGGATTAGTTTCTTAGTTTTTTACTTAAGATCTTATACATATTTTTCTTCCCATAAAATTCTTAATCATTTGTGTCATTACCTTGCCAAAAAGTAAGAAGGGAGCAAGGATATTTTTATTTCTAACTATATCCGCATTTTGTATTCTGGGGCAGATATGTCCAGGATGGAACTCTGATTAATAACTCTGGTCACATTTTTGCTATGATCACACGCCTACGGCAGGTACCAAGAAAAGGCTCTATATGTGTGAAACCTTGAGCATTCTTGATTGTAATGGATGCTTGCATTCATCTTTTTGTTTTTGTTTTATAATTGACTCTCTTTGTTGCTGAAATTTTGGTGTTTCCAGTGCTAAGCTTTCTAAATCAATTTATTCATTTTTTACTGGATTCAATGTAGTTTAGTGCAAATAGTATAAGCATGTGTTTATCGTTTTGTCATGCAGGGTCATTTAATAGGTGGAATTAGTCATCCAGAATTACTCTTTTTTTTTCAACTTCTTCTCGTTTTCCTTCCTTTCGACTTTGGTTCTCTTGACCTGTCCCTACTGATGACCCTCATAATTTGGTGACACAATCACTATCCAATTTTCTTTTCTTGCAAAATTCATTTTCTGCTCTTTCCATTAGTCCTTTTTAATTCACAATACATTTCTTATATGTGCATAGATATGAATGTTCTGCAACTTCTTTTTGTATCTTCTGTTTTATATCACTTTTTGTATAAACATTTCTTGTTATAATTTTATTTTCTCAATTCTCCTTATTAGTTGTTTGCTTATATTATTGTCTCATGTAAAAGCTAATCATTTTTTTTTCCTGTGAACTTAATTTTGAAGTGACTGCTACTAGTTTTCTTGTCCTTCTATTATATGAGCGAAAATACAGACACTGACCTTTATTTTGCTTCGTCTAAACATGCCTCTTATACATCTATTTGTCTTACTATGAGTCATTAGCCAAATTTGATTGCAGAAAATGTCTGATCAATGTCTTTCTTTAATCGGCAGGCAGCTGATCATCGTTACCTTGTGATGTACTCTAGATCAAAATTGGCTAGTGGCAATAAAGAGGCTAGAGATGTTGAACAATCATGTGACTTATGTCATAATACAGTGCAAGATCTAGTAGTGAGTGTGCGCACCTCTACCCACTCCCTCCCCCCAAACCAAGAAATTGGAAAAGGGAGAGAAGAAAAGGAAAGAAATAAATACCAAAAATGTTACTCAGCTGAAGTTCTATTTGATCTCACTCTCCTTTTTTGCATTTACTAAATTATTTTTATGCTGGCCATTCAAGGTCCAAGAACATTGAGCACCTTTCAATTGCTCATTCTCAGCCTGAATATTGTATGCACACTCTTTAAATGCCACTTACTCTCTTTGGAGTTCGAAAAATTGGTGGAGTTTTCATGAGGTGGATGAGCATTTGGGATACTCTCCTTCTAGTGGCATAGACATAGAGATTTCATCAAAATTACTTCTAATATAAAGTCCTTATACATTAGACAGAGTCTTGTTTGAACTGTGCATCACTTTTTGATTGTTGCAGGTCACTTGTTGCAGGCACGTGTTTTGCAAGGCGTGTTTAGCTGGAAGTGCGAGGAAAACGCCATGCCCTTCATGTACCAAACCCCTCACATTTGACTTCACTGCAAATAAAGATAAGGGAGATTCTAGTTCTAAACCTACTGTCAAAGGGTTTAGATCGTCAAGTATATTGAACAAAATTCAGCTTGATAAATTTAAGACAAGCACTAAAATAGAAGCTTTGGTATGAAATTGCATTCATCATATTCTCCTCAGTTTGCTTTTCTTTTTTGTCTTATGGGCTTTTTTTTCCTTTTCTCAAGAAGAGCAAGGGGTGTCATATACAGGCACTAAGCGGTTAATTATTGCAATTCTCGGGCTTATTCAGAACTAAGATAATGTTCTAACCCAAGTGGTGTGAGCTTATGATCTTGTATCTTCATTATGTGCTATTGCATTGAAGAAAACCAAAATGTTTTTAAAATTACTTGTCTCACTGGGTGGTACGAGTGAGGCCTATATATCGATATACTCCCCATTTCAAATGTGGAAGTATTGAATAATATTGCTATAGTACCTCTATTTTATAGTACAGAACTCCACCTTGAGTTTCAAAGTGCGGGGTCGGCTAATACATGATTGATGCTCATTTTTACTTTTATTGAATGTAGAGGGAAGAAATTAGCAACATGGTTGAAAGGGACGGTTCTGCAAAAGGAATAGTTTTTAGCCAGTTCACATCTTTTTTGGATCTGATACAGTATTCTCTTAATGTAAGACATATTGGTACTTTCTCCTTCCTACTCTCTTCTGCTTTCCAGACTAACAAAAAAGAAGCTTGTGTTGTGTGTCATCAGCTGTCGGGCGTCAATTGTGTTCAATTAGTTGGATCCATGTCTATTGCCGCAAGAGATGCTACAATTAAAAGATTCACTGAGGATGCAAATTGCAAGATATTGCTTATGAACTTGAAATCTGGAGGTGTTGCCCTCAATCTTACAGTTGCATCACATGTAAGGATCTATTGTTTTTCTCTGTGAACTGCTCTAAATTCTTAAGGCTTGTGCATATCTAGTGTTGCTTTCCTTCCACTCTTCAGGTTCATTTTATTTGGTTCATTACATATACAATTATGACTTGTATTTATCTGTTGAATAAGCACATGTTAGGTGGCTCATCTCTTGATCTATGCTAGGTTTTCTTAATGGATCCTTGGTGGAATCCTGCTGTGGAGCAGCAAGCCCAAGATAGAATCCATCGAATAGGGCAATATAAACCAGTCAAGTGTGTGTTGTATTTCTTCTGCTTTGGATGCCATTGAATGGAGCTTATTGTTGTTTTCAAATTTGCAGGATTGTGAGATTTGTGATTGAGAATACAATTGAAGAGAGAATCTTAGAGTTACAAGAGAAGAAGAAATTACTTTTTGAAGGGCAAGTGTGTTTTTCTTATAGTCGTCTACATAGTTGCATATGTGTTCTGACAAAAATAAAGTATTTTGATGATTTTCCCTTGCAAGTTGTTATTGTCAATCTTTTGTTAGATTCCTTTTTTGCTCCCTTCCTCCGCTCTTTCTCTAGAGAACCATTTATCCCTAACTGTTTGTTTTTCCTCTGATTACAGGACAATTGGTGGTTCTTCAGAGGCCTTAGGAAAACTAACAACTGAGGACTTGATATCCCTGTTTTATAATCACTTTTGATATGTTCTATTTCTTCGGTTTGACAAACTAATTGACATGTGCTTTGTTCAGATTCTAGCAAAATTCAGTACAAAGTGTTCTGCCATTTGCTTTTATGCTCCATGGAGTTTGATCTGTCCAAAGAGTGTTTCTGTTGCTTCTGCATGTTAGTTGATATGAATCACCTTCAACAGTCATTAGCTTCGTCAATTGTTTTATTATTTCCTTTCATTTTAGCTTCACTTTCATGGATAAAAAGTGCATCAGAATCCATACCCTCAAGGCAAGGTCATGGAAATGTCCTTCTCTTTTGTTTCTTTTTGCTTGTTAATGCATGAATTGCATATAGAAAGCCATTTGGGAGTTCAAAGATTTAGCAAATTTACTTGAAAGGTTATTTAATGATGACTAGTTGTGAATAGGGAATATAGTGCTGCAATGGATCAATATGTTAATAAGATAGCCATTGGTAATGCACCTTGGCCTATTGGTGTTACTATGGTTTGTATTCATGAACGATCAGCCCGTGAGAAGATTCACACAAATAGTGTTGCTCATATAATGAACGATGAGACAACTAGGAAGTTTCTGCATTCAGTTAAAAGACTGGTGACATTCTGCCAACAATGCTATCCAACGATTAGATCCAAATCTGTGGCTTCCAATAATGCCTATGCCTGCACAAGGAACTCTGTTTGTTCTGTATGTTGACTTTCCCTTGCTGCAGGCTAAAGCGGTTTCCTTTTTCTCCTTGAAGTTGAAAGTGACTTCAAAGTTCTTTTATTAACTTCTTTTCCTTCTTTTTTATATTGAAATAATATAAAAGACTTGCAAAGTCAATTTGATGAAGTTGACAAGAAAAGGTTTGTTCATATATATAGCTGTTATACCACGAGTGCAACCATTTGCATCGGGACTTAAACTGACTCAACTTGCTGCATTGCATTAATAGACAATAATAACTTCAATTGGAACAGACTTGAGTGTGATATTGTGAAGTTTTGATGAGATTTAACAAACTATGGGATCTGGTAGTGGACTTGATCCACGAGCGACTGAAGTTCCATATAAACCTCAGAGGACATCTGTAAAGCTGCCACTACTGCAGTGGTTGGTGAGAACGGTAACAGAGGAGCAGAGCCCTCAACTAATGGCATTGCACTAGGTCGTTTTGTCCATCTTATATTGGTCATATTGGCAAGAAACAACCTAGTTTTTGCAATCAAGTTTTTAACAAAAGCTAAAGCCATTCTTCTCTCAAGGTAGGTATTCTCATACGCAGCAAGGGACCTCATCGAGTCACCAAGTGTAGTCTTTAGTTGTTATGTGAGGTTAATGTCTTATATTCTAAACGTGTAAGATCTATTCTTGTGCTATAAAGGAATTTAGATCATTTCAGTTGTAATCATCGTCAAGTCAAGTTTGTAGCTAGAGTTAGTTGTGTCGAGTTCTTGTTGAAGTCTATATCAACTAGGGTTAGTTGGTGTAGTGGGCAATAGATTCATTGCTTGGTTGTCTTGTAATAGAGGTGTTACAAGGGGAAAGGGATTAAGAGTTTAACTCCTAGGTTACAAGAGTTATTAATATGAATCTTGTCTCGTTGATTAATGAAGTTGTTGCTAAAATCCTATGAGATAGGTCGTGGTTTTTTCCTCCCCGAGGAAGGAGGATTCCACGTAAACATCCTTTGTGCTTATATACATAATGGATATTTAAAAATACGCCCAAACGATTTTCCATACGAAAGTGTCTAATAAGAACACTTTATCGTGTGTTCAAGTGCTCAATTAAAACAAGTCACAACTCAAGTGTCTAAATGAAATTTACTACAAGTTTAAGGGGATCTCAATGTAATGCCAAACAAAAACTAATCCAAAGAGGCTAATAAGTTAATCGAGGGAAAACAGGATCCTGACCTAGCACGTTACCAACCCCTTTCCAAACAGTCCTCACGGATTCTCATTCAGGCAATTAAGCGAACATCTAACCTGCAGAGAACTTTGTGTTTGTATTCACAAGTGAAAGACTGTCAAATTCCTTATCGGTAATGTTAATTAATGCTTTGAATAGTTGTTGTAATTGTTTAATTGAATTGATAATTCTTCATGTATTTGAAATTCCATTCAACTCGTTACTGAAGACCAAAGGGATGAGGTTACAGATTCAGATGATAGACACCGTGCATAGATTTGATAACCTACAAGATGAGGACATCTTTGAGGAAAGTGAAGCAGTGGATGTGTTGGATCATTGTTGAAGCATGAAAGAAAGACTAGATAGTAAGATGACTGAGGAATTTGTTCCAAGACACCTACCGACGCGACTAGCAAAATAGAATCACATGACAATGTCAACAAGATCCAATAAACCAAAGAAAAAGTGATAGTGATGAACTATCAAGAGCTATTGGACAGATTTGATGAAGAAGACGAGAAAAATACTCCAGATTACTTTACGAGACCATTCTATCTTTTTTAGTATTTTGCATTACTTAAGCATCCTCTATGATGGTCATAGAACACCTTATTCTTTCTAGCTCTTATTTTCTTCATGATTGCTATGTAGAGGTTCTTAACTTGGATTGGTAAGGTAAAGTCTAGCTCCCCTTGCATGTACTTATTCCGAGGGAGGATTTTTATTTTATTATTAATAAAAGACCATTGGCACACTGTATAGTAGTAAATTCGAAGAAAAAAATAATTCTTCCTTCAAGTTCACTTTGCTTGTTTACGGGCACCAATTTTCTGGCCCATTGTTTCTCTCTCTTTTTTTGGCTGCCGTATCATGTTTCCTACAATTTCTTGTTCTCAAGTAGTTCTGGAACCCTTTGGGTTAGTTTCTTGGTTTATAACTTAAATCTCATACGTCTTTTTCTTCCCATAAAATTCTCAATCATTTGTGTCATTAGCTTGCCAAAAGAGTAAGAAGGGAACAAGGGTATTTTTATCTCTAATTGTATACCCATTTTGTATTTTTGTGCAGATATGTCCAGGCTGGAACTCTGAGGAATAACTGTTTTCACATTTTTGCTATGATCGCACGCCTACGGAAGGTACCAAGACAATACTTTATAAATGCTTGACATGTGTGGACTTGAACATTCTCGATAATTGTAGTTGATGCTTGCATTCATGTTCTTGTTTTTGTTTTCTAATTGACTCTCTTCGATGCTTCAATTAGAGTGAAAATGACATTGATAAGAGCAAAGTGTCACGACCCACCACTTTGCCATACAAGTTACGCATAAAAACTAAGAGGGAAGAACCTAGAGTCTTGGAGAGTTTTGGAGAAGACTCTAGAACACCCTTGAAGATTCCTTGGAAGGCGTTAGAATTCTCTAGACTTGTAGAGAATTCTAGCAGAGCGACTAAATTGTAAATAAGAAGGGATTCGTATAGCAATTTTTATTTTTACACTTTGGCCCCTAGGTGTGTAGCATAAATAAAGTGGCTCTCATTTGTAAGGCAACTAAGCAAGAACCAAGCAAGTTGTAAAGAATTCTTCCAAGCAATACAAAGCCTTCTTTAAAAGGTCCCTTTGCCCCTTTGTCTTTCTTCATTCTCTTAGCGATCTAAGTTTCAAAAGGATTACTTGAGCTTACAAGATTTTGAAAGAATCGTGAGTAAGTTGTCAAGTGCCGAACGGAGCATTAGTGAAAGTCTAAGTCCGTGACAAAGTGGTATCGAAGCAAAGGTTGATACTAGGATAATTGCTGACGAAGGAGACATAAACGCTGCTAGCACCACCAACATCAAGCTGGATGGTGGAAAGAAGCACCGCAAGGCAGGGAAGCACCTTAAGAGTAGCGAGGAAATATTGCTCGACCCTACACTAAGTGAAGCGCTAACATCTCACCCACCTTCGACCACTGAAGTAAGTGACGATGAATGTGGTGAGGAGCCCATTGACATCACGCCCGGAGTAGAGTGGATTGCAAGGGTTGACATGGCGAGGAAGGTTGTGGAGATCTTAGGCAAGCGTTTGAACGAGGTCGATTGTAAGTTCAAGACCCTCGAGGACTTCACCCTTGAGGAAAATGACAACATACGTAAAGAATTGGAGGCGCGTAAGCATGTGGAATATGAGATGAAGGAGGTCATTACTTCCTTGGAGTGTCGGCTCATGGATGCACTAAGCACAATTGAAACCATGAGACCCGAGATGAAAGCACTCAAGGAGGGCATGGAAGTTGGAGGATCTTCATCGTTCGACCAAGATAAGGAGGCCAAGGCCGAGGCTCCCAAGCCACATATGTTCAAAGGCGTTCATGACATGCAAGAGGTGGAAAACTTCCTATGGCATTTGGAGAATTACTTCAAATGCAACAGGGTGAAGAGCGACGAAAACAAGATCAACACTGTCGTGTTATATCTTTTGGAGATGGCCATACTGTGGTGGAGACGCAAGGAGTCCGAGATAGAGAAGGGGTTTTGCACCATCAACACATGGGAGCTATTTCAAGTGGAGTTCAAGAAGGCTTTCTTCTCTAACAACGTCATCTATGAGTGAAGCGCAAGTTCAGGGAGCTGAAGCAGATAGGTGGCATACAGGCATACGTGAAGGAGTTCACCACCCTCATGCTTCAGATTCCCAACCTCACGGATGAAGATATGTTGTTCCACTTCATGGATAGGCTGCAAAATTGGGTCAGAATGGAGTTGGAGCGCCGGCAGGTCAGGACTATTGATGAAGCCATCACGCAGGCCGAAGCTTTGATAGACTTTAGGCATGAAAAGCACGACAGAGCCAGAGGAGATGAGAGGTAGTCATGACCAAGGTGGGGAAGATCGTGGCAAAATCAAGGAGCAGCGGTCACATTCCAAGAATCATGACATTTATGGGTCTGATGGCAAGAAGTCTGGACGTCATGGTGATACTGAGAGGAAGGCAGAAACTACCAAGGGACTACATATGCGGTGGGCTGCATGGCTATGCGAGATGCCCTAAACTAAAAAACCTTGATGCCATCCTGCAAGAGTGGAAGGAGAATAATGCATAAGAACCAGGGCAAGGTTCAGACACGACACAGTTGGGCTTGATTGGACTATGCGGAGCCATCGCAAAGCAATCACAGAGGCCGAAATAGTATGTCACACAATATGTAGACATCACGATTAAGGGAAGACCCGGTCGTGCTATGGTCGACACAGGTGCATAGACCAACATCATGACCAAGACCTCAACAATAAAGTTGAGGTTGAGGTACAGTCCAAGTAACGCCCACCTCAAGACGGTCAACGCACCACCGACTCTCATGTGTGGAGTCATGCATGGAGTAAGCATCACGCTAGGCGAGTGGCAAGGTAAAACCAACTTCACTATCGCTTCTTTAGATATCTTTGATATCATTCTTATGCAGGATTTCTTCCAAAAGTGCCACACAGTGATCGATCCTTACCTCAAACGACTCTGGGTCATGGAACAAGAAGGCTCATGTATGGTACCCTTGGTTAAGGTACTAAAAACGGAAGAACAAGTTTGACTAACGACCATAATGCTCGTGAGAGGCCTTAAGAAGAAGGAGTCAACATTCGTAGCCACCAATGCGAGTGTGACGAAAGAGAATAGTGCAAAAGGAACTTCATCACCATGTATAAGGAAAGTTACAAAAGGGGACAAAGACATGATGTCTGAGGGCTTGCACAAGGGCACTAATCGAGTCAATGAACTACTGGTCACGCATGTGAGAAGACAAGACTCGGTCGTCTATGCAATAGCAATGTGACGCGGTCAGGTGGGGGAGAGTGTCACGACCCGCCACTTTTCCATACAAGTTAGGCATAAAAACTAAGAGGGAAGAACTTAGAATCTTGGAGAGGTTTTGAGAAGACTCTAGAACACCCTTGAAGATTCCTTAGAAGGCTTTAGAATTCTCTAGACTAGTAGAGAATTCTAGAAAAGGGACTAAATTGTAAATAAAAAGGGACTTGTATAGCAATTTTTATTTACAATTTGGCCCCTAGGTGTGTAGTATAAATAGAGACCTCTCATTTGTAAGGCAACCAAGCAAGAACCAAACAAGTTGTAAAGAATTCTTCCAAGCAATACAAAGCCTTCTTTAAAAGCTCCCTTTGTCTTTCTTTATTCTCTTAGCAATCTAAGTTTCAAAAGGCTTACTTGAGCTTACAAGATCGTGAAAGAATCGTGAGTAAGTTGTCAAGTGTCGCACGGAGCGTTAGTGAAAGTCTAAGTCCGTGACAAAAGGCTTTCTTCTCCTCATTCTTTTTCTTTCAACTTCTTGTCATCTTCCTTTCTTTCTACCAACTTCCAATTTTCTTTTTTTGCAAATATTCATTTTCTGCTTCTTCCCCATAGTGCTTTGGTTGACAATACATTTCTATCTGTGGATAGATATGAATGTTCTGCAACTTCTTTTATTTTTATCTTCCTTTTCATAACCCTTTCCTCCTGTAAGTTTTATATAAACATTTTCTTGGTATAATTTCATCACTATAGTATTACATTGTTTTGGACTAAGTCTTGACTGATAACTTGGATAGTTGGATGTGTATTTGGAAGATAATAATAGATAGTTAATACAATTTGGTCAAGGGGGTTATCAAAAAAAGTTGATTGCCAAAAATTAATCAATCTGTCACTGGATCAAATATATAAAATCTGTGTAAAGATTGGACTAATGGAAAACTTATTTGATGTAAAGTCCAGCTTATTAGACGACTGCTAAAGGTCATTAAACATAGTTGTTTGCTTAAAATATTCTCATGTCAAAGCTAATATTTTGTGCTTGTCTCTTTTTGTGAACTTAATTTTGAAGTATTTGTCTTACTATGGTCATCAGCTAAATTTGATTGTCGCAAATGTCTGACCAATGTCTTTCTTTAATGGGAAAACGCTCAAATATGCCATTGAACTTTGAAATTTTTTTTATTTATGTCATATGTTAAAATTTTGACTTATCTATGCCATTGTCATTTGAGAAAAGGCTTATCCATGTCATTATGTTTAACCTCTGGTTTTGCAAAATAATTTTTTACCTCAACAAGACCCCAAACAACTTTTAACACTTTTCAAATGAGGTTTTGGACGAAATGTACTCTTTTTGCTAATTCTTTCTCAAGAACACCAAGATCACAGGGAATTTCCAACTTCTTCAATTCTTCACAAAATCACATAAAATTTCAGCCACGTCATTAATTTTTTTTTAAAAAAAGAAGCCAAAATTCTAAAATCATTTGTGGAGTTAAGAAAATCCACCCGTATTATAAAAAATATTCAAAAAAAAAAAACGAAAATCAGTCCCAAAATTTCAAAAATCTTCTTTGATTCGTGTTTTTGTTGTTGTTTTTGACACTAGATCTTTGTTCCCTAGTGTTTTTTGAGTTTATGTTCAAAATTTCAAGTGATTTGAAGTTGTGGAGAAAATTTCACCATTTAAAGATGTTGAAGTTTTGAAACTTTGAAGAAATTTCAAGTGGGTCATGTTGAGTTAGGTTGAATTTGAGCTCAAAAGATATTGAGTTTTGGTATCTAGCTCGGAGGGAGCTTCTCTTGAAATTTGAGGTGATTTCGCGAAGAATTGAAAAAGTTAGAAATTTGGGAGTTCTTGATATTCTTCATGTGTTCCTGGTGTTATTGAGGAAAAAGAAGCAAAAAGAGTACACTTGATCCAAAACCCCAATTAAAAAGTGTTAAAAGTTGTTCGGGGTTTTGTTGAGGTAAAAATGGTTTTGAAAACCAGAGTTAAAAAATAATGGCATGGATGACCCTTTTCTCAAACGGTAATGGCATAGATGAGCCAAACTTTTAACGGATGGCATAAATGAGCCTTTTCTCAAAGTTCAATGACATAGAATTGACAGGGAGTTGATAATCCTTACCTAGTGATGCAGTGGAAGTTCCAGTAGTGAGTTTGTGAACCTCTATCCCTCCCCCCCCCAACAGGGGCGGACCTAGAGCAAGCCGAGGGGGTTCGCAAAAATTTACGTTATATATTTAAGATATTTTAAAGAATTTTTATGTCTATATATTGATTTTGAACCGCCTAAATGTAAGATCAGAGGATTTCCGAACCCCTTTAATTGAAATTCTGGATCCGCCGCTACCCCCAAACCAAGAAATGGGAAAAGGGAAAGAAGAAACGGAAAGAAACACATCCAGAAACATGTTACTCCGCTGAACTTTAATTTGATAACTCTCTCCATTTTGCATTTACTAAATTATTTTTGTGTTGGCCATCAAGGTCCAAGGAACTTCGAGAAACCTCCAATTGCTCATTGTTAACGTGAATATTATATGTACACTCTTTAAATGCCATTTACTTGTGTTGAACGGTTTTAAATACTTTTTCCTTAAAAGCTAGGATTAATTTCTAAACATTAATTTCGAAAAAGAACAGGTTTGTTGGAAAGGACTTCTTTTGTTTTTTTTTTTTTTTTACTTCAATTCACCCAATAATATTTAAATATATGATGATAAACTTGGATATCAATTTCTAAACATCAAAAAAACGACAAGCCTGATTTCTATCTGCTTCCTGGGAAAATGAATCCTCCGATTCCAGGTTCTTCTTCTTCGTCTTCTTGTTTGTTTATCTTCTGAAGCTCTTGAATTTCTTGAAAATTTGGTTGAAATCGAATGATTTGAAATGACCCAAAATGGAAAATAATGAATGACATGTAAAATTTGAATACCATGAGAATGTTGTGCCCTAGCGATGAGCTGTTGTCTTTAATTTTCTCCTATTTTTAATTTAATGATGTCAAATTCCATTAGGGAGATCCATCTTGAAATGCTAACACCCATAAATGCTTTGAATAGTTCGCGTAATTTTCTAATTAATTGATAATTGTTCATGTTATTAAAGATCAAATGGATGAAGATACGGATTCAGATCGTAGATACCGTGGCATGTTGAGAAGGATAAAAATGAGGAAATATGAACCTGATAGGATACAAAAGATAAGAGGATTAGTTTTGACATGGGAGATACTTGAACAAGAAATGGATGAATTCCTTCTGGAGAATTATTCAGATGATTTAGACTTGGATATTCATAACGTTTCGTTAGCTGAAACTGCCGAGCCACCATCAGATTTGATCTTGCCACTATTGAGGTACCAAAAGGAGTGGTTGGCTTGGTCATTAAAGCAAGAAACTATATTCAAAGGGGATATTCTTGCTGATGAAATGGGAATGGGGAAGACAGTTGAAGCCATAGCACTTGTGATTGCTCAACGTGAATTAAAGAAAGCAACTAGTGGTTCCAGTATATTGCCGTCTTCATCTGGTACTTCCCAGGAACTCCCAACAGTAAAAGGAACTCTTGTTGTATGTCCTGTGATTGGGGCAATGCAATGGTTTCGCGAGATTGAACGTTGCACCACTAAAGGAAGCAACAAAACTCTTCTTTATCATGGCGCCAACAGGGAGAAATGTATGTACAAACTGGAAGAATATGATTTTGTCATTACTACGTACTCCACTATCCATGCTGACTATAGGCCAAAGAAGTCAAAACAGAACAGCAGTGTTGGTGAAGATGTGTCCTAGAGGAAGTCAGTTCTGCATTCAGTGAAGTGGGAACGTATCATTTTGGATGAGGCAAGTCATACATTCATAGATTCATGCATTAAGTTTTTGTTTTCTTAACTTGACATTTCCAGGTACATGGTGTTCATTTACTGTTTATGCAATCTTTTTCAAGTCGATCATGTTAACTGCTGAATAATGTGCTAACGGCTATGTTGGTTATTAGAATGTGAAGAATCTTATGGTGGTTAGGAAGAAACCTATACAGTTAACTGCTGAATTATGGTGAGTACCTCCATAATGTTTCAGCTATTAAGACACAGCATAATGTAAGAACACGGCATTTATCTCTGTCCTAAAGTTCATTGTTTGCTTAACTGCTCAACATGTGAAATTTCATCTTCAATTCTAGTTTGATCACCCTTTTCTATTTTCATGGTGGACATGGACATTCTGTTCTCTCTGTTGTCCTTGAATAATGATGCATGTGGTTTGTAGTTTGTGCCTGGTCTAAATTTCATATGACACAAGATCTTTTACCTGAAATGTTCTTAACTGATTGAATGTCTAATGGCATAGGCTCATTATATCAAATCTGTACACAGCAACTCCACAAAAGCGGTTCTTGCTTTAGAATCTTTCTATAAGTGGGCCTTAACTGGTACACCCCTGCAAAACCGCATGGGGGAATTGTACTCATTTGTAAGTTAACTTCTGCTACTTTAACTACATTTTCTTTACTTCTTTAGTTGTGAGGTTAATTAAATTCTTTACTTCTACACAGGTCCGTTTCTTACAAGTTACGCCTTGTGCTTGTTACTTTTGCGTAGATTGTAATTGCAGTGGACTTGATTTCAGGTAGACACAAGGATTCTTTTTTATATCCTTGATCCTACCCCTGATGGTGAAATTCACAATGGCTCAAAGTCTATTTTACTTTATATTGCTGTTATTTTGCTTCTCAATCAGTGTTACTTCTGAAACATCTTGTACTGTCTGTCCTTTGATAAATTCTACAGCTTTTCCGATGTGTGCTCCCACCATCCCGCACGTCACTTCCTCTGGTGGAAGAAAGTATGTTGATAATTAATAATTTACATACTTTTGAAGTTTCATATTATTGCTGACATAGTAAAGTTGAAACATCTTCTTTTTTTCTAGTATATAGAAAAACCTTTAAAGTCATACGATAATGAAGGTAGAGATGCGATGGTGTGGTTGAAGTACAAAATTCTAAAAAGTCTATTGCGAAGATGTACCAAAAAAGAAAGAGCTGTTGATCTTGCACTTCCCACAAAGACTGTAAGTTCTGTTTGCACTAGTGCCGTGTGCTTCAATTCTATTAGAATCTTTTAACTGGTTCTTTTTTTGGGTTCATTCAGGTTATAGTGAGAAAAGATTCTTTGGATGATAGAGAATTTGACTACTACATGACATTGTACAATAGAAGCCGAGCACAGTTCGATATGTATGCTATCTCTCTGATATTTCATTTTCAAAATCGAGTTATTCTTCCTTCAAGTCCACTTTGCTTGTCTACGGCTGCGCCAATTTTCTGGCCCATTGTTTCTCTTTTTTTTGGCTCTGTATCTTGTTTCCTACAATTTTTTGTTCTCAAGTAGTTCTGGAACCCTTTGGGTTAGTTTCTTGGTTTTTAACTTAAGATCTTCTACATCTTTTTGTTCCCATAAAATTTTTAATCATTTGTGTCATTACCTTGCCAAAATGTAAGAAGGGAGCAAGGGTATTTATATTTCGAACTGCATCCGCATTTTTTTTTGGTGCAGATATGTCCAGCTTGGAATTCTGACGAATTACTTTGGTCACATTTTGGCTATGATCACACGCCTACGGCAGGTACCATGAGTCCAAGACAATGCTCTATATATATGCTCAATATGTGTGAAACCTTGAACATTCTTGCTGGTAATGGATGCTTGCATTCATCTTCTTGTTTTTTTTTTCTAATTGACTCTCTTTGTTGCTTCAATTTTTGTATTTCTGATGCCAAGCTTTCTAAATCGATTTATCCATTTTTGACTGGATTCAAAATGTAGTTTAGTGCAAATAGTATAAGCATGTGTTTATCCTTTTGTCATGCAGGGTCATTTAATAGGTGGAATTAGTCATCCAGAATCACTAATGATATTTTTTTGCTCCTTGGATATAAATTGATAAGAGCACAGGCTTTCTACTCCTCATTCCTTTTCTTTCAACTTCCTCTTGTTTTCCTTCCTTTCCAACAACTTCCTCCCGTCATGGGGTTGATGTCCTTCGACTTTGGTTCTCTTGACCTGTCCTACTCATGACCCTCATGATTTTCTACACTTACCATTTGACCTTATTAATTGACAATACATTTCTTATATGTGCATAGATATGAATATTCTGCAACTTTTTTTGTATCTTCAGTTTCATATCACTTTTCTGCTGTAATTTTTGTATAAACATTTACTTGGTATAATTGTATTACTATAGTATTACATCGTTTTCGACTTGGCGGTTGGATGTGTAGTAGGAAGATAACAATGGATAGTTAATACAATCTGGTCAAGGGGGTTATCAAAAAAAGTTGGTTGTCAAAATTTTGCTCAAATATGTAAAATTGGAGTAAAGATTTGACTATGGAAGACTTAGTTGATGTGCATTCTAGCTTATCAGTCAACTGCTAAAGGTTATTAAACATAGCTTCTTGCTTAAATTATTTTCTAATGTAAAAGCTAATATTTTGAGCAAATCTTTTTTTTCTTTGAACTTAATTTTGAAATGGCTGCTTCTAGTTTTCTTGTTTCTATTTTATGAGTACAAATACAGACACTGACTTTCTTTTGCTTCGTCTGAACTTGCCTCTCATACATATGTTTGTCTTACTATGGGTCATCAGCCAAATTTGATTGCAGAAAATGTCTGACCAATGACTTTCTTTAATCGACAGGCAGCTAATCATTGTTACCTTGTGATGTACTCTAGAGCAGAATTGGCTAGAGGCAATAAAGAGGCTAGAAATGTTGAACAATCATGTGACTTATGTCATGATGCAGTGGAAGATCCAGTCGTGAGTTTGCGCACCTCTACCCACTCCCCTCCCCCAAACCAAGAAATAGGAAAAGAGAGAGAAGAAAAGGAAAGAAACAGATACCAAACATGTTACTCAGCTGAAGTTCAATTTTGATAGCTCTCTCCTTTCCTGCATTTACTAAATTATTTTTATGCTGGCCATTCAAGGTCCAAGAACATCGAGCACCTTTCAATTGCTCATTGTCAGCCTAAATATTGTATGTACACTCTTTAAAAATTGTTGGAGTTCTCATGAAGTGGATGAGCATTTGGGATACTCTCTTTCTAGCAGCATAGACATAGAGATTTTATCAAAAGTACTTCTAGTATAAAGTCCTTATACATTAGACAGAGTCTTCTTTGAACTGTGCATCTCTTTTTGATTGTTGCAGGTTACTTGTTGCAGGCACGTGTTTTGCAAGGCGTGTGTGATGTATTTATCTGAAAGTGTGAGGAAAACGCCATGCCCTTCATGTACCAAACCCCTCACATTTGACTTCACTGCAAATAAATATAAGGGAGATTCTAATTCTAAACCTACTGTCAAAGGGTTAAGGTCCTCAAGTATATTGAACAAAATTCAGCTTGATAAATTCAAGACAAGCACTAAAATAGAAGTTTTGGTACGCAATTGCATTCATCATATTCTCCTCAGTTTGCTTTTCTTCTGTCTTATGGGTTTCTTTCCTTTTCACAAGGAGAGCAAGGGGTGTGAGCTCATGATTTTGTATTTTCTTTCTCTGTGAACTGCTCTAAATTCTTCAGAAATGAGCTCATTTTTTACTTTTATCAAATGTAGAGGGAAGAAATTAGTGACATGGTTGAAAGGGACGGTTCTGCAAAAGGAATAGTTTTTAGCCAGTTCACATCATTTTTGGATCTGATACAGTATTCTCTTAATGTAAGACATAAGGTAATTTCTCCTTCCTAATTTCCTTTCCTCTTTTCAGACTAACAAAAAAGAAGCTTGTATTATGTGTATTCAGTTGTCGGGCATCAATTGTGTTCAATTAGATGGATCCATGTCTATTGCTGCAATTAAAAGATTCACTGAGGATACAAATTGCAAGATATTGCTTATGAGCTTGAAAAATGGAAGTGTTGCCCTCAATCTTACAGTTGCATCACATGTAAGTATAAATTTTCTTTCTCTGTGAACCGCTCTAAATTCTCAAGGCTTGTGCATATCTACCATTCTTCATGTTCCTTTTATTTGGTTCATTTGATATACAATTATGACTTGTATTTATCTGTTGAATAAGCACATGTTAGGTGGCTCATCTCTTGATCTTTGCTAGGTTTTCTTAATGGATCCTTGGTGGAATCCTGCTGTGGAGCAGCAAGCCCAAGATAGAATCCATCGAATTGGGCAATATAAACCAGTCAAGTGTGTGTCTATTTCTTCTACTTTGGATGCTGTTGAATGGAGCTTATTGTTGTTTTCGAATTTGCAGGATTGTGAGATTTGGAATTGAAAATACAATTGAAGAGTTAATCTTAGAGTTACAAGAGAAGAAGAAATTACTTTTTGAAGGGCAAGTGTGTTTTTCTTATAGTAGTCTACATAGTTGCATTTGTGTTCTGACAAAAATACAGTATTTTGATGATTTTCCCTTGCAAGTTGTTATTGTCAATCTTTTTGCTACATTCCTTCTTTACTTCCTTCCTCCGCTCTTTCTCTAAAAAACCATTTTCCCCTAACTCTTTGTTTTTCCTCTGATTGCAGGACAATTGGTGGCTCTTCAGAGGCCTTACGAAAACTAACAAATGAGGACTTGACATCCCTGTTTTATCATCACTTTTGATATGTTCTATTTCTTCGGTTTGGCAAACTAATTGACATGTGCTTTGTTCAGCTTCTAGCCAAATTCTGTACAAAGTGTTCTGGCATTTGCTTTTAGGCAGTATGGAGTTTGATCTGTACAAAGAGTGTTTCTTGTTGCTTCTACATCTTAGTTGATAAGAATCACCTTTAACAGTCATTAGCTTCATCAATTGTTCTTATTGTTTACTTCTATTTTAACTTAACTTGCATGATAAAAAATGCATCAGAATCCATACCCTCAAGGCAAGGTCATGGAAATGTGCATCTTCCATTTTTATAAAAAGGTTCCTTTATTATAAAAATACGAGGATTAGAAATATGTTCTACCCAAAATTATGACATTGTGGTAAGTAAAAAAAAAAGGAGGAGGAACCTGGCAAAAACATTGGCATATGGTTTCCTGAATCACCCATCAATAAGTGTACATGGGGATGTTAATATTACAACATAGGGGATTTTCTTGAACTTGTTTATTTCTTTTTGCTTTACTTGTCAATGTACTTTTAAGTGTTACTTAAAAAGAGATTTGATTAGTTTAGAGGTGAGACGATGTCTTTTATAGTTGAGCGCAGGCAAGTTAACTAGTAAGGACCATAATTAACCACCACCAAGCATTTGTATGAGATTGAGAGATAGAAATTAACATTAACTGAAATGATGATACAGGAAAGCAAGTGATCCCCATCACAAGACTACTCTAGGATACAGAAAAGTATATGTTAATAGCTCAATCAGGCAAAGCAGATCCTCTCTCAAGGTTATTCTTGATCTCCAAGGTGTATTTTCCAAAGGCACGCTCAGTCTTTTTATTGAAGTGCTCGTTACGATCATTAATAGAGTCAATGTCTTTCTCTTCATGGAACTTTCTCCTCCAAATGATTGGCGCTTCTCATCCCTGTCCTTGAGCTCCTTCACCATCCTCTCTATCTTGTCGTCTGACAATTTTGGTGCCTTTCCATACTGGAGACTAGAAGCTTCTCGATAAAATTCTGGGTCATCTTCCTTCATTCTATTGTACTCATCTACATCAACAGCAACATTATTTGTCCGCTTCTTGTATGCATCGTATAGCGTCTGCTTATTAAAAACATCCCAACCAGATGGAGCAGGCTCCTTCTCCCATTTCTTATACTTTGACTCTGCAGACTCTTGTGTATCTAGCATATATGCCTTACTCATATCTAACCCATTGGCATCTAACAAATTCCCAATTTTCTTCTTCCTCTCTTTAATCCATTTTTGCTTCGACATTCCCCTAGACTCTGGTGGAGCTTCTGTTTTTTTCTTCTCTGCTACGATTGCAGATTGATTAGCTTTTCTTGCCTCATTCATTTTTAACCTCAATTCAAATAACTTCCTCTTCCCCCCTGTGATCAGATTCGCCGACTCTTCTCCCATATTATCCTCTCCATCATCGCTGTGACTTTCAACACCATCTCTTTCATCAGGTGCACCTTCACCACGATGAACATCAACAGTACTATTAGCTTGCAATACACCTGTTTCAGCTTTGCTCATTTGCTTCTTTACTTCCGCTATTATTTTGAAGCAATATTCGCTGCATTCATGATAAGGGTTCGAATCATTCCCACAATCTGGGTGAACTCTTCTTTCGTCACTCATGTTGTCAAATCAATTTCCGTATTAAGCAATAGAAGAATGAATGCTGTGCTTAACACAAACACTCTTGTATCTCAATATATGAAAACATGTAATAAGTCAACCCTATTTATAGTATAAATAAACAAAATTAAACTAAGACTAGAAAATCTATTCCTAATAGGACAAACAAATCATAACTAGACATAATTAAATAATTACCAAATAACAAATCCTTAACTATTTTAGGAATCTTTTTCTAATTTTCCTTCCCATATAATTTTAGGAATCTTTTTCTAATAGTTTTTTCATATATTTTAGGAGTAGAAAAAGGAAACTAATTACTTACTATTTCATATTCCTACGCGTTTTTCTTAAGTCCTATTCCTACTCGGATTTGAATTTGTTTCTTCTTTAAATAAATTAAAAAATTTCAAAGCAAATTCACAAATCAAAATCAAAACCATGGATGAAGTGAAACAAATAACTGAGAAGCTACGGAACAATCGAGCCCAATATGTGGGTGGACGGAAATATTTCAATAAATTAGAGATACAACAGAGTAAGAAACGTGAAAAAGAAAAACGTCAAGTCGAAGCCAAATCCCAGCAACATAATAATAATCATAAATCTTACTTGTCAACCGACAATATCAAATCGGAATCTTCTTCATTAGTCTCCCTTCCGCTACAAGAAGTTGTTCGCCGCCTTAGGTTTTTGAAACATCCTGTGACTTTATTCGGAGAAGATGAAGAGGCAAGGTTTGCTAGGTTGAATCTTGTGTTGAAAGCTGGATTGTTTGAAGTTGATGAAAGTGATATGACGGAAGGGCAAACGAATGACTTTTTGCGAGATATGTTGGAATTGAACAAGTCACGGTTGTTGAAGGGGAAAGCGACAGATCAGGATAAAGATGAAGATTTGAAGAGGATGAAAACTAATTTTGAGGATTTGTGTGATGAGGATAAGATTTTGGTGTTTTACAAAAAGTTATTGAATGAGTGGAATCAGGAGCTTGATGAGATGAGTCCGGAGTCTAAAAACCAGACAGTGGCCGCTACTTTTATGCAGTGTGCTAGGGATTTGAATCCGTTATTTGATTTATGCAGGAAAAGGTTACTTAATATTGACATTAGGCAAGCATTAGTTGTGATGGTTGAATGTTGTATGAATAGAGAATATAGTACTGCAATGGATCAATATCTTAATAAGATAGCAATTGGTAATGCGCCATGGCCTATTGGTGTTACTATGGTTGGTATTCATGAACGATCAGCGCGTGAGAAGATTCATACAAATAGTGTTGCTCATGTCATGAATGATGAGACAACAAGGAAGCTTCTGCATTCAGTTAAAAGACTGGTTACGTTCTGCCAACGACGCTACCCAACAATGCCATCTGAATGTGTGGAGTTCAATAGCCTTGCAAATGGCAGTGACTTGCACTCTCTGCGTGCACAAGAGGCAACTTCTCAAGGCTTCCAATAATGCCTATGTCTGCACAAGGAACTTCTCTTTTTACCACTAGTTAATGGTAGTAATTGTTTAGGATTTTTATAATATAAGGGTACTGGGTATCAAGTGTTAATTTTAAAATACAATGGGTGAATTCTCCATAATAACAATTATGACAAACTTCATAGCTAGTTTGCAATATTTTGTACTTGTCATACAAATTGATTGCCAAGATCTATATAAAAAGTTGGGCTTCTCATAGCTTAGATGAAGACAATATTATGTTTTGGATTCATCTCCTTCTAGATTTTTTCTTTAAAATTTGTAAAGATTATATGGGCATTGATATTCTGAGATGAGTCTCAATTTTTAATTTACAATGTCAAACCCCCGTCACTTCAAGGAGGCTTAAATTAAAAACACATACTAATACATAAGCTTATTCTTTAACTTGATCTTAACTCTTAACTCACATTTATGCTCTTTTAACTTTGGATGTACACAAGTAAACATCCAAACTTGTATAAAGTTGAACAAGTGAACATATGCACCCTACAAATCAGTTCGAGTGTATCTCATTAGAATTGTCACGTAGGACGTGTTTTTCTAATTGTTCAACTTTATTCAAGTTAAGTATCTACTTGTACACATCCAAAGTTGGAGAACATATATATATGTGTGCGTAAAAATGCTAGTAAACTTGGGTATCACATGTTTAAAATCACAATTCCAAAAAATATAATTCCTTGTTAATGATTTTTCATGCTAAGTCAAATAGATTCAAATAAATTGATTCTAACTTTATTGAATCACTTACCCATGGTAAGTCAATACAATTCGATAGAAAAACATGATGCATACATGTTTTTATGGGGGAAATAGTTTTTTTAGGCCAGTCAGAATAATGTTTTTATGGGAGAAATGATTTTTTAGGCCAGTCACATTTTTTTGAAAAAAAGTGTCTTTTTCACAAGATATTTTTATTTTGTATACATAAAAGATCTTGCAAAAAGATATTATATATATATAAATGATTAGTTTTAACTTTTAACACATATATGTGATTACCAGATGGCATCCTTTCTAGAAAGGTGTCTTTGTCTTTCTTTCTTGTCGATGAGGAAAAAGAGAAACTAATTGTGGTGGAAATCAAGAGAATTCTTGTCGTATTCAATTAATTAATTAACTAAAGGGCCAGTCACGTTTCACCACACTTGTGTTTCAGCTAAATTCTTGTGTAGCATTTGTATAAAACTATGTAATCATTTCTTATATATTACTAACTTTAAACACATTAAATTCCTTAAGGGAAGGAAACATAAAGTAATGGAGATTGTTGCTTACTATTTCTTAGTCTTATTTTTATTAGCAATTACTTTCATAATATATGCATGGAGATTGTTGGACTGGGCATGGTTTAAGCCAAGGAAATTGGACAAATGTCTTAGACAACAAGGTCTCAAAGGGAACTCTTACAAATTGATTTTTGGAGACATCAAAGAAGTGTCCAAAAGCATTGAAGATGCTGAGTCCAAACCATTAAATGTCTCTGATGATGACTTAACACCCAGAATTCTCCCTTATTTCGTTCAAACAATCAAAAAATACGGTACGCTTTATGGTTTTCTAATGTATCTGTTTTGGGGTTTGATTAGTTCGAATTCATGCTGAAAAGTCACATATGGAGTAAAGTGTATCAACGACGACTTCATTTCAGAGCTCGAATTCGAAACTTTTGGTTAAGCTCCCGTTTGATCATAGATTTTGAAGTTGAAGCTTGAGAATTGAGTTTTTGAAGTTATGATTTTTTGAACTTAAAGGTTGTTTTACTTGGGAAATTTTTGAAGTTTTGTGAGTGGAAGTGAAATTTTTCCGCCAGTTTTTGGAACTTGGAGATAGATTTTCAAAGTTCGATTCAAATCTATGGTTTAACATATATTTGAAGATAAGTTTTCAAAAAGTTTTGATCCAAAATCTATGACCAAATGCTAGGTAAGGATAGAGGGGTGCTTACCCGCACACAACAACATGATCCAAAGGCTCAGTTATCGTATCAAGTACGAGTACGGATAAACTGTTAATAAATTTATAACAGGAAATTTATTAAATATGCATACATATTTAGTTTCAAATCCAACAAGTATAACGAGAATCTAGCTATAAGTTTCAAATTCTAACTCCGTCTCTTTCTATACTTACGGAAAGTAAGAAAAGTTGAGCTAAGAATTTTGGACTTGCAATATTTTACAGGTAAAAACTGTTTTATATGGATTGGGCCAAAGCCTTTGGTTATTGTAGGGGACCCTGAGGTAATAAGGGATGTGTTTAACAAACATGCTCTTTATCAAAAGCCAAAACCAACTCCCCTGACCAAGTTGTTGGCACAAGGAATTGTAAGCTATGAAGTGGATAAATGGGCAAAGCACAGGAAAATTCTCAATCCTGCTTTTCATATGGAGAAGATAAAGGTATTTTTTCATTCCTCTCCCTCCCAAAAGCATAATATATTTTCACGTAGGGGCGAAGCTAGGGGGCAGAAAGGGTTCATTCGAATCCCCTTTGTTGAAATATTAGACTATATATGTAAGGTTAATTTTTTTACTTTTTTTTATGTATGTATAGTAGATGTTGAATCCTCTTGGCTTCTTAGTGACTTGGTGTGTTTAATTTTTGTAGATTTTGAATCCCCTTAATGAAAATTCTGACTCCAGTCCACCAAGGGTCACGTGGTTGGCCTATGAGAAAAAACCCAGGCCTACACACGCAACATTTTGAAGATATAATATAAGTATTAACAGTTTAAGCTTTTAAATAAGAGTCACGCAATTCAACAAAAGACCTCTTCTCCAAGACAGTATGAACAAAAATTACTTCACTTGTATTGATTATCACAAATTCATGATATCTTCTTCTTTTTTTCCCTGGAAGCTCCCATCCTTTTTGCTCCTTTGGTGACTCGAACCCACAGCCGCCACAACTCTCTCTTTGTCACGAATTCATGATATCACTCTTCTTTCATTCTGTTTTCTCTCTAGCTTGCAAATAATATTTCTATAAGATGGAGTTGGTTTAATTTGTATCAATGAGTGGTTTACAAATGTGTAGGATATGCTTCAAGCAGTTCATTTGAGCTGCAGTGAAATGGTGAGTCAATGGGAGGAGGCTGTCTCAATGAAAGAATCGTCCACTGAACTCGATATATGGCCTTATCTTCAAAGATTGACTAGTGACGTAATTTCTCGCACAGCCTTTGGGAGCAACTATGAAGAAGGTCGAAAGATATTTGAGCTTCAAAAAGAACAAGCTGAGCATGTCATTGAAGTTTCTCGCACCTTATATATTCCAGGATGGAGGTAATACCATGTCGTTTTTCCTTAGTTTAAGTTATGTATTACGAAGTTCATCTCTAATCTGTTGCTAAATGGTCCCTAGGTAACATATTTTTGATAATGGTTGCTAATCCATCCTTAAATAGGATCATCGACAAGTTTTTGTGGAAGTTGTATGCCGCTAATACATATGTTTGATGTTTCTATAGCGCCTGCAATGACAAGTTAAAATACATTGATAGAGTAAAAACTCTTTACGCGTGTATATAACTTAAAACTCTTCTCTCCCATATCTATATATATCCGAATATAACAGGAAAAGAAGTTTAAAATAGTGATTATTTGATGATGATATACATGTTTTTGTGTGTTAAACTAATGTAGGTTCTTGCCAACTAAGAGAAATAGAAGGATGAAGGAGATTGAGAGAGAAGTTCAAGCAACGATTAGGGGAATTATTGATAAAAGAGTGAAGGGAATGAAAGCAGGGGAGTCCAATACTGATGACTTATTAGGCATATTGTTGGAATCCAACTTTAAAGAAATCGAACAACACGGTAACAAGGATTTTGGTATGACTATAAAAGAGGTTATTGAGGAGTGTAAATTGTTCTATTTTGCTGGACAAGAGACAACCTCTGTGTGGCTTGTATGGACTATGATTTTGTTGAGCAGGCATCCAGACTGGCAAGTTCGCGCAAGAGAAGAGGTTTTGCAAGTCTTTGGAGATGGCAAGCCAGAATTCGATGGATTGAACCGATTAAAAGTTGTAAGTTATTTTAGCTTGCTTACCTTCTTGTTAATTTCCATATCTCCGCATCACATGGTGTTACTTTTATTTAGCATCGGATTAAGGATTTAAACTTAGGTTATTTGAATTGAACTCATTGTTACACATTCTCCCTTTGTTCCATTTTGTGTGACAGACTTTTCTTTTTAGTTTGTTCAGAAAAGAATGACACATTTCTACGTTTGAAAACAATTTAATCTTTAACTTTTCAATTACCCTTGATGAAACACTTTTATAGCCATAGAAATATCATGGAATGTTTATGATCACAAGTTTTAAAAGTCTTCTTTTCTATTTAACTCCATGCCAAATCAAATAGTGAGTATGTGAGTGTTTATATCGTTTGTGGACAATATTAGATTCATTTGAACCCGTTCGACATAGGTTCCATCAGTCTTTGGTTCTATGTTCTTGATTTTCTTATTACTATGCTAATTCAATGCTGAACTCATTTTAACAATAGGTGACAATGATTTTGCACGAGTCGTTAAGGCTATATCCACCAATTGGAGCACTTGGTCGAACCATTACAACTAAAACGAAGCTAGGGGAACTAAGTTTACCAGCAGGAGTGATGCTGTCCTTGCCAACAATTTTAGTGCATCATGACAAGGAAATATGGGGCGAAGATGCAACAGAGTTCAAGCCAGAGAGATTCAGTGAAGGCATTTCAAAGGCAACGAAGGGCCAAATGGCGTTTTTCCCATTTGGCGCGGGACCTAGGATATGCATCGGACTGAATTTCGCAATGATAGAAGCGAAGATGGCTTTGGCTATGATTCTGCAACGCTTTGCGTTTGAACTATCTCCTTCGTACACACATGCTCCACAGTCTGTAATAACTATGCAACCCAAATATGGTGCTCCTCTAATGTTGCATAGATTGTAAGTTGAGACTTACATGAAATGACTTACATTGAATTAATAACTATGTCAAACAAGCATAATTAAGTTGATATATATTGCAGCATTGGTCTCTAGTTTCATTCGATCATAGGCTATATCTAAAGAATGGAAAAGGCTCAAATATGAACTTTCAAAAAAGACTCATATGTGTCATCCTTTAAAAGTTTGGCTCAACTATGCCATTTTCATTAAATTAAGTACCCAGCCATGTCATTATGAGTCAAATTTTTAACGAATAACATAAATGAGTCTTTTCTCGAAGGTTGATGAGAGGATGACTAGGGGTGTTCATGGTTTGGATACAAACCGATCCAAACCAAAAAACCGAACCAAACGAATTAAATAAACTGATTTTATTTGGATTTGGTTTGGTTTTAGATTTTTAAAAATCGATAGGGTTTGGTTTGGTTCTGATTTTATTTAAAAACCTGAATAAATAACCGAACTGATAAATTATATACATATATTTTATTATTATACACGCATAATATATTATTTTTATAAATAATTCTAAATATCTTATAAATGTTTTCAACAAATTTTATTTATAATTTATTTATGAAAGCTAAAACGTCCAAGACTAGAACATTTATCTTATTGGTTTCATGTATATAAGTATCTATTGTAATTCTTGGTGACTAGGAATGTCACTGTCTCTTCCTTCTATGCCAAAATGATGAATTTTGAAGTTTTATTCACAGTAAATTTAGTGATCGAAATCTCTGTAATGTTAATCATTCTAACTATTTTTCGATTTGAATGAATTGTTGTCTTTTTTCCCTCTTTTAAATGAATCATTTTTAAAATTTTGTGTATGGTTAATGACCGAATAACCGAATCGAACCGAAACCGATAAATGTATATTGTATTTGGTTTTGATAATTTAAAAATCAATTAAATTAGTTTGATTTTGATCAATAATCGACCCAAACCGACCCGTGAACACCCCTAGATAACATATTTGAACGTTTTCCCTTTAAAGAATGATGAGCTACAAGATAATCTAGTTTATATATAAATGTCATAACTGATTATATAAATTCAAAAACTCTTGACCTAAAAATAAATGATAGATTATCTAAACCTCCCTAAATTTGACCGTGTTGTATTACGATTTTCACCTAAGCTATCAATCGTATTAATTACCCTTGCACTTGGCTATCAAATAAGTCAAGTTAATTCGGAGATACTTAAGACTATTTATAGTTAAGCAAATCTTAATAGAACACGCCAAATTTATGTTCATCCGTCAAAAAAATAAATAAATAGAGAATATTACATTAGTCAAACACTCAAAATTGATTTTTTTAAAAAAATAATCTTTTCTAATTTTATTTAGCACTGTAAAATTCCATTTTAAAAAATAAGCATTTGGTGGAATGGAAGTTTTGTTTTGCCACAACTCACACTAAGCGTTATATTCGCAATTCGCACCATTCTTGACAGGCATAAATTATGGGTCCCACCATGCTGCTGTTTTAGCTTATACATCAGGCATAAGCTGGTGTACCTTGTGTCAATAGCTAAAAGAAAACGTTTTCGATTCTCAAGTACTATTTCTCTCCCTTATAAAAGACTTTTCCCGCTTCTCAACTTCTCAGTTCCCTCTTCTCTCTGTTTCTAGAGAAAGTGAAACACCTGCTGCTGAGCGTTTGGCCTTATCTCTCGCCGGAGAATCGGAAACTCTTCATTTTCCGGTAAACAACGAGAACTCCTCCTCCGTTTTGTTTTTCCGTCCAATTTTATGTGCAATTTTATTGTTTAATAGTTGGTTTTATGATAGGAATGTATGATCAGTCGTTCTAGTTGATCATAAATTTTTGTGTTTCCCGATTTTTACTGCCGATTGTAATGATTTCATCCGGTGATTGTGCGAGAGGAAGTTTGGGAACAAAAGAGCCAAATTGAGATTCTCTCATCGTTCATGTTTTTTTTGTGTGTATGATATGAGCTGTTTCTAAGTAAGTGCTATGCACCTATATCTAAGGTTTTGACGGTTTTGTACTTCTATTGCAAAAAAAAATAGGTGATTGGAGTTACCGAGCTCTGACAAGCATAATCATAGAGACATGTCTGCAGATTGGAAGCACAAAAGCTCAAATGAGGAAGGTATTTGTGTTTTTTAGTGTGTATTTTTTTCTGCCATAATATCTTTGATAGACTGCTATCTGGTTGGGTTTTTTTTTTCCTTGGGGTCAAATGCCTCCGCAGAGCCTCAATATACAGTGTAATCTAAATGAAATTTCCCAAGTGTTTTTATATAGTTGTTCAGACCTTTATTTGAGTGATGCATGATGCCTAGAGGCTAGTGTTATCCTGTATATGAAACATGATATGATTTGCATTGTCCAGTGGCGAAGCCTGAATTTTCAGTTGGGTCCTTAAAAATATAAAGAAGTAAACATACAAAGAAGTCAGGGGATTTAACAACTGCTGTATATGTGGTGCGTTTTTTCTGCCCATGGCATTGCCAACTTTGTTGTTTAGTAATGTAATGTTTCTATTTTTGGTTAGTTGTTCCCGCAGCAGAAGTTTCCAATACGGTGAAACAAGAACAAATGGATGTAGTTACTGAAAAAGAGTGGGAGTATCGTGCATTGAAGGCAAGGATAGAAGAAAGGAAAAAAGACCGTGAGAAGAAACAAGAGGACAGACCAACTTTAATGTGGGACACTTGGGAAGAAAAATATGACAAATGGCTTGTGAAACACTTCACGGATGATCTGGATTTGGATAATCAGAATGAGTTATTGTGTGAAACAGCGGAACCATCATCAGATATGATTGTGCCATTGTTCAGGTACCAGAAGGAGTGGTTGTTTTGGGCACTTAAGCAAGAAGAATCTTCATCCAAAGGGGGTATTCTTGCTGATGAGATGGGAATGGGGAAGACTATCCAAGCGATAGCACTTGTGCTTGCTAAACGGGAATTAGGGAAAACAATTAGCAAATCTAGTTTATTGTCATCTTCATCCAGTACTAAGCAGGAAATCTCAGCAGTAAAAGGCACTCTTATCTTATGTCCTATGGTTGCTGTCCTTCAGTGGGTTACTGAGATCAATCGATGCACCATTGAAGGTAGCAACAAAATTCTTGTGTATCATGGTTCCAACAGAAAGAAGCTTAGCTACAATATTGAAGAATATGATTTTGTCATCACCACATACTCAACTGTTGAGGCTGAATATAGGAAAAATGTGATGCAGCCAAAACAAAAGTGCGAGTGGTGTGGCAAAGCATATTATGAAGAAAAGTTGCCCATTCACCAGAAGAGGTTTTGTGGACCAGATGGTGTTAAAACTACCAAGCAGTCAAAGAAGCAGAGGAAGAAGTTAAAACTTGACGAGGAATTGTTGATGCAGAAAACAGATTCTACTGAGTCAGAGACTTATATGCAGAGAACAGATTATATGGAGTCAGAGACGACTGTGCAGAAAGAAGGTTCTACACTGGAGACTGATATGAAGAAAACGGGTTGTAGGAAGGACTTGAAGCGTAGTAGCATGGCAGAAGAAGGGAAAAATGACGGTTCTATGGATAATTCATCCAGTGTAAATCAAGATTTGCCACAGAGGAAGTCAATTTTGCATTCAGTGAAGTGGGATCGCATCATATTGGATGAGGTAAGTCACGCCTTTGCATATCATGTGTACTTGTATATGTTGTTGCTTTCTTCAATTATCATTATGTCATAGTTTTTATTTGTTAGTATTATCTGAGAGTGAATATGGTTAGTTGCCTACCTACCTATTGTAACTGCTGAGTAATATAGATGAATGTACCTACCTACCTCTAGGATGTTTTAGCTCATTGACATTTAATTACAGTGTGAAAGAACATATCCTGATGCTCATGGTTATGCTCAATTGCTCATGTGAAATATTATCTGCAATTTTGGTTTGATTTCTATCTTCTATCCTCGTAATGAATCTGAACATTCTGTTCTCTCTGTTCCTACTGAATGTTGTTGTATTTGATTTGTAGTGTGTGCCTGTCCCAATCATCTCACTGCGTTCAGAATTTCTTAATTGCATGTGATACAAAATTTGTCTGCAATGTTTCAACTCATTTCACTTATCTGCTACAGGCTCATTATGTAAAAGATAGGCTCTGCAACACGACAAAAGCTACTCTTAGTTTGCAATCTTCTTATAAGTGGGCCTTAAGTGGTACTCCGATTCAGAATCTTGTTGGAGAATTGTATTCACTTGTAAGTTCAACTTTTGCAGGTTATTGTGTTCCCCAGATGTTTGTGTTATGAGATTAATTAAATGCTTTACTTCTGCACAGGTCCGTTTCCTACAAATAGTACCCTACTCTTTTTACTTTTGCAAGGACTGTGATTGCAGAACACTTGACTATAGGTAGCAAAGCTTCACCTATCTTTGTACCTACTCCCTAGGGTTAAAGAAGTATGGTGCTCTAAATTTAATTTATGATTTATCTGTTCTTCCTTTTGCTCTTCGCCAATTCTTGTCTGAAATCTTTTATGTTGTATATCCTTTGATAACTTTTATGTCTTGCAGCTCTACATCCGAGTGCCCACAATGCCCCCACAAATCAGTACGGCACTTTTGCTGGTGGAACAGAGTAAGCTACAAATTTGATTATTCAAACTTTTGAGGCTCTATTATTGCCAAAAATAAATATATTGCTGACATGGTGAGGTTGATGCATCTTCTCGTTCTAGTACATTGCTACACCTATAAAACGTGAAGGAGGTTATGGGAGTGGTAGAGATGCGATGTTCCTTTTGAAGCACAAAATTCTAAAAAGCATCCTACTAAGGCGTAGCAAAAAAGGAAGAGCTGCTGATCTTGCTCTTCCTCTTAAAATTGTAAGTTTTGTTGGGTAGTAATGTAGTCTGATTCAATCTGATAATCTCTTTCCAGCTTATTTATTGGTTGTATATGGTCTCAGGTTACTTTGAGAAAAGATTCGTTGGATGTCAAAGAAGAAGACTACTACACATCATTGTACAATAAAAGCCAGGCACAATTTAATACGTATGCCATCTATCCTGTATATGCTGTTCCAACCTTCTCTTTCTTGGTGATCATTCTTGCTTGTCTGTGGTTCCTCAGTTTTGTGTCACCCTTATGTAGTGTTTCCCTATTGATGTTGTATCATGAGGCTGGCTGATTGATTTTGTCTTCTTGTCTTGTGTGTTGACTACTCTCATGGAGTATGTTCTGGAACATATTGGTTCCATTTCTTGTAATATTGACGATTAAGATCGCATGCTTTCATTTCCCTTCCAATGCGTTAGATCATGAAATATTGCTATCATCTGATTGCATTTATCTGCCCCCCCCCCCCCCCCCCGGTCCCTCTCTCTCTCTCTCTTGTTGTGTCTGTCTCTCTGTCTATTCGTTTCTTTTCATTTCTCATTTCTTCTCTCTTCTCTTCTCTTTGTCACCGTGAATTTCTTCCTTAATTATTTTTACCTTGCCAAAAGGTTAAATGAGATAAAGGACAATTTTAGCTTTAATTATATTTTTTCTTGTTGTGTTTCGGTGCAGTTATGTTAAAGGTGGAACGTTGATGACTAACTATGCACACATTTTTGAGCTGCTAACACGCCTACGGCAGGTACCAAGATGATGTATAAATGCTTGACATGCATGGAACCAAAATGTTCTTGATAATTGTAATGTACACCTTCATTCATATACTTGTTCGTTCTGATTGACTAGTTATTATCTGCCTCACAATTTGATCTACCATGCCCTCACTGCACCTTTTTATCTACAATCTCGATCTGATTTTCTTTCCCTGCAAATGTTTTGACATTCAGCTACTTTTCCTTCGTATTTTCTTCAACTTGTTTTGTATAAAATACATAGGCAGATGTTGTGCAAGCTCTTTTATCTTTACTTCTTCTTTTTAATATTCGGCATCTTCTTTCATATTCACCTCTTTTTTGCCTATCCCATTTTCTGGTGTAGTTTTATAACCTTTCCGGTTAATTACATTATTTTTGCTTTGTTAAATTTTAGAAGTGATAACTAATGCATACTTGGATGATAGCTTGTTTTTTGCTTTTTAAATTTTTTGAAGTGGTTAGCTTAGTATGGTTGAATGTGTATTTGGATGATAGCTTAATGGATAGTCAATACAATTTGTCATGGGAATTTAGGGACCACGAAATTAATCTGCACTCTATCAAAGTGTAGACTGGATCATAGATTGGACTGCAGAACTTATCTGATGTGTAACCCAGCTTATCTGATGAGCCCTAAAGGTTATTTTAGCATATTCATTTGCTCTTAAGTTTTGGTGCTAGTCTCTTTTGTGAACATAATTTTGAAGTGCCAGCCCTTCTTTATCATGCTTCACCCCAGGTATACATTTAGGTTTTTGTCACTTGTTACATGCTGTTAGTATTCACTTTTCTTTTTGCATCTTCCAATCATGCCTCTTGAATAACAGACTTGCAATAAAATATCAGTTGAAACTTGTAATAAAGTAGGCAACTATCTAAAATATGCATGTGTGTGTTTTATTACTGGTCCATCTTCAGCCAAGTTTTTATGCGGTAAATGTCTGATTGATGTCTTTTCTTTAATCGGCAGGCAGTTGATCATCCTTATCTTGTGGTGTACTCGAGTATTACTTTGGCTAAAATGGCAAATTCTGGAAATGTTGAGCAACCTTGTGGCTTATGTCATGATGCAGTAGAAGATCCAGCTGTGAGTTTATGCATTCCCCCTCCCCCCAAAAAAAAAAAAGAAAGAAGAGAATCTTCAGCTACTCCATATGTTATTTCCATTTTGCCAGAAACTTCTTGAAGTTCATGAATATCTCGGGGAGCATTTTCCCAGTGCACCAAAAACATTTATTTTTCTAAGAGTTCATTTTATTATCCTTTGAATACCTAAAAACATTTTTATTTAACTTTTCTGGTGGCATGCTAAAAGTCCTTCTTGACTGTTGTCTCTTTTGATTGTTGCAGGTTACTTCTTGCATGCATGTCTTTTGCAAGACGTGTTTGATAGACTTTGCTGCAAGTGTTAGACAAGTGTCATGCCCTCTGTGTTCTGAACTACTTACAGTTGACTTCACTGTAAATATAGATAAGGTGGATCAGAATTCTAAACAGACTCTGAAAGGGTTTAGATCCTCAAGTATACTGAACAGAATTCAGCTAGACGATTTCCAGTCCAGCACTAAAATAGATGCTTTGGTATGAAATTGATATTTTCCTTGAGCTGCTTTTTTTTCTTTGCATTGTGGTTTTTAAACTTCTCACAATGGCAGCATGTAGGTGTCATACCACATCATGTAAAGGCAGTGAGCCACTACCTAGAATTGTAGGACTTACAGTCATCTTAATTACTGGAATTAGCTTATGATGCTGTACATTTATGTATATGCTTTTGCATTGACGCTAACCAACATATTCGTGTCAATTTAGTAGTGTTTCAACCTGGCAAATAATTTGAAGCTTATGGAGTAAATATTTTCCCACTTTGAAGTGCACAAAGATGGAGGAATCTCATTCTTATTATTTTCCATTCAGATTGATCTTTAAATCTTCTATTATTATTGTGAGTAGTATAGCTACAACACCATTATTTTGATACTCTCTTTGTTTCAATTTATGTTACAGTCTTTTCAAATCGGGACTACACTAGAATTTGACATCAATTCCCTAGTAGTATTATGTTCCACTATCAATTTTCAAACATCTATTTCACTCAAATATTCAAATTCAAGTTTGATGTGATATTTTTTAATCAGACTTACTTTTCAACCTTTATTTATATTTCTTCCGTTTCTATTGATTAATAAAAGTGAAATTATATTGGCATCTCAAAACTTAGTATCCAATACAAAGATCCATCTTGAGATTCAATGTGAGAGGCTGTGTGAAGTACCCGAGTGGTTCTCATTGCTTGTCTTATTGATTCTAGAGGGAAGAAATTAGGTTCATGATTGAAAGAGATGGCTCTGCAAAAGGAATAGTTTTCAGCCAGTTCACATCGTTTTTGGATTTGATACACTATTCTCTTCAGAAGGTATGAGAAAAAGATAGCTTAGCTCCCTTCCTACTTTTCCCTCCTTTATTTTTGAATCTGGGTAACAAGAAAAGCTCACCTTGTGTATTTTTCAGTCGGGCATCAATTGTGTTCAATTAGTCGGATCTATGTCTATTGACGCAAGAGCTGCAGCAGTTACCAAATTTACTGAGGATCCAGATTGCAGGATATTTCTTATGAGCTTAAAAGCTGGAAGTGTTGCACTCAATCTTACAGTTGCATCACAGGTAGGATGCCTCGTTCATTTCTGTCTACATCAGCTGTGGTAACATTTTCCAGATCTCCTGTTATTTGATTCATTCATCATATTCCAACTTCACTTGAAGAACCAGCTTAATTACCATTATCACATGTATCTATATGTTGGATAAGTGCCCAATTCCTGTCATGATAGGTGGCTTCTCTTGCCTATGCTAGGTTTTCATGATGGATCCTTGGTGGAATCCTGCTATGGAGCGGCAAGCCCAAGACCGAATCCATCGAATAGGGCAATATAAACCTGTCAGGTCTGTTTTGCATTTCTTGTACTTTTTATGTCATTGAGTGGAGCTTATTTTTTCTTTTCTCATTTCTAGGATTGTGAGATTTGTGATTGAAAATACAGTTGAACAGAAGATCTTAAAGTTACAGGAGAAGAAGGAACTTGTTTTTGAAGGGTAAGTGAGTTTTTCTTGTAGTAGATGGTTTTATTTGTGTTCAGCTAATAAATAGGAGATTAGTTGTAAGTTGAAGTGATTTTCAAATGCATTATTTGTTGGAGAAGTCTCTAGAAATTATCTGTGAAGTAATTTTCTTTGAAATTCTATAACTATTAGGTGCGACTCTTGATGAAGATCATCATCTTCCACCATGTAGGTCAAGGGTTCAAATATATGCACAAGTAGCTTCCCCTTCCACTTTGTGTAGTTACAGCTCATCCTACTTGTCCCACATTGTTTCCCTGGGCTGATTTCTCAATCAATTCTTTGCTATAACAGTTGTTTGTCACATCACTCTACAACTGTCTTCTTCATCTATGATTTTCCTTGCAGTAGAGTAATTATGAGAGATGGCACTCATCAGTTTAGTTCTAACTAGAGAAGGCCATCTCAAAGCAACTGGAAGCTGCCCCACTTTCTTCCTTGCTCTAGGGTGGAGTTAGGTTTTTAGGGGGTTCAAGTCCAGTCGGAATAAGGAAAAACGAGGGTTTTTGGTTGTATATAAACTACTGAAATTCCTTGTTATAAGGGAAAAAATTACTCTAGTGGCAAAGGGGTTCACAAAATTGCACTAATTCGTAGGTTCAATTCCAATTTGTTTCATCTAGTATTTATTTTTAAATCTCCTATTGTGTTGCTCACTAGCTTCTTGCTTCAGTATCTAGACACATTACATAAGTCCTAACTTGCTTCCTTAGTTGTAGACAACATCACTTTACATGCCAGAATATCTTGTAATGCCATATTCAACATCTTGTGTTATCCAGAAATTATTGATTTCTCTTTGGAAAATGATATCATATCTTTAGTTCTCTTCGGAAAACTGGAAAATGCCAGTCAAATTGTTGAGCTTTACTTGGACAAGGTGGCTTTTATGTCGGGTCTGGTTATAAAATCTTGCCAATATTTGGGAGACGTAGAAGTTGGTGTGGCTGTTGTATGCTCTTTGCTTCCTCTTGTTGCAAGCCAAATTGTTCTGCCAACTTCATTAGTATACTGCTGTTAGGCAGTGTCGATCATTCTTCCATAAAGATAAACTCTATGATGATTTTCCCCTGAAAGATGTCAGACCACCTTTTTGTTTTACATTTGCTTTCTTGTTCCTTTCTATATGCTGTCTCTATCCATCCCCAAACACACTCCAAAACGTTTCTCCTTTTTTACCTCAGTGTACTTACGTTTCTATTGTTATTGCAGGACAATTGGTGGCTCTTCAGAGGCCTTTGGAAAGCTAACTGACGCAGACTTGAAATTCTTGTTTGCAACTTAAAGTGGTTAGTATTTTGCTCTTTAGTTTAAGAAGCAGATTCACTTGTATTTTTTGCTTTTACAACACAGTTTGTTTATAGACTATTCGTCTGCTGCCCATGCTATGTATATATACTTCTGAATTTAGCCATTTCTCTTTTGGATTGTGCAGGGAATGTTGCTTATGCATCACCTTCATTATGATCTTATTCCAGTAGAAGAGTGAACAATTAACTGAATCTGGGCAGAGTGTCCATGTGGTTCTTTTTTCAGCACAATCAAATTTCTGATTTCTTGGCACTGTTCATTTCTAGTAATGTAATATTTGGATTATATCTTTAATATATGTAACCAAATGACTTTAGCACAACCCTTATAAATGTGATCCTGAGGATTGAATCTCCTTTTTATTCTTGTTGATGTTCTCATGCTTTAATAGGTTCAGTTAGCATCATCGAGATGGGTCTTTCAAGTTACTTTTGGAAAAGTTATAAGCATCTTCATCCCTTGGTACAGCGGTAGACTTTGAACATTCTAATTTCTCAACATATCCTAAAATAATTTTCTCTTTTTATTTTCCTAATCTTCCTTTTGGTGTGCCTTCCTTTGTGAATTGTGATGCACCATATTCAATTGAGTAACATTTGGTACTCAAAGCTACATCTCTTTACAGTTTTATGTTGGCAAGAGTACTTTAGATTAAATAGTATGAGGTACATCAATGGCATTACGCTATCAACTTAGTATAAGAGGTAGAGTGAATTAACATATAGCTCTTGGTTGTTAAAGAAAGAGTTCAAGACTGTTTGAATACTGGAGTTCTAAACTTGCTAAAATGTTTTCCTTTTAAAGTTGTTCTAGTGTGAATAGCTGTGGGGGGGTGGGGGCAGTATATACTTCACTATTTGCTGAAAATGTGATCAGGCCAATTCTTTGCATTTCAGCATCTAAATATTCTAAAGAACTTTGCATAACCCATCTTCTTCTGATTAGGGTGGCAATTGGGCGGGCTGGGTCAAATTTGGGCTGGTCATAATGGGTCAAGAAGACCCAACCCAACTCAAATTTGCTTGGGTCAAAATGGATTGGGTAATGGGTCATAGAACAGGTCAAGACCCAACCCAATTTTTACTAACTTTGTTCTTTTAGTATTGATTAGATGTTTGTAGAGCATGTTGGTACAAACTCTATGGTTGTGGATTCTCATACTAAAGACACCGTCATTCAATATCTTATATGGACTCGCTATTTATATGGATGTCATGCCACTTCAGGATAATTGGGACTTAGTAACTTTTTGAATGTTCTCTATATTGGAAATTTTGGTTTTCAGCTTAAATTTCAGGTAATGATTTCAGTTTAAGGATTTTGACTTTTGAGTTTTTTTTTTTTTTTTTTGGGAAGAAATGAAGTATTCAGTATATCTTTTCACTTTGACTTGTTTTTCACTAGGACTAGTTGGAAATAGGCATGCTTAGCTCACATTACATGTAGACATGATTGATGGATTAAATTGTTTCAAGTACTTCAAATTATGATAAGCAAATATTTAGAGGTCATAAGGTGACATGCACATATACATATGTGTAGTCCAGGTGGGAGAGAGAATGTTACTGGACTAATTAAAAAACAGAAGAAAAAAAAAGATGTTATAAAACATAAGCTCAAAATAATATAATATAAAGAGAAGAAGACAAGATAAGTAGATGAAGGAGAAGACTTTTCTTCTTATTCAAGTGTCTTCCAAATGGTGAATGATCTCTATTTATAGTGTTAAGATATCACTCCCAAAGGTCACCAAACTAGTAGATACATGGTTATCCAAAAAGGTTCTTATCACCTTGGAAGCATACATACATGAATTGAATTAATTCTTGAATAAATCTAATGGACAATCCACTCATTCAATGGTTTTATAACACTCCCCCTTGGATATCCATAGATAATGTACCTTGTTAAAACATTACTAGGAAAAACCCAGTGGGAAAAAGCCTAGTGAACGAAAAAGAGTACACACATCTCATAATACGCTTTAAATGTTGCAGCATTAAAAACCTTACCAAGAAAACCCAATTGGGACAAAACCATGGTTAAGGAAAAGAGTACAACGCGTATTTTGCTCCCTCTGATGAAAGCTTTACTTGATATCTCGGAGACGATGCATTTCAATCTCATATCTCAACTTCTCGAATATTGATATTGGCAATGAGTTAATAAATAAGTCTGCAAGATCATCACTTGAACAAATCTGTTGAACTTCTATTTCACCATTTTGTTGAAGATCATGTGTGAAGAACTTTGGTGAAATGTACTTTGTCCAATCTCCTTTGATGTATTCTCCCTTCAATCGAGCTATAATGCAACATTATCTTCATATATGGTGGCTAGAATATCCTTTTTCAAAGAAAAATTACACAATTCCCAACATCTGCATAATCAACAATCTGTATGTGCACCAATTGCACTAATACATGATATTTTTCAATCATTTTCATCAAATTGATCTTCCTTTATGTTAAGCAATCTCACAATCATTGGGGTACTCAATGGAATTGCTTTAACACCTTTTAAATCCTTCAAGGATTTTCATATAATCTTCATCGTCTAGCTAGACACGACAATCATTCGTTACACATATTCAAGCATTTCATCTATTGCCAGATCGAAACAAGCTTCATTGCATCCACCACAGGAGAGTATATCTTCATTTAATAATGTTAGGATTTTTGTGAAAACCCTTTATGCCCCAAGGCACAAACCGTACTTTATATCTTACGGTTATACTTTCGCATAATGATTCATTTATATCCCACTGACATTATATCTTAGTCCATGGACTATAAGTCCAAAAACATCACTTCTCTAAGTGAAACATAATATACTTGAATTGTGCATTTCATTTGGCCAATCATTTATTTGTCCACACTATATGACAGTTTTGAATTCAAGATCATCGTCATCATCTATAGCATTAAGCGCTACTTCATATCAAAGATACCGTCGACGGTCTTTTGACTCAATTCCAATATGACATAACTTATCGAGATCTCTTCATTTTTCATCATTTCAGGTACCTGAACCTTTGCCAAGGTTTTATGAAGTGTTATGTCATCGTGCTCCTTTTAAAGCACTTGCTTCATTATCATAAACATCTTGATTATTTGCTCCTCTCCTTCATTAAAGAGTTTTTCCTTTGGAATCGATTGGTCTATTATGCTTCAGGCATACCATAGACTCTGTCCTTTCAAGGACTTCTCATTGGAGCATTTACAACTGAATTATAACATAAGGTTATCAAATTCATCTGGAAATTAATTTGCAACATTATGCAAATGAATTCTCTTGAACTTCAAGTTCACTTTTTTAACGAGGATCTAGATAATTCATCTCATAATTTCCAGCTGTCAATCATCTCTCCCCCTAATGTTAGAAAATCTAGCACACCTTAACCTCATTTGAGGATCCATCTTTGTGCGTGGTGGAGCAATTAAAGCAAATATTGCATATTCAAACTTTAGATGGAAATTATTTGGTTCCTGACCCTGAACCAATTATGATGGGGAAACCTTGTTGGCTTGATGTATACATGTGTTGCTATATGTTAAACAAATTCATCTCATACCAAATTTTATTTGGGAGTTTTGTTCTCATACCAATGGTTTAGCAATAATTAGAGGCATACAATTTCTGCTAAACCAACCAGCATTATCAATATAATTTCATAGTTTGGAACTGTGCTCTTAATTTAACTATTCGAGCAAACAACCTTACAAAACCAATTTGTAAGTTGACAACAAAGCACATGTGACCATCTCATAGATGCAACTCTCATATAGTTGCAAACGGTCCACATGGCGGATGAACGAGCCCATATTCACCTTTTTGTATGTTCCAAAATCTCAGGGAATACAATCCCAACCTTAGCTGGTACAATGATACAATGATCATTTTATCATGAGAACAAGCAACACAAGAGAATTCTTGAAGAATCTTTTATTTCTTCAACATAAAGTCACGTGAATTCTCAATTACTTTTGCATCACATTGGAATCGGAATGGCCAACCGGTCATGCCAATTAATATTTATTTTTCTCAAACCTCCCGTAGAGGTGAGTTGTGGCACATATCCACCCATAATGATTTTATCATATCTTGACCCATTCTATTTCAGAATGGTCGAGCATTCACGATGTTTATCATACGTCACATTCTCCTCAAGGAATGGACTAATCATTTATATGTGCTTCATAAATTTGCATTATAAGCACATTGTCATGCCTTAAAAATTTATCATTTTTGCATGACCCACCTCAACATCAACCTGAAAGGTCAAGTGTACCACCACCTTATCTTCCTTTCTTTTGATGGAGGGTTTTTAAAAATTTATCAAATTATTAGATCGCACAATGACCACGGGTCCAATGACCTTTCATACCATTATGATGATAAAAATTACCTTCACATTTTGAAGGACTATTTGGAGAAATCACAATGTTCTTCCTTTTATAATTACCACAATGATAACTATTATAATTTTGTCCATCCACGCCCTTATTCATACATTCGATCACTTGTCTTCTTTCAGACTTATTATTTACTGCTACCACATTCATATGATAGAATGGAGCAATTGGGCGGATTTCAAACTTATCATGTACTGCTACCACATTCACTTAAGGAAATAGAGCAAATTCAATGAGATGAATTTCAGGACTTTTCATCAAAGCCTTAGTCATCATTATATCATCACTATGATGCATTGAGACTCAAACTCAATGTCTTATCCATATAAGGCGTGTTATGCCATAATTCTATGGGACGTGAACCCAATATTTATCATCAAGGTGCATCAAAACTCAAATTGATGTATTACCCTTTTGGTGCGATAGAACTTGATCTACCGTCTTACCCTCAAACATTTTTCATTATGGTGCATCCGGACTTTAACTTGATGTCTTACCCTCAACCAACGGTATAATAGACCGAAGTACAACATGATTCACCCTTTGAGTCTTTCAAAATATTGAAATAAAATTCTTAAAATATAATACTCAAACTCATGCTACCAAATTTTATATCTTCTTTCATTTAAGGAACTTTATGGAGCAGAGAATATTCAACCAGTAGTAGTATATGTCTTTGGTTCCTAGTCAATGTTAGTGACCAAACACTATTGTATTCTAAATCATAAAAAGATTTTAGAAAATACATACCTGATTTTATGCATATAATACCTTGATTGCAGTAGTTATCAATTTTCATTCTTGATTCTCATAACGAGATCAACCCGAACATGAGTTAAAGAAACACTAAAACTCAATCTCAATTGGCTAGAGTCTCGTGCTGATAACGTGTTGTAAAATCAAGCTCAAAATAATATAATATAAAGAGAAGGAGAAAAGATAAGTAGATGAAGGAGAAGACTTTTCTTCTTATTCAAGTGTGTCTTCCAAATGGTGAATGATCTCTATTTATAGTGTTGAGATATCACTCTCAAAAGTCACCAAACTAGTAGATACATGGTTATCCAAAAAGGTTCTTATCACCTTGGAAGTATACATACATGAATTGAATTAATTCTTGAATAAATCTAAGGCGAAATGGTCTGGTGGACCCTTGTCCTTGTATCGATTTGTATTGTGGACCCTTCTACTTACCCATTTGTCATCTGGACCCCTGAACCCATCCAAACCCAACATTTTAAACACATTTTTTGATGTGGCAAGAGTCCACACGGAGTGTGTGAAACACACAAAACAGGAGCGTGAGACATTCCAAAAAGGCATTAATGGTTCTTTTTGAGGCATTAAAGGTGTCTCTTTTTCCTCATTTGCACTCAACACCATTGTTGGGAAAATTGAAGCTTTTTTTTCTTCTCTTCTCGATCTCGTCTCTCCAAATTTCTTGTCCTTTATTTTTTTCCTTCGATTTAAAGGCATTTCTTCTTCCTCTTTGTGCGATTCTATTATATTTTTGTTGGTTTGATTTTGTTAGTCGTCGCCATAACGCAGGTTCGATGTTGCTACTGTGGAATCTATGTTGAACTTAAGATGTCAAGGACACCAACTAATCTTGGAAGAATGTTTTGGGGTTGCCAAAAATATTCATCTAGTAATGGGTGTAGATTCCTTCGATGGGCTGATGCAAATGATTCAACATGCTAAGAACAATACAACATCAAGAATCCATCAACGAATTCAGGGCAAGGAAGACAAGCAAAACAAGCAAGACATGGAAAACATGAAAGACGAGAAAGACAAGGATCAAACACTATTATTGTGATTTGGTTTCTAGCTGTTATTTGTAAGATATATTGATTTGTATTAGCTATTATTTGATAATGAAAGACATTGACTTCATTCAAACACAAATTTGTTGTCAATTATAAGCAACAGTTGTCAATTGCACAACACAGACATTGACTTCACAATAGCCTTTTAACACAAATTTGAACAACTTAACAAAGGCATTCACTTCATTCAAACACAAATTCATATACAAAAACAAAGTCTTCCCAATTAAGGCCTAACCAAAACAGTTGGGATCTAGTCATTAAGATAAATAAAGTCAGTTGGGATTAAGTCATTAAGCCAAACAAATAGAAATCTAATGTGTACCTTGAGTGCTTGGTGTGGCATGAGTGTGTGTTGTGGCTTAAGTGCTTCTGTAACTCTCATCTCTTAGCTACCTTTGAGTAACTACAGCTCTTCCCTTCCACCTTAGTCCATTGGGTTTGTAACAGATATCAATATTGGTAGGAGTTGAACTTGACAATGTAGCACTATGCAACACTCTATCAGTATTTTCAGACTGAGAAAACAACAAAAAATTTCACTTAAAGATGAACTAATATCAATTAAGGCAATTAAACGTGTAAATGATAAAATACATACCTTTTCAATTACACTTCCACCAGATCCAAATAAGAGACCATAACCAGCTGTTTTTGCATTTTTTTGTCTTGGTCTCTTATATCCAAGAGTTGCATCACCTCTCAAAGCTGTGCTAGTCTTTCTTTTTTGGCCAGCTGCACTACAAGTTGATTCTTGAGTACCTAATAGAGTTGTTGAAGACCTCACACCACTTGATGTAGAATTTCTAGGCCTTCCACTAGATGCTAAGGCAGTTGCAGGCCTCACACCACTTCTTGTAGTACTGGTAGGCCTTCCACCAGATGTTGAGGCAGTTTCAGGCCTCAAACCACTTGATGTAGCACCTGTAGGCCTTCTACCCGATGCTGAGGCAGTTTCAGGGCTCAAGCTTGGACCTGCATTTACACTTGATTGACTTCCAATTGCAGCATTTGTAAAATCAGTAGTTGAAGTTCCAACATTTTTCTACAAACATATCTTAAAGTCAAAAGTATAACTACAAAGAGTAAAATTCAGTAACAGAAAGACATTAAAGGACAACTTACCAGAGTTGGACATCCTTTCTTGTTATGTCCAAAAGTCTTACACACAGAACATTTCATTTTTCTTCCCTTCCTTGCAACCTTTCCAAACTTCTTCTTAACAGGTTCATCATTATCTTTTCTCCTGTTTTTACCTGGTCTTCCTGGCATGGCAGTAATTTCAGGTGGTTCAATGGCTGGTCTTGTGCTTTTTGGCCATATCTTTATGTTTGTCATAGGTTGTATAAACCTATTATATATTTTCAAGTATGTTTCCTTCTTATACCAGAGATCCACAAATAACTCAACAATCAAATCCTTATAATAAATTGTTGTAAGTGCATGGCCACAGGGAATTCCCTTTAGTTGCCATGACTTACAACTACACACCTTCTTTTTTAAGTCAACAATATGTTTATATGGTGGATCATGAATCTCAAAGCCAAGATCACCATTAAACTTCACCTCACAATTATTTGCAATTTCAGCATTTTTTCTAAGAATGTCCATAACCATTGGTGATACATCAGTAATCCATTTTTCTGAAAATTCTCTCATTTGATTCATTCTTTCCATGACTTTCTCTTATTTCCTTTAGCATAGTGATGATTGATTTGAACCTAGCACCCAAAATCCAACTATTGAAAGTTTCACACATGTTGTTCTCAACCACATCACACTTGCTATGTTCTTTAAAAAATGCTCTACACCATGCTTCTTTGTTATACTTTAACAAATCTTCCACAATACCTTGTCCTAACTGACTCATGTCATCAAGTTTTACCTGTAAAAGGACCTCAAATGATGCCCTGGCAACCCGCCAGAATTTTCTTCTCCTTTATTCACCCCTCCACTCTTTCTTCCAATTTGCCCATATATGCCTAGCACACCATCGAATTTCAGCATTTGGCAATAGTTCAGTAAGTGCAAGATGAAGACCCTGTCAAACAATGAACATTAGTCATACAACAATGTTAAATATCAATTACTACAGAAATAGAAAGAATAAATTTAACAAATAAGTGAGTAATACCTTCTGCATATCAGACATCACTATTAGTCCTTCACCTTCAGTTTCTGTAAGTTCCAAATCATGTTTGATGCACTTGAGAAACCAAGACCATGTGTCCTTGGTTTCTTTATCAACTATTGCCCATGCTATAGGGTACATCTGATTATTTCCATCTTTGGAAATGCAAGATAACAGTTCACCTTTACATACACTCTTGAGAAATGCACCATCTAACCCAATAATCCTTCTACACCCTTCTTTCCATCCACTTTTTAAGGAACCAAGACAAATATAGATGCTCATAAACACCTCTTTTCTTGAAATTATGTTCTTGGATGTCCTAATAGATACAGTAGTTCCAGGATTTGTGGTCTTTAATTCCTCAGCATAATCATACAGCCTAGTAAACTCCTCTCTGAAATCTCCCAAATGTTCATTCATAACTCTCAGTTTTGCCTTTCTACAACTTGTCTTACTAACATACAAACCATACTGTTTTTGTATCAAAGATTGAATCGGATGTAGTTTGATGGTAAGCTCACTCATAATCCTTTCCTTGTAATGTTTACTAATCCAAATAGGGGTACACAGTTTGTTTCTTGTTCTTTTACAACACTTGTAGACAGGAAAATATGTCTTAACACTGAAGTTTCCAGTGTTACCATCAATACTTCCAAGAATATGCCAAGGACAAGCCTTTCTTTTACACTTTGCCCTTATCCTTTCCTTCTCATTAGGCTTCAACTTAATATCCACACCATTCTAAATTGAGTAAGTTTGCAGTGCCTCCCTGAACTCAATATGATTCAAAAAAATCATATACAATTGAAATAAAACATTTTTAGCAGTTGGGTCAAAGTAGATCTTGGTACTTATACTTCTAGGTGGTGGATCTACCACGTCATCATTCTCAACAACATCCATTTCATCTTCACTAATGTCACTACCAGGATCTAAGCTATCAAAATAAGGGTCATCACCACCCAAATTACCTTAAAATCTTCCCCTCTTCTCCTTATAAATGTCTTCAAAACCAGCATCTATACCTACAGGACCAGATGGTATCCTATCTAGATTTACTCTATCAGCCCTTTCTTTAACTTGTTCTTGAATGTTAGATTGTCTAGCTTGAAGCAGCTCCTCATCCAAATCACTCAAATCATCAATGTTTTCATTAAGATCATAGAGAGAATTAGAATCAAAATGAAGCTCTACATTTACTCTAGGTGTTTGATCTTCAACTCTAGTGGACTGCTCTTCAACTCTAAGGGACTGATCTTGGTTTAAATTCCTAGTTTCATTTTCATCAAATAGTTCAGATGAATACACATCAGCCTTATCATTTTGTGGGGAGGATGACACATCAGAATTATCTTTTTGTGGGGAGGAGGACACATCAACATTAGTGCTAGGTAATACAGGTAGCTCCTCAACAACTAAAGGTATACTAATTAGATGTACCACAAATACATCAACAAAATCTGCACCCCTTCAAACTATTAAGAAACTTTAAAACATCAGAATCAGTATTTAATATGTAATAACCACCCTTCTTGTGGACTCTACATCCAAATGTTTCAACATTTTCAACACCCAATTCCCTTACTATTTTATGAAACAACATGATATGCAGCTCATCTACATCTATATGAATCTTTTCAAGATCAGTGATTCCATTGGCATACCTTAGCTCAGGATCAGATAGAAAACAATCTCCATAGTGAAATTGAAGTGTCACTATTGTTAAAGCCATTTACTTACCATACCTGTAAAGTGACAAGAAAAACAACGTGTAAAATATTCTAATTTTAAAAGTAAAAATAACAAAAAACCCTAATTTTTTAAGGAAACAAGGTTTCAAGATTCGTATACACCTCTGATGTATAAGAATGGACCACTAACACAATCAATACCTAAGACAATTGTCGTAAAAAATAGGCTTAGTTTCAGTCAAAATTGAGATTTTACGAATAAACCCTAGAATCTACTTGAATTAACGAAATATGCCATTGAAGTCCCTCGAAGTCATAACACCCACTACGAAAGCATATTACACTAACATTAGACACAAACCAAAGTAAAATCCCCAATTTTTTTCTTCAGAAAATCCACTGACAATCAACCCTAAAATTAAACAAATACATACTGCGAAATGCAAGGAATACAAACTGAGAAAATGAACAATGAAAAACTGAGAAACTTATAAGGTGATGATAAAATGTCTTTCAACTGAGCATATGAGTTCGCTGGAGAAGGGGAAATTGTCACAATGACTTTGTTCTTCGTGGGAGAAGTCATGGGAGAGGGGGAAAGATGAAGTGTCTAGATGAACAATGAAAAGTTACTTTTCTTTGTTCATACTAGTCACTGCTTATGTGGACTGAGAGTTTCTTACATGGATTAAAAAGTTTTTTTATTTAGCCAACGTGTAAGTGTTTGTGCAACACGCACAAGACCACATCAAAAAATGTGTTTAAAATGTTGGATTTGGATGGGTTTTGGGGTCCAGATGACAAATGGGTAAGTAGAAGGGTCCACAATACAAATCGATACAAGTACACGGGTCCATCAGACCATTTCGCCTAAATCTAATGGACAATCCACCCATTCAATGGATTTATAACAGAAGATAACTAATAGATATAATGCCTAGAATTAAGACCGGAAATACGCTAATTGAAAGATACAATTTTAAATTGAAAAATAACTATTAAATGAATAGTATAGCTATAAATTATAGTAATTTTTTAAACCTTGCTATGTAATTTATGAGTGATAGGCTATTTATGTCAATTTCAATAGGTTGAACTTAGACCCATATTCTGAAACCTAAGACCCATACCCATAACCCATATTATGGATTCAATTTACGAAATTAGTGCAACTTTAGTCTTTACATCTTCTCTTCACAGCTTCGCTTCTCTCTCCGCTCAGCGCCCCCTCTCTGCCTCTCTGATTATCGCAGACAAGAGAAGAAGAAGAAGAAAAAGAAGTTAATAAGTTTCTAATTAGCTCTCGAACCTCAATCTGCTTCTTCTTAGTTTCTGGTATTATTCTTTTTCCTTAATTTTTTTTTTTGGCTGAGGTAAGGGGTTTATGGGTCTTGAGCTATTTCTCCAATTATCTGTTCGTCTGTTCCTAATTCCGTAAGAAGAATTTCATTTAGATTTGATGTGAAAGAGTTGAAGCACCTACATGTTGTACATGTCAATTAGTGGCGGAGCCAGGAATTTTACTTCTGCAAAAGTAAACACACATTGAAAACAAAAGGATATATATATATATATATATTTGTTTGTGTGTGTCATTATATACAGATACATAAAATGAGCTAGTCTGAAATTAAAAAAAGAATTTGTTATATGATTATTGATATAGTTAGAGATGTCTATGGAGGCTATTATTGATTCTTGTGATATAAGTATTTCCACAAGAGTGAAAAGGCAAACTTCTGTTGTTTGGGATACTTTTGTGAAATTGCGTTCGTAACAGTGAGGGAAGGTTAAGAGCAGAATGCAAGATTTGTGGTAAAATTGATATGGCAGGTTGTAAGGTTGGAACTTCAAAATTGAAGCATCATATCCTTTTAGTTTTGCAGAACATAAAGGAATAGGAACATCCATTTGCATTTAAAATCATATTGTAAAGACCATATCAAGAAATACAGCTAAATCAGATATTTTGAAGGTATACACAAGGGAAAAAGATGTCTAAAAAATGAGCATAAGCATGAATGCGCTGAACAACCTTGATGTATCTGGCCTTGAGGTTTAAGTTGTTATTTTGGGATTTAGATCATTGCTGAAATAATAGTTGCAAAGATATGAAGTCTCCCAGTATGTTACTAAATTGGAAAACAGATGGACTTGTATTGGGGCAAACTGCAACGAGATATGTTTTGAAGTTTGCCAGTATGAATTAGTAATTGGTAAATGCAGAAAATTAAACAAATAAAAAGATCAAGCACTAAATTTGCTAATAGATACTGAAGCTAAAGTATCTTTACAAAATATAGGTTGACCCATGCAACGCATCACTCAACCCATCAACCCGTATTAAATATGGCCGGGTTGGTTTGAACCTATTTTTACTCAACTCAATTTCAACCTGTCCAAACACAACCTTGCCATTTGCCAGCACTAGTGTATTCTAGTTTTCGCTTTAAAAAGAATCAACTTCCTGAAAATTTAACTGACTTAACTATAAAATTCTTTGGTGCGTTACATAGTTTTAAGTATTATAGATTATAGAAAAAGGTTTTGTTGATTTTTCTTTGTGGTGCAAGTTTTGGATGTAAAATTGGAAGCTTTTATACCGTCTGGTAGGTGCTAGCTATTGTTATTTGTGAAGTATCCTGACACTTTTTGTTGCATCTCAGCTAAAATGGCTGGTCCTAAACTCGGTAAGAAAGTGGGTTCTAAATTAGGGAAACCCCCAACCAAGAAGAAGCAGAAAAAGGAACCTTTGCCACCTAAGCCAGTAGAAAAGGAGGATCTTTTTACTGACGGTGAAGGAACTGATGGAGATTTTGAAGAAGATGATGGACGTTCTGGTGATGAAGAACAACAGGAAATGAACTCAGATTCTGACATGTCTTCTGACTTGGATGACCCCTTTGCTGCTGATATATTAGCAAGCGGTGATGCTGGTACTGTCTTTAGTGCATTGGTATTCTAATTTTAGCCATCCATCATGATTTATGGCTCACTAAACATTTTTCTTTGCTTTGTCATTTATGTTGCAGACGATGGTTCCGATGTTCATTCCGATTCCGAAGTAGATTCTGATTCAGATGCAGATGATACTGATCTTGTAAGGAAGTCAAAAGTAATTGATGATGAAAGGAAAAGAGAGGAGGAGGAGGGTGATTTAGAATTGCAGCTCAATATTAAAGAAGAAGCTGATGAGTTCAGACTGCCAACAACTGAGGTTTGCATAGTTCAAGTTCTTGATTAGAGGTCATGCAAGGAAAATTTATGAATGCTAAATATGCCATTTTAACTTTAGGAGCTCGAAGAAGAAACACATAGACCCCCGGATCTCTCTAATCTCCAAAGGAGGATAAAAGAGAGTGAGTTTCTTTTCCTTCATCTTCCCTTTCTGAATTATCTTTCTTCGGAGGGAGTAAGTTTCTCATTCAAATATAATAAAATAAATGCAGTTGTTCGAGTGCTTTCAAATTTCAAGTCATTGAGGCAAGAAGATGTGACACGTAAGGATTACGTTGATCAACTTAAAAGGGACTTGGGTTCATATTATGGATACAATGATTTTCTCATTGAATCGTTAGTGGAGGTAATTCATGTTAAAGTAGTCTAGACTCTGCACCTTTCTTCTTTTCAAGTTGCACTTTCATTTAAATCTGGATGTCTTGATATGTGACCTTACTGCAGCTATTTCCCCCTGTTGAGTTGATTGAACTTATTGAAGCATTTGAAAAGCCCCGGCCAATTTCTCTGCGGACAAACACTTTAAAGGTCATTGATTTCTCTGCCTCTTTTCTATCTTTACCTTTTGTTGCTGTGATGGTCGACTCATAGTTTATTGCGTCGACGGGATTTCAGACTCGCAGACGGGATTTAGCTGGTGTTCTTCTTAACAGAGGTGTCAATTTGGATCCACTAAGCAAATGGTCAAAGGTACAAGGATTAACTCTGGTTCTCTGTATTTTGTTTGGGTTGACCCATTATTTAAGTATCAATTTGGATTTGTTATTTCTTATTTTCATATGTATTATTACTTATTTCAGCATTTGCATTTTTTATTTTGTAGGTTGGACTAGTTGTATATGATTCTCAAGTTCCAGTTGGTGCCACTCCTGAGTATATGGCTGGTCACTACATGGTATCCTGACATTACACTTTAAATGATGTCTTTGCTCTTAGTACGCAACTGTAATGCTTATTTCTAATAAGTAACTTGCTTACAGCTCCAAAGTGCGAGTTCGTTCCTGCCTGTAATGGCCCTTGCCCCTCAAGAGAATGAACGTATTGTTGATATGGCGTAAGTAAATAATTTTGTCTAATAAATGCTTGCTTCAATTGTCTATCATTGAATTTTTCACTATCCAATTTGTTTTTAATTCAGATCTTTTTTGATTTATTGCCCTTTCATCATCTTAAATGTATCGGTAAAAATTAACAAGCTTGATCGCTTAAAGAGTTGTCCGGTGCATATTTAGATAGTATAGGAAAAAACTAATTGAAAGAAATAAAGCATCTTCTGTCCCTCTCACTTGTAATTTCTCTTTTCTTTAAATCATCAGCTTTGTGTTGGATATAGCTTTGTTAGTCTTAGGTTTAATTTATCTATTTTTAATATCTTTTTTGTGAGAGGGAAGCTAAAACAAATTTCTGTGAACTTTTTAGTTATTAGCTCAGTAACACCACCTCCAACCCTTCTCTATTTTACTCTCTACTCTCTATATTGGAAGAGTAAAATAGAGAATTGAATCTCCAACCACACTCTAAAAAGCTCTCTATTCTTTATTTATAGAGAGGTGAATAGTAGTTCTCCAAATTTGGAGAACTACTATTCATCCTCTCTATTTCACTTTTTCATTATTTTAATATTATTTCTATTATTTTGTAATAACATATTATATTTTATATAAGGCTATTAATTAAATCTATAATATTTGTAATTTTTTTTAAATGTAATATAATATTTTAACAAATATATTATTTAATATATACTACTTTCATCTCGAATTAATAATATTTCAAATATTTTTTAATTTCCGTCACTTTAAGTGATATAATTTGATATTATTATTAATTTTCACTAGAGGTGTCAAAAATGAACCCAAACATAGGCAACCCGCGCAGAATTTTAAGCGTTGGGCTCATGATAATTTGAGTTGGGTTCAATCTCAACACATTCAAGTGTTAACCCATTTTAAGAGAATCCTCAATTGAGCCCAATTCAATCTCCAATTTCAACCCGTTTTAAGACTCTTTATTTGCATTGATGTAATGTATGTTCCTATATTGAAGGTATGAATTATTATCTATTTAATATCTTTTAGGATTTATATATCCATTTGTAGCATTTTTTTTTAAAAATCTTGAGTTGAAATTCAAATTGTGGTTATAAAGTTAAATATCAATATATTAAAATTATTGAGATTATGTGTGTTAAATTGGCCGGGTCAAGACCCAATCCGCTTTTTAGCCCATTTGAGCCCAAAGTAAACTTGGGCGGGTCAAGACCCAACCCGATTTTTATTTCAACCCATTTTAAAATCTCCAATTTCAACCCAACCCGCCCATTTGACACCCCTAATTTTCACTATGAAAAATGCACAAAATTTAAATAATAAGATGAAAATTTTAATTTAAAAATACAATACATAACATAATAATTTAAATACAAGATAACAATACAATACATAACATAATAATTTTAAAAATCACAATAATAATTTAGTAACCCGGTAGGTCATTTCGAGATTTAACAATATTCGAAAAAAATTAGTGTATGAATCCTGAGAATTGTTGTGGTTGTGATTGCGGCTGTGCTTGTTGATTTCTTTTTTCAATTATTCGTAATTGTTTTTTAGAAATTTTGAATAAAATAAAATTATATTACATGAAAATTATATAGGTGATTATTTGTAAAAAAAGAAAGAAAGGATTTATATGATGAAATAAAAAAATAATAATGAAGTAGAAATAATAATATAATATTGAGGAGAGAAAAGAAGATTCTTTTTTAGAGAGTAAAATAGAGAATTGGGTTGGAGTTGGTTGTCTGGAAAAATAGAGAACTCTATATTTGGAGCATAAAATAGAGTATAGGGTTGGAGATGCCCTAAGCAGAAAAGTGGAAATTTTTTTGGTAACTTCTGTTCTTCTAAAGTGGGAAACTTGTAAATGGTGCAGTGCTGCTCCTGGAGGCAAAACAACTTATGTTGCTGCACTGATGAAAAATAGTGGTACGTATTCATTTGCAGTTAATCATGTTGTATTTTTGTGAAGAATCCATTTTCTCCATCATTCATCCATAATTTCTGGAATACCTATGGGTGAATGAATTTTAAATACATTTTCCTCCCCTGGTGTTAATATCCATTATCTTCATTTCCTTAAAAAAATTCTTTGTTTTTACATTTCTTGCACTGCTAATTTCTAATGCAGAGAACCAAAATATACTGGGTGCTTTCGTTCTATTTTACTATGCACTCATGTTCATTGTTCTTACTCAAAGTAGTTTATGTGAACACCGTGTTCTATTTTTGTGAAGTAATCCATTTTCTCCATAATGCATCCATAGTTTCTGGATACCTATGGGTGAATGAATTTTAAATACATTTTTCTCCCCTGGTGTCAATATCCATTATCTCCATTTCCTTAAAAAATTTCTTTTGTTTTTCCATTTCTTGCACTGCTAATTTCTAATGCAGTGAACCAAAATATACTGGGTGCTTTTATTCTATTTTACTATGCGCTCATGTACATCGTTCTTACTCAAAGTAATTTATGTTAACTTGTGCTGCTCATCTGTTTGCTTTCTCTAGTGAAATTTCTTTAGGTTGTTTGTTGGTTTCTCAAAAATCGATTGTATTGAATGAACATCTTATCCTGATGTGTCTTATATACTTCCTGTTGTTTGTCATAAGCTTTTGTGACATGATAATGTTTGCCATGATAGTTTTTCTAACTTCTCTCTTCTCCCTTGTTCTGCTTTTGAAGTTATTTGTAAGCAACACTGTCTTCCATATTGGTTAATAGCATTTCCCATTTCAATCGTCTGACTGACACAGACACATTTCACCTTGGGAAATTAGGTATTATTTATGCAAATGAGATGAAAGAGTCAAGACTTAAATCGCTCACTGCTAACTTACATCGCATGGGGGTAACAAACACCATTGTCTGTAACTATGATGGAAGAGAGGTTAGAATCAGACTATTTTGCGATCTCCCCTTTAGAACTTGCTGCATTTTGATCGTACGTTTAAATTTCATGCGGCACAATGTTGTTCTACTTTCTTGCTCATTTTAAGCACTTGTTCTTGTTGACTGGAGTTGCTCTGTACTAACATCATTAAGCTACAGGCACTGATCTGACAGATTTTGTTGGACTTGTGTCTCTGTTTCTTGGTTTACCTAGTTATAATATAGGGACAAGTCCTCTGATCTAATACCTTGTCTGGGAATCATTTCAGCTACCTAAAGTCTTGGGTCAGAACACTGCCGATAGGATTTTGCTGGATGCTCCCTGCAGTGGCACTGGGGTATGTAGTAATGTTTGATGAACATGTTTGCCTGAAATCACTTTTAATCAGATGAATTTCGTTTGTTCTGCAGGTGATTTCCAAGGATGAGTCTGTTAAAACTTCCAAAACTGCTGCAGATATACAAAATTGCTCACACCTGCAGAAGGTATAAATTGAGTTCTACATGTAAATTTGGTGATTTTGTGTCATCCATATTTCTAGACTTGCAATCATGAAAATTTCAATGAACTGGTTGTATGCTTGCAAGCTTGTCATGCTTAATAAGAAAACTCGTGTACAACATATCGCCAGCATCTGACTTCACTGGATGTTAGAAAACACTGGTTTCTGAAAATATGTAATTTTTGAGAGATTAAGTTGCAAGGAAAATTGAACATTATCTTTGTTGTTTTTAATTATTGATTCCATCGATCTTATTTGTTGTATGGGGGGACAGATTTTGCAATTCTAGTTGCCTTATTGCCCTTATTTTTGGGTGTGTTGTTATCTGTACCCTCCCAAAGCAGGAGGGTGTTGCTGATGATATTGGAAGGTTCATCTCCCTCCCTCTTGCAACAATGTTAATTTTGCTCCATAATGTTTATGTTTATCTTATATTCCCTGTTTCACATATTGATGTCGCCTACTCGCCTCTGAGAAACCTGTTTCGGTCAATTTTCATTTGCAGGAATTGATACTTGCAGCAATTGACATGGTCGATGCCAACTCAAAATCAGGTGGATACATAGTGTATTCTACCTGCTCCATTATGGTTGATGAGGTATCTTTCTAAACTTATATTTCTTAATGAATCTTATAAAAAGGGTACCCTCCTAAGTGTTTGTATGCATATCAATTTCTACTTATTTTCTTAACTTGGGCTGCAGAATGAAGCAGTTATAGACTATGCTCTCAAGAAGAGAGATGTTAAACTCGTGCCATGTGGACTTGATTTTGGGAGGCCCGGGTATAGCTTGTGCTATGTATGTGCATTTACTTGAAAGATTGTTTAATTCTATAGCTAATTAAAGCTGCTTTGAATCCCAGATTTGTTCGCTTTAGGCAGCACCGTTTCCACACATCTTTGGACAAGACACGGCGATTCTATCCTCATGTGCACAACATGGATGGATTCTTTGTGGCAAAGGTATGCCGTATCATTTGGTGATGATTTGTGTTTGACAATAGCTGCGTAGCAAATGCATTATTTAAGAACGTCAGTTTAGCGAGAACTATGGACCAATGAGAAGGATGAGAACAGGGGCAGAGGTAGTATATAACATATGGGTTCGGCAGAAAAGTAGCTTTGGTTCGAACCCTGTAATGTGTTAAAAAATCACTAAATATATGTAGTACTTAAATTTAGAACCTAGTTACTAGCACTTGAGGCCATTCCCTAGAACCCAAAACTCTTAAGGTTCAAGTCCAGGATCTGACTCTGGATGAGAAGTTTTCCGGAATGAAAAGTATCATGTTGAACTCTAATGCCGGAATCAAAGTCCTACCACAGGTCAATGATGTCTATTCTTAACATTGATTGCAGCGCCCCAAGTGAAGTACAAGGAGAACAGGCCACATTAATTACTCTTCCTTAGCCTTATCACTCAATTCTCCTGATTTTCCCCTTTTTTTGGTGTGCTTGTTTCCATAAACCATAAATTTTTTGAACACTAAACACACTAGGTGACGTTTGACCATGTTTCATTGTGAAAATACAACTTGATATATAACTAATCAGTATGGATTCTTTGATTTTTCAATCAAAAAATCCTTCTCAATTTTAATTATTAATAATAATAGCCACGAGATGATCATCTTAGGTTGATCCTTTTGTTGACGGATGCTCTTATTACACTCGTAGTGTCTGAAGGATGAGAACCAACTATGTAGCATCTACATTGAGAATTCAAGTATTGTATAATGTCATTAGGTCTGATCCTTTTTTGAAACCAACTGTATTAACGAACTTGCAAAATTTGAAAAAAAAAAAGTTTTTTGTTTTCAAAGTGAAAAATGATATTTGAAAATTATAGGTTTTGTGTGCATCTCTTCAGTTCTCAGACTGCTGTACTTTTGTATATATCTAGCTTATTCATGCCAAACAAACATTTCATCTTTTTATGAAGCTTGTGGAAATTGAAATGATTCTGATTTTCTTACTTCATAAAAGATAGAAGAAATGATTATGGTTTCTGGGATTGAAAAATAAATTGGACCGACACGTGATGTAAAAGCAAATGAAATATTATAAACCATCTTCTTTGAAGTTGCTGCAAGTTTATTTCAGTTGAGAATATTTTGCTCCCCGTGCCCCTTTTTTTCAGTTGAAAAAGATGAGCAATTCCAAGTCTGCTGCAAAAGCGTCAGCTCAGTCCGAAGAAATACAAGATGCTGATTCCATTGAGAGCAGTGACCAGCAGAATGCTGAAGGGGATGAAAGCATTGCAAAAGAGAACGAAAAATTGAATGAAAAAGCAGCGGCTGATAAAAAGAGGAAGAGGGATGTCCAAAAGCCTTCAGATAAAAAAGGTGTTGGACAAAACGGTGGTGGAACTAAAAATGGAAGGCCAGAAAACAAACCGGTGGCACCAAAAAGGAGGGAAAAGAAGAAACCCCCTCCTAGAGAGGAAATCGCAAAAGCTAGGTAAAGTTTTTCAGTTCCACGATCATCAGTTTATGATTAACACTGATGTGCTTGTGGAAGAGAGCTAATTTCATATCATATAACATATTCTTGTATAATTTTTACAGGGAAGAGAAGAGGAAAGCTCTTAGGGAAGAAAAACGAAAAGCCACAATGAAGAAAAAAGCTTGAAACAAATGACTTCTCTGTAACATGCTGATGATATTTTCTCAGAGGCGACATGAATGAACACATAACTAAAGATATAACTCAGGTATTATTAGTAGCTGCCAGGTAGAGGTAATATATCTTATCGTTGATTAATGACTTCGAGATCATGTATGGTTTGCTTTAGAAAAAAAAAATGGAAACTAGGATTTGTGGTTGCACGAAAACCATGAATCCAAAATTTTGTATCTGTATTTGATGTTATACTTTTTCCTTTTGGGAGTGAGCAATGAAAACTAAAAAGAGCAAAGTAGTTTGTATTATTACAGTGCCTAGTATGAAGTACTAGGGTTGGAATGTTCGAAAGACTAATCTTGAGTCTACAGGCTCAATAATGCTTGCACTCCTAGTGTGTGTCCTCTTTTTTGTTTGCACTTTATTCTATGGCTTTTTTTAATGATTGCATCTTAGTCTATTGGTTTCTTGCAAAATTATACAACCACTTTTTATAAAAAAATTCAAAAGGGCAAAATAGGAAAACACAAGTAAAAAAAGAAAATATATATGGCCAAATATCTGAAACCAACTTAGTTTAGAAAGTACTTTTTTTTAAAAGAAGCAGCAGTTTGTGTATGATCAAATTTTAAAAAACACTTTTGAGTAATAATTATTGCTTGACCAAACATTTTAAAAGTGCTTCAAAGTGTATTTTTCTGAAAAGTGTTTTTTTGGGGAAGAACTCCATTTTTTTTAGCTTCTGAATTCTGCTTAACAGAATGAGATTAACTTTTGGATATACATACTTATATTCCTATAGGAGCAGGACTTCAATGGAATATTTTGGCAACAAAGAGTTAATAAAGAACAATGAAAGAAACATTAGAATCCTAAGGTGATGTTATATGTATTGTAACCAAGTAAACCAATTACTCCCTCCGGCTCAGTTTATATGACTCACTTTCCTTTATAGTTAGTCCTAAAAAGAATGACATATTTCTATATTAAGTAACAATTTAACTTTAAAATTTTCATTTTATCCTTAATGATTTACAACAACACAAACATTTTGTCACTTGTGTTAGATCACAAGTTTCAAAAGTCTTTCTTCACTTATGTTAGATCACAAGTTTCAAAAGTCTTTCTTTTTTTAACTATGTGTCAAGTCAAACTAACTCATACAAAATGGGACAACAGGAGCAACAAGCAACCAAGTAATATATATACACACATCTCTAATACAAGGTGATGCTACATGTATTGTAGTCTGTATAAACTGTATCAAAGCAATCCATATATAAATTGACAACCACAACAAAGTACATAAATAAAACAGTGACAATTCTAGCTAGCTAGAACTCAGCACAAGAAAGAAGCAACATCAAAATGTGTTAGATGTTGTTCATGCACTTACTTCTTTCATTGTTCTTCATTATAAAGTTCTCTCATGTTGTATTAATAGGATCAATTAGCACCATAGAAATGACGTCTTTCAAGTTATTTTTTGAAAAAGTATAAGCATCTTCATCTTTATAAATGAACTCTACCACCCTAGTAAGGTTGAGCACTGGCATGAGCAAAATTCTTGGTACTGTTGTAGGTTTTAAACATCCTCTATTCAAATCCTTCCAATTATTCTCTATTATTTTCCTTATCTCCATGTAAGCTTCTTCTTTTGTGGCACCATATTCATTCATGTAACATTCTATACTTGAAGCTACATGTCCTCTTTCCTGCTCTATCTGTATCCATAATATAATTAGACCAGTAATATATAAATAGACACTCAAACTTAGCATCAACTAGCAAGTAAGTACTCTAACTTTTTGATAATGTACATCTAGACACCTCAACTTGGTCTCAACTGACAACAACCGTGTCTCGTGGACAATCAACGCTGACATGATACATAAATTTTAGAGGTGTCTGATGATCATTTTGTAAGTTGGAGTGTTGAACTGACTCAGTGAAGACGAATTGAGGTGTCCAGATTCAAAGTTGGAGTGTTTACTTGCCAGGTGAGATCAAATTTTTATATATAAGGCTTCCAACCTCTAGAAATAGAGATGGAGGATTTATTTTTTTAAAAAAAAAAGGTCGAGGCTAAATTTGAGTATCTGTTTATGTATTATGTCAAAAAATTACTATCATACCTCATGTGATACGAGATCATTCAGTAATCTTGCAATGATACACGAAGCGACAAGAATTGTAGGTTCATTCGATATCCAATCAAACGCGTCCTTAGTTGCTACATCTCCCATGCCTAACCAAGAAGTAGTGGCAAGCAATAGGTTAGTACTTGATGGAATTCCATTCTTTATATACTGCTCCATTGTTGGCACATCCTTCCCATGATACCATTTGGCCTCTTGAAAGTAAACCCTCAACAGTTTTTGCATCTGAAAAGAGCAACAAAGCAAGCAGACGGAGATTGGTTCATATATAATTTTTGTGGTAAACATAAACTACAGTCCTCCGCTCTACCAACTGAGCCATGGTCGGATTTTAAAATGGATTAAATATTAACAACTTGAAAGTTAAACCAATCAAACTTTAAATTTAGTATCCCTCTCTAACTATATTAAATTTTAAGCTTACCTCAATTATGGAATATTTGACTCGAAATGACTTATTTCCAAGATTTTCCAGTTCTACCTCCACTTCATTGTAAACTTGTAGAAGAGCACGGTAGGAGTGCTTCATATATGGTGGTAACTGTTCTGAAGCATTAATCTTCCAGCTACATATACATATATATGTTGAAGTATAAAAATGTGGGACGTTATTGATCAATGTACACAAGAAAAAAAAATTAACTTTTCAATTGTCGTTGTGAGGAGAGTAAGTTCATCAAGTGTGCCATAGGTATCGTAAGTGTCATCCATAATTGAACAAAAACATAACACTTTGGTTAGTATTTTCCTTGCAATACTATATTGAAGCTCAAAGTATACACCTAAACTCCAGAAGTATAATTCAACCACTCTATCTCTTGCAAAAGGTAGTAACTGCACGATTTCCGATTCTTTCCACCACCAAAAATGTAAAGAGGAAATATTTGTAGGAATTAATTATGCAGGCATTAGCAATTCATCATTTTCTTGCTCAATAAGGGAGTTTGTCAATTACCTTGTGATATCACATAGCTCCCTTTTGTGTAACCTTTGTAGGATGTTGAAATTTAATTTAGCAAAATTTAGTAACATTTCATTGTGTGATTTATCTTCTTGGTAAAATGATATGTATTTCTTCGTTCCTGCCCTCACTATAGTATTGTTAATTGGAAATTTCAGTGCATTACTGACTTGCATCGCAAAGGAATAACTCAAATTAGGCAAAATTAGCTTCAAATGAGTAGTGGTGAAATTAACTGCTTTATTCAGAATTTCTTCATCATGTACTCTGAATTGCGCTGCCTCATACAAGCTTAATAATCCTTGTACTGTTAGGGGCCGTTTGGTTACTGGTTTGAGTTATGCAGGTATTAGTTATGCAGGGTTTAGTTATGCAGGTATTAGTTATGCAGGGTTTAGTTTTGTGGGTATTATTTAGTTATGTAGAGATTACATTACATAAATTATTAACTATTGAATATTGAATTTAATATAAATTAATATATATTATTTAAAAATAAATAAGCAAGCAAATAGTATAAATTCTCTCTAAAAAAATAAAGAAAGGAATTTTCTCTATACTTAAGTAGGAATTCTGTTTTTTTCCTCTATTTTTTAATGTTTAAAGCTTATAAAAATAAAATATTATTAATATTAAGTACATAATACTATCCTATTTTATATAATGTAAATTTCTATCAATATGTTGCATGTATTGTTAGTACATTTTTAGTATACCAACTATATGAATTATTATAAATTCACATTCTAAATAAAAAATAATAATACATGATAATTAAATATGTGGAATATATTTAGTAATATATAGTGCTAATATATCATTAGCATAAGTGTTGTCAAAATTATACATTCCGATTCATAATATTAATAAAATATTTATATTTTGATTTCAAAATGAAAACAAATAAAAAGTTGTTCGTATACAAAAAGAAATAAGAAACAAAAATAGTTAGGAAAATAGAATAGTTATGTAAAGTTTTCAATAAAAAAAGATTTAAAAATAAATTAATAGGGATAAATGTGTAATTTAACATTTTAATACATGTATAACCAATACCCACATAACTTATTCCACCTTCTATCCTGCATAACTTATACATAGATTCCCTCATAAGTTATGTAGGTATTAATTATGTAGGATTACAAAAAATGCAACCAAACACTGTATAAAATTAATACATAAATAACTTTTATACAATATTTAAAAACCTATCAACTAGGGGTGGGCATTCGGTTCTTCGGTTCGGTGTTTCGGTGTTCGGTTTTGAAAAAATGTGCACCAAATACCAAACCAAAATATTTCGGTTCGGTTCGGTTTAATTCGGTGTTTTTAAAACGATTTTTCGGTGCAAGCAAATAAAAAATAAAATGAAAATTAAATTATCAAAACGTTTAACTAAAGATAAAAGTTGAAAACTCGAAATAATCAATTAACATATTTAATAGTTAAAGTTTCCAACAAAGAATTAAAGAAGTTTTTTTTTCTCTTTCCGATTTTTTGTTTCAACAAACACTCTTTGTAATAGCAGCCAAGAATTCAACACTTGAAATTTAAAAGTTAAAACAATACAAAGTTAAAAATGCCTTAATATTCAACTTCATTCAAATAAAAAACAATAGGAGTCACAACTCACAAACACAAGTTACCAAGTATATAATTAATAAAATTAAAATATTATTATAATTTTAGTTAATAAAATTTCGGTTTTTTGGTGCACCGAATTTTTCTTACCCTGACACCGAATACCGAACCGAAAAACCGAAATTCCGAAAAAAAACACCGAAACCGAACCGAAAAACCGAATTAGTTTGGTTCGGTTCGGTTTTTCGGTTTTCGGTATTTATGTGAGTATTAGTTATGTAGAATTACAAAAATATAACCAAACATTGTATAAAACTAACACAAGGATAACTTTTATTCTATTTACAAACCAAACATGGTATAAAAATTAATACATGAATAACCAAGTTATTCATGTATTAACTTTGCCCTTATCCAGTAACCAAACGGCCCCTTAGGGTATATACTATTAATCATGTGTTTAGACATAGTATTCTAACAATTTTCAAGATTAAACATCTAAGTGGGAGATTGTTAGGGTATATACCATTAACCATGCATTTAGATATAGTACATTTTAACAATTGTGATGGTTAAAAGTCTAAGTGGGAGATTGTTGGGATATATACTATTAACCATATGTTTAGATATTGTATTTATTATAGAATAATTATTTATTCAGTTTTAATAGATCATATATTCGTTTATGGTGTATGTTTACTTATATAGTAGATGATTTAGTGTATAGAGTTTTAGCTTATACACAGAGGATTAAATCATCGGTTCTTATAAGTATAAAGTTTTTTGTTCACAATTTGAGATGGAAATTGGACATGCCATCGGTACGATTGTAGCACAAGATTATATGTAATTTATCTTGATTATGGGAATGGTATAGTTCCAACTTCTTGTGCTGGTGCATTTTGTATGTATTGAACGAGACCGAGTAGAGATAGTTGCTTTAGACTGACTGATAAAAGCATATTCTCTAAACTGTTAAATGTACTTATATTCTTAATCTTGATATAACTATTATGATCTGTATATATTAATTATTGTTTTGATTTATTAAAAGGTGAGATTCTGAGATGGGTCAATATACCTGGTAAGTTGGATGATAATAATATATATTGGTGAAATAACAAGTTAGTTGATGGAATCCATGTCTCATTATAGAGATTGATTGATATGTCTTTTTGAGAAGCTTATAAGTTTTCATCGTGTCAAACCTTGCAAGTGGATTTATGAATCCGACACATGAAATAAGTTAAGTAGTGCTCTAAAGGAAATTAATCATTGAATTAAATTTGTCAGTAATTTAATTTATTGATTAGTATCTGTAATCTTAACATGGGGAATTACATAAGTGTTTAATGGGAAATTTCGAGATATAAATAGAGGAGTGCAATTACGAATTTTTAGTGGAATGATTTGTAATTTATTATGGTAAGAATAATTCAAATTAATTTTTGAAATTATTTCCATAATAAGAAGCCTCAGTAATTAATTATGTGGTCCCTCCGGTGCCCATATTTAACTAGAACTCAGAATCCTATTTCTACTTTCTAGTGGAAAAGGAAGAATAAGAAAATTGGGTTTTCTTTTCCTTTTTGGACTAGGAGGAAATCTCTATAAATAGGGATTCTCCTAACCTAGAAAGGGGAAAGAAGGTTTCTATACGATACTTGCCCACCCAATTATTGAGAGAGTTCGGATGTGAACTTGAGATCATTGTAGAAGACCTTGGATTCGCTTGAAGGTCTAGCTAACTTGTGGATTCGCTCGAAAATATGTGTTCACCCTTCAAGAGGTATTTATCGAATTAAATTTCAGCAAGTTTATGTGTTCTAGCATGATTGTATGTGCTCTAGCATAAATGTATATTGGTTGTCTATTATTCAAGTAAGCAGTATGATTCTGGATATGCTTCCGCTGTGCATATATGTTTTCCAAGAATTGGTACACTAAATCATCTACTATATAAGTAAACAGACACCATAAACGAATATATGATCTATTAAAACTGAATAAATAATTATTCTATAATAAATACTATATCTAAGCATATGGTTAATAGTATATATCCCAACATGTACAAAAAATATTTATATTGTTAGCATATAAAAAGTTCAAAATTTCTACTTACCCGATGAGATATAATAACCTTGTTGCCTAACTAATCGAAAACTTAGAGCAACAACATGAAGGTCATTGTAATTATCAACTTCACCAATCCATTCTTCATAGCCATTATAAATTTCACCCAATGATTCCTCAATTTCATGTTCAAAATGGTATGCCACGCCAAGCAATTGGATTGTGTTTATAAGGTCAAGTTTGTGCAAAGATTTGGAAGGAGTCATCACTAGCATTTTTCTCACTTTTTCTTTTAGGTCTTCATGTTCCTTCTCTTCTCATTCATTGGCTCCCTACACGTAAATTTCAAAATTTGTCACTATTATATATAGTAAATATAATATGGTTTGTTAAAACACATGCATGAAGAATACTCAGAACATGAAGTAATTAATTAAATCCAAAATTAATTACCAAGAGATTAGCATAGGCAAGAAAATGGTCTCCCCAAACAGAGGATGACGATTGGCATATCGACGTGTAATCTCCGCCTCACCACCAACTAATCCATCCGTTTTCTTCTTCTTTTAGATGAAAGAAAAAAAAGATTAAATAAGTGTTAGTTTGATAAAATAATGAGCTCAAACAACGAACTTATTATGGTCAACATGCAACTCTGAAAAGATTCATTAATATTTGAAAAGGTTCTTTTAACTCAAAAAAATAATTAATTCCGGCTTTCCTTCTTCTCCTTCCTTCCTTTAATTTCTTCTTCCTTATTTCTTCGTTGACTTCCTTCTTTCTTCTCCTTGTCCTCCCCTTCACGAGATTAGCATAAGCAAGAAAATGGTCTCCTCAAATAGAAGGATAATGATTGTCACGACGTATAATCTCCACCTCACCACTAAATCCATCCATTTTTTCTTCTTTTAGGTGAAAGAAAAGAACCAAAAATTGATCAAATAGGTGTTAGTTATAGTTAATGAGCTCAAGCGGCAAACTTATTATAATGGTCAGCATGCAACTTTGAAAAGATTCATTAACTTAATTACTACTATATTCACATTTTTCATTAAGTTTAACTTCAATACATAAATGGGCTTTCATATTTTCATAACCCTAAATGACCCACGAGAAAAAAAGTTCCTTCTTTTGAGGGTACTCTCAGAAATAGATTCAATGGAGACGAAATGGAGCCTATAGCTCACAGAATTAGAGCACGTGGCTACAAACTACAATGTTGGGGGGTTTGAATCCCTTAGTCACCCACAACCGGCCTTAAAGGGAAGTACATACCTTTTCCTCTGAGGGTACGAAAGTCATGATCGGAATAGCAAACCAAAAACAATGGATCGGAACTTGGTGTGGACTTTTGTCTAAATGGAATGGTTAGACAATATTAATTTCGAGCCCGATCTTTTCAAAAAAGTGTGTACAGTACTTTTGTGTTTTCGGACTAAAATTCTAGCGTAAGAAAGTTGAAGTATATACTCTATTCATTATTTGAAATATGAGAATAGAAGAACTTGTATTTCACTATGTTCAAAAGTACATGTATATATACAATCACTAGAAGTTTTATCAAAGGTAAGTAAATATCCTACACATCTCTTCTATGATTTAGCTAGCTATATAAGGCAAGAGAATATCTTTATAATATCCTACAATATTCTATAACACTCCCCCTCAAGCTGGAGCATAGATATTGATCATGCCCAGCTTGTTACATAGATAGTTAACTCGAGCTCCATTCAGTGCCTTTGTGAACAAATCAGCTAGTTGCTCTATGGTCTTCACATAGCCAGTGGAAATCAAGTTTTCATGAATCTTCTCACGAATGAAATGACAGCCAACCTCAATATGTTTAGTTCTTTCATGATAAACTGGATTCAAGGCAATGTGAAGAGCAGCTTGATTATCACACCAAAGTTTTGCTGGTGTATGATGTTTCAATCCAATTTCAGTTAAAAGATTATGTATCCACATAATCTCACATATAGGTTGTGACATAGCTCTGTACTTGAATTCAGCACTGGATCGAGATATAATATTTTGCTTCTTGCTCCTCCATGATATTAAGTTTCCTCCAACGAAGACATAATAGCCTGTAGTAGATCTTCTATCAACTTTGGATCCAGCACAATCAATATCTACAAAACACTCAACACGAATATATATATGATTATTATACAATAAGCCGAGTCCAGGAGCTCCTTTCAAGTAACATAGAATTTTTTCCAAAGCTGCCCAATGTTTGACTGTAGGCGCGGATATGAATCGGCTAACAATACTTACAGCAAATACAATATCCGGACGAGTCACAACGAGGTAGTTTAACTTCTCAACTATCCTCGTGTATCTCTCTGGATCATCAAAAGGATTACCATCATCTTTCATAAGATGCACATTGGGAATCATTGGGGTATTATAAGGTTTGACTGCCAATTTTCCAGTTTCTGCAAGTAGGTCAAGAATATACTTTCTCTGAGATAGAAGAATTCCATTCTTGCTTCAATTTACTTCTACTCCTAGAAAGTATTTTAACTGACCTAAGTCCTTCGTATGAAATCTCGTATGCAAGAAAGACTTGAGAGATGAGATCCGTGCATAATTACTTTCTGTGATGACAATATCATCAACATATACAACTAGGAGGACAATGCTAGCTGCTGATTGTTGATAGAAGACTGAGAGATACATTTGCTCATTTTCAAACCAAACTCTTGAACCACCTCACTAAACTTTTCAAACCAAGCTCGAGGGCTCTATTTCAAGCCATACAAAGACTTCTTTAAATGACAGACTTTTTCATACTCCCCTTGAGCAACAAAATAGGGTGGTTGCTCCATATACACTTCTTCTTGAAGATCACCATGAATGAATGCATTCTTGATATCCAATTGATGTAAAGGCCAATTTTCAGAAGCAGCTAGAGAAATGAACAAGCGGACAGAAGTGAATTTGGCAATTGAAAAGAATGTGTCTAAATAATCCACCCCGTTAGTCTGAGCATACCTTTTAGCCACAAGTCTTGCCTTAAGTCTTGCCATGGAACTATCAGGATTAATTTTAACGGTAAAGACCCACTTATATCCCATTGATTTCTTCCCTTTGGATAAATCCACCAAATCTCACGTGTGGTTTTCCTCTAAGGCATGTATTTTCTCAAGCATTGCATTAGACCATTTAGGATGACTCAAAGCCTACTTCACTGTTTTCGGTACAGAGATAGAGTCTTTACGAAGAGCAATAGAAAGGTCAATATTTTCAGAAGGATCAGGCAAAGGAGGATTTGATGATGAAGGAATTGGTAAAGGACATGTATCACTGCTATCTCTTCTCCTCAAGTAAACTTGAATAATTTGTTGTCTTGCTAGCATAGATGGAGTAGGTGGTAAAGGCATAATAGTCGATTGGTGTTCAATAGGAGAACTGGAGACGGAGAAGCAAAATGGGTAATCTGATAGACTAATCATTCATATTCTTCCTCCTGACTTGTACAAATGGGAGGTGCATAGAAAAATGGTGTTGTCTCTGAAAATACCACATCACTTGATACCATATATTTACCAAGTTCAGTAGAAAAACACTGATACCCTTTCTGAAGGCGAGAATATCCTAGAAAAACACACATCAATGCCTTGGGATCTAACTTGGTGACAAATGGTCGAACATCTCGAACATAACATGTGCTTTCAAATACCTTAGGTTCTACTGGAAATAATTTCTTGTTTGGAAAAAAAACACTATAAGGCATATCACCATTAAGCACAGTAGATGGCATGCGATTAATAAAAAAATAAGTCGTTGAGATTGCATCAGCCCAAAACTGTTTAGGCACCTTCATTTGGAATGAGAGGACTCTAGCTGTCTCAAGTAAATGTCTATTCTTCCTCTCAGCAACTCCATTTTGAGATGGTGTATCAACACATGAAGACTGATAGAGAATACCACGTTGTCTCATGTAGGACCAAAATAATTCTAACATGTATTCTTTAGCATTATCACTCATTAAAATACGCACAGAAGCATTGAATTGAGTCTTGATTTCAGCACAGAAGGCACTAAAGTAAGTAAACACTTCAGAGCGACTCTTCATCAAATAAATTCAAGTCATTCGAGAGAAGTCCTCCACGAAAGTGACAAAATACTTGTGCCCAGTTTTGGAGACGACAGGACATGGTCCCCAAACATCTGAATGAACTAACTCAAAAGTTGACTCAGCTCGCTTATTAACCCTTGGTCCAACTGAGTGACGATGATGTTTTGCAAACCGGCATGACTCATATTCCAATGATGAAATATTCTGAAACTGAGGGCAGAGCTTCTTCAACAGAGGTAGAGAAGGATGTCCCAATCGACAATGTGCTTCAAATGGAGACATGACACTAGAGCTGGCAACTGGCCGAGACTCTCATTCATAAAGGATATATAAATCATCAGATACATGTCCTTTACCAATAACCTGATTTGTCATAAGATCACGAAATAAATAATGATCCGGAAAGAACGAGATATAACAGTTAAGGTCTCTGAAAACTTTGCTAACAGAAATCAAATTAAAGACCAACTTTGGTAGACTTAATACAGATGACAGAGTAATAGATGAGGTTGGTTTAACAGTCCCAAATCCAACACTGTTACAAGTTGATCCATCAGCTACAGTAATGGGAGAGGGTGCATGGTTTGTGTGATCGAAAGCTAGAAAAAATATTGGGATTACCTGTCATGTGATTTGTGGCCCCTGAATCAATCACCCATTTATCTGATGAGGTGATAAGACATGTTTTATCCGATTCAGTAAAGGCATTAACTGAAGTGGATTCCTTCAATAATTTCTGATATTGGGAGAATTTAGCGAACTCTTTAGCCGAAACTAAAACCATTTTATCAGATAATGGAATAGAAGCAATCATTTTCCCAACTAATATATTCACTGTATCAAAATAAATTGATAGAGAATCCTCTAAAACTAAAAAAGTCCCAAACCAAGTGGTCTCTATTGGACACAACTAAACAATCCAGTAACTCACTTAAACAAATCACAGAACTTCAAAAAATCAACAAAAAATACCTTTATAATGTTTGTCATCCAAAGGACAAACAAAAACCAAAGGACGTGGGGGTGGAGTAATAGTACTCTTTTTGGAATATGCTTATTTATAATTAAATAAATCATAATTAAACTTAAATTGACCTTTATAATGTTTGTCATCCAAAGGACAAACAAAAACCAAAGGACGTGGGGTGGAGTAATAGTACTCTTTTTGGAATATGCTTATTTATAGTTAAATAAAGGTAAAAAGGGTAAAAAATGCCCTTAAAATATGTGAAAGGAACATAAATGTCATCAGTTTGTAGTTTGGTCCAAAAAAGCCCTTGGTGTCAATACTTTGGTCCAAAAATGCCCTTATTGTTATTTTAATGGGTCAAAAATGCTCATTTTCCAAATAAATATATTATTTATTTTCTTTTTAACACATTCTTTTTCTAATAATATTTTTTTAAACTTAGCAAATGTTTATCCTACTTCAATTCAAAAAAAATAAAAATTCTTATTTTCTTATAATTATTTTTCATCGTTATATAAAATAAATTAATGATGAATATACTATGATCTTATATATATGACATATATTATCGGTCGAAAGGATACATGAAGTTATTTTATTTTATTTGATACAGTAAGATTAAGAAGAAAAAAATCATTTCCTACATTTTTATTTGTTAAAGTGATTTTAAAAGAAAGAAAAACAAGTATAGGATTTTTTTTTAATAATATTTTAATTAGGAAGAAGATGTGTTCAAAAAGAAAATAAATAATATATTTATTCGGAAAAGGGCATTTTTGACCCATTTAGTAACTATAGGGGCATTTTTGGACCAAAGTATTGACTACAAGGGCATTTTTGAACCAAAGTATTGACACCAAGGACATTTTTAGACCAAATTACAAACTGAGGGCATTTTTGTTCCTTTCACATAGGTTAAGGGCATTTTTGACACTTTTCCCTTGAATAAATTACTATAGCTCAATGTGATGTCTTGGAAGATAACCACGTATGTTTAGGCACAAAATACAATTATTGTTATTGTCTGTTAAAAAAGCTGTATACCTTAGTACCGATCGATAATGAAATATTTCTCAACTTTTATCTGGGAAAAGGCACGAGTTAATCTTTAAAGGTGGCAATTCGAGTCTATCTCATGCGATTTGTCACTCGAATTGCCACATAAGATGTGTATATCTACTTGTTCAATTTTGTATAAATAATTTAAGTGTTTACATATCCATATCCAAAATTGAAAGGCGTAGATGTCAGCTAAAATCAAGTTAAAAAACACATTTATGTATTATAGATGTGTATATATATAGGCATGTAACATTTTTGTTTTGGCATTTCGGGGGTAATTTGGTCATTTCCTCAAAATGAAACGATATAATTGGCCTAAAACGAATCTACACTGCAACTTTAATTTATTTTTTTTGGGAAAATTACACAATCGGTCATTTTATTTTCAAAAAGAAAATGGACGAATTGGACATTGGTCATACCCTTCTTCTTCCTTTCAATTTTGGCATTAATAACTTTTTTCCCCTTCTTCTTCCTATATATCAAAGCAATCCATTTATAAATTGACAACCATAACAAAACATATAAATAAAACAGATACAATTCTAGCAACATCAAAGATAAAACAACATCAAGCTATAAAATAGTAAAAACAAGCCACAACCTCCATAAAGAACAACATCAGAATGTGTTAGATGTTGTTCATGCACTACTTTTATTTATTTTTTCCTTCATTGTTCTTTTTGTTCTTCTTAGTAAAATTCTCTCATGCTTTAATAGGATCAATTAGCACCATAGAGATGACGTCTTTCAAGTTATTTTTGGAAAAAGTATAAGCATCTTCATCTTTATAAAAAAACTCAGCCACCCTAGTAAGGTTGAGCACTGGCATAAGCAAAACTCTTGGTACTGTTGTAGGCTTTAAGCATCCTCTAGTCAAATCCTTCCAATTATTCTCTATTATTTTCCTTATCTCCATGTAAGCTTCTTCTTTTGTTGCACCATACTCATTCATGTAACATTCGATACCCGATGCTACATCTCCTCTTTCCACCTCTATCTGTATCCACAACAAAATTAGACAAACAAGTTAAAATACGAGCAAATATAGAACTAATTCATATCCTTGAGTTATTATTTGCGCGTACAATATAATACCTCATGTGTTACGAGATCATTCAGTAATCTTGCAATGATACATGAAGCGACAAGTATTGTAGGTTCAGTTGATATCCAATCAAACGCGTCCTTAGTTGCTACATCTCCCATGCCTAACCAAGAAGTAGTGGCAAGCAATAGATAAGTGCTGGATGGAATTCCATTCTTTATATATTGTTCCATTGTTGGCACATCTTTCTCATGATACCATTTGGCCTCTTGGAAGTAAGCCCTCAACAACTTTTTCATCTGAAAAAAGTAACAAGCTTTAAATTCCGAATCCATCTCTGACTATATTTTCATCATTCACTAATAATTCTTACTTACCTCATTTATGGAATATTTGACTCGAAATGACGGATTTCCAAGATTTTCCAATTCTCTCTCCGTTTCATTGTAAACTTGTAGAAGAGCACGGTAGGAGAGCTTCATATATGGTGGTAATTGTTCCGAAGCATCAATGTCCCACCTACACATATATATTTCAAATTTCACTTTTATTAGCTACGAACTTTGCTAATCCGTCACAAAATTGCTTATAGTAGTGAATCTTACAGTGATAAGGTTCTTATTGTCTCTACCTAGCAAATTATTTTTTGAAGTGTTGAAACCTAAAAATGTTGTAATAAGCTATTGATTGATGTGAGAGGAGAATTTAAACCTTTCAATTGCGGTTGTGAGGAGAGTAAGTTCATCAAGTGTTCCATAGGTATCGTAAGTATCATCCATAATAGAACAGAAGCACAACACTTTGGTTAGTATTTTCCTTGCAACACTATATTGAGGCTCAAAGTATACACCTAAACTCCAGAAGTATAATTCAACCACTCTGTCTCTTGCAAAAGGTAGTGTTTGCGCGATTTCTGACTCTTTCCACCACCTAAAAATTGTAAAGAGGAAATATTTGTAGGAATTAATTGAGCAGGAAATAAGAATCACTTAGGAAAAAGGTATAGTAATTCTTCATTTTCTCTCAATAAGGGAGTTTGTCAATTACCTTGTGATATCACATAGCTCCTTTTTGTGCAACCTTTGTAGGATATTGAAGTCCAATTTAGCAAAATTTAGTAACATTTCATTGTGTGATTCATCTTCTTGGTAAAATGATATGTATTTCCTCGTTCCTACCCTCACTATAATATTGTTGATTGGAAATTTCAGTGCATTACTGACTTGAGTCGCAAGGGGATCGCTCAAATTAGGCAAAATGAGCTTCAAATGAGTAGTGGTGAAATTAACTGCTTCATCCAAAATTTCTTCATCATGTACTCTGAATTGCACTGCCTCGTACAAGCTCAATAATCCTTGTACATCGCTGACCAATGCTTTCTTGTAATTTCCTTGGTCGTCAATGAATTTCCTAAAAACATCTGCTCAAAAACATATAAGTCACCTAATTAATTATGTAAATATTTTTTCACCGACAACTTAAACTCATTGCATAATGTCTAGTTGGTGTGTGTGAGTGGGGGGGGTGGGGGGGGGATACGTACCCGATGAAACATAATAACCTTGTTGCCTAAGTAATCGAAAGCTTAGAGCAACAACATGAAGGTCACTTTCACCAAATTCACCAATCCATTCTTCATAACAAGTATAAAAGCAACTCAATGATTCCTCAATTTCATGTTCAAATTGGTATGCCATTCCAAGCAATTGGATTGTGTTGATAAGTTCAAGTTTTTGCAAAGATTTGGAAGGAGCCATCACTAGCATTTTTCTCACTGCTTCTTTTTGGTCTTCATGTTCCTTCTCTTCCCATTCATTGGCTCCCTAAACGTAAATTTCAAAATTTGTTATTATGCTATATATACATATGATTTGTTTAAAATCATGAAGAATATTCACAACATAAAGTAATTAATTACCGAGAGATTAGCATAGGCAAGAAAATGGTCTCCCCAAACAGAGGGATGATGATTGGCACATCGACGTGTAATCTCCATCTCACCACCAAATCCAACCATTTTTCTTCTTCTTTTAAGTAACTATATATAGAGAAGAGAAAAGAAAAAAAAAATTGATCAAATAGGTGTTAGTTCGATAATTAAGGAGCTCAAATGACTAATTTATAATGGCCCGTGTGAAGGAAAATGCTTTCTAGAAAAATAAATTTTTTTAGCAGGTGAATGACGTAAAAATTGTAAAATTTGAAGAAAAAAAAGAAGTAATATTTGTTTTCAAAGTTAAAAATGGTAGTTGAAAACATATTCCACACTTACTAGTCACTTTTTATAATCAAAATATGCATATAGCAAGATACTTCCATGCAAAACTGAATTATTGAAAGAGAATCGGAATATACCTACTAATTTCCTTGCTAGTACTTGGCTCTCTTTTAAAATAAAACTAAGAAAGTGTGCCTTCAATGCAAGTTAGGACATGAGTCCCTTGCTATTTATAAAGCTTTAGAATATCATTAAAGTTCATCAATAATCTGTCCGTTCAATTTTATTTGTCCACTATTTTAAAAAGAAATTTTCATTTTTATTACTTGTCACTTTAATATACATATAAAAAAAAGACAATTTTTTTCATATATTTTCCAAATTATTTTTTAAGACCTATTACTAAATATCAATTAATAAGAATAGTGTGATAATATAGTCATATCAATTATTATTTTGTAAATAGGTTCTCCCTCCGTTCCTTTTTAGTAGTCATGTCGCGTTTTTCGAGAGTCAATTTGACTAATTTTCAAATCTAAATTAGGTTACATTAATTCAATATTTTAAAATAAAATTTTAGTTATTCAAAAATTATACGAAAAGTACAATAAATTGTAACTTTTTTCGTATCAATATGACGAAAAAATACATCTTAAAATATTAATCAAAATTTATATCATTTGACTCTCAAAAAAGAAATTATGACAATTGAAAAAAAAAAAAAAACGAAGGGAGTATGTCATATCCAAATATGACAAGAGGTGTGCATTAATGAATGACACCAATTCAAGTCCATTTTGGGATCTCACTTTGAATCCTCCGTCGTTTTTGCTCTAACAAGTGGATTAAAATTTAAATGCTACTCTCTCGTCTCTCCTTTAATTTATATGATTTCCTTTTTTTTAAGTTAAAAAAATAATATATTTTTATATTAATAACAATTTAACTTTAATATTCTCATTTTATTCTTAATAAAATAATTTAATACATAAATATTTAGGAGTTATTTTACGTCATAAATTTCAAAAGTCTTTCTTTCTTTCGTAAATTCTCTATCAAGTCAAATTACGTCACATAAATTAGAACGAAGGAAGTACATAATTTTTTTTTAAAAATCAGAATTGCACAATAATATGCTCATACAAATTATTTTCTAACCTGAGACCTCGGTTAAGGATGAGAGAGTACTTACTAGTTACCACTCCACCGCAATCCTTGTTGGTACAAATTAGTTTAATTCGCAGCCCTTACAAAGTTACTTTTAGTTCTGTCATTTTTATAAAAAAAATAAAATATTTTTACATATAAAAATCTGAAACAATCATTTTTTTTCGTTTCAGTTGCGTACAAGTAGTGATAAGAAATTATGTTCTTCATGTGGTGTAAAATGTGGTACACAGAAGAAACGTGAATACTATTTAATTTCACTATTTTATTTTATATGACTTTTTCCTTCTTCTTATTTAGCAATTTTAAGAAAAGACAAAGGATATATTATTTTTAAAATTTATTGTCAAATAAAAAGAAATAAAATCTCAAAGCAACTTAAAAATTGAAGAAAATATTAAAACTTGTTGCCTCTGGAAGACTATGATGGAAGAACCACTTGTCTAAGGACATTATTGAAGATAAAGAAGTTATTGTCATGGCCAAACCGTCATATTCAGAGAAGAAGTTAGAATTTTAATTTTATGAATCTTGAATTTTATAATATCAATTTTAAATGATAATAATTAAATTTTAATTTAATATTTATATATATTTAATAAATTTATTATTTAAATAAATCTATTGAGTTCGAACAACCTACATACGAACCATTAACTTCGTGCTGGTCAAATCCAGTCCCTTTCATCATTGTCACATTGTAATTAATTAATCTTCTAGAAAAGTTATTGTTCTCTAAACCGCCACTAAAACCCCACTGGATTATAAAAATTATTTAAAAATTAGTATTTGGCCATGAACTTTTTTAGATTTAACTTAAAGTGAAAATTTGCTTATAAATTATTTTTCACTCACTTTTTATTTTTGAAATTTTATTTAAATACATTCGAATATAAATATTATTTTAAATATTTTTTGCAATAAATATAACTAGATATAATCCAATCCTCAATTTTAACTCTGTAAATTTCTCATCTTTAATACGATCGCTTCGAAACTTTAATCTTAACCTATGACGATATTGAAATTATTTATGAGTACGTAGTTAAGGGTGAACTAGAATAGTCAAAATGATCATCATGATTTTTTTTATTTTTTTTGTGTCTCATGAAATTAATGCAAGTTGTGCGTTAGATTTTATTTTATTTTATAAATTAGTTTACTCAGATCCTTATATTTTTTAATTGATTTGGGTCTATAAGTTTTTGGTCACTAATTGTGGAATACAATATTTTAACGCTGGCTAAATAATAAAAGTAAATATTAAGAAAAACTTGAAGGTTTTCATTAAAACAAACTCTTACTTTTAACTCACCAACATAGGTTGTGGTGGAATGGTGGGGTTGCTTCACCCTTAATCAGAGGTTACGAATTCGAATGGGCCTGGGTATGAAAAAAAATCATGTTGGGATCGTCCACCCAATTGGATCGAACAGTGTACAATCCGAATTTCATCGGGACTCTAACGCGGGCGAGCTAAATCTAAACACCAGGTGGACAAAAAAAATTTATTTGTTTTGGTCCTACTAAGTAACATAATAGAGAATAAACCATGTTACGTGCAAAATCAAAATTCAACAAGAAAAATTTTGCTCTTTATAATTAGACCTAACTAATTCTTTTGTATAAACATCACGAATGCACAATGATGTTTTTATGTTAATAAAAAAAATTGACAAAGCTAATGTTTGCCAAATACGTATCTATTGGAAAGGTGATATGCACAAATATGTCACTGTTAAGTTTTTAATCTTATTTAAGTTTAGCAAAAATAGCTTGCGGATTAAAATATGGAGGTTGAGAGTTAGAACTTGGCCGCATGCAAGTCATATGGATAGAAAAAAGACTTGTCTTAACATAATCTTGATAGATCATTACTTAGTAATTTAGTACAAATGTGTTATAACCTTAGAACAAATTATGCATATAAGTCTTTGCAACGTATCATCGTGTTAGATTCAAAGATTAACCACAAACGAAGGATCGGAAATGGCAAAAACTCTAACTATATGAAAACGAAAAGATAGAGAAGAGAGAAAAATTTATCATTTCATATCTGATTAATTGTTATGGACAAAATATCTAGTGATATATTGATAGGAAACTTACATAAATCTCACTTGTTTAGGAGATAATTACTTAGATATATTCTAGTTTGAAATATTACGTATCTTACAAGATTTTGATGCGTTCAGATACGTCCAGAACTTCATATACATGTATCTCAGAATACATGGGGTCAAATTTGTTCTTAATACATTGTATCCAAATAGATTCGCATGTATCTGGGATAAATTAAAAATATCTCGCTCGTCTCTCTCCCATCTCGCTAGCCACTCTCATATGCATCTGGTATCCCAGATACATGAGAATCACACCATATACATACAACTACATGTATCTATATCTAGTGTGATTCACATGTATCTCGGAAGCAAAAATACATGTATTTAAGAGTATCTTTCTCAATATATGGTAGGAAACTCTTAATTAGTGATAAGATACGTAATATTTTAAAAGTATAGGTAATAATAGTATCACAGTTTACCAAAAAATAAAGATAATAATAGTATATACAGTAATGAAGTATGTCTAGTTATATAGTTTTTCCTATATTTGAATACACTAAGTTATATAGTTGGGCCGTATTAGACTAAGTAGAATCCGAATCAAGTCCAAGTCCAACACATCAGGACTTGCACAAATTTCATAAACATATTTTTGTTTTAAAATGATCCAAACTGGTCCAAATCTACTTCATATGATTTCAAATTTGATATCCAACCATCTAATAATAATTTTTAATGGTTAAATTCAATCTAAACCTGCAAAAGTTAATGGACCCATTTTATATTCTTCAAATATCAAGCTCAATAAAACCTAAATAAAATTGGTGTTCTTCAAAAAAATTCAACAAACCTAATCCAAATCAACCACAAATAAGTAATGAGTCTTCATTTTCTACACATTACCAAGTAGAGGGAGAATAGTCTGTTTGAATTAGCTTATTCTAATTACTTTTAAGTGAAAATAGTTTTAAACCATTTTTAATTGTTTGGACAAATTTAAAAAAATGCTTATAAATATTTAATTTTAAGCTAAAATGATAAAAATAAGTGAAATGCCAAAAGTCAAAAACCAATTCAAATAGATTCTAAGAATGAGGAGGAAAAAGTCGAATGGATACTCATACTTGAAACTTGAAAGTATAGGAAATAGGGGAAACTAAGCAAATACCCTATAAAAGCAAAATAATTACAAATATTTATTCCTTTATATTCATACCCCACAAAATAATTACACTATAAACTCCCAACTAATTTCGCTTGACTGATACTAAATCAGTATCGTATACTGTATTGGTATCATTAAGGCTGATAACTTCGCTTAATTGATACTAAATCAATATATATATATGCTCTTATATTGTGTTACTTATATAGTACATATAATTATATAAAAATTGATTAATTAAGTATGTATAAATTCTGTAAAAAAAGATTATATTAAAATTGATAACGAACTGTACACAAAGGAAACAGACGCGCACACGCTCGTTTTTTAAAGTCTGCTACAAATCGTTGATAACTTGTTAAAACTTTTGATATGTTTTAATTATACATATATGGTGTGATTTTCTCTAATTTTTATTGTCAGAAATTCAGAATATTATAAATATAGAGATTCAATTTTTTTTCTATTTTCATTTTCTCTAAGTTTTTGCTCGGACTAAAAACACATGTCATGATTTAAAATTAATGATTGAAATTTAATTAACTAAAATAAGTCTTAATTATTATTAAAATAATTAACTACTTTTATATATTTACTCCTAAAATATTTTTACAATCTCATAATTTTAGATCTACATTTAATCTTTCCTAAATATATTAAAGAATTTCTTTCTTGATTGGGGTAAAAATTTTACCTTGCATAAAATATTTTTACTTCGTTCCTTTTATTTTATTTTTTATATAATATTAAGTTAAAGTATTATTTCTTTATTTGAGTATTCAAAAGAGCCCATGTCTATACATAATAGGTCCTTTTTATTTTGCTTGTAAATTTTAAAATATACCATGCCACACTTTTTAATTTTTATTTCTGACAAATATTATTTTGTAAATTTCTCAAGATTTTTATTATCATTGGTTGAGGTTTACTTCTCATTTTTCTATCTTTGAATGATAATGTGATCGAAAAAAATCGATGCATGACAATGATTTACTCAAGGTAAGAAGGAAAAACTTTTAATATATATAGAGATAATATAAGGCTAAGATATAATATAGATCCAGAATTGTGGGGTTGTAAAAATATTTTAGAAGTAACTATATGAAAGTAATTAATTATTCTAATTATGATTATAATTTTATTTTAATTAATTAATTCTCAATCATTTATTTTAAACTATGATAAATATCCCTAATCCAAGTAAAAATTTAGAAAAGATGCAGAAAAGAGAAATGGAGGAGTAGAATTCATAAAATATTGGAGGAAAAAAATAGGAGAGGATCTCACCCCAAATTTTTGGGGTTTCATTTTAGTTTATTTTAGCAATAATAAGAGTACAATTTTTTTTAAAAAAAGAAGAAATATTGAATATTATTTACAGATAAAGCAAAATTTCATATGAAAGAAAATAAATTGTTTTAGACAAAAAATAAAAAAAAGTTAAACTTGCTAAAAAAAAAAAGGGAAGTACCTAATGTATGAATTAAAATTTATTTGTCAAATAAATGAATTCACTCTTTTTTTGTTTTTTCTTACTTTCTTTCTACAAGAGTTGATAGTTTTTCCACAAGAATTCATAGTTTTTTCCACAAGAGTTTTCATATTGAACAATTCAAAGCGTCAAACTTATAATCATACCGTTCTAGAAGAAAATATAGTTGAAAAGTACATAATTCATATTTTAAATTTTGATAAAGAATACTTTGAAGTAGTCAAAAAAATATATTTTGAAATCCAGTCTTCAAACTTCTAGAATTAGATAATATTATTCTAACTTTTAAGTATTATAGTATTTTCTAGTTTTGTTATTTGGCTATATTGATAGTTTTTGAATTATTCGTTTAAAATTTTAATACGTCAACTAAAAAAGACATCTTTAAAAAAACCTTTAAATATGAAACTTTTATTATTTAATTATGAAAATTTCTCTGTCACTAAATCATTATTTTTCTAATAATATTATTTTGATAAAATTGTATAGAATAACAAACTATTAATTCAAAATAAATGTTATAGATATAATTTCATTTAATTCTAATTCGTAGCAAACAATTGTCATTCGCCTTTCTCCCTAGATTCTCGCTCGCCACTCTCCCCAGAATCTCGCTCGCCTCTCTCACCTCTCTCACTTTATACAAACACAAATGTATAAATTGTGTTTGTATTTGTATAAAGCGAGAGAGAACTGTATATACAAATACAATACATATATATCCGTTCTATACACTTATAATTATACAAATACAAATCGTCCCTTGCCCAGATCTCTTTTGCCTTTCTCTCTCTCTGTCTCTCACTTTATACAAACACAATTATACAAAATACAATGTATAATTTGTGTTTGTATAAAGCGCGAGAGAGATTTGATATATAAATAAAAATGTTTTAACTCAATTCAATTGTATAAAATTCAAATTTTATGTAGATATACAAACACAATAATTGATACATATACATAGTAGTTACATATATAAAATTATCTAACCGATATACATATACGATTGCTGCGCCAGAGTCAAAAGGGTCATTTTTTTCTTTCAAAATGCATAAAGGGCGATTGTTTTTTTAAGTACCAAAACGGACAAATCGTTGCCCCATCAACGATATCTTTGCTCACTTTTAACCTCTGTTAACGTCGTCAAAAAATAAAATTTCCTTTAAGAAAATTGCTGCCTAAGCAGCGATTTCTCCAAAAATATTATTTTTTTAATTAAAATGGTTGCCCGAGCAGGATTTCATCAAATATGATATTATTTTTTTAATTAAAATTGCTGCAAGGGCAACAATTTCCCTAAAAAATATTTTTTTAAAAAGACTACAAATTGCTGGGGCAGCAATTTCCCTAAAAAAAATAAAAAAATTTAAAATCACTGCCCCAGCAACAATTTTCCCCAATTTTTTTTTAAAAACGCCGCAAATCACTGTTGGGCAGCGATATCCCCATTTTTTTATTTATAATAATCGTTGTTTGAGCATGGCATAATAATTCCCTATCTTTTTAAAAAGAAAAGTAGCAAGCAGCGATTTGCAGTTTTTTTTTTAAAAAAGAATTTTTTTTAGGGAAATCGAATCCCCTACAGCGATTTTAATTAAAAATTAAGATTTTTTTACGAAATCGCTACCTGGGCGGCGATTTTAATTATAAAAACATTTTTTTGCAGAAATCGCTGCCGATTCTCTTAAGTAAATTTTATTTTTTTGACTGCCTTAACAGAGGTTAAAAGTGAGCAAAGATATCGCTGATGGAGCAGCGATTTGTCCGTTTTGGTATTAATAAAAAAACAGTGGCCCTTTATGCATTTTGGAAGAAAAAAATGGTCATTTTGGCTCCGGACTCTTTTATATTGTTGCTATGATTTTATACAAATCTGATGCTCCATAGCAAACATAGTTTGTTATGGAGCACAAATAACAAAACTGTAGCTATAGAACACTAAAATAACTTTTTATGTTTACTATTCCTAAAATTTACTCAAAGTGTAAATGAAGACCATAGATTAGGGGCGGCTTAAGTCTTTGACTTAAAAGTTAAATTTTAATAAGAGGCTTCGAACTTTGAAAAATGATTGAGTAAATTTTAGGAATAGAAAACATAAAAATCATATTAACGCTCTCGGTAGGATTGGCAGCATCCCCCCTCAAGGCACGATTCCGAGAAAAAATCTCTTCAAAGAGAAAAAAATATGAATGTTTTCTCTCCCTGATTTGCAGATCTCTGTTCTTGAAACACAGTAACCTGTAATACTCTTTCTGAGAGCCACAATTGTCTAATGGAATATCCTTCACTGTTTGATTTAAAATGAAACGAAATGATCTTGTTTTGTTCCTATTAAAATTAAAATTTTAAGTCAAAGACTTGAGCGCGCCCCTAGTTTATGGTCTTCTTTTACACTTTAGGTCACTTATAGGATGTGGAAATCTTTGGCTCGTGGAAATAGTACATTGGACAGGTCTTTTGTTTTTAGTGGTAGCTAAAATATCGTACTTTATATTTTTCAAGGCTTGTCTTTTTAAAATAAATAACTCTAATCACGTCTGTTTGTTAAGATCTGATCTGTCATAAATGAATAAATTACTTAGTTCTGATCTAAGCCTTTACATAAGCAATCGCGAAAGAAGTGGAACACGAAGCTATTATTTTTCCCGATCAATTAAAATATAATAGTCATGACCTACTTTTTATTAATCCAAAATAGTTATGTTCGAGACTTCTAAAAAAAATGGGGTTAGGAAAAGGAGAAAGGGGGAAGAGATTACAGGGAAATCGAACTCTCACCAATAAAGTTCTAAACTTAAGTATGTACATTAAGGAATTTGCTTATTTTTAAAATTCTTAAGAATTTAGAGGAATTATTTACAATCAACTTCTAAAAGCTAGAATACCAATTATTTTTTTCCAGAATTTATGTGATGTAGTTTGACTTGTTTGAAATATGTGATTTAAAATAAGTCATAGATATTTGTATGACTATAAATAATTTCATAAAAAATAAAATAAATATTTAAAATTAAACTATTACTCAATATAAAAATATATTATTCTTTTTAAGAATGATTAAAATAAAGTGAATCTTAATAATTGAAACAGAGATAATACTCCATCCGTCCCATTTTATGTGACACTTTTCGAATTTCGAGATTCAAACAAGTTTATCTTTGACTGTAAGTTTTTCATAGATCTTTTAAACATTTTGAATTATCAATTATTGTGACATATTGTACTTTTTACGTAGTTTACAAATATATAAATTTTACTTCAAAAAAATTGAAGATTTCATGCGCAAATTCCCGATCAAACTTAAATTGTTTGACTCTCGAAAAACGAAAAGTATCACATAAATTTAGACAGAAGGAATAATAAATTACTATTAAAGTGGGTGAAGATAGGAGAGGAGGATGGGCACTGGGTCCCACACATAGTGCATATAAAGCACCATTAATTTCTGAAAACAAGAAGTGAAAAAATACTCTCAAGAGGAACACCAAGCCTTCCTAATAAGGCTAAAAGATGGTCTCTTTTGAATTTTGAGGTATTAATTCTTACTAACCAAAAATCTACCTTTATTTACCATTTATTTAGATATGCTCATTCTTGTTTTTATCTACTAATAATGTTGGTGATCTTTTGATGTGTTTATTATGGAAAAAGAAGAAGTTGTATGTGTTGTTTTAATCAAAAAATTACGTTGTGTGAAATTCTTAAAACTTTTATATTTTATAAGCTCTTCGTTTTATTTTATTTGTTCCTTATATTAAAAATAGATTTCTTTTATTTGTTTTGTTTCGTAAATCAGTAGAAGTCTATTAACACTACTAAAAATATTAAAAATCGAAGGCCAAGACAGATGGACGGCCTCGGCCGTTTGCCTAAAACCAACAAGACTCCACTATGTCGGAATTATTCTACTATAAGTTTGAGATTAGATTTATAACGTGTTTAATTGATAATATAGTTATCTTAATTTTGAAATATAAGACCTTATTCCGTACCAAACAGCCCAATAATCAAACTTAGATTTTCATTTCAGTAATTGACACAAAATCATCTATGTAATAATCAATGCCTACCTAAGTATAAATAGGAAATCCAAGTTACTACTACTTCTTAAATCTCAACCTTTTTTTTTTGCTTTTTATTCCAAATAGAGTATGGTACAAATTCCATAGCACATATGAAGCATATTGTGGTTTGGGAAGAAATTAGAAATAAATTTTCACTTGTCATAACCCAAAAAGTTTTCTTATTTGAACAAATCCACATTTTAGATGCAGGTGTTATTACAACTATTTATGTGATGCATCGCGTTGCCCTAGCACACGAGCTGACTTGGCTTGTACATCTGTGAGGTAGGCCTCCTCATTGTGAAAGTATTATAGTGTCAATGAATATGTTGCACTACACTCACTCTTCATTGCTACATTATGATTCATCCAAATGGGATTTGCTAAGAGGAGCTCAAGCTACTACAAATATAAACTTATGCAATGGAGTCAACCAAAATCGATCAAGCCAATACTAGGAGAATATTATCAATTTGACGATGATCTAGATAATTCATAAGGCAAGTTGGAAGGATTCAAACGAGTGCATCCATGAGGAGAAAGATCGATAAAGGATCTTAAGACAAAGGTATTTTTTGGTACGAAAACAAGCTCTCAAAGATGAATACCAAAGACTAATTGCTTGGGATATATTAAATGATTTAGCATGAGTCGTGGCAAATATTTTCAGTTGAGGTTTGAACATTTAATGTATAAAGTTTAAACTCCAATTCAAAATACTTACCACGACTCGAGTTGAACATTTAACCTATGCTAAGTAAGTAATTTTTGGAATTCACCTTTCAAAGTTTGTTTTTATACCAAAAAACACCTTTATCTTGAGATCCTTTATCGATCTTTCTCCACATAGATGCACTCGTTTGTATCCTTCCAATATGTAACCCTTTTGTAACGAACTCCTAGTCTTGATATATAATTTTGTTGTCACGAAATTTTATTTATACATATAAATCGTTACTCCTAAAACTTACATACGATTTTGTATTCTTTATGATATTTCACTATAGAAACACTATATCAAAAATAATCTTTAGAGGCAATTAATTATTGGCAATAATTTAATTCTCGCTAAATAACTATTTTTAGAGGCTATTAGCACTCTTTGTAAGTGTCACTAAAGCCTATAGCGACATTAGATCCAATGACAATTAACTACATTGCCGGTAAAGACTTTAGCAGTTTTTATTAATGTGCACATTTATTGCCGTTAAAAAGTATTTAGGTTATTTTACCTTGGGGTTCCAATCTGATTGCTAATTGAATGTGACAAATTCCAGGAGGAAAAGTTTTGGACAGGGAAGTCTTATGTCTATGTAAAGGCAAAGCAAGAATAATATTAATATTCCTATTATATAGAAAAGTCCAAACTTGGATGACCAATGACATTTTTGCAATTTTTTTAAACTTCATATAAAGGTAAAATTATAATTATGTGAGAGATTAAAATAAAATTCTAGAAGGATTTGATTTTCTTTCTCACGCTCCTCCCGAAAAGACTTTTTCCACATGTGAAAAAAGACATTTTAGTGCAACTTCTCGAAGCAGATCAACATTGATTTAGTTAGCCAAATTGATTATAATATGGAAGTAGTGATTGGAGAGTAAAAAACGTTGATCGTCAATCTACTTTGAATAATTAATCATCATAGTTACTTAACTTTGTCAAGTTGATATCCATGGTCCATATTTCTTCAAAATATAATTTTTGATAACTATCTAATGACGTGTCATCTATAAATTTTAAGAAAAAAATATTTTAAAGATTTTACAATTAGTATTTGACTATTGGGCTCTTGGTTAATCTGTTTTCTTGTTCTTTAGTTTGTTTTTGTTTTTGTTTTTCTTTTAATTCTTCATTATCGAATTTAATTATGTGTTGCCTTGAGTATGAATATTTTAGCTATGTTGCAGGATATACTCAAATATTCAAATTTATTGTTTCTATGACTAATTATATTATCTTATCTTAGTAGTTTCGTAAATATTTTTTCCTCCCTCACGTTTATTCTTTATTAATTGAATCAATAAGGTATTATTTTGAATATGACACATTTAAATATGCTATCGAGATATATACCTAAATAGTCAAATTCGTGTTTCATGTAACTGACTGATTTAATTCTCCAAATTGATTATAGTATGGAAATAGTGATTGGAGAGTACTAAAATTGCAGGTATGTATATATCCACTAGTCTGACTGTTGTTTAATAAACTTAATTAATAAACTGTTCCTTCATAAAACTTGGATTACTTAGGTCTATTTAATTTGTAGAAGGAATTAGCATCACTTGAATCCTGCAGGAGCACTCTATTTTATGTTGATCATTCATTTGTTTCGATGTATTTAATGTAATTCCACAAGAGTGGTGTGTACGTACGTAGCTTTGCTCCAACCTTTTAAATTTTCAATAAATACTCTGCTCAAGTGAAATATATCAACATCAAATATTGAAAAGGAAACAATCGTATGAACAAGGGTTCAATCTTCCAAAATCAAAGCCATTTACTCTGAACAACTGTAATGTACCATCTAAAACTATTACCACAACTTTCTCTGTCTTTGTTCAATGAGCACAGAAATTACTATAAATTATCATCAATTGTAGTAGGTTTACACCTAACAATTTAAATGCATTTTTAAAGTGGTACCATATTCAATTAAATTATTGGACCAAACATAAATCACTAAAACCAAAAGGGAGGGTATATATTTGTGAAAATAACGCAAGGGAGAATAAGTAGCTTCTAAGAAGAATTCCCATTCCCACTTAAAAACAAAAGAGAGTATCGAACCTATACTTTTCTATATTAATCACTTACTTTTCTTAGTTATTATCATTGAGATGTTTGACACAATAATCTTTAAATTATAAGATTCTTATGAACGATCATATTCTCACACAACCTTTTCAAAGTTTGAATAAAATATTCTGTTCATTTTAATTTACGTAAACTTATTTGACTGGACATCGAGCTTAAGAAAAAAATGAAAATATTTGAAACTTCTGATCTTAAATATGTCATAACATTTGTACGACTATAACAACTTTACATTAAAATAAAATGAATACTTTAAATTATCTTATTTATTTAGTTTTGAAATAGGTTCACATAAGTTGAAACGGATGGAACATAAAATACTCTAAATTCGTTGTTCTTCAAACAATACAACACCCCCCCACCCCCCACCCCCGAGTTGCATAAATACCTATTCAATTTTACCAAAATCAAAGCACAAAATAACACAAGAATCAAGAGTACTACACACCCCATGGCATCAAATTCAATCAAGTTATCCCTCATTTTTCTTCTAACAATTTTCATAACCTCAAAGGCCTTACTTGACCAACTTAAAGAAACAAACATGACACTATATTTTCAAGATTGGTCTGGTGGTCCAAATGCCACAGTGCTACAAATAACAGGCAATCAAGATCATGGTCTTCTAAGTTTTGCCAAATTTGGTTCTGTTTTCGTTACTGATGATCCAATAACAGAAGCATTCGATAAGAACTCCGCGGAAATTGCTAGAGCTCAAGGCATATATGTTACGTCTGCATTGGATGGCAAAATTTCTCATGTGTTAATATCGATTATTTTCACCAACGATGAATATAATGGTAGTACTTTGGAAATTCAAGGTGCTAGTCCTCAGTTTGAAAGAGTAAGAGAAGTGGCAATTGTTGGTGGCACTGGAAAATTTAGACTTGCTCATGGATATGCAACTTTTGAGACTATTCACTTTGATTTGGCAATTCATTATGTTGTTATTCAGTGTAATGTTACCATTTTACATTACTAATTGATGGACTAATTACAATGATAATATATAGTCCATCAAAAATAAAATGAAAATTGTAGAATGTGATTTAATTTGTTTCCGATTTTATTTGTCGATGTAAAGGCTAGCTAGAACAACAATAACATACCAGATAGGGTAAGGAGAGGATAAAGTGTGCACAGACTTTACTCATACCTAGCTCGTGAAGGTAGGGAAAGGCTAGCTTGAACATGATAAATAATTGCTGATTTTTATAATAATGATATCTTAATTTTTGCCCGATTTATGTTTCTTATTCATATATTTTAAGAATGTCTATCGATCAAAATAAAGTTAACTTTTATATATATATAGTAAATGTCAAATTCCTTTAACTTATTTGTGAATTTAGTTATTTGTTTTTATTTTGAATTGCATAACTAAAATTTTCAGCTTTCATACTTCTTTATGAAAAAAACACATTACTTGCAATGTGGATTTAGCTATACATTTTAAATTCCAATAGAAGGAACAAACTTGAGCTAGCTAGCATACCTAAAGCTGTTAGGAGTGCTTGATAATAATGATGGGAATTATGGGAAATACTTGTCATATATAGGATCGACAAGACGTACGTACATAGTGTTGATTATTCTTCATCAAATCATCAAGAAGAAATTAAATATATACGCAGGATGAAAAACAATGAAATAGTTTATTTTTTTAATATGAAGATGATACAATAAACATATACGCAGGATGAAAAATAATGAAATAGTTTATTTCCTTAATATGAAGATGATATAATAAACATATACGGAAGATGAAAAACAATGAAGTAATTTATTTTCTTAATATGAGGATGATACAATAATGGAAATTATGGGAAACACAATGCATACAAAAGCTAGTAAATTTGAACTCATTTGTTTATTAGTAGTTGTACATAGCTTAATTACCAAAACAACTTAATATATTCAACTTGATATTACCGATCGAAGTGTAGCTATGAGGCTACGAGAGATTTATGTTCGGCCATTATTACCACCACCACCATTACCAAACCCGGTCCCTATTCCAACACCCTGACCAACTCCACCTCCAGCTCCAACTCCTATACCAATGCCCATTCCAAATCCACCTCCAATTCCTCCAGCACCTGCACCTGCACCACCTAGTCCCCCTCCCAATCCTCCTAATCCTCCGCCCCCGCCAAAACCACTACCATAGCCTGACCCCCCTCCTCTTCCTCCTCCACCACCACCACCACCACCACCTCCTCCTCCAGGACCACCTCCAGCTCCAAATCCTCCACCATATCCATAACCACCTCCGGTACCTCCCCCACCACCACCACCTCCACCACCACCTCCTGTTCCAAATCCTGCTCCAAATCCACTACCATAACCTGACCCTCCTCTACCACCACCACCACCTCCTCCTCCTCCTCCTCCACCACCACCACCTCCTCGACCTCTCCTTCCAGTTGCTGGACGCCCACCACGTCCAGCACAACCTCTCCTACCATATCTACAACCATTATTATTACCCACCTTCGACTCTTCAAGCTTATGATCATCACCAAAAGCGATAGCACTCATTTCCAAGAAAATGATCAAGAAAAGAAGTAACCCTACAACCCAATTATAAGAAGAAGAACCCATGACTATGATCACAAAGATTCTCACTCAGAGTTTATGAAGGTATGTCAGGTTACTTGTGCACTTCCTCACTCAGAGTTTATGAAGGTATATATAGGCGTAATCACTCGTCAGTTGAAGCCATTAATGTTTAAAATGTGCTAGGCTGTATGCATGGTTATGCCATTTGAGCAGTTGTGGAAGTGGTGTGGACATTAAATGAACCAATCATTTGTGTCAAAAGGATTATATTGCTAACTAGATACAACGTGAAACTACTGAACCTATGATTTAGGTCCCATTTTTAGCTATCATTGGTTTATCGATCAATAGATTTTTAATATTTTTAGAAAATATTAGGTTCTTTTTGTTGGGAAATTATGATAATCAAGTATAACTAATGCGATCGACTATGTTGTACGGGTGAAGTGTTGGTTAGTCAAGATGTTCACAAAATAAAGGTATCAGAGATAAGGATATTTAGATGGATGCATGTGGACAATCTAGGAGTAACAAGATTAGGAACGAAGATATACGGACAAGGTAGGGAATAGCTTTCTTTGTGAATAAGATGCATGAAGCGGAACTAAGATAGTTTGAGCATGTACTAAAGAAGAGGAGTACAGATGCCATAGTGAGGAGGTGCGAGAGGCGATGATAAGTTAGAGGCGAGGTAAAAGTAGATTGAGAAAAAATTGGGAGACGTGATTAGACATAATATAACACAAGAAGCTTACTTTTTGGTGACTATAATCCTTGTGAATAACTAGCTGCCAGATGTTATTTGTTGGAATTAATTTTAGGTTCAATTCTGTTTTGTAGCTAAGATTTTGAAGTCAAAGCTATGACAATTCACCTCGTATATGATTGGTGTTGATTTTTTAGGATTAATACAGCACTTAGCTAGGGATTTTATTTTTTTTTAACTCGAATTTATACCATTATACAAGAGTGTCTAGCGGCCTTTTATTAAGAGATACAAAACTTCACGGACAAGTATAAGCAAAGAGGGTTAGGGCTTATCTTACCAATCCTAATTAAGTAATGAACTTCTACTAATTAACAATCGTAAAGAAAATAAGAGCTAAAAGAACTCACCTAGGGATTACTCGGAAATTGATTTTTTTAAAATTCACCTGGGACCTGATCTTAAATAGGATAGCATAGGTTAAAAATTAAGATAGATAGTTAGTAATAAGTAAGAAACTATCTCTTTTTCTAGTGGTAGATTAGAATTCTAGTCTAGAGCACCTATATATACCTCTATCAGTGTTATCATTATTATGCTAAGATTATCTTAATCTTCAATTTTATTACTATAATTTTTGTTTCTTTTTATATTAATTATCTTTACTATTTACTGTTGTTACTTTTTTTATCATAATTTTTAATTTTACTTTTGTATTTTTTTCAAATTTGTTTTGGAAAATTATTTTTTGAACGAATATGTTATTGTTATTGTATACTCGAGCAAAATTCTTGCTCCACCCTACCCATACAGTAATCCGTACAACATAGCTGACAGCTAACTGCCTTCTTTCAATTTGTCTTTTATGAGCAACCAAGTTAGTTAGAATGGAACCGCTGAAAAATCAATGCTTTGAACAACTGTAATGGACCAAGTAATACTATTTCCACAACTGTTTACCCCTTCGTGTTCGATGAATATGGAGAATACTATTTCCTCTGTTTCATTTTACGTGATACTTTTTGACTTAACATGAGAATTTCATTTTATTAAGGATAAAAGGAAAATTTTAAAGTTATCTTTAATTATAGTAAAATGACTTTTTTTTAAAAATAATAAAAAAGGAAAGGATATCGCATAAAATGACACAGATAAAGTATAAATTATGCTTAATCAATTGTAGTAGGTTGCATCTAACAATTTACATACATTTAAAAAAGGAGGAAATGATATAAGACCACTTACCGAATGAATATAAGAAAATAACGTTTTCAGATTTTTTATGTTCTATGAAAATGACATAAAATTAGAAATAAATTTATAAAAAGCTACAAAATTAAATCTTCCTATTTTAAAATGATACGATTCAATTACATTGCACAAAACATAAATTACTAAAACAAAATATAGGAAAAGAAAGCAAGGCATAATATATAGCTTCTAACAGGATTTCCCACTTAAAAACAAAAGAGAGTATCAAATATATATAGGTATTTTCGCTTACAAAAAAAACTTTGTGGAAAAATTAAAAAAACCGGATCATATCTAGGCCAAAATAGCCTTTTATATTATCACATAGTTATTATCATTAAGATACTACCACATAATCTTTAGTACATATCATCTACTTAGGCCTCATTTGTTTGCACTTTAGACGTCTGAATTTGAATGGCTTAGACATTAGACCATTAAGTGCATTTGTTTTCATTAAGATTTGAAGCACTTAATTGATCTGAATAGGTCTTAATCATTAAAATTTAAAACAGAGTTAATGCCAATAAGAGGTATTCATGTGTGGATAATATTTATCATCACTCTCTCTATCTACAATCACCAGCCGCCGCCACCACTAACTACCTCTTCCATCACAACCACCACCACCACCACTAACTACCTCTTCCATCACAACCACCACCACCACCACCATTGTCAACCACCATTACAGTCATCTACCACCAACCACATCTTCCATCACAATCACCACCACCACCACCATTGTTAACCACCATTACCGTCACTACCACCAACCACATCATCCATCACAATCATCACCACCACCACCATTACCGTCACTACCACCAACCACATCTTCCATCACAACTACCACCATTGCTAATCACTTTTGTCAGCTGCTGACACACTTATCTTGTTCATCATTATAATAATATCAATTGTCACCACCACCCTATTTTTGTAGTTGTCAACACCTCCACCACCACTACAGTCAATTCTTACTACCAACAAACTCCATCATCACAACAAGCACCGCCGCCAACTACCACCATACATTCTTCGGTCACCACCACCACTGTTGCCACCTCCATAACCATTATCAACCACTACCATCACTGTGGTTAATCTCTACTATCAACAACCTCCATCATCATAACTAGCACCGCCACTATCTACCCGCCACAAACACATTATCAATCACCACATATTCTTCGGTCACCACCATTAACATCACCAACTACTAACATTGTAATGACCCTAAAGGTCATTTTTGGTAATTTTTATAAAATGACCATTTTACCCCTCTCGAGAGTTGTTTCGAGTCATGTTTGGTTAATATCCGAAGTTAGTTTTGCGAAATTCTTGTTAAGTTTGGTTTTTGAAAAGTTTTTGAATTCTAAATGCTTAAGTTGTCAAAATTTAGTTTTTGGGGTCATTCGGAGTTTCGGGTCTCGGATGGGTATTCCGTCGATTCCATCAGCTCAGGAATGTGGAATTTGATCTTGGAGAGTTGACGAAATCAGATTTGGGGCTGTATCGTGGATTTGAGGCCTTGAGTTGTAAAATTATGAAATTTTGATCTTAGAGTTGACTTTGGTCAACATTCAAAGATCGGATGCTCAGAATTTGATTCCAACAACTCTGTTGGTTTCAGGGGATTATTTTAGGCCTAGGAGTGGCCTTGGTGGAATTTTTAGAGGTCCCGAGCTTGATTTGAGTTTTTGAGGCTTAAGTTAGTTTTGTTGTGCTTTATCGGATTCCGGGTCAAGGAGACCTCGAATTTGAATTCCGACGATTCCACTGAGTTCGAAACGTCGAATTTAGTAGGGTAGCATATCTGGTTTGTGTGCACGGGGTGCCGAACGAATCCCAAGGATTCATTCGGAGACTTGTTAGCATTGTGTATGTTTGCTGATTTTTGAGTTCTGGTGCCAGGTGCCTTGGCCTCCGCATTCGCGGAGGGCCCTTGTTTTGGTCTCCCCATTCGTGGAGGCTGTGGCGCGTTCGCGGAGGGTCATTTTCTCCCTTGGTCTCCGCGTTCGTGGGGTGTAGGCGCGTTCGCGGAGAGTGGTCCCCTTGACCTCCGTGTTTGCGGAGGGTTAATTTTACCTGAAACAGTGTAAATTCGGGAAATGTCTCATTTTCAACATTTTGAAGCTTGGGAAGGCGATTTGAAAGAGAGAATTTCGTGGAAACTTATTGGGTAACTGATTTTAACTCTAAACCTTGATTACCCATTGATTCTATCATGATTTCAACTTGGAATTTGGGTTTTTAAAGTGAGATTTTAGGGGTTTTGCATGAACTCTGAATTTTTTTTTATCAAATGGTGATTGTGGACTGATTTGAATTCCTTTTTTCAAAATGGTTTTCACTATTGAATTTCTAATGCTTTGAGGATCATTTTCATGTAAAAATTTCCGGATTCAAACCTCGTTTTTGAAATCGGATTTTGAGTCATTTGAACCCCTTTGCCCGAATTTCGTGTTCTTGGTGTTGTTGGTTCCGAAATTTGATTGTGATTCATAATTTGAATAGATTGTGTTGCTTTGGATTGCTTTCGGAAGGGAAAAGCTCCGGTTGTTGATTGATTGTGATTTCGATTAAGGCAAGTGAACTTCTAAAACTTTGAGAATCTTGTAGAATTCCGGATTTCTCTTTCTCGATTGTGTTGGGGAGTAATAGGATTGAGGTATGGGTTGAATTCTTGTATGAATGAATCTAAATTAATCAGCAGGGTAATAAAATGACTATTTGTGCTAAAGTGTTAGGCCAAAGTGTGATGGGCCGTGATCTTGATATTGATGTGTAATTGATGAAATGCTATGATAGCCTTGATGTGATTGTGAAATTGATGAATATGTCTTTTACTCATTGTGGATTATGGGACTAGACTTGAAACTCTTGCTTAGTGATTAATCTTACTTGTGATGAAAGGAGTAGTGAATCTGAGACTAGGCAATTGATCTTGTTGTAAATTATGTAATTGTTGATGTTGATATATTGTTGATAGTGTGACGTGATTTGCATTGATATGAATTGCACTGTGATTGTGAACACTATCGTTTTCTCATTATTTGTGTGAACATGCTTATGTGCATTGGTTCTGAAACACTATAATGAGACACTTTGATGATTATGCCGATGAGAAATGGTTCCGGCGAGTGATGATTATGCCGATGGAAAATGGTTTCGGCGATTGATGACTATGCCGATGGGAAATGGTTCTGGCGGATACATGGTCCATGTGTGGCCCCTATGGGTTCCGGTCTGAGATTCAGCGGATGCGTATCGTAGGACAGACATGCATCACTCTACATGACATTGCATTGCATTACATTGTCTTATTCTTGTCATTGTGGAGTTGGGTTTATGCCTTGTGACTCTGGGATTGAAATACTTGATACTGATGTGAGTTATTTCGGTGATGTTGTTGTTGACTTATGTGTTGCATGAACTGTGTAGTTTAGGTTGGGCTGATTTATGTGCAGGTTGTAGTTATGGAGGTTCGGTTGAAAGTAAGGGAGTTCGTGCCATTAGATTTGCCTTGTTTTGTTAGTTGATTTGCTGGGTACTGTTTGATTCTCACACTTGCTTCTACACTTGTGTAGGTTCCGAGCTCGGACTGTGATCTAGTTCTCTCTTCTTCCTACGCCGAGGCTTTTAAGGAAACTTTAGAGGTAGCTGTTCGATGTTGGCGATCTGTCTTGACCCTTTTTATTTTATGCTTTGTTTTTATTTGAGATACAAAGATTTTGAGACTTGTAATTTCATTTCAATTCTATATTAGTGGCTTATACATGTGACAACCAGTCCTAGGGAGGTTTGTTTAAGTTTGGTTAGGCTTCCGCTTATTTTGTTCCTCTTTAAATTGCTTATTTCCGCTTGTTGGGTTTTAGATGACTTGTCCTGATGGGATAGGACAAGTGCCATCACGCCCGGTTTTGGGTCGTGACAAACATCAACCAACTCCACCATTACAACCACCAATCGCCACTATTATGACAGTCACCACAATACCAACCACCTCCACGGTCATAACTATCACCACCACCCTTCCTAGCCACGAACAACAACTATTACCATCACTACTACCACTGCAAATTATCTCCATCATTACTAGCAAACGTAAGTGTTTCATTTATTTTAATCAAATAATTATTTTATTTTATTAATTTTTTAAATATTTAATTATGTTTATTTGAATTGTGCATATAAATAAATTATGTATATTCATATATTGAAAAACAAATAGTCTTAATCATTTAATGTTCGAATCTTGAGACAAAATCTTAATCAGGCCTTTGACAACCTTTTAAAAGTTGGAATGAGATATTCTGTCCATTTCAATGCACGTGAACCTATTTAACTGGATATTGAGTCAAAGAAAAAGAATGAAAATATTTGAGTTTATGGTCTTGAATATGACATACACAATATTGACGTGTGGCTTTAAAAGTTTTTCATCAATGTAAAATGAAAAAATTCAAGTTATCTTGTTTAATTTGTACATCATGTGAATAAAGTTTATTATTGGTAAAATCTAGATGTCAATTCTCATTTCTGCTGAATGTATTCTTATGAACTATATATACCCATGCATCTTTAATGCGATTTGAGAATTACAGAAACTTACATTCAGGTCCCCTTTCTTGTACCCGTCTGCCATGTTTTTAATTTTTGGCAAAATGGTCTGATGAACCCTTATACTTGAGTTTGTATTCTGAATCCTTCTACTTGATCATTTGCCAATTGAACCCTTACACTCAAATAAAATGAAAATTTTAAAATTCTCTGACCATTGACCGAGCTTACGTGGTATTTCTTTTGCTGATTCACTTAGAGTGCGTGATATCACACTTATAAAGCGAGTGAAGCAAATAATTTGCTTTTAAGAAATTAAATAGAAAGAAAAAAAAGGGAAAAACAAAAGTTCCCTTCCGTTGTATCTCCGCCTAATTTGTCTATTGAACCTCCATCGACGGCTGGGTGTTTTAGTGAGTTTTAGCATATGAATGAAAGTTTCAAATGGTGAAAGAGAATTCTTCATCAATGATAATTGTTTTTGGTGGTGGTTTTGCTCCGATAGCTATGGATCTTCCATGGTGGATTGGTGGTTATGTGGTGGTTTGAGTGATGAACGATGAAGAGAAATTGAGAGAACAAATAGAAATTTTTTTCTGTGTTGAGCTCTGTTTTTACTACGTGTGCTTGTCTTCTTCTTCTTCGAGGAAGCCCCCAAAAATTTGCCTCAAGATCCCAGATCCAAAAAATGTAGTCGGTTCAAATTAGTTAGTTAATACTAATTATAAGTAGACCAATAAATAATGAAAAAATCCTCTCCTTGTGACTTTCTGAACTTCATAGTTGAATCTCGAAGAAGAAAAGAATTAAGGGAAATGGAGATGGTGTATTGAGGACTTGAGGTTAACGTGGTTCTGGGTTTGGGAAGGTGGAGGAAATGGGAAAGAAATAACAATTTTAATTATTTTTTGTAAATGGAAAACTTATTACTATTTTTTCTTTAATTTTAACTTTTTTGGTTAATAATTAAAATAGTTATGAAAATAATAATTACATGGCATTAATATATGTGATGTGGATGTGACATGTCATTAATTTAAGGGAGAGTGAGGTACACATAATTGGAGGGGTTTAAAAGTCTTATTTTAATTGAGTTTAAAGGTTTAATTGACAAAGAGTTAAGTAAAAGGGTTCAGAATACAAACTCATACAAGTACAAGGATCCATCAAACCATTTCACCTTAATTTTTCTTTGGAGGTTCTGGCTTATGACTCCCTCTTCGATCTATTTGTAAAATTATTTTTTATGTTATTTAATGAGGTAGGGATTATTTTTAATGTTATTTAATGAGGTAGGGATCTATGTCCACGCCTCCTCTGCCTCACTATAACAGGAGGTGAAAGTCTGGAATGGATGAATTGATTTTATTTTATTTTATTTTTATCAAAAAGAACTCTTAAATACATACGTAAATATACGCGATAGTATAAATAATAAGTGATAATGAAGATGTTAGTGTCAAACTCACTGGGACTTGTAAATAACTATTTACTAAATTAAACGATCCTAATTATCTAAACAAGAAATAAAATTTAAATTTATATATGATAAAAGTCTGCTATAAAACAGGATAAAAATACACTTTCATAATTATAAAAATTGATTTCTTCTATGAATATGTCTAATATATATGAAGCAGGTCCAATTTGTAAGCTCCTTTTGTCAAATCAGGCAATTTGTTAGGAGAAGATCAGATAACTTTGTTAGTTAATTCTTCCTATACTCCATTTATCCAATGCATCCACAAATTGATTAGCTTCCTTTGTAACAATGTTGGATCTTGCAATCGCCATGTTTAATTTGTATCTTGGTCTCTTGTATGTTGTCTTTCATCTACAATAGGATATTGTTAACTAAAAGAGAATCCATTCTAGTATAATATGCCTCAAGCCATTATTTCTGTATCAATTCAGCCCAAAAGAGACAGCCTTTGCCTCTTGCCAAATTGCAATGGAAAGCTATTACTATTACTTTATTCATATCCCTACCAATGCCTCCTATACCAGCTGATCTTTCCACATACTTATAAACTAACAAAAAAAATTTAACCAAGTGAAAAATAGATTTTTTATGTTATTAGTGAGATGAAAACGAGCTACATCTAATAATTATATCATATTTTTCGGTTAATTTATCTAATTTACTAGTTGATGAATCGTTCATATGAATGACATGCTCCAGCAGTACTATACATCTGTTCAAGATGTATCAATTCTATATTCCTATTGTATAGAATCAGTCATGTATGAATTAAACACGACATTGAACTAAGCAAGACTGTTAGGCATATCTCTATCCTAATCGTGAAATCATTTCTCGAGTGCCACGATTTCAAAAACAAGCTCTATTCAATCCTATATACAATTTAGAATCTTCTCTCCCGACTTCAAATTTAGATTATATATAGTATTTCATTGGTAACAAGCAATCAAATAATTAAGCGCAACATTGAATAAATAAACTAATATGGTTAATCAAGAAACTATCCAAACAACAATGTTCATGAAAGAATCGAAACTATAGAACATGAAGTTTAGTTTCACATAGACATAAAACTAATAGAAAATATAAAAACTATTACTCCGTATGGCAATGTCGGCCCATATTTGGTGAATTTTTGCTCGTTTAACTACGATTTAGAAACTCAACCATCAAAATACGACAAGTTGCATAAATACCTATTCAATTTAGCAACACACCCAAGATTCTTCCCATGGCATTAAATTCAATCAAGATTTTCCTCATTTTTCTCCGAACAATTTTCCTAACAGAAGGAAATTGGACCCGTGTACATATTAACAGATAAATAACAATATTCCTCTTTCTGTCATACTCTATTTTTTTTTTTTTGTGCCAACCACTTCAATGGAAAATTCCTATGAAAAAACAAAGTTATCTTCACTAAAACGTTTGGAACAATTTTCTATACTAATCGGTACGTTTATGACTATGATTCTATACGGCTGTCTGACTAGTGAAACGAATTCAATAATCATGTAAACTAGGTATTTGATTCATAAGAAACAGACATGACACTCTATTGTGCTACAAATAACAGGCCATCAATATAGTCCTCTTGAGTTTTGCCATGTTTGGTTCTGTTTTCATTACTGATGATCATCCAATAACAGAAGCCTTCGACAAGAAATCAGCAGAAATTGCTAGAGCACAGGGCATATATGTTACTTCTGCATTAGATGGAAAATTTCTTATATGCAAATATCAATTATTTTCACCATGGAGAATATATAAAGTAAGCACTTTGGAAATTCAAGATGCTAGTCCTCAGTTTGAGAGAGTTAAGACAAGTGACAGACAGATCTTCTGAGAAATTTGTGTTATAAAATATGATTTTCTGAGCGAACTATTGTCGTGATGAACTCAGTTGATACATCTGCTAATTTGGATGATAAAGAGGATGCGATGAGTGATGATTTTCACATTAGCAAATCGCGTCGGAGCACTAGAAGTGTAATTTCACCTAAAAGGTTGGACAGTTACTTTTGGGTTGGAAGAAAGTCACGTGAGCCAGGCAAGAATTAGTTATGAAATTGGTATAGAAGTGTGAGAACGTGGGTAAAAAAGGATAAGGAAGTTATTTGTGATTCTGAATAATCTCATCTCCTTCTTCTTTCTTCTCAACCCCTTCTAGACTTCTAGTTTCAGATTTCAATTGCAAGTCTATTTCCCTTTATCGTTGTTTTCCTGCAATTTTCTTTGTTGTGTCTTATCGTATTGTAATAGTATTCAGCAAAACATATCTATCTATCTATATATATATATATATATATATATATATATATAAATCAGTGTTTATATTGTGAGTTGTTGTAACTAGCTCATCGGAAAAATGGATGGTGGAAAACAAATTCTTATTGAAACACCGGAAAGCTTCCTAATTCTTCCGTGTGAAAACATTACTATTTTTTCTTTTCTCAATGATTCATTCAAATATCTACGGAAATAACCAATTAACATTTTTCAATGAGAAAATAATGATTTTTTAGTAGCCGAATAATCATCCTTGAAAATAACATTGTTATCTCAAGCTGGAAAAAGCAAGCACACCCTAAACTTTCAGAAAAGCAAGTAAATGCTTATCAATTTTATAGTGAAGGAAATGTATTGTTTTGTAATGTCCGATAAGAAATATAAGCTAGTTATTCAACATCGAATTTGAACATCCAATTTGGAACAAATCAGGTGAACTCTTGAAATAATTTTAAACTATACAGAGTAGAATAATCATAATTTAAGGTAGTAATTGTTTTTCTCTTTTCATTGAAACAAATTTACGAGTAGATAATTGAAATAAAAATTTCTAAATCATACGGAGTAGAATAACCATAATTTAAGGTAGTAATTGTTTTTCTTTTTCTATTGAAACAAATTTACGAGTAGGTAGTGTATATGTTGTGTATAGATATGTATATTATATGTATATTTAGTATAAATTATATATACTTTGTACACATTTTGTAAAGAGACTAGATGATTTAGGCCTATATGTATAGTCCAAATAAACAGTTTACACAATGAGCATAGCCCAATAAGTTTTTACACTTAGAACGACCAACAACATATGGTCACTTTGAATTTCATGATGCCAAGATAGATCTTTAAGTTATTGTTTTTTGTGGTGTCAATTAAGACTTTCCCATTTCTTTTTTTCAACAATTAATGAACAAAAACAAAGATTTCACAAAAACAATTATTCAAAAGTTCAAATCAATATGCATATGTTGTTGTACGTGCGATGGAAGAGTAATTAAGGGGATCTATTGAACGAGTTTAACGACCTCTATAATATTTAGAATAAATTGACTAAATTTTCTATGATTAATTATCAATAACCATAGAAAATTTCCCAAAAAAATCGATGAATGAAATAAATTTTAATTCGAGGAATTTTCATAAATAGTTATAGTTTGTCTAATTATAATTCATCGCAACAGTTTTAGAGAAGAGAGAGGCAGCGAGATTGAAAGGAGAGAGGAGAGCAAGTGATATTTCACATAGATTGTTGATATAATATACCACAAATACAATAAATTACAGTTGAATATAAAATGACAAAAATGAATTAAAAAAATATATTCAAGCTGAGGCGCGGATATCTCGCTCTTTTTAAGGAGATTCAAGTCCACTGCGGCATAATCTACACCGATCCAGCTGTATCACTCTTGAATTGTCCCCTCCAGGATACAACAGCCCAACAACGTCGTACAACTCAAGCAACTCCGGATTAGTTGAAGAGTCCAAAGCTCCACAAAAAGAACACCTTCTTAAGCATATAATTACCCTCTTTTGTATAGTGAATATAGTTAAAGACTTAGAATATTATTCTTTGTCTCAACTCTCTCTTTCGCTACACTAACTCAATCTATACACAATTCAACACTTTTCATCTTTTCTTACACTCTTTCACTTGTCTATCTCTTGTATTCTTCAACCCAAAGGAAGACCACACTATTTATAGGAGAGGAAATCCTCCTTGTAATGAATAGGAAGATAATGGGGTAGTTAATATGATAAGTGAATGGTTTATAGGCAACAAGAGTTACAAGAGTTACAAGACATAAAGATAATATAATGGGTAAACTGAAGAGTTGGTGGTTACATAAGTTACTAACAACTATTGATCACTTTCTTCCACAATTGATGAGAGTAAAGATGCACAAACGTAATGTCCACCAATAGACACATAACATGATACATAATGTGACATATGATATATTTTTATTAATATTAAAATGTCTCACTAACAATCCCCCGCTCATTTTAATATTAAGATAAGAGAGTACTCCACAATTTAGTTGAAAGTGGACTATTATGCATAATGAAGTTGTGCTCTGCATTGAACCCAATCCCGATTTCTTGAGTGTTTTAGAGAACAAGTCCATTCTCATAGAAAGCGGCCTACTTTCACAATCACATAGGTGAAATCTGTCAAGGGTGCTCCTATAATTTGACACCCCACTCATACGAGATACAGACTTTCATTAAGAGTTTAAGACTCAACCTCGACAAATCATTATAGGATAAATATGTCACGACCCGAGCCTACACCCTGGACGTGGCCGGCACTCGAGAACCATTGCTGGTCCCCAAGTGAACCCTCATCCTGGCTGACTACAAGTGGAAAACTATCTCAAGTAATAATAGGCTTAAAATTTCATTAAATATGATAAACTCAAATACTAAACTCATAAAGTTTGGACAATATTCAATAGTAATACTTATAGTTTATAAAACAACACAACAGAAAGTAAATGCTGAGGAACACCTCGACTCTGTCTATCTATGAAGCCTCTACTATTAAGGAAGGATATCGAGACAAGACCCACGACACCTCAAAGAGCTACTACTGACAACCTATATAACTGGAGTCCTCCGGAACCAAGGAGGCCTTACTCAAAAGCTGACAAGCGGATGAAGTGATCTCAACGGAACTCCTGTTGATGATCATAAATACCTGTATCTACATCATTAAAAGATGCAGGTCGAATGGCATCAGTACATTGAATGTACGAGTATGTAATATAGCTGAATAACAAATAACTGTACTGAAACTCTAACAGTAACTCAACTGAAATATAATATAAATCATGATGAGAAAATCCTTTAAACTCTTCCCAAAAGAATGCAATAATGGCATATACTGAACTGACTGGGCTGAAAGATATACTCGACTCAACTCAACTCAACTCGACTTAACTCAATGTAAAGCATTAAAAAAATGAAATCATTTAACTTTACAAAAATACTTACTCACCTCTAAACTCAACATAAGAAGTGTTATATGAAAATATACTTTAACTTTATTGGGAAATTCTCTAACCGACAACCATCATTGTGAGCTAAGTGATGATACATTGTATTTTCCACGCTGCCAGAACTGTCTTATATCGTGCCGGGATATAGAACCTCTCAACTAAGTGGATCCACTAAGCTATAAGGATTATCTAAAAAGTATAATCCTGAACCCATGTTGACAAGACATAGTTTATGGGGGCTGTGAGTTGTCTGAACTCTCCCCCATATCGGTGCTCAATACTACTCCCAATGATATATATATATTGTTGCTCAAATGTATAAAAACATTACTTTTTCTCTGGTTTGAGGTAATTGCTCAAACTATCCTCTTAAAAGAGGTAACAGCTCTGAAGTATCTCAGTACTCATAACTCAATTAGAAAGCAAAGTTTCTATTTTCTCAATTTAGAACTGTTATCTTAGGGAATTACTTAGTTCCCTATACTTTACTTTAAACTCATCTTTTACTCTTTCTCAGAATCAATTTTAAAGACAAAGCATTTTTTTCTAAAAAGATTCTTAAACTTCTCTTTACTTTCTCAATAATAGCTCTTGACTCTTCTCTTTAACTCACTTTAGTTTTGAAAATGCATTAAGACATATGAGTAGGATAATGCATGAATTTTCAATGATAAATGAAGCCTATAAGAGTTAATATAGAGTGGGAATATAGTCACAACTCAAAGGAACACGTTCGGAATGAAACACGGAAGGAAAAAGGCATGGGGACCCTGGCGTACTGCTGGCGTGGGGCGCCAGGCCCCAAACTACTGACCAGAGTTTGGGGTGAACTTTTGGCGTGGCACGCCAGGCCCCAAACAGCTGATTAATAGTGCTGGCGCGCCACGCCAACCCCCCACCCAAAAACCCGATGAATTTTCTTGCTCAATCTTTGGGTCCTAACTCATGTAGAATCGATTGGTTTCTTCTAAACTCCCTTTGATTCATAAACCCAACATGAAATTATTGAAATCCCACTCAAATTCAATCAAGAACCACCACTCATTCGCAAAACCCTCACCTCAAGAACTCAAAACCTCCATTGATAAAGAATGAAGCTTAAAACTCAAGAACTCTTCAAGAATACTTACATAAACGATTATATGGGTGAATTAATGAAAGAATTTCATGCTTGGCGTGAGGATGAACAAATCCATCACTATGGGAAGCCTTACATAGCTGGAAAGAACAATGTCCTTGGCGAGAATCGACGGTATCTTGACGAACGCTCAAAAACCTAGCTCTTTCTCCTCTTGAACTCTTCTCTTATTTTTCTAAGGGTTTAGGAATGACCAAGAGTGTTTTAGCATCATATTAGACCCTTAATTGGGTGAGGAAAAACGTGGGTAGGCCCATTGGGGTAAGGAAAAGACCAAACTACCCTTTCCTTAAATGGATGAAAAGCCTTAACTAGAGAGGCTTCACTCAAACGGGCATAACTTTTTACTCCTAGATTCAAATGGAGCAAAATTGGTGGAGTTGGAAAGAAGACTCAAAGACCTTCGATTTCATAGTTCATGGGCCACCTAACTCATTATGTGCTGAAAGGTATAATCGTTGGAAGTTGACCTAAGTAGAATCTTATGTCAAAACTCACTTGGTAGGGAAGCTTCCAACTCAACTTTGTGCTAGGGGGACCCAAATTGATATCCAAAATCATTTCCACACTAATGAATTGACCTTATAATCTAAGAACAATTAAGAATCACTCGGTACGACCTTATACGCAATTCAAGAATCGTTCGAATCTTAACTTTAGAAATTTTCAGGGTGTTACAAAATGCACTCACATCATAGGGATTGAATAAAATTAACAATAATGCATTTCACAACAAGTCATCATCTGATTCGTTCTTCCCATTGAACCTGGTTATAGGATCTTTAGTCCCCAGGTTGGGTTTCCTCATATATAACTTAGAATTTTTTTAAGTTTCAATTTCATCCCCCTCGATGTGCTTCAGACTCTTTTCTTGCTAAGGCTTTTTTTATGAATCTGCAAGATTATCACAAATTTTAACACAATTAATATTGATGGTATACCACGGATCAATATGATCTCACAATATTGTGTTTTTTTCTCATTAGTCTGAATTTACCGTTTTGATAACGATTTTGTACTCTACCATTATATTGGTGCTATCACAATTAATCAAAATTAGAAAAATTAATATCTCAAAATAAAGTGTTTGATATAGTAAAATCAAACCACTTTTTCACTAGTTGAAGTTTAAATTATTATTTTTTTACTTCAACCTCCATAGTAGAGTTTGCAAGAAATACAATTTGCTTTTCTCATCTCCAGCAAATAGCACCAAATTTTCTCATTTGGTTTGCTTGTACCTGTTTAGTACTTTTTCTGCAAACGCAACATCAATTCAAGTTGTTAGTCACAAAATTTCATATTTTTATTAGGCTAGCAAACTCCTTTTTATTTGTCAGACCATTTTCACACAATTGAATCAAAAGGAGTTGCAAGACTCACACAACCAACAAAATTGTACTTTCACAATTTTTTTCAATATTATGTGACTTGACAAGGAAAAATTTATCACATGTTTGATGGTATTTTTTCATTTCAAGAATGAAAATATTTTTCTCACCCAAAACATTTCATGTTAAATGGCTACTCAACATGTTTTTCATAATTTATTTATAACTTTCATGTTAGAGCCAAAAGTCATCCCATTATAGCCAAATAACAACATGTGATTTATTCCACAATAAATATATGCACTTGTAATACACGTTCTTTTGAGCATTTATCAAAGATGCACAAATCATTTTTTTCACAATGACTTTTTCCTCATTTCATGAACCCCCACTATTTTAAGAATTTAAATATCATTTTTCCACGAAAAGCGGTATCACTTTATTCACGGAAATATTAGGTAAATTTTTTTTCTTTTGCCTTTTCTCCGCTTGAATCGAGCAAGTAGAAAAATACATTACCCTTACATCTCTTCTCTTCTCTTTCATCTTTTGAAGAGAGCGACGTTGAGCAGAATGATGATCTCCTATCTTGGTATCCGCACTTTTTCAAACTGTAACAAAAACATGAATCTCTTTAAAATTGTTGGTGTAATATACCACAAATACAATAAATTACAGTTGAAAATAAAATGACAAAAATGAATTAAAAAAATATATTCAGGCTGAGGCGCGGATATCTCGCTCTTTTTAAGGAGATTAAAGTCCACTGCGGCATAATCTACACCGATCCAGCAGTATCACTCTTGAATTGTCCCCTCCAGGATACAACAGCCCAACAACGTCGTACAACTCAAGCAACTCCGGATTAGTTGAAGAGTCCAAAGCTCCACAAAAAGAACACATTCTTAAGCATATAATTACCCTCTTTTGTATAGTGAATATAGTTAAAGACTTAGAATATTATTCTTTGTCTCAACTCTCTCTTTCACTACACTAACTCAATCTATACACAATTCAACACTTTTCATCTTTTCTTACACTCTTTCACTTGTCTATCTCTTGTATTCTTCAACCCAAAGGAAGACCACACTATTTATAGGAGAGGAAATCCTCCTTGTAATGAATAGGAAGATAATGGGGTAGTTAATATGATAAGTGAATGGTTTATAGGCAACAAGAGTTACAAGAGTTACAAGACATAAAGATAATATAATGGGTAAACTGAAGAGTTGGTGGTTACATAAGTTACTAACAACTATTGATCACTTTCTTCCACAATTGATGAGAGTAAAGATGCACAAACGTAATGTCCACCAATAGACACATAACATGATACATAATGTGACATATGATATATTTTTATTAATATTAAAATGTCTCACTAACACTGATTATATCCTACTCGCCTCTAATACACCTCATCTTCATCTCACCTCCTCTAGCTCCATATCCTCACAATCCGCCGTCTTACCCTCACCTCCACATCTATAGGGTTTGTCTAAATTATTCACAAATGATTTTAGGATAGTATTTTTTATCTACATATCTAATACAAAAAAAAAAAGTTAGACAACCACTTATTTTCTTACAAAAAATTTTTCAAGAAAATATGTATTTTTCTACGTACCACACACCGTTAGACGGTCATGTTTACTTTTATGAGTCCTCATATGAATTAACTTGAATAATGTAGAAGGTTATCCCATGTATTATTGGCGTAACTCTTTCTTGTTTTTTTGGTAATATATAAGGTGATCTTATAAATTTATAATAGAAGATTTTTTTTTATTTGTTCTAATCTAGATAGACAGAGTTATCTGATATCTAAGAATTAATTGAGGTACACACAAATTGACTCGAACATCACAATTATTGAAAAAAAAAATGTTTTTTTTCTTCATGATGAATTTGTAGATAGTTTTATTTAATTAAACTCCCACGCGTGTTCTATAGTACAGTAAGCAAGTCATATTCCATTCAGCAATAAGCTCTATATATAACGTAACAATATATAATCATAAAATGGTTGTAAAATAACTAAAAATTACTATAATCTTAAGCTAACAATAAACAGAAAAGACATTGACTAAACTAGGTAGGAAATAAATCAAAAGTAGGAATCCTAAATAGATGTTTGAGATTTGTTATTTGGTAAGTATTTATTTAATTATGTATAGTTAGAATTTGTTTGTCCTAGTTCATATAAGAATAAATTTTCTATTCCTCGTTTAATTTGGTTTGTTAGTATTATAAATAGGTTGCCTTATTACATATTTTCATATAGTAAGATACAACAGTTTTTGCTTTATTAAATAATATGGGAGAAGAGTCAGCGAATCTGATCACAGGGAGGAAGAGAAAGTTATTTGAATTGAGGTTAAAATTGAATGAGGCAAGATAAGCTAATCAATCTGCAATCGTAGCAGAGAAGAAAAAAACAGAAGCTCCACCAGAGTACAATAGAATGAAGGAGGCTTGAGTTTTACAAAAATCTCCAAATTGTTAAGCGAGATCTATTACAAGGAATCTTAGTAGTTTAGTTGACTGACAACTTGAACTTTCACCTTGCTGACGAGAATTCAATTTCTCACTTTGTAATTCCTTCCCTCATTTTCCAAAAAAATTTATCCATCTACTAACTTAATTTTTATTATTAAATTAATATTTTACCAAAATCTCTAAACTGCTGGCTAACTTAATTAACCATTAAACATTGTGGGGAAATCTCTAAACTACTAGTTAAAAAAAATCGAGCATGCATACTTAAAGTAGCTCAGAGTAATTGAAAATTTGAGGGGAAAAACACTACATTTAGAGAATGAAAGGGAAACGAAACACTTGTCACTGGATCGACAACACGAAGTGTTGATAATTATTCATTTAAACCACCAAGAGAGAAACATCGAAAGAATTAAGAAGCAAAATGAGTAGTTTAACAAGATTCATATAGTTTCTTTTTATAATTGGAGGATGATACATTGGAAATTAAGGAAAATATAATACATATAAAAGCCAAATCATACAAGTTCATTTGTTTAATTAGTAGTTGTAGCTTGACAACTTTAATTAACGTCTAAAGCAACATTATGTATCTTGGCACTGCCGAATTGTGTAGCTATTAGGCTACGAGAGATTTATCATCGGCCATTACCACCACCACCACCGCTACCAGACCCACTCCCTACTCCAACACCTTGGCCAGCTCCAGCACCAACACCAACTCCGATACCAATTCCAATTCCAACTCCGATTCCTCCACCATGTCCACCTCCTCCTCCTAATCCTCCCCCTGCCCCACCACCTACACCTCCACCCGCACCAAAACCACCACCATGACCTGATCCTCCTCCTACGCCACCTCCACCACCACCTCCAAATCCTCCTCCTCCTCCTACTCCTCCAGCAGCTCCACCTCCAACTCCACCACCTGCACCAAATCCACCACCATGGCCTGACCCTCCTCCAAGACCACCACCTCCTCCTCCACCACCACCGCCTCCTCCTCCACCTCCAGCACCTCCTCCAACGCCACCACCTACTCCACCTCCGGCTCCAAAACCTCCACCATGTCCAGAACCACCTCCAATACCTCCTCCACCACCACTACCTCCACCTCCACCAGCTCCACCACCAAGCCCTCCTCCTGCGCCACCTCCTACACCTCCTCCTGCTCCAAATCCGCCTCCATGACCTGACCCTCCACCTACACCTCCTCCTCCTCCACCACCTCCACCAACACCTCCTCCAGCACCACCACCAGCTCCTCCCCCTAGTCCTCCTCCACCACCTGCTCCTCCTCCAAGACCTCCTCCGCCACCTAGTCCACCTCCACCACCTGCTCCTCCCCCAAGACCTCCTCCGCCACCTAGTCCACCTCCACCTCCTGCTCCTCCCCCAAGACCTCCTCCTCCACCTAGTCCACCTCCACCACCTGCTCCTCCCCCGAGACCTCCTCCTCCACCTACTCCACCTCCTGCTCCTCCCCCGAGACCTCCTCCTCCTCCTCCACCTAGTCCACCTCCACCACCTGCTCCTCCACCAAGACCTCCCCCACCACCTACTCCACCTCCTACTCCTCCCCCAAGACCTCCTCCTCCACCAGCTCCGCCTCCAAACCCTCCACCACCACCTGGACCACGTCCCCCGCGCCCTCCCCATCCACCACGTCCTCCGCGTCCACCCCATCCTCCACGTCCACCACAACCTCTCCTACCAAATCGACCGCAACCATTGTCATTACCCCACCTCGACTCCTCAAGCTTGTCATCACCAAAAGTGATGGCACTCAATTCCAAGAAAATGCTCAAGACAAGAAGTAACCCTACAACCCACTTTTGAGAAGAACAACCCATGACTATGATCACAAAGGTTCTCAGATATATCAGGTTACTTGTGCTCTTCCTCACTCATAGTTTATGAACACTTATATAGGCTTACTCGATCAGCCAAGTTGACAAATTTTGAATATAATTATTAGTCCCAACTCGCTTGTCAGTTGAAGCCATTAATGTCTATAATGTGTAAAGCTGCATGCATGCTTATTAGACGCGTTTGAACCGTTGGGGAACTGGCGGGAACATTAAATGAACCAATGGAATTAGTCAAAAAAGGATTATATTGGTACTCCTCTCTCCTGATTTATTTGGCATCGTACTTTTTAATTTTAATCGTAAATTTATACATAAAATCTTTATAATATATAAAATAAAACTTACATATAAAACTATATATGTTAAAAGTACTTATAAATTACTATAATATAATTGTCAAAATATTGATAATTCAAAAATTATAAAGCAAAGAAAAGAATTGCACAAAGGAATGGTCTCAGCATTTGGCCATGAATTTTTTATTAGCTTTTTTTTTTTTTTTAAATGAACTCAGAAAACACGTTTGATCATAAAATTTCTAAATTCAACTTAATTAAGTTAAATTTCTAAATTTTTAGGAATTTGATAAATAACAATAGTTGTTTTCACTCTAAATTACTAACAAAAATTCAAAAAAAAACTTTAATTTTCAAATATCATTTTTTATTTCTATAATAAAAAATATTTGTTTTACTCACTATTTTTATTGTCAAATGTACTCATAAAATTATAGACTACTATCTGTTAAGTCTTTATTTCTTTAGATCGAAACTTCGTCGTCAACGCTAGCTACTACCGACTCCAACCAATATTAATGTTGCCATTGTGTAATGGCATGGCAAATGGGCCATCCTCTATATTTTATGTATATTCTTTGCATAGAATGTTTGGATTTTCATTCTTTATTGTATGTGCTAGTTGTAATTTGTAAATGTAAATATATTTAGATGAGATTAAGTTCGAATGTCACTATTTTTTTCTTCAACAAGGCCTAGGAAGTTTCACTTAATGAAAATTACTCATACCATCAAATTTGTGTGTTCAATAGCCGCATTAAAAATAGGGATGGACATAAATACCGAGAAATCAAAAAATTAGATTGAATTGAACTAATTTGATTCTTTAGTTTTGGTTTTTCAATTATTTGATCGGTGTTGGTATTTTTTTTTTCAAAAGTTCAGTTCTTCAGTTCGGTGTAAGAGTCTTAAAACTTCGATGCAATTAAGAGCCAGACTTTTATTAAAGTTTTTTTCTAAAAAAAATTGGATAAGGAACAAGTACCCCCTAGACTATGACCGAAATCCTAGAGACACACCTTAAAATTATATATATATATATATATATATATATGGGCATTTCCTTTATCAAAAAATAAAAATTCAACTAGCAATTAAATCATTCATGAACAATAAATCAAAGTAAAAACAAATTTACAATTCAAATAGTTAACTTCAAATATTAATTTTTAAGAGGAACTCAAACGTATTTTTGTCGATGTATGTCACGTAAAGAAATCCGTCTTTGTCCTTGTTTTTCTCGAGTAGTAGTTGGAGGCACAATATTTTTGACAAAGACAAATATGGTCTTTTAAACACAGTAATTGTTCCATGGTGAGACTCATCATTGCTTAACATTTAAATTTTTATGTGTCGTATACTTTGATTTTGTTCTCATTTTATTTTTCATTCGCACCGAGAAAATGTTTTAAAACCACCAAACCAAACCGAACCGAAGTTGAATAAACTAAACATAATCGAATTAGTTCGGTTTGGTATTCGGTGCACACTTTTTCAAAATCGAATCGAAGTTTGATAAAATCAAATCGAAGAACCGAACGCTCACCCCTAATTAAAAGGTATATAAGTATGGATGCCAATTTTATTCTATTTTAATTTATATGTCTTACTTTCTTATTTATCCATTAAACAATAATTTCATTTTTTATTTTTAGTACTTCATGTGTTTCAATTTATTTGGTTTGATTCGAAATATGTGAGTTATACTAACTAATGTTGGGTGTGAATTCAAACATAAAATCTTTAATTTTTTTGAAATAAAATATATATATTTATAAACTATATAAAAACATACAATGAGTCACAATAGTTAAAATGTTAAAATATTTAGAAGACATTTGGAAAAACTATGGTCAAAGAAAAAAACACTTGACTGTCCAAATAATTACTAAGACAAATACATTGAGACAGTGTAATTCTTTAGTTCTAATATCCTATAAGTCATTTTAAGATCACAAGATTCAAAGATAGTCTAGTACATTATTACACTTTAGATTAAAATCACAAAATTCAAAAATCTCATTTATCAATTGAAACTTTATGTTCAATCAAAATTAAAACACATAAATTGAAACGATTATTAAATGTAAAAATAAAGTTGACCAATTGAAAAAGTAGCATATTAATTGTTTTAGATAAAAGTAGGTCCTAACATACTTTTTGCCAAAAAGATAAAGGAGAACTTATTGAGTAGTGTACATAAAATATCCTTTCGAAGAAGTGGATTTAAGATGATCTATATTAGAAAGTAGTGACTATGATCCATAACAAGCAATTTTGAGCTTTAATTACAAGAAGTGACACCTCTTTATCCATATGGCATCACCCATCTCCCAATCAATACGTAGATTTTTACTTCTGTCGAACAAGAATCTTTAGTTTATTATTTCTACAGTTGGAAAAGAGTCAGCTTAGTCTTGTTTAAGATAGTTTATTATTTCTACGGTTGTTGCTAAAACTGTTTATTTCAAGAAGTACTTTTTTAAATGAGCACAACTCCCAAGATACATATTAAGCCTTTCGAGTATAATATGAATTCTATTTCAAAAAAGTTTGACGATTTGTAGTGTTCGAATACACATGCCTTTTACTGAAATAGTGTTAGAATTCCAGTTGCATGTTCAAGAGAACTCGATAGCTTAGACCAAAATTCTATATTTTTGTTAAGAAACCCACTTAGTATAACAGCTAAGACTGTCTTCAAAGGAAAAATCACTTGAGCCAAAGATAACTAAATAAAAATAAAGAATTGGATTATTTCAATGAGCACAATATTGGTAACAACTACATGAAGCCTAGACAATAGATATAAAAGAAATAACAGATCTAGTTGAACTACATTTATAATATGCAGAAACTCCCTAGCTATTTAAATGTGATACGATGCCCACCTTCCAGTTACTGGTGTAAAGTTCCTCTGCTTGATGCTCTTATACAAAGAAGGGCATTGCTGGGAACTGGATTTTCATCTCTCCACGAATTTACGGGTGAATAAACTTGCAGATAAAATTGTTGTCCTAAATATTGACGAGCCCAATTCTGAGACCTTATATTCCACATTCCCACATTGTCTAATGGCATGTATAGTGCAGTCCAGGACTTCAACTACCATCATCTTATGAGTTAGGCCTCTGGATTCTGAAATTAACGGAAGTCGTTTATTATTGTTCATTTAAACCATCAAGAATAAACATACCAGGAATTTAGAAGCAAAATGAATAGTTAAACAAGATTCATATATATAGTTTCTTTTCATAATGTGAGGATGATACATTGGAAATTAAGGAAAATACAATACATATGAAAGCCAAATCATACAAGTTCATTTGTTTAACGTCTAAAGCAACATTATGTAAGTTGGCACTGCCGAAGTGTAGCTATGAGGCTACGAGACATTTATCATCGGCCATTACCACCTCTACCGGACCCACTCCCTACTCCAACACCTTTGCCATCTCCACCACCAACACCAACTCCGATACCAATTCCAATACCAACTCCAATTCCTCCGCCATGTCCACCTCCTATTCCTTTTCCTCCTCCTAATCCTCCCCCGGCTCCACCACCTGCGCCAAAACCACCACCATGACCTGATCCTCCTCCTACTCCACCTCCACCACCGCCTCCAAATCCACCTCCTCCTCCTACTCCTCCAGCAGCTCCGCCTCCAACTCCACCACCTGCACCAAATCCACCACCATGGCCTGACCCTCCTCCAAGACCACCACCACCTCCTCCTCCACCACCACCGCCTCCTCCTCCTCCGCCACCTCCAGCACCTCCTCCAACGCCACCACCTACACCACCTCCGGCTCCAAAACCTCCACCATGTCCAGAACCACCTCCGATACCTCCTCCACCACCACTACCTCCTCCTCCACCAGCTCCACCACCAAGCCCTCCACCTGCACCACCTCCTACACCTCCTCCTGCTCCAAATCCACCACCATGTCCAGAACCACCTCCGATACCTCCTCCACCACCACTACCTCCACCTCCACCAGCTCCACCACCAAGTCCTCCTCCTGCGCCACCTCCTACACCTCCTCCTGCTCCAAATCCACCACCATGACCTGACCCTCCCCCTACACCTCCTCCTCCACCACCACCTCCACCAACACCACCACCTGCTCCTCCCCCAAGACCTCCTCCGCCACCTACTCCACCTCCTGCTCCTCCCCCGAGACCTCCTCCTCCGCCAGCTCCGCCTCCAAACCCTCCTCCAGCACCTCTACCACCACCTGGACCGCGTCCACCACAACCCCTTCTACCAAATCGGCCACAACCATTATCATTACCCCACCTCGACTCATCAAGCTTATCATCACCAAAAGTGATGGCACTCAATTCCAAGAAAATGCTCAAGACAAGAAGTAACCCTACAACCCACTTTTGAGAAGAACCCATGATTACAATCACAAAGGTTCTAATTAGATATATCAGCTTAATTACTTGTGCTCTTCCTCACTTAGAGTTTATGAGCTTATATAGGCTTACACGATCAGCCAAGTTGACATCTTTTGGATATTATTATTAGTCCCAACTCGCTTGTCAATTGAAGCCATTAATGTCTACAATGTGAAAACCTGCATGCATGGTTATTTGACGCGTTTGAACCGTTGGGGAACTGGCGGGAATATTAAATGAACCAATACAATTAGTCAAAACGATTACATTGCTACTCCTTCCGTCCTAATTTATTTGGCACATACATTTTTATTTTCATGGTAAATTTGGACATGAAATTTTTTTTAAAATAAAATAAAATTTACATATTTAAAAACTATATTAAATGTACTATAAGTCACAATATTTGACAATTCAAAATATTTATAAGACATATAAAAGAATTGTGGTAAAAGAAACTCATTATACCACATAAATTAGGAAAGAGGGAGTGTATAGACGGGTATTTTGTGTGTGATTTTTTTTTCCTAAGTTTAATTCCTGAAAACACCTTTCATCATAAAATTTTGGAACTCAACTCTAAGTTGAATTTCAGAACTTTGAGGAATTTGAAAAACACCAAAAAGTTATTTTCAGTTCTTTGACTCCTAAATTACTAGCAAAAATTTAAAAACAACTTCAATTTATATTCATGGTCAAACACACTTCAATTTTAATTTCCACTTTAAAAATAAAAATTAATTTATTTAAACACTCACAATATTCACGTTCAAACGCTCCCATAGATTATAGACGACTATCTCTAAAGTCTTTATTTCTTAATTAGATCGAAACTTTGTCAACGCTAGCTAATACCGACACCAACCGATATTAATGTTGCCATTGTGTAATGACATTGAAAATGGGCCATCGTCTTTATTACTCTATATTTTATGTCTATTCTTGCATAGAATATGTTTGGATTATCAATATTTTATGTATGTGCTGGTTATAATTTGTATCTTTACTTTGTCGAGATTAACTTCGAATGTTACCATCAAATTAAAGAATGTGATACCGTGAACGAGGTTGATCCTCCCTTAATTAGAGGTTTTGGTCGATGGAATATAAAGGTATATAAGTATTGATGGCAATGTAATTACTTCTCTTATTTAGTTTATGTGTTTTATTTTCTTTAGTTAATTATATGTTTAAAACATAATTTAATTGTTTATATTTAGTAATTCTTGTGTTTCAATTTGTTTGGTTTGATTCGGAAAATTTGAGAGTCAAGTTAATTAATGTTTGGTGTTAATTCGGATATAGAATTATTATTTTTTGATGTCTTGGTGTCCGGATCAGTTTTTGTGCACCTCGACTAATTCCACAGGATATTTGCCACCTCCCACCAGCAGGTATCAGGTAATTCTGTCCACTAAGACTAGGACAGATGAGAAGAATCACCTAGTGTTATTTTGTCTCTACTGAGTTTTGAACTTGAGACCTCAGAGTTCTCAACCACTTCATTGATCACTAGGCCACACCCTTGGATTCTCGATTATAGAATCTTCAATTTTTTGAAATAAAATTTACATATTTATGAACGAAATAAAAAGTACAATAAGTCACTATAGTTAACAATTCAAAATTTTAGAAGACATTTGAAAAAATTATGATAAAAGAAAAAATCACTTGACTATCCAAATAGTTACTAAGACAAATTAGACACATTGAAATGGTGGAGTAACTCTTTCGTTCAAATATCCTATGTGTCACTTTAAAACCACAAAATTCAAAGACAGTTTAATATATTATTACACTTTAGATTAAGATCACAAAATTCAAATATCTCATTTATTTAGTGAAACTTTATGCTCAATCAAACTAAACCATATAAATCAAACCAAAACACATAAATTGAAACTATTAGTATACCATTTAAATGGAAGTAAGTAAATTAAATGTAAAAATAAAGTTGACCAGTTGAAAAAGTTGCATATTAAGTAATTGATTTAGATAAAAGTAGGTCCTAACATACTTTTTAACAATAAGATAAAAGGAGAATTTATTGAGTAGGGTACATAAAATATCCTTTGGGAGTAGTGGATTTAAGATGATCTATACTAGAAAGTAGTGACAATGATCCATAAAGCAATTTTTTGCTATAATTACAAGAAGTGACGACTCTTTAATTAATAACACGTCCTTATGGCATCACCTATCTCCCAAACAATACATAGATTTTCACTTCTGTCGAACAAGAACATTTAATATATTATTTCTTTAGTTCGAAAAGAGTCAGCTAAGTCTTGTTTTAGATAGTTATTAATAGAGGGAATAATTAATAATCCATGAGTTTTACTAACAAAAAGTTGTACTACTTTCATTGTTCTTATTTACTTGTCAATTTTTTATGTTAGTCTTTTACACTTTTTAAGAAAATAGTTGTGAAATATGAGTAGTTTAACAAGATTCATATATATAGTTTCTTTTCATAATTTGAGGATGATACATTGGAAATTAAGAAAAATACAATACATATAAAAGCCAAATCATACAAACTCATTTGTTTAATTAATAGCGGTAGCTTATAAACTTTAACGTCTAAAGCAAAAATATGTATCTTGGCACTGTCGAAGTATAGCTATGAGGCTACGAGAGATTTATCCTCGGCCACTACCACCACCACCACCGCTACCAGACCCACTCCCTACTCCAACACCTTTGCCAGCTCCACCACCAACACCAACTCCGATACCAATTCCAACTCCAACTCCAATTCCTCCACCATGTCCACCTCCTCCTCCTAATCCTCCCCCTGCCCCACCACCTACGCCTCCACCCGCACCAAAACCACCACCATGACCTGATCCTCCTCCGACTCCCCCTCCACCACCTCCTCCAAATCCACCTCCTCCTCCTACTCCTCCAGCGGCTCCACCTCCAACTCCACCACCTGCACCAAATCCACCACCATGGCCTGACCCTCCTCCAAGACCACCACCTCCTCCTCCACCACCACCGCCTCCTCCTCCACCTCCAGCACCTCCTCCAACGCCACCACCTACACCACCTCCGGCTCCAAATCCCCCACCATGTCCAGAACCACCTCCGATACCTCCTCCACCACCACTACCTCCACCTCCACCAGCTCCACCACCAAGACCTCCTCCTACACCACCTCCTGCTCCAAATCCACCACCATGACCTGACCCTCCACCTACACCTCCTCCACCACCACCACCAAAGCCACCACCTCCACCAATGCCACCACCTGCTCCTCCCCCAAGACCTCCTCCGCCACCTACTCCACCTCCTGCTCCTCCTCCGAGACCTCCTCCTCCACCTAGTCCACCACCACCACCTGCTCCTCCACCAAGACCTCCACGTCCACCACAACCCCTTCTACCAAGTCGTCCACAACCATTATCATTACCCCACCTCGACTCTTCAAGTTTATCATCACCAAAAGTGATGGCACTCAATTCCAAGAAAATACTCATGAAAAGAAGAAACCCTACAACCCACTTTTGAGAAGAAGAACCCATGACTATGATCATAAAGGTTCTCAGATATATCAAGTTACTTGTGCTCTTCCTCTCTCAGAGTTTATGAACACTTATATAGGCTTACTCGATCAGCCAAGTTGACAAATTTGGATATAATTATTAGTCCCAACTCGCTTGTCAAATGAAGCCATTAATGTCTACAATGTGTAAATTAGCTGCATGCATGCTTATTAGACGCGTTTGAACCGTTGGGGAACTGGCGGGAATATTAAATGAACCAATAGAATTAGTCAAAAAGGATTACATTGCTACTCCTTCCATCCTAATTTATTTTGCACCATACATTTTATTTTCATCGTAAATTTGAACATAAAATCTTTAAAAATTTAAATTTAAATTTACATATTTAAAAGTTATATTAAAGGTACTATAAGTCATAATATTTGACAATTCAAAATATATATAAGGCATATAAAAGAATTATACTAGTAATAAAAAGAAAAACTCACTCTACACATAGGATAGAGGGAGTATATATTAAGGAGGCATTTGACATGCTTGATCATAAAATTTCGGAATTTAACTTTGAGTTGAATTTCAAAACTTTTAAGAATTTGAAAAGCACCAAAAAGTTAATTTCACTCCAAATTACTAATAAAAAAAATACAAAAACACCTCTAGTTTATATTCATGATCAAATACAATATTCATTTTCAATTATCATTTTTTATTTTTAAAAAAAACTATATTTTAAAATACTCACAATTTTCACAGACGTTATATCTATAGATTATAGACGACTATCTCTAAAGTCTTTTATTTCTTTAGATAGAAACTTCGTCAACGCTAGCTGATCCCACAACACTTGATTAAAATTACTCACTCTATCAAATTTCGGTTTTCAGTAGCGTCAACTAAATATGTCGACGGAATATCAAGGTATATAAGTATCGATGTCAATTTCATTGCTTCTCTTATTTTAATTTATGTGTTTTACTTTTTTAATATATGCTTAAAACATAATGTCATTGTTTATATTTAGTATGTTTCAATGTGTGGTTTGATTCGAAATATGAGAGTCTTTGTTTGTGTGAATTCGGGTATCGAATCTTCATTTTTTTTAAAATAAAATTCATATATTTATAAATTACATAAAAAGTACAATAAGTCATAGTAGTTAACAATTTAAAATATTTCGAAGACATTTGAAAAAAATATGATTAATGAAAATATCATTTGACTGTTCAAATGGTAATACCTAGGACAAATAAATTAAAACGGTGGAGTAACTCTTTAGTTCAAATATTCTACGTGTCATTTTAAGACCACAAGATTTAAGTATTGTTTAATACATTATTACACTTTAGATTAAGGTCACAAAATTCAAAATTTTCATTTGTTAACTTAAACTTTATATTCAATCAAACTAAAACACATAAATTATTTAAATGAGAGTAAGTAAATTAAATATAAAAATGAAGTTGACCAATTGACAAAGTTGCATATTAATTGTTTTAGATAAAAGTAGGTCCTAACGTCATACTTTTTGACAATAAGATAAAGGAGAATCTATGATCCATAAGAAGCAATTTTGTGCTTTAATTACAAGAAGTGACGCCTCTTTAATTAATAACATCTCCCAATTAATACATAGATTTTTACTTGAGGATAATCCTTTTGTTAAGGAATCCACTTAATATATATGAATAATTTATTCGGAGAACTCAGCAACCTTGACTTATTTATAGCTCACAACTCGGGCTCCAGCCAAACATTTGAAAACAAAGGAAATTACATTGATTACAATTTACAACAAAAACAACAGCTAAATAGTCTTAAAGGGAAAAATCACTTGAGCCAAAGATAACTGAATAAAATAAAGAATTGGATTATTTCAATGAGCACAATATTGGTAACAACTACTTGAAGCCAAGACAATACATATAAATGTAATATGATGCTAGTAACCTTCATGTAACAAATCTGCTGGTTGTTCCAATTACTGGTGCAAAGTTCCTCTACTTCATGCTCTTCCACAAAGAAGGGCATTACTGGGAATTGGATTTTCATCTCTCCATGAATTTACGGGTGAGTAAACTCGCAGATAAAATTGTTGTCCTAAATATTGACGAGCCCAATTCTGAGACCTTATATTCCACATTCCCACATTGTCTAATGGCATGTATAATGCAGTCCAAAACTTGGGGTACACCTATCAAAATGAATCAAATTGCAAGTCAACTAAGTGCATAATTTCATAAATTAGTACAAAAGATGTGACTTGAAGTTAATGTAAACAAGTTACCTGAACAGTTGAACGAGATATCGTGTCCCTTAAATTGTATGTTAATCTGCTTGCAGGAGTCCACTCTCCTCGACCCATTCTGTTATAAAGAATTTGACCATAATTATTTAACTTGCAAGAACTCTGTTATTCAGCTATTTGAGATTGTTAGGGCTAGTGTCTTGCAACATTAAAAACTCACCCCACGACGAAGAAATGGTGTCCATCAATGTGGTAAGACTGAACACTGTCTTCTAAATTCTCAAAGATAACCTCAGTATAAGCTCGAAAATCAGCAGCCATAACGGATGTCTGAAGGTAAGCACCGGATCCAGTAGGGCTATCTGGAATGCTTCCAAGGGTAAAGACCCCGGGAATATTGAAGTGATCAGCAAGTTTAAGTGGTGTATCTGCTGGAATAAACGACACGCTGTTGATAGCATATCTTTGCTTCCCATTGATGATTGGAGCTGAATTCGCGAGTCTAATTGTGCGTGTGGTGTTAATCAGTCCGTAGTGGTAGGAACCCTGAGGGTTAGGTCTCGGTCCACTAGCTGATAGATTACGCCTGTTATCATACAAACAGTTAAACGTTTCGTTCTATGACATGAGGTATTAAGCAACCAAGAAAATAAAAGTTACACAGCATATGATCGGAACCATTGGCACAAAACAGCAGTTTTCAAAAGGAAATTTATTTGCGACTCTGTAGCAAGAATCGTTGTTATTATAGTTTCCACAAAAAGAGAAATGCACCTGAGAGATCGGGCCTGATTGAAAGACCAATCGATTTCAATTGTTGGTCCGCCAGGAGGAGGGCCAGAAACACTTCCTGCTGAGTTACTATAACGAAGAGTAGACGTAGCTGTGAGCACCTGAGATGTGAAACGTGTCGAGACAACAATATAGTAATCTTGTGCAGGTTGATCTGCTGTTAACAACACAGAGTAGGACTGTCCCAAATGGATATCAAGAGAATCATATGTATTTTGCACAGAGTGAGTGCCTTCTACTTCAACAACCATCATCTTATGCCCCTGGATTCTGAAATTAACGGAAGTCGTGAGACCAACGTTTGATATCCTGAATCTGTAAGTCTTTCCTGGAACCCCCAAAAGATACATATATTAGACAAACAGAACGAAAAGTACACACCAAAATAATTGACAGGACTATGCAATGATTGAAGGGTGACCTTGATCCACGGTGAACGTATAACCATTTGATCCACGTCCGTTGATAAGAAGCCCGTCAGGAAAGGGAAGATCATGTCCACCATCCAAAATTGCTTTGAGGTCCTATAAAATACAAATAAGCATATGATAATCAGAAAAAAATGAAGTCCTTGGGTTCAAATTGTTACCTCAGAGACTAAACTTAACGATAAGACGCAAGCAAAATCTTGAAAGGGGAAAAAACTCACACTGTGGTTTTGTTTGAACCAATCTCCGGTAAGTATGGAGAACTCTCCAGCAGGAGGAGGAAAAGGAACAGGAATCACAGAGCGGCTGGCGATGTTTATGCTACCGAATCCTCCTGCTGCTTTGTGGAAAGCAAGGGAAGGGAAGTAGTAGAAACTACCTATCTGATCTTTGACTTGGAGAACATAAGTGAAGTTTTTGCCTGGTGGAATGGAACAAGTAGTACCATAGACTCCATCCTGCCATGAATTTCTCCTCTGCTCGACGCCATTCCTGAATTGGCATCGTTCATGCATGTCAATTGATATCCCATTAATTATGAGTGAACTAAGACAATACCTACTGGGAAATCTTTGTTCAAATTAATGAAGATACACAAATCATTTTGTGAGCATGTAAATGTGTATACTAACTTAAAGAGGTACATTAGACATAAGGTAGTATATCTCCTTTGACAAATTAACATTATACTCCTTCTGTCCCAATTTATACGATATATACGATGTAGTTTGATTGATCACAAAGTTTAAGAAATATGGAAAGACTTTGCAGTGTTCCAAGACTATACTCAAAAAGAGTACATTAGACTTCTTACCAAATAAGTGGTATCCAATGTAGGTAAAAGGTCGATTGTGGCATAAAATATTTGTCAGACAAGAAAGTATGTTGTTCTTTTTTGGACCGACTAAAAAGAAAAGTATGTCGTATAAATTAGACAGAGGAAGTAGTGAAAAAAAATGAGAAGGAAGAAAAATTAGACAAATAGTTCTCAACAGGAGACTATAATGATACATAAAGACACCTATGTTGCTCAAACACTTCAAAAATGTCATTGGGCTTGTGTCGGATCCTTCAAAAGTAGTACATTTTTGAAGGATCCAACACATGTGCGGTAACATATTTGGAGAGCTCGAGCAACTTAGAAGACAACACACTGTTGTATAAACACACTGCCATCAACACAAAGTACTCCAATTACTACCACACACACACACCAACAAAAAAAAAAGAGCTTCACAATAAGCAAGGGGAAACCAATCAATTAATAAAATTATCATAAGGAGAAAAAAAAACATAGGAGCATAAAACAAGAGTAATTACCAAGAAATGAGAAAGGGCTCATCCAAATTGTTGAAAACATTGATAATCAAGTTATCATTGGTCACACACTGAATAGGTGGTCCTGGAAATTGCCTATTTATCAATATCCCCTGCCAAATTTAAACAACAAATATTCCTCAGAGAAGATCCCATATTCCTCTGTTTGGGAACAGAGTAAAACAGAGAAACACAATCAATCAACTATACATAGCTCACTAAAAACATTGTTATACGACTACATGTGCATGTCGAATCCTCCAAAAATGCACGGGGGCATACAGACAACATTTTTGAAAAATCCAAGCAAGATCAAAAGAGGATACCTGTTGTTTGACACCAAGAGGGTAAATATCACCATATGTAACATTCCAAGTGTAGAACCTATAAGGGTCTTCCCCATGAATAAAATTTACATGAAGAAACATCATCACCATAGCCATTAAAGGCAACCAAGACCTCCATTCTTTTCCCATATTTCGTTTGTCTTTTTTGTGTCTGAATGATTTGTGAAGAGAGTACTTTTAGTAGTGTTAACTTACGAAGGAAGTATGAAGACACGGCGCTCCTCACTTTACTTTTCTTTGTTATAATAAAAGAAATATTTGGCTAACTATTTCTTTTGACACGCTTTATGCTTTATTTTGCTACTCGCTCGCTCTAGGTAAGAATAGTTATTTATTATTGACTTGGCACATTCCTTAAGAAATAATAAATAATAAAGGTGATATTACTAAATTATCCTTTAACTTTATTATTTGAGAAATGTGTTAGATGATAAATCATATTTAATAATAAAGGTAAAATAGATACAAAAAGTACTAAAATGAACAAATATTATTGGACAATAATTTTTAATATAATGAACAACTATTATTAGACTGAGCAAGTAGTATTTTTTGCTAGTAGGAATAGTACTGTCGGTGTCGGGGAAATTATGATTGATGGTTCATTATTTAGTCTAACGTTTGCCTTGATGTTTGAGTAGCGTATGGTTAAATTCAAGGTGTCACTCTTTCCTATGAACACCTCTCTTGTTATGCTTAATGCTTAGCTCATTTCACTAAAGCTGCCGACTTTATAGTTTATATTACTCTCTCCGTTCAATAATAGTTGTTTACTATATTAAAATAGATGTCTAATAATACTTGTTTAATTTAAAAAATCAAAAGATAATTTACTCTTTTGATCTATTTTACTCTTACTAATAAATATTATTTATCATATAACATATTTCTCAAAGCATTAGATCAAATAAAGTCAAAGGATAATATAGTAATATTACCGTTATTGTTTATTGTTTCTTATGGAGTGTATCAAGTCAATATTGGATAACTATTGTTGGACAAAAGGAGTATAATTATTCAAAACTCATACTCCTATTCCATCTGTACATATTTACGTGCCCACTATATTATCTTGAGATATCTAATAATACTTATTCAATTTATAAAATCAATGATAATTTATCATTTTGTATCTATTTTATCCTTGCTATTAAATACTATTCATTTTTAATATTTAGATAACTTATACTCCCTCTATCCCTAATTACTTGTCCACTTTTGAATTGACACACTTATTAAGAAAATAATGATTGACATAGTGAGTTTATTATTTTACCCCTATTAATTATGAAGTGGATGAATTAAAAACTTAAGATTTTCAAGAAGTTCTACCTTTTTCAAAATAATTAATTGAGGGTATAATAGGTAAAAAAAAATATTATTTCTTGATTGTCAAAATGGACAAGTAATTAGGGATAACTAAAAAAGGAAAAGTGGACAAGTAATTAGGGACGGGAGTATTTATTAAAGGTGATTTGGTAAAAATTATTCTTATCATTTACTACTTCTTAATATATGTGTCAAGTCAATAGTGGACAACTATTATTGAAAAGTGGAATCGTATGTATCCTATACTTTGTTTTCCGGATTGGAGCGTGCATTGGGCCGGTTACCCCTCAATCAGTACGGAGGCCCACATCAGATGGGGCTGACTCTGATTTTGTGTTAAATTTGATGTGTTTGGTAGGAGGGAAAATATTTTCTGAAAATGATTTTCTAGAAAATGTTTTTTCAAATATGAGTAAACTATTTATTCAGTAAAATACTATGAAGACAGGATGGGATTAGGGGTGTGTATGAACCAAATCGACCGATAAATTGAACCGAGAAAAACGTTATTGGTTTATTGTTATTGGGTTGTTGGGTTAACGGTTATTTAATGGTTTTATAAAAAAAAATTATTGGGTTATCGGTTCGATATTGATTTTTTAATATTGGGTTATTGGGTTAACCGATAACCCATTAAGAATATAATAAAATAATTTACTATTTAAGTTTTAGTCATACATAAATATCAAACAAAAAATATTAATATAATCACAATATTACTATAATTATAAGAACCCCACACAATTAACACAACTTAACTCTGTTCTCTGCATTTACCTTTTATATTTTAGTATTACTTTAGTCTTTAGCTTCACAATGTTAAAACCTAAAGAACTAAGAACGGCGCCATCCAGATCAAAGTTGGGTCACAACTGGACTTCTTGGTTTTAATTAGTTTTAGTTTATAATTGACTAATAGTAGTGTTTGCATGATTGTAAATGTCTGCATTTTGATTAACATCAAGAATTCATATGTGTTTTGGCATTTATTGTTGCAATTTACAGTCTAATTTGCTTGTTTCGATTTATGCCTGCATCGCGTCAAATTGTTGGAGAAGCCATCTATTTGTTTTGAAAGCATTTTCTTATTGGTTAAACCGAAAACCGAACCATTAAAGACCAAAAATCGATAACAAATATCTTATTGGTTTGGTTATCGGTTTAGCATATTTAAAAATCGAAAACCGATAAACCAAACCAATAATACTTAAAATCGAACCGAACCAACCGATACACACCCCTAGATGGGATGGAGAGTGGTGGTTCGGGACTGGGGCACTTGGGTTGGTGGGAGGAGACAACAAATTTGGAATGTGTATATCTCCTTCCATAGTAAAATTAAAATTCTAAATTGAAAAAGAAGTCATTCTATGTTTAAAATTGGATAAAATAAAATAGATCAAATTATTTGAATGTATTAAAATGAAGAGATGAAATTATGATGAAAACAATTGATAGTATTTCATTTTCAAATGTCAATTAAATTTCTTTTATCAATAATTAGAACGAAAAAGTTCTAATTCTGATATTGTACTGTTGTCTTTCACTAGTAGTATTTGTTCATCACAGCAATGAAAGATTGAAAGTTAAGCATATTTCAGAGCCTTATTTTAAGCATAGAAAATGAATTATACAAGCATCAGTCGATAATCAAAAATGGATGAACAAATAAAAGCAACTTCTTCATGAATTGAGTTTAACAAAATTACAAAATAAATAGAGATTACTTTTCTTCTCATGCTGCAACCAATAATCTCATAAGTAATCCTAACATGAAATGATAAACAAAAAAAAGAAAAGTGCTCGGAGTAAGAGTAGTTTCTGCTACTTTCCCCTTTAGAATTGTTTGTCACAGCTCTCATCATAGTAACAACGAAAATCGATCAGTCACCCTTTCGTGACTGGTTAAGCTGATGGAATTCGTTCCTTAGAGTGGGCGAGTTCTGCGTCCAGATGCTCGGCCACAGAGAAGAGCACCTATTGGAATTGGATACTCATCTCTCCATGAATTGACAGGTGAATAAACGCGAAAGTAGAATTGCTGGCCTAAGTACTGCCGAGCCCAATTCTCTGATCTGATGTTCCACATTCCCACATTGTCTAATGGCATGTATAAAGCTGTCCATGATCTTGGATAAACCTGTTGATCGCAAAATGAATGGAATGATGAAATGTTAAAAACACACATAAAAGGAAGCTGATGAACGTTGTGGTTGGGAAATACCTGAATTGTACAACGCGAAATTCCATCTCTCAAGTTGTAGTTCAATCTGCTTGCAGCTGACCATTGTCCACCATCCATCCTGTTCATCCCATCAGTGTTAACAAACTAATAAATGCATAGTTCTTAATTTATATACACATCTTAAATTTCATGTTACTAATCTCACTTCTTATTAACAATTACATGTAGTTATCTTATGTGTCCTGATATCATTGTATGAAAGTTGAACTCGAGAGGGATAACCATCAAAGACATTATTTCAACAGATTTTTGTTCTTTGATTTTCATTTGTTTTGCTTTCTACATCCCGGCTCTGATGAAATAGGATGAATTGAGTTGAAGTGAACAAACTTACCCTACAACAAAGAAGATATGGCCATCAATGTGCCATGACTGGACAGTATCTTCTGGATTCTCGAACACAACTTCCACGTAGGCTCTGAAATCAGCAGCCATGACAGAGGTCTGGAGATAACCGCCACCTCCAGTGGGGTAGTCTTGGATACTACCTAGGTTGAATACCCCTGAAATCTTGAAGTAGTCTGCTAGTTTAGCGGTGTGTCTGCTGGAATGAATGACACACTGTTGACTGCATACCTCTTTTTACCATTAATCATTGGAGCAGAATTCGCCAGTCTAATTGTCCGCGTGGTGTTAACCAACCCATAGTGATAAGAACCTTGCGGATTAGGCCTTGGACCACTTGCTGTTAAATTTTGCCTGCACACAGAAACGACTTATAATAACAAGAATGCAGGCAGTTTCTGATCTTCATTTCAGCAAAAAGATTCAAAATGTACCTAACAGATCGAGCCTGATTGAGAGACCAATCAATCTCAATTGTTGGTCCACCTGGGGGAGGACCAGAAACACCTCCCGCTGAGTTGCTGTAGTGAAGAATTGATGTTGCTGTTAGTACTGGTGAAGTGAAACGCGTTGAGGCGACAATGTAATAGTCCTGCCCTGGTTGGTCCATTGTGACCAATACAGAATAGGACTGACCCAAATGGATATCAAGTGACTCATAGGTGTTCTGCAGTGTGTGAGTCCCTTCCACTTCAACTAAGACCATCTTGTGCCCCTGGATTCTAAAATTTATAGCTGTTGTGAGGCCAACATTAGAAATCCTGAATCTGTAAGTCCTACCTGTTAACAAAATTTATTGGAAGAGTTTATCGTCAGTATCACATAAAAGCAAGAAATGCATTGTTTACTTTGCAAGTGTACGTTGCTTCAATAACTAGATTCATCACCTTGATCAACTGTGAAAGTTAAACCATTTGATCCACGACCGTTCACTAGAAGGCCATCGGGGAAGGGAAGATCATTTCCTCCATCTAAAATTGCCTTGAGATCCTGTGATACGTGCAATAAAATTCACAGTCAATTAACGAATCCACAAAATGTCTCGAGAATATGTTTTTATACACTAACTCACAGTGTGATTTTGCTTGAACCAGTCACCAACCAATATGGTGTAATCCCCGGTAGGTGGAGGAAAAGGAACAGGAATCAGTGGACGACTACGTATTGTAATGCCACCATAGCCGCCAGCAGCTTTGTGCATAGCCAATGAAGGGAAATAAAAGAAACTTCCAATCTGGTCCTTTACTTGTAGAACATTTGTGAAGTTTTGTCCTGGTGGGATCGGACAGTTAGTCCCGTATACACCATCTTGCCATGAGTTCCTCCTCTGTTGAATTCCATTCCTGTTCAATAGTCGATTATCGTGTTTTTATTAGCTATATGCTGGAATTTCAGGCAGATAACAAACTTGAAATAAAAAAAGAGGCATAAATACCAATTGATAAACAATCAAATTGTTCCAAATTGCTTAGTCATTACTTAACATTAAAAAATCTCAAACTGATGAATATATTATTCAAAACTTCGACGAGTTCCAGGTCTGGTTGTTATTCCTTAAAGTGAAAGTCATTTCTTCATACTTAAGTAATACCTTATGCAGAGAATTTAAAATTGGCTAAGACTATATTATAATATGATATAATGGTAAGAACATATCTAATATAACAGCTACATTAAAACAGCAACTCAGACACTAATAAAGAAAATAATTATCCTAGTTTTCTATAAGCATAATACATAAATATACATGCAAACTTGACCTCAACCAGCAAATAAACATTTCAACTTTAAGTATGCACGTCTAAACACCTCAACTCGTCTCCAATGTGTCAATTAAACACTTTAACTAACAAAATGATGATCTAAACACCTCCAAAATTAATGTGTTACGTCAGCATCATTGGATGTCCACGAGACAGAGTGGACACATTAAAGTATTTAATTGTGACCAAATTGAGATGTTTAGATATACACTCAATTGGAGTACTTACCGGCTAAGGTTACCAAATTCACATATAAAGCAATTTACACAAAAGCAAAAGTATAATACATAAACATGTCCTTTAACTTGGCCTCAGCTGACATCTACGTCCTCCAACTTTGGATATGCACAAGTAAACACTTAAACTTATATAAAATTGAACAACTTGAAACACGCGTCCTACGTGACATAATACAAATTGGCTATGTAGAACGACACATATGTTTACTTGTTCAACTTTATACAAGTTTAATTATACACAACCAAAGTTGAAGAACATATATACAAGCTGAAACTAAGTTAAATGGCACATTTATCTACTATACCAAAGTAAAATGCTCATTCAGATATTCATAGGGAGAGAAATAGTGCTCACCATGACAACAAAAAAGGTTCATCCAAATTGTTGAAGACATTGATAATCAAGTTGTCATTAGTAACACTATCAATTGGAGGTCCTGGAAATTGCCCATTTATCAATATCCCCTGAAAAATACACAAATAAACCTCACATAAAAAAAAATACACATACTTCAAATCCAAAGCATTTCTTGATAGTACCTGTTGCTTAACACCAAGAGGATAAATATCACCATAAGTAATATTCCAATTATACCATCTATATGGACTTTCCCCATTGGAAAAACCCAATAACAAAAAGATTTGTAGCACAAATAAAGACCACAACAAGCTCCTCATCTTCAACTCTCTTTGCTCTGTTTCTCTAACTGTAACACTAAAATTAGAAAATGTGGAAGATATAACAGATCTAACAGAGTAAGTTACTTTTATTTTTCTAATAATGGAAACTCTTCTTTCATTCACTTTTTTTTCCCTTCACTTTAGACTAATCCAAATGAAGAGATCAGAAGATGTTGAAATTGCCTTACAAGTGAGCTGTCTGTGCTCTGCTTTTATGTAGCAGACAAGATGTGACACTTTTTTTTTACTCTAAACTGAGACTTGCTTAGGCTGAAATTAAAGTAAAAGAATTATAGTTTTTTTTCTCCATTAAGGAATATACTTACTTGTTTTATTTTTTAAAAATTGGGGGGAGAGAGAAGAGATTACGGGGAGTCGAAGCATCATCAATAAATTGAAAGTTTAATTAATCAACGCACCGATTTATTGAGATTTTTCATTTTGTTTACTCCTTTCGGTCTCAATTTATATGACATAGTTTGAATTTTGAGAGTCAATTTTTTTTTTGTTTTGATGGTGTATTCAAATATGCAATCTTTCAGATTTTGAAAAAATAATTTACACAATTAGAAATTACATAAAAAGTTCTATAAGTCACGAACATTAACAATCTAAAAGACATGATAAATCACGATTAAAGATTTTTTTTGTTGTCACTCTCAAATTTAATTTATGTCACATAAACCAGAAGTGAAAGAAAGGGGGCGTTTGGTATGAAGGATATTGGGTTGGCTTAAATGTTTTGAAAAATATTTTTCAAATCAACTTATTTTCCTTAAATTTAAGGAAAATGACTTCTCTACAAAAAAAAAACTAAGGAAAACATTTTCCAAAACTCTCCTCCAACCTCAAATTATAAAAAAAAATTCTTACCCCACCTCGAACCCCGACCCTCCCTATTTAAACAAAATTAAAATATTAAAAATTTATTTTTTTAAAAAAATCAATTTATTTTGTCCCTACCCCCAAACCAGCCCCTCCTCCAACCAAAAAAAAAAATTAACAACTCAAAATTTTATTTTTTAAAAATAGTTCAAATTTTAAATTTTTCGATTATTTTTTTTACCACCCAACCCATGACTACCTCTATCCCGCCCCCCTAAAATAAATTTAAAAGTTTGTTTTTGAAAAATATTTAAAATTTTCAAATTTTCATTTTCTTTAACGCACACCTATCACAATCCCTACCACCACCACGCTCCCCTCCCCCCTCCCCAAAAAAAATTAAAATTTGTTTTTTTAAAATATTTTCAATTTCAAAATTTTATTTTTTTACCCACATCACCCCTATCCCTGACCTCCCACCCCCCTCCCAAAAAAATTAAAGTTTATTTTTAAAAAATATTTTTAAATTTTCAAAATATTATTTTTTTAGCCTACCCTACCCTGACCCGCATACCACCCCACCCCCCCACACACACACACAAAAAGAAATTTAAAATTTTATTTTAAAAAAAAAAAATTTAATTTCAGTTTGAAAGTTAGGTCCCGAGGTGGGTGTGGTTGGATCTCGGTTCGAAAGTTGAGGTCGAAATCTCGATTTGAAGTCGAATATTGGGTCTCGCATTGATTGTTGGTTGTCGAGATCGGATCCTGATTTGGAAGTCGGGTCTCGATTTGAGTGTCGAAGTCGAAATTCCATATTGATAGATCGTGTTCAAGTTCGGGTGTCGGGGTCAGGTCCTGGGTCGGATGTCCGGTTCGAATGTCGGGTCTCGGATCAAAAGTCAAGGTCAAGTCTTGGTCAGATCTCAGGGTTGGTGTCGGGGTCATGTCCTAGATCGATTATCGAGATTGGTTTTTGGATCAAAAAGTATTTTCTACTATCTAGTAAAAAACAAAAGACATATTCTTAAAATCTTTTTCATTCATAAATCAAACACTAAAAAATATTTTTTGAAAAATATTTTCTACTCACCAACTAAACATGAAAAAATTAATCAGAAATCCACTTGTTTTTCATGAAAATATTTTCCAAGAAAACATTTTTCTTCGTACCAAACACACCCTAAATGTTAAAGATCTAGATTAAAGCGACTACTTTCTAGTAATGTCATTATATTCAATTAAATACATTCAAATTTTGTTTGTTGCCTTTATTCAGGTAAACAAAATCCAAACTTACAAAGTAAATAATTTCTTTTCTTATACCAAAATAGTGTATTCAACTAACAACCTCTTGACCGTACCGAAAAATTAAATATGGACTTTATGACTCCATTGCACCATTAGGTCTTCTTTTTTTATTTTTCTGAAAAAGAAAAACTTAGATAGGGACTGGGTGAGAGAATTACAATTTACAATGTGTGAAAATTCAGATAATCGATTAACGAGTTATTTCATAGTTAAGATGATCGTTTTTATTATTAAAGTTGAAATTGTTTTTGTAACATGCTCTTTTAACTATATAGTTAGGAATTAGGATACCTATTATATATTTATATTAAAAAAATATTTTTATCTAATTATTCATGCAATATAATATTTTTTTTAAAAATACAATAATTGAAGTCCATTCATTTCCGCTCCGTCACTATTTGTACTGTTTCTCTTTCTGTTGTACCGATAGCGTAATCTTATAATAGTCTAAACTACGGCAGAAAAATATATGAGAGAATCCAAAGTATATTGAAAATTGGTACACTGTCTCTTTTAATTTATTCGTCTTATTTTTTTTTTTAGTCTATTTATAAAAAATGATTTTTTTAGCAATTTTTTAATTTCAAATTTCTACGTGATAAGGATCCGGCTCCACTTTATTTCCCCAAGTTCTTTCTTGGATTGAGAACACATTGTATAAATTAAATTTAATGATTAAGATTTAACTGATCAAAAATCATATAATGTATTTATTATCTAAAGTTCTTAACCATGGTAAGGACTTGTTTTGGTCAATTAAATCTTAGTCACTTGTCTATGTGTCGTCAATCCAAGTAAGAGCTTGAGAAAAAGGAAGAGAAGAGAAATGGAGAAGAACTGCCGCATGTTTAAAATTATAAGATCAAAAAATATTTTGTTACATTCTATATATTCTTAGCTTGAGATCATGAAATTCAAAAGTTTTCATTATTTTCTTAAATTTTGAGTCAAGTCAAAATCAGACAAATAAATTATAACAGTAAGTTCACCTCTTCCCAGGGAGAGAAAGAGTTGCTTGACCATAATTGTTCATTACCATGATTTGAGGCTTGAATTAAGGTTCGTAGTCTTTCAACAAAAGAAAAAATATGTAGTAAGAAAATGAAAACATGAAGAAAGAAACAAACAAAAAGTTGAACTATGTTTGACTTGTATGTTGGTTTCTCAGCGTGATTTGATGAGATATATAACTCTTTTTCTTTTTATTTTCCCTCTTTGTTCGGACTTAAATAAATTTAAACAAATTGAAATTGAGAAAATAAAAAGTATGGACAATAGAAGTAAAGTCAACTATTTAGTATAACTAGATATTTAGTCATATAATTTAGAGCTTAAATTTGAAGTTTTTATTTGAATTCAATAGTTATGATATTTGAACAAAATTACTTTTTGAGACTTGCATCTGAAAAAGCCTTGCAACAACTTCTTGTCTCTTGAGGCATACAATATAAAATAGATCAAACAAGCAATTTGCATATAGTTCAAAGCAAGTAAGTTGGAAGCAACGTTTGAAAAAGTCTTGCAATAGCTTTTGGAAAATTTTCATAACAATTTCTTAATATTTTAGTAAGAATTTATTTTTTATCATATGTTTTTTTAGTGAGTTGATTCAGTAGAAAAAATAAATAAAAAAATATAACACAAAATTTATATTGATTCATCGTGAAAAAAACCTTGATAACATATCCTATTGGTAAAGAAAAACCAACCACAATTAACTCCTTTTCTTCCTCCTTTCTACCCCACATTTGCTCTACTGGTATAATTCTTCTATCCGTACTCTAATTTTTACATTAATAATTTTTTACATTCTGTAATAACTAAACTATATAATTATTATTTTATGAATAATTACATCAAATTCAATTGTAACTTCCCAAACACGTGAGCTAAAAAAAATAAAGAGAGATTGGTTGTTTGTGGAAGGATTTGACACAACATGACCAACAAAGGTTGTGCGGTGAAGTAGTAAGTATTTCTTTATTCTTAATCAAAGGTTTCGAATTTGAGTTTTCTAGATACGAAATCGCCTTTGTTAAAAGCATTTTACCCCTTAGTCGAACTCAATGTGGATACCAGACATCGTATGAAGAAAAAAAAAAACACAACAAGAACACGTGCGATATATGATAGTCCATGTTCCCTCTGCATGGATCAAAAACAATTCAACGTGACACCACCAGTCATACTTAACTATCTCTAATTTAATTTTACTTAATTTAAAACCACTACTTGCTACTATATTTTATACTTCTGTCGGTGCTACAATTAAATCTTTTAAACTGACTTCATCAAGATTTACTTTTTCTTTTGTTAAACATTTGGTATATTATACTCTCCATTTCTATTTATTTATCTTACTTTTTTTAGTCTATCTAAAAAAAAAGTTTTCTATCATTTTTGCCAACTTTATAATTCTGATTTTTTCATATAACATATTTAAAATCACATGATTAAATACATTAGTACATTATATATATTTTTAATTTACCATAAAATAAATATATATATATATATATCGATCTAAAACAGTCGCTTTAAAATATCTGTGGTATATAAAAAATTGTCAAGTTGACTAGGTCAGTTGAAGTTGGTCGGATGTTCACTTAAACAAAAAAAATAGCTTTAAAAAAATGAAAAAATAGTTAAGTCAGAATGTCAGATAATGTAATAATACAATTGGGGAGCGTGTATAAATTAAATTTTTGATTCTTGGTTGGGGGATCTGGTCAATAAACATTTATTTCTATGTCGGACAAGTTAAATATCTAAGCACTAGTATTTCCACAAAGAAAGATTACGAATCTTACTTCAAGTGGGATTGATTTACTCTGACGAGAATCTTTCAAAAATAGTCTTTTTATTTTTATGAAATATTAAAAAAAAAATTATGTACATTCTTTTCTCCAAATTCTATTCACGAGATTCCACTCAATATATTATTATTGTTATTATAGTGCTTCAAGTATGACAAACATCTTCTTAATTATAATTTGAAAAAGTACATACAATGAAAGATAGCCAAATGTCCATTAAATTTATCTTAAAACTAGTGTACTGCGCGATCATGAAAAGAACTAAAATAATGTTATCTATTAATATCATTAAGTACTTTAATAAAATGGAATTGATTTTTACTAATCACACAAATTTCATTAAAAAAAAAGAAGCTATGGAATTTTTTTAAAAATGATTTCTCTACATTTATGTAAACTTGAGATATGATCACTATTTTTTCTTCATACAAGGTCCGCTTCTTAATAATATTTTTAGTATGATTTCTCAACACTTATGGTTCATAAGATTCACATTTTTTCATTTTAAAAAAAAATAAAATTAGATTTAAAAGACTAAAAGATGAAAATAAGAAGAAATAGAATAAAACGAAGAAAAGGATAAAATATACCAATATTTTATGACAATTGTTATTTTAAATTATCCACAAGGTATTTACTCTTTAATTCAAATTACTTAGTTTTTCAATATTTTTTAGTTCCTACTTCTTCCTCTTCTTTGTTGACTTCATCACTATTTACTTTTTAGTTTTCGTAGGTTTACCAATCTAAGGAATTGTCATATCAAGATCACTAAAAAATGAATAAATAAAATTTTGAAATTAGAAGACAAAGGAAGGTAAGAAAGAAATATATTTAAAAATGAATATAAAAAAGAGAACAAAAGAGAGAATTAACTATGCAAAAAAGATTGAAAAAATGATAGGTACAAATTTCCAATTTTTCTAGTTTTGCTTGGCTTATATACAAAAACATTAAAGAGTATATTTCACATTTCAAATAAATATTACATTCAATATACAATAAATTCTTAAGAATGAAAAGTCATAGTAATTAAGAGGATTAAGAATATCACTTTGGATTTGTTTGTAACATAATTGGAGTAATATTTGTACATTATTACATAAAATAATGAACATTAATCATAAAAAATGAAAAGATAATCAAAATTAAAGTTATTGAGACAATTATTTTTATAATAAGTTAAATAAAAAGTAGAAAGAAAAAACAAAAACAAAATATGTCAAATTAAAGAGAAATGACACCTCAACATTTTAGTGTCAATAATTATTATATTATATAGATAGATATATACTTTTAAAAATAACTATTTTTTTACCAGAAAAATCAACACATTGTTGTAGAAGATGAATAAGAAGTTAACATTATCCTATAGAAAAAAGAACTACATATAACACAATCTTGCATTCCGTCACTATTTAAATAATAGACATATATAATATAACAAAATACAATAATATTATGCAAAGTAAGCATTACAATAATTTTTTGGATTGCTTACACATCATTTTCTATACTGAGATATCAATAAGTTACATTTTATGAAAATATTAATACACAAAGTAATTTCAAAATAAAGTTTTATTCTTAGAGAATACATATCTTATATTTAAAGAAATAACTAATTAAAAATATTAAAATAAACAATAATAAGTGTATCTCTATATATTCAAAATCATTCAAACTTCTAATTTTTCAAACTAATCTGACCATCCCTCTTGATGAAACTTTCACCGCCATTAAATTTCTTCTTCTTCTTGACGAACTTGTACTAAACTAATCTGACACTGCTATCAAAAAAATTTCTTCATCTTGATGAACTCGTATTTGACTATTATGACACAAAAAAAATTCTGTAAAATATATCTATGATCTTCCTCAATGTGGTGACCATATTTCCACGTCACCTTTTTATTAGTTATTAAATACACGATGATGAAGAAAATGAAGAAGAAAAATAAAGGAGATAAAAATATCACTAATACTAATAAAAAAGAAGAGCATGAAAATGAAAAAGAAAAAAATATCACTAATTCTAATAAAAAAGAAGAAAAAATAACATAAATGATTGTTATTTATAGATTAAGTCATAAGAATTAGGTAGAAGAAAATTGAGGAGGCATGCTATTTAAGTGGAGAAGACAAAAAACAAATGGAGGTTTTTTGCAACTCATGAAATATAATTGAATGTAATAAATATGATAGATTTTTTTAAAATTATTTTTAAAATGAAAGAATTTTTTTAAAAAAAGATAAATAATTTTCTAAGCAAAAATATAATTGAATAAAGCAATTTTTTTATATTGAGCATTTCAAACTAAGACATCTAAAAAGAAAAAAAGGAAGAAATTTTGTAGACATTATTAATAATGTTGAATTTTTTTTATACAACAATTCAAGATCTATTTTGAACCAAAATAATTGAAAATCTCTTAACTATATGATGATCTTCTTCATGACAAAAACAATGACAGAGAAAATAATTAATAAAAACTATACAAGTATAATAAAAACATATACTTGATCTTGTGGTCTTCTTTTTTTCAACTAAATCATTGTTTATTGATCTTGAACGGATTTCCTTGGATGCAGCAAAAACTCAACAACCACAAAGTTATTTACCTCATAATTTGCATAACTCTCTTCTTAGTACTATATTTATATGCCCAATATTTGATGAATTTATTGGGATTAATATTTACCGTTTCTTTCCTCTTTACTCAACATGTTAATTATCATCTTTAATTTAGCCATTAGTCTCTTTTCATTTATCCATTATTAAATTCAATAAATAAGATATAATTAGAAATTTTTATTTCAAAATTAGAGAAAAAGCAAAATAAATGAGAAAAAAGATTAATGTGAATGGTGGCCATAGAGAGGTGCCACATCACCTTGCCTACATCTAGCTTTATTATATATATAGATTTTATCTACACATTCGAGTTAGAACTTATTCTGATTGAATATCTGAACACGTGATAAAGTGTTTTCATTAGTTATCTTTGATTAAAATGTTGGAAAAGTTTTCAAGTGTGTCAAAAGTCTTATGTATAAATAAGTTGACCACTTAAATTATACTATCTCCTATAATTATATGGATTAGCTTAATAAGTCATAAAATCTCAGGTTTATTCTAATTGATACTAATGCATATATTAAAGAGGATGACATATTTTATGGGACTATATAATGGACCTTTGAAAATATCTGTAAAACTTTGAAATAATTTTTTAAAAACACTTTATCATAGATTCAAGTATTTAATTAGAACATGTCATAATTTGAATGTAAGAATAAAATTATTGACTTATCTAAGAATTTGACAATATCAAAATAAATTTTACTGATAAATTAAAAAAATTATAAATGTATTAAGAAAAAAGAAAAGGGAGAGATAGCTATACACACATCTTTCTAAAAAGAAAAAGAAAAGAAATGAAATGAAAGGCGACCAGAAGCCCTTTTAGGTGTGGCATTAGGGATAATTAAGCAAAGTGGCCACTCGGTCTTTTGAAAGAGGCAAATTCATTTTCTCACCCGTTTACGATTGATTGAAAACTTATTCAGTAAGTCCTCTTTTCCTATAGAATGGAATTCCAGGACGACTTGCTTAGATCGTATTTGTTTCCCTTCTGAATAGTGAAAGATTGAGCCTTTTAATGATAAAATTGACCAATTTTTAAAAATTATCCGAATTGGCTTTTTCTTCATTTCCTAAAGTCATTAATGGTTTTTTCTTCCTTTTTCTTCCCTCCTCCTCCTTCTTGCTTTTCACTTTGCTGCTTTTAGTCTTCCTTCATTCTTCTTCCATAATCGATCAACCATTAAAGTTTCAAAATTTATTTAAAAATTTAATAAGTTTACTTATTGCAAATGTGAATCGTTTTGAGCTAATTATATACCAAAAGGCTCAAAAAATTAAGAGAATTTCATATCTAAAATTTGAAACTTCTCAGAGGAGACTTTGAGTTGGTCGGGATTGGATTTTCAATATATATTTCATGTATAGTTAGTGTATATTTCATGTATAGTTAAGCTAAATTCAACTTTTATCATAATGTATAATCGATGTATATGTAACCTATATTCAACTTTTTGAGAGTATCATAATGTATAGTCAGTGTATACTTTCTATGACTTTTGGCTATTTTTAACGTAAATAAAAATATGACTATATTTATTGTAAATTAATTATTTTATTGTATATATTCGAAACTATATATATACCGTGATTTTAATGCCACTACAGAAATGTTACTTTTTAGATGTCAAGAAATAATAGTTGAAAAAGAAGAAAATATATATTTATATATGGTTAAATATTGAACAGTCGAATCAAATCGAATCAAAATTAATAATAACCAAATCAATAAATGTTAATTATATTTAGTTTGGTTTGATTTTAATAATTTTAAAATCGATTATGATTTGGTTTTAATTTTAACTAAAAACCAATCTAGACCGAATCGTAAACACCCCTAATATAGTATAACAATGTTTTGCCAGTTTTGGAATTCGAAAGAGCATATGAAATTATAAACCAATAAAGAAGATTAACTTTGTAATGGTTTCTAGCTAAAATTATTTTGTAAGACTATCAATTCGAAATGTCAAAAATAACATAGACATATTTGAACCTAGTTTACTTCTAAATTAATTTATGATTCACCTTAATGAAAGTGCATAAGAAAAACTAAAAAACAAACTTAAAGCATAAAAGAGTTATAATAAGCAAAAGCAAACCAATAAGGAGTTATTACAAGGTACCCTGAATTTTCATTACTTCTTAACTAAAACAGAACGTGAATATCCTTTTATTCGATGAGGAAATTAAAGAGGAAATTATTAAGTATCTGCGACAATAATAACAATGAAGTTTTTCAGGGGGAACTCATCAAGTCTATGGGCCAAGCTAGAGGGACTAAAGGGTTCATCTGAATTTTCATTCGTAGAAAAATCACACTATATATATAAGATCATATTTTATGTATATATAGTAGAGGATAAGCCTAGCTAACTCCTTGATAAAAATTCTGTCTCCATCACTTGTTCTATGATTCATTCGAGTTACTTTTTATTTTAATTATAACAATAGTCGCAGTAGTATCCAAACTAACTTACGTTCACGTTGACTATTCCATTCGATGTGTTTGTTGGGATGAAGTCAAGGTTGAAAATGTAGTGTACGTAATTCTCTTCATGGCTAAAGACAGCTCAGCTTCCTGCATAAGGAAAATAATATTTCATGATTTGGTATTTAATAGAGTCGATTATTCAGTTGATCACTCAATTAGTAATTATTAATTCAGAAATTTATTTATTTTTATTAAGAAAATTAAAAATTAAAAAAAATGTGACTTTCAGAAATAATAATTATTACTGAGAAAGAGAAATCAAACCATGTTTTAATACTCTATATGAAACCATTGTGCATATGAGAGGGCACCAATTAAAAGATCGACCCTAATCAAAATATGCTTTAATTCAGAATAATTTGATATGAAATTGTAAAAAAGAAGAAAAAAATAATACAGATGGATTAGTTAAGCCAGTGAATTCAGATACAGACAGTTATAAAAAAATAAAATACACAAAATGTTCTTATCATCTAGTTGGTAGTAAATGCCAAAATTGGCAACAACCATAAATCAATTTGAATTATTTTGTGTCTTAATTTGATTTATTCACTAATAAATTCTCGATATATTCACCTTTTTATTGTTTTACTTTTATTTTGTGTGCCTTAATTTGATTAAACACAAAATGTACCGATATAAATGATAATACTTTCTAATTTTACAATTTTTAACAAAAATATATGTATTGTAATACCTATAATATCCTTTGAATACTATCTTAAACATGGCATATTATTACTATAACCGAGCATCACTAAGGATAAAATAAAAATATTGAAATTAAAACTTAATAAAATATAAAAACATGGCTTTATCTTTTGAACAACTAAAAGAAAGTGTATAACACATACATTAAAATAGAGAAAGTAAAAGATTATTGTATTTTCATAATAGCAAATTAGAGATCAGAAAAGATTAGATCTAGCTGAAAAAAATAAACCAATGAACAATAAAAAAGACTAGATAAATTAAAATACCTGAACTAACTCATAGAAGAAGAGTTTGAATATGAAGGAATAATATTGAAACAATTACATCCTTTATTATTTGAATTTCATATTTTCATTTCACCAATCACAACTTCTTTATATAAATTCTCACTTGCAAATGGAACTGAAGGGCTATTATTTCAATAGATTCCTTTTATAGGTTCATTGAACCTGGTCATTCCCTTTTCCACCTAATAAAATTAGTCGAAACATCTCTATAACAATCTTCTTCTATAACTACATTTTATTATAATAATGTAGCTTTAATTAGAATCGATTTTCACATTATGATATATTATACAATTTTTATAATAATATTGAGTTTATTATAACAATCGAAAAATATCTGAATAAATAACGCTATTATAAAGTGATACTGTTTGAGCCGACACTTCCCGACGTATTATCAACGCTAGAATGGCAAGCACCCAACCTTTGTACTTTTCTCACATTTAAAAATGAATGGTGAGTCATATAGTGATAAAGTGCATGACCTAATTGTTATTTTCACCTAATTAATATTTTATTTAGCTCCATTACAACATATTTTGGTTTTCTAATAAAAAAATCAGTATTAGACAGGGATTTTGAACCCATAAATGGTATGATATAGGAGGATAAAATTAGAGTTATTTTTCTCCATAATTAGTACCATAACAAGTTACTTACTATACTTGGTTATTTTTTATAACAAAATTAAGAGCCTCCTTGTTTGTAATTAGCTTTTTTTTAATCCTATCTTTTTCTAAAAATCTAGTCAACCGCTCAAATAAACCTAAATACACAATGTTTAATTTAACTTCTAAAGTATTTGTATAATTGTATTTTGTAGTTATATAATATTGTGATGATCAAAGCTAAGTAATAATTATTTAAGTAGGTTGGTCTTACAACATAAAACTGATGATACGGAAAAATGGTAATGATACAGATTATTTTATTTTATCCATGACTATATTTTAAATAATCCCACAATTATAGCCACAAATTATTTTATCCATGATTATATTTTTAAAAATCTCTCTTCCCATTCTTTTTTCTATGCTATTTTCTATTTTCATGCTTCCTCACAATATCTTTCAATTCTTCTTTAAATTAATCTTTTGATTTCATTTTAACCCTTAGGCACTTTCTCTTTAAAATTAGCTATAAGTAATGTATGACGACACTTCAATATTTTTAATAACTAGGTTCCGTTATTCTAATTGAATATTTTTATAACAATATCGATAATACTCAATTGTGTTATTATAATAATTTGCTAGAATCGTAAATTCATATTCATGAAAACAAATTCTCTGCAACCATAATTGGTGTTACCAGCCAATTTCTTTTACGACAAATATTATTTTGGTGCGAAGAGGAGAAAAGAGATGAAATTGTTGAAGTCAAAAAATCTGGCAAAAGGATAAATAATAGGAATTTTTTAAAACTGATAAGACTATCTATTATTCAAAATTTTGCTTCGATAAATTAAATCTTAACCATTAATTTTAACAGGGCCAAGTGCACCAACAAAACTGAGTAGGAAAAACAACGTTATCTCTACAACTAGCTTTTACATCTAAACCGTGCCTTTGTTGACATGCTACCCAACAGTTGCCTTCCGCCACCTCTCCGCGGCAACGCGTTGTCACCCATGGAAGCCCTTCGCTACATTCTTTAGCCTCAATCCCATCAACTGCATCAACAATTTCATTAGTAGTCATTCAACTTTAATTTGTGTTCATTATATCTGTCGATTGTTGTTACATAAAAATCATTTAAAATTAATGTAACTTTTATCGAATTTGAGAAGGAATTAAAAAAAAAATCGTTTATGTTTGTGGATAGGATCAAAATGGTTAAATGTATCTTGAACAATTTTGGCTCATTAGTTTTTTTTAATCAAAAAGTGAGAACCTTTGATTTTTAGCAAAATAGAAGACGAAAACTATTCAAAAATATGTTTAATAAACTATTTTAAATGTTCCTTTAAAACTTAAGCCATTGCTCTAATCATTTGTAATGTAAAGGAGTGAAGAACTAAATAATACCTGAGAGCAGAAAAACAATGAGAAGAACGCTATAAAAGACTTTTGAGATATTGAACTTTGCCATTTATTTATTATTTTTGAGGTTATGAAATTGTGTCTAATTAACAGTTCTTTGTCAAATCTTATATAGCTAGGGAAGGTTCAGAATATTTATGGAAAATTAATTATTTTTCTTTGGTGATAGTGTTTGACTATAAATTTTAAGACTGATTTTTAAAAGTTTGTCCTTAAGTATTCTTTTACCATGAAAATATACAACTTTTCCTTTTAAGTTTAGGCCAAAATAGATGAAAAAGATCTTCATCATCAATGTTTCAAAAATTAATGGATTACACCTTTCTAAACAATATTGCATAACCCGTGATTTCACAGGGCTAGGCTAAGATTTTGTAGCTCATTTAAAAAGAGAGCTTTTTAACTCGGCCCAAATAAGTTTGCTGATTTGTGAAACTTGAGCAATATGGTTTGGGCTGACCCGTGAGCTAAATTAAAAAATAATTAAAAATAGAATACTAAAAATAACAATAGTCTAAACTTAAAAACTATTTAAAGTTTGAAATATTAAAATTTAGAATTATCAAACGTGATGTACTTAGTATTTTTATTACTAGTGTATCATCAGAATCAGCATTCAACTTTGATGAACGTGTTCTCACCAAGTATAGAAATTGCATCCATCATGAAAATATTCAAATACTTGTAGCCACTCGAAACAGATTGCATGATTTTTCTCAAATTGATAATATTTTTTTTGTGTACATTTAAATACTATCGTAGTTCTTAAATTTAGTTATTTTTTAATGTTTAACTAATTGATATTGCATATAAACTGTAGATGAAAATGAAGATGTCTTGTCGATATTTATGTTAAATACTTTTATGTATAAAATAAATTTTAAAAATTATATATATAATGTCGGGTAATTGGTTTGATCTCGGGTTGACTTTTTTAGTTAAAAACAAACTACCTTAGGTATACTCGATTTTGTTTTTCTAATACTAAATCAAGTCAAACTAAATCATTGGTCGAGTTTTTTTTTTATTTGACTCACTCTACAATTTGATTCGATTTTCGGTTCAATTTGGTACACCCCTAATACTGCATATAGCATTAAAATTAGGGTAATAGTATTCTAGAATTTTTAGGGATTAACAAGACCAGTTACACCGGAAAAATTGAGTGGGTAAAGGACATGTGAATTGAATGGATCGAGACAACGAAATTATTAAATAGAAATACTACAGATAATAGATAAACTAAAAATAAATTAATGAATTTTTAAGCTTAAGTAGTTAGGGTCTATTTAATATGATTTTGATGATATCCTTGATGAACATGATCTCAGTTTTCATGTAATAAGAACTGACAAATAAAAAGGAAAAATTATGGAACTAGTCAAAATTATCAACTTATTTGTTGAAAATAGCTATAGTTTGAAAATATTATGAAAAAGAATAATTTTTTATGTTGATAGCAAATTAAATGTTTATAACTATCATCCTAAAATACTATCATATTTCCATTTTCATTCCCCCTTCTCTTTCTCCTTCCAGATTCCTTCTCTTTTTCTTTTCTTTTTTTTAAACTGGAAAAAAACCATACAAAGAATATATATCAGAATTTCATTGATTCAGGTAATGTGATTTTGAGTATGTATTTATTGAGATTTTATCGACACTTTTGGAGATTTAATTTACATTTTGGGGGCTTTTTTGTATTCTTCTCTTTCGTATTCAAATTTAATAAGGGTTTTTAGTTGTTTTATACTTTGTTTCAATCGTTATATATTTTTGGTGTTTTTATGGACTTTTTTGTATTTTTCTATTCCATAAACATATTTATTCTAAAAAAATTATATTCTAAATTGATTTTGTATTCCAAAATTTATTATATTCAATATATAATTTGGATCAGATCATCTAAATTGTATTCCAAATAAATTTGTATTCTAAATAAAATTGTATCAGATCATCTAAATTATATTTCAATCTAAATTGTATTCCAAACAAATTCTATTATAAATAAAATTGTATTCTAAACTGATTTTGTATTCCAAAATTTATTATATTCAATAAACAATTTGGATCAAATCATCTAAATTGTATTTCAAATAAATTTGTATTCCAATCATCCAACATACAAATTCACATTCATTCATCCAAACAAATTGTATTCTAAACTGATTTTGTATTCCAAAATTTATTGTATTCAATATACAATTTGGATCAAATCATCTAAACTATATTCCAAATAAATTTGTATTCCAATCATCCAAACATACAAATTCACATTCATTCAATTTATAATGCGGATCACATCATCAATTGTATATTGTATTTCCAATTGTATTTTTTTAAAAAAGATGAAAAATTATTTTCTCCAAAATTTAAGATTTCTTCCTTGTGAAAATAACATCTTCACCGTCTTCATTAACCAGAAGCAAATTCCTCTTAGTGACATCGACAATCGCCATAAAAGGTGAAGAATACAATGAGGAATGTACGACCTTTTTGAAATTTTCAGATCATGATCCAAATACTCTCCGAAAATTTTGACACAATACTTGATAGATTAAATCTTGAAGATCAAATATGAATTGCGTGTGAATTTTCATCTCTGGTCGACGATCTGCTACTCCAATGATGAACTGCTGCTCTAATTTTGTATCATCGATCTTGAGCAAAAATGATGATGATCTAATCAGTTGTTAAATTTCAAGGATGATTATCAACTTGACTTCTACGAAGAATAAGGATTATCAATGGAGATATGCTGGTCGATAATGGAGTTTGAGGATGAAGTGAGAGAAGTGCCTTTTCTTGGACTCCTAATCTCTTTAACGTATGTAATGAGAATTTTCAGCAATATTTTCCTTATTTGAAAGATTCTATCCCCTGATTTTCTCAAATATGTTATTTCTTAGTTGTATTCTGTCAAGTTAAACAAAAAGAAACATAAATCAACCATAATAAACTAAAATATAGCTATTTTTAATAAATATTGAAAGTCTAACTAAGAGGTCCTATTAAATTCTAAAATGTTGCTGTTTTGAAAATTTTCCCAATAAACAATAATATTGACGTGCTTGTTAGAATCATAATAGAGTATTGAGTAAGTAAAATTCGATGTCCTATAATATAAAAATTCAACTCCTTTTACTAGGATGAACTCTCAAGAGTTGATAATCAAGAATTATTCTCTCTTAACTATTGTTATTCGATGACTCTTCCGGGGGGGGGGGGGGGGGGGGATAGGATATGATTATATAATTAACCAATAGTGTTAAGGATGGAATCCGGATACATCCCAAAATGTCCCAATACATTGCGTCCAGTTTCCGGATACATCTCTCAACATCCCGATACATCGCGTAAAGTAATGTATCCGAGAATAGGAGAGAGTGAGAATTTTTTTTTTTCAAATGATAGTAAATTTTAGATAATATCGTAAAATAAGTTGTGTAATTAGGTAATTTTGTATCCGAGAATAGGAGAGAGTAGAGATTTTTGTAATTTTTTCAAATGATAGAAAATTTTAAAGAATATGATAAAATAAGTTGTATATTTGGGTAATTTTTCCTAAAATCTATCCCAAGTTCAAACAATCATCAGGTCTCAAATCATGATTCCAAATAAAACTCAAACAACAAACAACTACACCATCAAGTTAAACTTTCACATTTCCAAAACTCAATTGACACAACTTTGATGAATTAAATCTTAACCACTAATTTTAACAAGGCCAAGTACACCAACAAAACTGAGTGGGCAAAGCAACGCTGTCTCTGCAGCTGGCCTTGACATCCATACCGTGCCTTTGTTGACATGCTACCCAACAGTTGCCCTCCGCCACCTCTCCTCGGCAATGCATTGTCACCCATGGCAGCCCTTCGCTACATTCTTTGGCCTCAGTCACATAAACTGCATCAACAATTTGTATCGTCATAGTTTGTTATCGTAGAGAGAATGAATTAATTTGACTCATCGGTGAAAGATTTTTCTTTTAGGGCTTTACAACTTCATCAGAGGTCATTCAACTTTGTGTTCATTACAACTTTTATTGGATTTGGTAAGGATCCTACTTAAAATGTGAGAGGAAATGAAAAAAATGTCACTTATGTTTGAGAATAGGTTTAAAATGTTTAAATGTATCTTGCATAGTTTTAGTTCTTTAAATTTGTCAAAAGTGACCATTTGATTTCCAACAAATTCTTCAACAAAATAGAGGACGAAAACTACTAAAAAAATATAACTACTCTAGTCGATCAATTGTAGTTTACATTGATGAAAAAGCAAATACCTGAGAGAAGAAAAACGATGAAAAGGATGCCACAAAGGGATTTTGTGACGCAAAGCTTTGCCATTGATCTAATATTTGAGATTGTGAAAGTGTGTTTACTTAAGGTTCTTTGTCTTCTTTTATATAGGGAGGGTATATACTTCATAATACTTATGAAAAAATAGTTTTTCTTCTTTGGTTATATGGAAAGTAAATCTTCCACATTAGTTCCATGTGATTGATAGTGAATGTTATTTAATTTGCTGATATTTAGAGTCTGTTTGGATTGGCTTAAAATAAGTAACTTTTAAAAAGTAACTTTTTAAAGTGCTGAAAGTAATTTTATTTCTGGAAGTGTTTGGCAAATATAAAAAATAACTTAAAATAAGTTCTAAATGACTTAAAATAAGTTAGGAAGTGTTTGGAAAGATAAAAAATGACTTAAAATAAGTTTAAAATGACTTAAAATAAGTCTAAAACTAAAAGTAGGTCTCCCCCTACTTTTTATTTTTTGACTTAAAAGTCATTTCAGTTTGACTTAAAAGCTACTTTTTTTAAGCCAATCCAAACGGGCTCTTTGTTTGATTATAAAATTTGATTACATTTTGAAAATATGATCTTCAAATATTTTTAAAATTTTATAAAAATTTAATTTTTTTTTCAAGTAAAGTGCATACCCAAATACAATTTTAAAGTTCAAAAATAACAACTTTAATCACTCAAAATTTCAAATTTCAAATTTCAACTTCAAAATTTATGGCCAAATTATCCATAATTGCTCGTAGGAGTGTTCACGATTTGGATAAAAATTGATCCAAATCGAAAAATCGAACCTAATCGATTAAATAAACCAATTTTATTTGAGTTTGGTTTGGTTTTAGATTTTTAAAAATCAATAGTATTTGGTTTGGTTATGATTTTGTTCAAAAACACTGAAGAAATAACTGAATCGAACCGACAAATTATATACATATATTTTATTATTATACATACATAATATATTATTTTTATAAACAATTTTAAAGATCTTATATTTGTTTTCATCAAAATTTATTTATAAATTACTTATGAAAGTAAAAATGCTCTAGGTTAGAACATTTATCTTATTGGTTTTATGTATATGAATGTCTATGACAATTCTTTGTGGGACTAAAAATGTCACTGTCTCTTCCTTCAGGCCAAAATAGTGAATTTTGAAGCTTTATACTTATTAAATTCAGTGATTGAAAGTTTTGTAATGCCATTTATTCTAACTATTTTTAGTTTTGAATGGATTGATGTCACTTTTTTCATGTTTTGAATGAATTGTTTCTTTTATTTTTGTGTATGGTTAATAACAAAATAATCGAACCAAATTAAATCGAAACTGATAATAATCAAATCGATAAATGTATATTATATTTAATTTTAGTTTCGTTTTGATAATTTTAAAACCAATTAAATTGATTTAATTTTAATTTTGACCAATAACTGGTCCAATCCGACCTATGAACACCCCTAATTGCCCATGAATGAATTTACTCATAATTGCCCATAACTGATCAAATGAGAATTAAAGGGCCACATGAATTACCCATAATTGCCTATTTATGGGCTTACACTCATTATTTTGGGGTTCGAAATATTTCTGGAAAATTATTTTTAGTTCTAAACTCTCAATTCATTTTTATTTGTCTACTATACTACAATATGTATGTCCATTTTTATTTGTTTAGTTTAAAAAAATCAAAAGATAATATATTTATATACCTATTTTACCCTTATTATTAAGTACTACTCAATTTTCAATATTTAGATAATTTATAATAATTAGGGTGATTTTGTAAAATTTTCAATATTTAAATAATTTATAATAATTAGGGAGATTGTGTTGAAAGGATTTATTTAAATTCGGATCGTAAAACATAAATAATCTAATCATAAATCCTATCAATTATTTACGATCGTAGAACTAAATGATTTTCACATAAATCTAGTACTATAGTAATTAAGTCAAGAAAAACATACCCGAATCAGCCATGAAATTTTGACTTGAATTGAGCGGAAGTCTTTTCTTTGTTCTTGACAAAATTTGTCTCTTTTCTCTCTCTTTTCTTTTATTGATTTCTTTCGGAAAACGTATTGATGAAAGATACAGTACTCTTCAGTTTTTAAAGACAGAGAGAGGACGAGTTATTTTAATCCCACTTTCCATCAAAGTAGGTAGTGGGGAGTTATAAACAAAAGTAACTTTCCGGTAGTGGGGAGTTATAACCAAAAGTAACTTCCCATACTTATCCAATTAGAAATAGCTAATAAAATAATTATTAAACCAAAATAAAAGTATACCAACGTGACCATATTTTACATTCTCCCACTTGGCGCACGTGGTCTTATTCACATAATGGTTCAGTAAATATATCACTCATTAGGTGTACAACTAAGATGCCAAATCTTTCTTTTATTGGAAATAACATTCGTTGTTATTGAATAAATCAACTAATATGAGTCATAGCGGTTATACATTCTTTAACCGATGTAGTTCCTTCTATGTACCACAATATTAGTCTATTATCCAACATAGCCTTTACAGATACAAAATGGTCCACCAGTAATGCTTAGAATACTTAATCTTAGTCAGAATCTGTTATCATCATTCTCAAAATTATGTATACCAGAGAAAATAGGTAACAACATAAACATATATAATTGAGCTCAAAGTGTCAATTTGCATGAACATAATAAAGTTTTTATTTAAAGTCATTCATTGCCATCAATAATGCCCATTCTTTCAACATGTTCAACAAACGTTTTGGGTGGTAATCCTTTCATCAAAGGATCGGCAATCATAAGCTTGGTGCTAATATGTTCAATTGTCACTTTATGTTTCTGGACTTCTTCTTTAACCGAAAAGTATTTCAATTCCATATGCTTGGCACCCTTTGAATACTTATTGTTTTTAGAGAAGAAGACTGTTGCAGTATTATCACAATAAAGTTTCAACGGCTTGAAAATACTGTCGACTAGTCCAAGTCCTGAAATAAAGTTTCGCAGTCAATTAGCCTGAATTGTGGCCTCAAAGCATGCCACAAACTCAGCTTCCATAGTGGATGCAGCTATAACAGACTGCTTCGCACTCTTCCATGATATTGCTCCTCCAGCTAACAGAAACAAATAACCAAATGTGGATTTTCTTGTATCCACACAACCAGCATAATTTAAATTTGAATATCCAACCACATTAAGATGATCAGATCTTCTATAAGTGAGCATATGATCTTTCGTTCCTTGTAAGTATCGCAACACTTTCTTTGCAGCCTTCCAGTGATTCATTCCTGGATTACTTTGATAACGGCTCAGCATTCCAACAACAAAACTTATATATGGTCTGGTACAAGTTTGGGCATACATTAGGCTCCTAACGATTGATGCATAAGGAATATCTTTCATTTGCTTACGTTCCAATTCATTCTTTGGACATTGATTGAGACTAAATTTATCTCTTTTCTGAATTGGAACAGGACTTGATGAGTATTTTTCCATTATAAATCTCTCAAACATTTTATTAATATAGGCTTTCTGAGACAACCCCAATAATCCTTGTGATCTATTTCGAAATATTTCTATCCCAATGACATAGGATGCCTCTCCCATATCTTTCATCTCAAAGTTGTTAGAGAGATATTTCTTGGTATCATATAACAAACCAAGATCATTAGTAGCAAGCAAAATGTCATCAATATACAAAACTAACATAATAAACTTACTCCCACTGATCTTCAGATATATACACCGATCAATAGTGTTTTTCTTAAATCCAAAAGTGACAATAGTTTCATTAAACTTAAGATACCATTGTCGGGAAGCTTGTTTAAGTCTGTATATTGACTTCTTAAGTTTACACACCATGTGTTCCTTTCCTTTGATAGGGAACCCCTCAGGTTGATTCATATAAACTTCCTCTTCAAAATTCCCATTCAGAAAGGTTGTTTTCACATCCATTTGATGTAGCTCTAAGTCATAATAAGCTACTAAAGCCATTATAATTCTGAGTGAATCTTTTCTAGAAACAGGTGAAAATGTTTCTTTATAGTCGATGCCATCTTTTTGAGTTAAACCTTTAGCAACAAGTCTGGCCTTGTGACGCTAAATGTTGCCAGTTGAGTCATGTTTGGTCTTAAAGACCCATTTACACCCAACTCTTTTGCAACCTTCAGGCAATTCAACAAGGTCCCAAACTTCATTATGTTCCATTAATTTCAACTCATCTTTCATAGCTTCTAACCATTCATCAGAATTTTTACTTTCAATGGCTTATGAAAATGAAACTGGATCATTATCAATTCCCAAATCAATTTTTGACTCGTGTAGATATACCAAATAATCATTAGAAATAGCATATCTCTTTTGTCTTTGAGATTTTCTTAATGCTACTTCTTGTGGTTCATCTACTGTAGGTTCATTAGTTATGATTTCATGGTGATTAATAGGAGCATTAATTTGTTGTTCTTGTTGATTGTTAGGTTGTTCAACAATTTCAGGAGCAACAATTTTAGAAGAAGTGCAGGGTAGAAGAATTTGTACCCTAACTTCTTTAATTTTCATATTACGTGGTTCTTAACTCCCACTAACTTCACCATTTTTAATGAACCAAGCATTTCCAGCATCAACTATTCTCGTACTATGATTAGGACAGTAAAATATATACCCCATTGATTTTTCTGGATAACCAATGAAGAATCCACTAATTGTTCTTGAATCCAATTTCTTTTCTTTTGGATTATAAACCCTAACTTCTGCCGGACAACCCCAAACATGCAGGTGTCTTAGACTAGGTTTTCTCCCGGTCCATAGTTCAAAAGGTGTCTTTGAAACTACTTTACTAGGAACCCTGTTTAACAAGTAAACGGCAGTCCTTAAAGCATACATCCACAACGAAAGAGGAAAAGATAAATTACTCAACATACTCCTAACCATATCCATTAATGTACGATTACACCTTTCACCCACACCATTTTGTTGTAGTGTTCCTGGCATTGAATATTGAGTACACATACCATGCTTTTCTAGGAATTTAGCAAATGGACCAGAGTGTTGTCCAGTTTCATCATATCTTCCATAATACTCACCACATCTATCTGACCTGATTATTTTCACCTTTTTTGTCTAGTTGTCTTTCAACCTCATTAATAAATACCTCTAAAGTATTTATCGCTTGAGATTTTTCATGCAACAAATAAACATAACCATAACGTGAAAAATCATCAGTAAAAGTGATAAAATATTTTTCCTTAGTGAAAGATGCGATATCAAAAGGACCACATACATCAGTATGTATAATTTCAAGAAGTTGTGTGCTTTTTGTGGCTCCTTTCTTTGTATGTTTTGTTTGTTTTCCTTTAATACAATCCACACAAATGTTAAGGTCTACAAAATTCAAATCTGGAAGAATTTCATTCTTAACTAATCTTTTCAGTCTTTCTTTGGATATATGACCTAAACATTTATGCCACAAGTAAGCGGATTGTTCATTCACCAAACTTTGTTTAGTTCCAATATTATGATGCAAAGTTAAGAGTGTTTCGACAAACAAATTATCAACATTTAATTTATATAAGCTATCACAAAGAGTACCAGTACCAATGAGATGGTTATGCTTAAATAAACTAAAACATCCATTATCGAAATTAAAAGAGTATCCAGTCTTATCCAACTTAGATAAAGAAACTAAATTTCTCGAAAGAGAAGGTACATAACAAGTTTCAAGTAAATCTAAGTGACGCCCAATATCTAGGATTAAACGATAAGTCCCGATAACTTCAACTGGAGCCTTCACAATATTTCCCATATACACAAATCTTTCATTCTGATTTATGATATGCGTTGTAAGGAATCCCTTCATCGTATTAGAAACATGAACATTACAACCAAAGTCAATCCACCAAGTATTATAAGGAACTTCAGTTAAATTTGATTCGAGACATGTAAAAGCACAAGGCTTACCTTTCTTCTCGAACCATGTCTTACGTTTCAGGCAATATTTCTGAAAGTGTCTAGATTTTCCATAGAAACGACACTTATCATCCTTATATTCCTTCTTACGTACTTGAGATGAAGACTCATTAACATTACGTTGCTTTTGTTTTCCCTTATCGTGCTTCTTTCCTTTCTTTCCAGCTCTTTGATGACTTACAAAGTTGACGGAGTGTGTTCCTTGATTCTTCAGCCTTATTTCCTCCTAAACCAGCATTCCGTGCAATTCAAGCACATTCTATTTATCCTTCATGGTGTTATAGTTCATTTGGAAAGGACCATACTCAAACGGTAATGAGTTGATGATGAATTATACAAGGAAATTTTGTTCCACTTCCATTCCCAAAGACTTAAGTCTTGCCGCTATGTTTGTCATTTCAATGACATGCTCATGCATGGTACGAGAACCATCAAACTTCATGGTGGTCAAAGTACTCATTAGTGTCCCAGCAAGAGACTTATCAGCAGTTTGAGAGGATTCTTCCACAAGTTTCAGAAATTCTTTTGCATTCTCAGTTTTGGGAAGAGTAGTCTTAATGTTGCCCGTAATATTCATTCGCATGAACATTAAGCCTAATCTGTTAGATCGATCCCAGTATTTATAATAGGACCTTTCTTCAACACTGCTAGTTTCAGTAATAGCAGTTGGCTTCTAAGTGTAAAGTGCAATATCAAGATCTAAAACTCCAAGATGGAATTTGATCTGTTCACACCAGTCTGAGAAGTTAAGATCATTAAAGGTCGTAACAGAGGCAGAGTGTGAATGAAGAGAAATATTGCAAATAGAACATGCTCATTTTTTAATACATTGAGTTATGAGTTTAGCACATACTATTAGATTCAGAAATGATTTATGTATTCTTAAATGTATATTGATGTTCTCCTTTGGGCGAAACATCAAAATACAACTTTAGACATAATGATGCTTAAATGTGAGTTTAATGTAATTCAATGATTTTTTATTTTTTTTAATGTGTCAATTAATAATATTTATTATCTTTGGATAAATAAATAAAACTAATGACACATCTAAATTATTTCCGTAATTTTAAATGGTTATAAAAATAAATAATCGACTTTTGGGTGATTTATAAATATCTTATAACCAAAAACTTCAATTTACCCATAAGAGTTATATCGGTTATAAGCATCAAAATTAATGAGTAATTGAATTAAAGTTTAATCATTATTTTGGAATTAAATCTTCAAAGATTAGATGACTTTGGTGATTAAAAAATCTCACATACAATTCCAAATAATTTCAAAATGAAGATCCGTAGCAATAATATTCATTTACTTTTAGTAACAGCATAATATTGATGTAGTATAATGACAAACATATATATTATAATAACTACAATGTATGAAAGGACAAATTTTCAATATTGCTTGATAATCATTCCTTACTGTTAGTCAACCATTCAATTAAAATAGCCTTATATTTTTTTTCTTTATTTAATTATATTTGATATTCACAAAAGAAACCAAATAATGTTGTACATATGAGTTAACTTAAAATAAATAAAATACCATCCTTAATTGATTCTAATTAATGAATCACAGGTCTATTGAATATCTAATACTGCTAAAAGTTTCAACTTTAATTTTGTAGTTAAAAGTCTCCATGAATTAGCAATAAAGAATTAACCGACAACTACGGCACAAAACATAAGGGATATGAAAATCAATTAATGGTCTTTTTTCACAGTCTTATATGTTTCTAAAACCATATTTCTTTATTCTAATAAATTTTTGATACAACTAATTCACAAATCCATCGTCGTTTCTTAACAAAGAAAACATTAATTGTAATGGAAAATCATCAGTTCTTAAACCAGGCTCTGATACCAAATGAAAGGATTTATTTAAATTCAGATCGTAAAACATAAACAATCTAATCATAAATCCTATCAATTATTTACGATCGTAGAACTACATGATTTTCACATAAATCTAGTACTATAGTAATTCAGTCAATTGTTTTTCTGGTTATAAACACAATTATATCAATAGCTATAAGAGATTTAATTTTGTATTATATTGGAATCAACAAAAACAGAGAATGTGTCAAAGATATGTGATCAACACAAATGTTGCACAAGACGACATGATTTTTCCAATAGAGATTGCTCACTATTTTTAGAGTTATTGAGAATATAAATTGCGAGTGTATTTCGTCACAATTGCAAAGAATATTTCATGGAAAAATTACTAAATTACACAGCTTTAAGTAAATTATTTTCCATATTTCCCTATATCTTTTAAAAATTTCTAAAATCCCTTATTTTAATAATGTATCCGTATTAATGTATCCACGCTTTCACTAATGTATCCAGATTGGGAAATCCCTTATTTTAATAATGTATCTGTATTAATGTATCCACACTTTCACTGATGTATCTGGATTGCTATATTAATGTATCCGCGCTTTCACTAATGTATCCGGATTGAGAAATCTCTTTTTTAATAATGTATCTGTATTAATGTATTAATGTATCCGAATTAGGTTAATTTTAAGGGATTATTGTAATTAGAAAAAAATAGGGATAGATAGTAATTTCATCTTTACACTATGTGATTTATGTAACTTATACATATTTCATCACATTGCACATAGGATGGTAGCTGGATAAGCTTTGTGTTATTCATATATTGATTTTCATATTATACGACGTTTGGTGGGCAGATAGAAAATAAATTATTTATGTATAAAATTAAGGGCAAATTACATAAATTCCACTAATTTAGGTCCTAATTACTAAGATTCCCGATAGTTTTAAATATTACTTCATCTACCATATTTCATGCTTAGGATACATGAGTTTGAATTCGCGAGATACATGTATCTGACGAATTTTAAAATCGAGATACATATTTTATTTGTTTAAATTAATTAGTTGTACCTGACTTCCTTAATTAGAGTAGTAATTGAGGATTTTCAGAATACATCGACAATTAATTCTGAAAAATTTAAATTAATCAAATATCTTAGTATAAGGTGGAAATCAAAGAGTGTATCTATGTTTAATTAATTTCCTTTTATTATTCTTTGAAATAATAAGTTCATTAATATATTATTAAGTAAAGACAAAAATATGTATATCTTGGTCATGTAATTTGATTAAATTCATTTTATTACTCTTAAAATAATAAATTCATTAATTTGATGTATCTATTATCAATATGATGTATCCAACAAGCTAATAGAAGCATCTAGTATTTTCATTTATCAATTTATATGATCTAATATAAATTTTATAATATTTATAGGATATAATTTTAATTTCATGTATCTTTTATACGTATCTATTATTAATTTAATGTATCAACTATCAAGTATCAATTTCATACATTATATTCAAAAACATGTATTTCATATACATAGTAAGCATATACATATAATTATGTGTATCTAAATATGGAATGTAACTGAAGCGCACGAATTTAGGAACAAATCACGACTGTAGAGTATTTGTCTTATCATTAATCCAAAAAGAAAGGTAAAAAATGTCAAATTTTTTCCATTTTTTTTCGCATCTGAAATTTTTTCTTATAGATACATATAATCTTAACTCAGATACATGAACTCTTACCTAGATACATGTACACTTGATGTGTGTCCAACAATGTTGCACTTGATGTGTATCTAAATGGTGTATTATTTTGTTAATTAAAGATTGGCGTAATTCTTCTATCTTGGTTGGGTCGTTCCTATACTTAGATCTAATCTAGGCTTGAATGTTGGCGAATGAAGAGTTTGTCGCTGCAATGAGAAATTCATCCGTGAAAATAAACAAATAAAAATTATTTGATGTAGTATAATATTGTTAATGTGTAATACCTTTAACAAGAATCATCCGATTTTAGGAATGATTAGCCATTAAAGTGCTTGAGAAATAACAAAATCAAAAAATATAAAACCTAATTTGTAAAACTTTTAAAAATTGAACGTCAGAACATTATGAAGTTTAACTCAGATATAAAAACAAAATACATGAGAATAATAAGATAATAGAAACAAACCTATACGTATAATGTTGATTTGAACATGCAAATATGTATTGAAAGGATGAAGGAAGAAAGAGGGAGAAAATGAAGGAAGAAAGAGAGTTGGTGGACATGGGGGAGGGGAACAGCAGCTGGGGAAGAGGAACGACAGATGTGAGGAAAAGGGGAATGTAGATGTGAGTAGAAAAAATTTGACTTGTTAATTGACCATTAATTAAGGAATTTAAATTTAAGATAATTATCAATACTATAATTAAGTGATTTGTGTATCTGATTAAATCTTTTAAAATATATGGTATAAATATTAAAGTGGTAGTATATGTAATTATTTTAAACTAGACGTAAATATCGTAGTGATATATGTGTAGTTAGGTAATTTTTCCTAAAATTAATACAACGTTTAATTGACAGTTTAGAAATCTACATAACTAATATCTAATCTCTGCATAAAATATACATAATTTAACTCATTATTAATCCATATATTACTAATATTTGTATAACTTTAATCAGCTAGCAACGTACCAACGGATGCCTTATTAGTTGAAAAAGTGATGCAATAGAAAAAGGAGTCTTTTGGCTTTAGTTAGTATGGCAAAAAATCTTTAAAATCAAAGCACTTGACGAGAAGGAAGTGACAAAAATAGGTTCTACTTTTTTTTTACCATGTTCTCGTCAATAATGAAACTAAAGCAGTTAAAATCTACAACAAATTCTTACGCGAAAAATGTCTTTTTCTTTATATATAATTTTTTAATTTCAATTTTTCATATGACACATTTAACGATTATAAGATTAAAAAATATTTTGATATAATCATAAAATTTAAAAGTCCGCATGTCAAATAAAAATTAGACAAATAAATTAAAACAAACGAATATAATATAATAAGTTGCTAGCTACTCGCAAGTCAACCTTCTCCATATTACTTGAACATAAAACAACAACCAACAAATATTCTTTCTTATAAATGAAATTACACAAAACATAGACCTTTGAGCATTAAACTAGACAGCTATGATATTTTATATATAGTTACGTTTGCCTTCACTTAGAAACTCTAAGTCCTCTATTAGAGTAAGGCATGCTCTCGAAAGGGATTAACAAGGCCAGACACAGCGGCAAAATTGAGTAGGTAAAGACGGGTCACTCCAGCAAATGGCTTTGACACCTAAACCGTGTCTATTTTGACATTCGCTCCAGCATTGCACACCAGGCTCGCTTCCTTCGCAATCTATTGTCACCCACGGCAGCCCTTCGTTACATTCTTTTGCCTCAATCCCTATTATGCATCAACAAATTTTGTTAATGTCCCCGTTCTGTCTCAATTTAAGTGACTTAATTTGATCAGACGTGAAGTTTTAACAAATAAGAGACTTTTAAAGTAAAATGTTTGAATTTAAAAAGTTACCATATATAGAAAAATATGGATCGGAGTATTATTTTTTAACAATAACAACAACAACATATATAGTGAATTCCACAAAGTAAGGTATGAGGAGGGTAAAGTGTACATAGATTTTACCATTATCTTAGAATGGAGAGGTTGTTTCTGATAAAACTTCGTCTCAAGAAAAAAACAGTCCAAAGTAGTCCAAAAAAATTAAGACATTTGAATCAAAAGTGAGGAAGTATATAAAACGCAAATACCTGAGAGAAGGAATGCAATGAAAAGAATGCCAAAAAGAAATTTTGAGACGCTAAACTTTTTCATTTTTTTGAATATTTTGAGGTTATGAAATTGTGTGTTGTTAACACTTTTTTCTCTTCATTTATAGTAGAGTTTTCGGAATGTTTATGGGAAATTAATATTACTTCCTCTATATTTATTGTGTGGGTTTTTGATTTAGTGATTATTCTTATATGCAAATCTTGACTTTTCTCCATTTATAATTTATGGTATGTCATTTACTTCTGCTGATCATTTGATAATATTTCCTTAAACACCCCCTATAAATTCTGCTTCTTTAGTCTTGAAAATTACGCACCATTATACCATTTCACATATTTCCTTTATTGAAAAAATGTAGCATGCATTTGGAGATCTTTATGCATTAAATGAGAATATTATGTATTATTGATTTACTCTTTTTGACATAGGAAATTTTTTTTACCTTTTTCTTCTTCAAATTTTATCACACATAATAATTAATATAGTGCCTCACTTGGTTTCGAGCCATTAAGATGATCATCTCAATCAAATTCGTTATATGAGAGGGTTTAGACTATCATTTTCAAAGATAATTTAGAGTGTATTTGGTATGGGTAGTAATATGTCCTCAAGATATATATACTGGAAATAAATTTAGAGAATTCTATAAAAATGACTTTTTTATTGTCAATAGGGGAAAATAATAAATTCTATAAATGATATTTCATATTAATTATCTATATCCACCCTCCGGTACAATCACCCCAACCGCAACCCCCGTAGCCCCCATCTCCACTACCCCACATCCCTAGCCTCCCATGCCAACACTAATATAGTCTGGTTATATTATATGCAAATATTTTTGAGATAATATTTTGTCTTTATTTATTAAACATAAAAAAAAGAAGTAAGAAAATCAATCACATATTTTCTAGGGAAAAAATTTCCGTGAAAAACATTTTTGTTTACACCAAACACACCCGATGGGACTAGATTATGGCTTGTGGATCCAAAATATTTTTTTAAAAAAATTAAATCAAGTATCAGCTAATTAAACAAAAAGATAAAACTAAGTCCCAAATAAAAAATCTTTTCTTTTCTCAGTCTTTCAATTTTCATTTTCAGTATTTATCTTTTGTCTTTTATAGAAGTATTCTTTTTAAATCCATTGGTTAGAATTAATTTGATTGAAAGTTTTTTTGTCTAATATAGTGAGATATTATTATATATGTACACTAATAAGTAATATTTGATGTTTAGATCTCATTTAGCTGTTATAACTATAATAAATAAAGAATTTAATGGCAATAATATAATTGTTGCTATATAATATTTAGCGTCAATAATAAATATAGATATTTATAGTCAACACTCTATATAAATATCCTTAAAAGCTTTAGCGATTCTGAATATAATGACATTAATTCAATTGTCGTTAAATATTTTAACGAAAATTTTGTTGCACTGTATAAACTAAGGTACACAAAAAATTATTTTAATAATTTCATGTACCAGAAAAAGGAAGGTATGCCGTATGTCTTTAATTATAGAGTAATATTTTTCCTTTTTGGATATTCGTATTGAAATTTTTATGTGTATATTTATGACATTAATGATGATTGCCAAAAATACTTTAATCTTTTAATTTTATACATAATATATTTCTTATAAAATATCATTACACAATATTTGAGTATGACTGTTATAAAGAGATAATTTTACAAAAAAAAAAATACCATTGTAATGAATATCATTGTTGTTCTAGGTAGAATGTTGTTATAAAGAAAGAGAATATAACATGAAAAATAGATTCTGGAAAAAATCAGATCGTTATAATAAAATGGTCATTATAACGAGGTTTAACTCCTCTTTTTTCCTAGTAAATGAGGCTTTTTTTTATTCCATAGGCAAAAGATTATAGAGGAGGATCAAACCTTACCTAATACTAGAAAAGCTAGATGATAAGTCATTTTTACAATTTTAGCTTAACAAAATAAAAGAGCAAAGGAGGAGGATTGCTCCTAATACAGTTAGGCTTCCAAATAAAAGTTTAACTATATAACTAAACATAGTTGATATATAGAACAAATAAAGGGCTACCACAATGAACTTTGTGCCGACTTAAAGAGCTTGTTTAAATTGACTTATTTGAAGTGTTTTTAAACTAAAATAATGTTTAAGCTTTTTTAAAGTGCTTGGATAAAATTTTAAAAGTCAAAAGTCAAAAGCCATAAGTTAGAATTTATAACTTATGATTTATAATAAATTAAAAATCAAAAGTCAATCCAACCAGGCTCGCTCTTCGGCTAACATCCTTTTAGAGGCCCTCCAAAGTAAATAGTAGGAAAAAAAGTCTGAAATATATCCGAACTTTAACGGAAATTGCTGTAACAATCTCAAACTTTGGCCAGGACCTATTACCCCCTGCACTATTTAATAGTGTATTTTAAATATATATATATATAAGTGTCCAGCTGGACAAGTTACTATTTATAATGATGCAATATTTATGATGTCCACGTGGACACATATATATCTTTAAAATACACTATTAAATAATACTCCGGTCCATATTTTTCTATATTTATTGTGTGGGTTTTTGATTTAGTGATTATTCTTATATGCAAATCTTGACTTTTCTCCATTTATAATTTATGGTATGTCATTTACTTCTGCTGATCATTTGATAATATTTCCTTAAACACCCCCTATAAATTCTGCTTCTTTAGTCTTGAAAATTACGCACCATTATACCATTTCACATATTTCCTTTATTGAAAAAATGTAGCATGCATTTGGAGATCTTTATGCATTAAATGAGAATATTATGTATTATTGATTTACTCTTTTTGACATAGGAAATTTTTTTTACCTTTTTCTTCTTCAAATTTTATCACACATAATAATTAATATAGTGCCTCACTTGGTTTCGAGCCATTAAGATGATCATCTCAATCAAATTCGTTATATGAGAGGGTTTAGACTATCATTTTCAAAGATAATTTAGAGTGTATTTGGTATGGGTAGTAATATGTCCTCAAGATATATATACTGGAAATAAATTTAGAGAATTCTATAAAAATGACTTTTTTTATTGGCAATAGGGGTAAATAGTAAATTTTATAAATGATATTTCATATTGATTGTCTATATCCACCTTGAGGTACAACCACCCCAACCCCCGTAGCCCCATCTCCACTACCCCACATCCCTAGCCTCCCATGCCAACACTAATAGAGTCTGCTTATATTATATGCAAATATTTTTGAGATAATATTTTGTCTTTATTTATTAAACATAAAAAAAAGAAGTAAGAAAATCAATCACATATTTTCTAGGGAAAAAATTTCCGTGAAAAACATTTTTGTTTACACCAAACACACCCGAATTAACTAGATTATGGCTTGTGGATCCAAAATATTTTTTTTAAAAAATTAAATCAAGTATCAGCTAATTAAACAAAAAGATAAAACTAAGTCCCAAATAAAAAATCTTTTCTTTTCTCAGTCTTTCAATTTTCATTTTCAGTATTTATCTTTTGTCTTTTTAGAAGTATTTTTTTAAAAATCCATTGGTTAGAATTAACTTGATTGAAATTTTTTTTTGTCAGTGAGATATTGTTTTATATATACACTAATAAGTAGTATTTGATGTTTAGATCTTATTTAGCTATTATAATTATAATAAATAAAGAATTTAGTGGCAATAATATGATTGTTGTTATATGACATTTAGCGTTAATAATAAATATAGATATTTATAGTCAACACTCTATATAAATATCCTTAAAAGCTTTAGCGATTCTGAATATAATGACATTAATTCAATTGTCGTTAAATATTTTAACGAAAATTTTGTTGCACTGTATAAACTAAGGTACACAAAAAATTATTTTAATAATTTCATGTACCAGAAAAAGGAAGGTATGCCGTATGTCTTTAATTATAATATTTTTTCCTTTTAGATATCGTATTGAAATTTTTGTGTGTATATATTACATTAATGATGACTCCCATAAATACTTTAATATTTTAATTTTATAGATAATATATTTCTTATAAAATATTATTACACAATATTTGAGTATGACTGTTATAAAAAGATAATTTTACAAAAAAATAATATTGTAGTAATAAATATCATTGTTGTTCTAGCAGGTAGAATGTTGTTATAAAGAAGTAGAATATAACATGAAAAATAGATTCTGAAAAAAATCAGACTGTTAAAATAAAATGGTCATTATAACGAGGTTTAACTCCTCTTTTTTCCTAGTAAATGAGGCTTTTTATTCAATAAGCAAAAGATTATAGAGGAGGATCAAACCTTACCTTATACTAGAAAAGCTAGATGATAAGTAATTCTTACAATTTTAGCTTAACAAAATAAAAGAGCAAAGGAGTAGGATGGCTCCTAATACAATTAGGCTTCCAAATAAAGGTTTAACTATATAACTAAAGAGAAAATAGCCAAATGACCCCCTAACCTATTAGCGGATTCTCAACTACACACTTATACTACATGGATGTCCTATTATACCCCTGAACTACTTTAAAGTAGAATAAATAACACCCTAAGTGCTGAGTTGGCATAGAGAGTGCATTTCACTCTCTCAAAGAGAGTGAGAAGCAATAAACATGTAAAAAGTTTATTATATTTATGTTATAATTAAATAATTTATATATTTTTTATTTTTTCTATTTATCTAATTCTTAAAAATAAAATGGCCTCCCCTTTAATGGAGGTAATTACTTTTTCTCATCCACTTCCATGGTGAAGAAGAAACAACAATCATAACACTTTCATCTCCGATGGACTGATGGTGCCGACGACGGCGACGAAATAATCGACATAGAAGAGGAGCCAAAGAACTAAGAAAGATGAATTTTCCAGTAACTTTTTAATCTCTTCTTTCTTCCAATTTTCTTCATAGTTTACCTCACTTTTCATCTTTTTCATATATACAAATCAATCTTTCGAGTTGTCCAAAAACAAACATTAGATCTCTAATTTTATTTACACACAATTTATAATCAGAGAAAGAAATAAAACAAATTCAATTCTTTGTTCATCTTCGGTAGAAATGCATGTTGATTTTTTTTCTTCAACCCGTTTAATCAATTTGTATTTTCAACAATACCCATTAACGATTTTTGTTCAGATTTATCATTAGAAAAAGATTCTTAATAATATTTTCAAAAATCTAACATTTTTGCATTTTTAGCTATCACTAGAAGAAGCTTTAATATTGTTTTAATGGTGAAGAAACAATGGAGAGTAATAAGAAGAAGATGAATGAGAAAGAAAGTAAATAAAAAATAAATTTAAATAGAAAATACACATGTTAAATATGGGTTGGTGTGCGTGTGTTTCACTTTACACAATGAATCTGGGTATAACATTTTAGGGTGAAATTAATTCTATTTTGAAATAGTCCAAGGGGGTAATAGGACCCCCGTGAAGTATAGCTGTGTAGTTAGAAATCCGGTAATAGATTAAGGGGGCATTTGACTATTTTCTCTATAACTAAACATAGTTGATATATAGAACAAATAAAGGGCTGCCACAATGAACTTGTGCCGACTTAAGAGCTTGTTTAAATTGACTTATTTTGAGTGTTTTTAAACTAAAATAGCGTTTAAGCACTTTCAAAGTGCTTGGATAAAATTTTAAAAGTCAAAAGCCATAAGTTAGAATTTCTAATTTATGATTTATAATAAATTAAAAATCAAAAGTCAATCCAAACAGGCTCGCTCTTCGGCTAACATCCTTTTAGAAGCCCTCCAAAGTAAATAGTAGGGGAAAAAGTCTGAAATATATCCGAACTTTGACCGAAATTGCTGTAACAATCTCAAACTTTGGGTAGGACCTATTATCCCCTGCACTATTTAATGGTGTATTTTAAATATATATATATATATATAAGTGTCCAGCTGGATAAGTTACTGTTTATAATGATGCAATATTTATGATGTCCACGTGGGCACCTATATATCTTTAAAATACACTATTAAATAGTGTAGGGGTAATAGATCCTGCCGAAAGTTTGGGATTGTTACAACAATTTCGGTCAAAGTTCAGATATATTTTGAATCATTTTCCCTAAATAGTAATGTGTTGGGCTGGAATGACATTTTAAATTTTCCATGTATTGAAGAGCTGTATAGTTTGGCCATGAGCTTTATGGTGCACAGGGGTCAAGCTAGTGACAGGTAAACTACTACCTGTTTGACTTGTCTTTCAGGGCATGAATAATGTAATATGGACCCATTCTTGTGTGGAAAAATTGTACATTATTCCAAGAAAGAACGCACATGTCCACATTAATTAGGTATTGGATTATACTTATCCTAGAGTATTTTGTTGTACCCAAGCCAAAAGATTCTCCAAAATAAAAACACCAAAGTTTGGATTTTCGTTGCTGAATATTATTCTGCAAAAAGAAGGATAGCTAATTCAAGATGAAGCTGGGAATTGAAGGTACGTACTTTAAAATATGTTTAGGAAGATATATATAGATATTGATGCGGCTCAATCTGAAGACATGGCTAGGTATCTAATTAGCCATGTGATTTTGGATTGAGCCGCGTCAATATCTCTCTCTTCCTATTTATATGTCTTCTTCTTTTAACTCTGATTCTTGCTTAGGTAAATAACTCGTAGGTAATTGTTTTGTTTCATGTGTTCCTCTTGGCCATGCATTTTAATATTTTTTTCACTAGTTTTCTGGTTTTTAATTAGTTTTAATTTCTTCTTATATATATCATCTTTGACACCATTCTTTTGTTGCCGTTCCTTTATAAACGTTTTTGGATTAGATTAGTTAATAATCCTATACATGAATGAATCGATTAAGGAGCTAGCATGGAAATTGATGCTTGAGTTGCATGGTTTTTAAAAAATTTTTTTTTGCTTCTTAGGGTAATTGCGACCTACTTTTGCTTATATATTTCTTTAAGAGTTTGAATTTCATGGTAGCTTTATTACCACGAAAAAATTACCTTTTTTCCTGATTCCAATTTTCTTCAATAAAAAAAGTGTCTTTTCAAGATAATAAATACTTAGTTAAGTAACTATATGAATAATCTCTTGGTTCAGGACCCCGTGAACGATGGTCAATCAATCATTTTCTTAATTCCGTTAATATTGAAACATATCTCACTTTTAGCTTTCCGTTATTTGGTCATACTATCCCTAGCTCCACATCCAAGTGGCAAATCAACAATAGTCACAACTCGCAAAGATAAAATCAAAATCACTTAAAGTTTATGTATTTACGATTCTAACTAGTTTTTTTTGAGTTATTAGGTTCTAATTAATTAATAATTTATATATATTCAATTTGCTTATTATGATAATGTAAAATTTTGACTAAAAGCTATTGTATCGGTCGAATCTATAATCTACACTCTAGCTTCGCCCCGATTGGTAACCCAATTTCATTTTATTCCTATATATATTGTTTTTTGTTTCAGTCTCCTCATAGAAACACAACTTAATATTTGAAAACACGGGATAACCACTAAACCACAAATAAAATTATTGACGTAAACATATTTTAATGGAAATAAGTTAAATGTTTCATTCATTTTTTTTTTGGAAGGAGTAGGTGGATGGGTAGAGAGTTGATGAGAAGAGGATTTCAACTCTGATGATCAATAGATTCATATTCATCTTTTTAACTAGCGTGAAATTACACTAGGTAGGTTATAGGTATGTCGTTGAAATAAAATTCACATATTTGAAATTCAAATGATGTCAGATAAATTGAAATGAAGAGGGTATAATAGATGATAATTACGTGAAGGCAGTGGCGGATCCAAAATTTCAATTAAGGGGGTTCGGAAAACCTCTAATCTTACATTTAGGAGGTTCAAAATTAATATATAGACATAAAAATTCTTTAAAATACCTTAAATATATAATATAATTTTTTACCCATCGGGTTCGGGTGAACCCCCTTGGGTTGCTCTAGGTCCGCCCCTGCGTGAAGGGCTAAACCTAGCTAGAGATAATATATGACGTTAATGAAGCATCATCGTGGCATCATGTTTTGCCATGAAATAACTTTGGGTTTAATTGGAATGACTAAAATATGCATCTACGTGTTTTAACTCCATTAAATAATTTGTCACGATGACAAAAATTTCAAATCATAAGTCCCACTTTTGAGAGATACGTCTGGATTTGGAGACAAATCTGTTTTTTGGTAGTATTCAGTATTCACCTTTTTCTATTTCCTCTTCCAGATTTATTTTTACATGGACAATTGGACATAGACCCCAATATTTTATCTTACTTCAAGCAAGAACTTTTTCCGTAACGAATACTTCCACCGTCTCAAAATATTTATCGTAGTTTTCATTTACACATCCTTTCATAAAAATATTTATTAAAAGTGATGTTTGACAGTAGTTTTCATTTACACATCCTTTCATAAAAATATTAACTAAAAGTGATGTTTGACAATTGTACACGTCCTTAAGATATAAGATATAATCTCTGTTCATCGAATACTTATTCTATTTTGCATATCACAACTCTCACACGAAATTTGTCAAAGAAGGAGTTGCTTGAATGGTAAACATCCCTCACTTCCAATCCCAAGGTTGTGAATTCGAGTCCCCAATGAGCAAAAAGGATGGGAGCTACTTTCAATTCTATTGAACTAAGCATCATTTACGAGTAAATACTTAAACTTGTATAAAGTTTAACAAATAAAGACACACGTCCTACATAACATGGACTCATGTGTCTACTTGTTCAACTTTATATAAGTTTAAATGCCTAGTAAAATGAAATCAAGTTAAAGAGCACATTTATGTATTGTTAGAGTGGAAAACCTAACCCCTAATGTGGAGGTAGGGAATATTATATATTGACAAATATTACATAAGTATTACATAAGTGGTACACAAGAATAAGTAAATGACAATATGTGTACAGAATAAATTAAGTAACTCTAATACCCCCCTTCAAGCGAAACGGTGGCGGACTAAGACGAAGCATTGCGCGCAAATACTCAAACTGAGGCCTAGGAAGACTCTTAGTGAAGATGTCAGCCACCTGAAGCGTGGTCGGGACAAATTTAGTGTATAGTTTACCAGACGACACAAGCTCCCGAATGAAGTGATAATCCAGGTCAATGTGTTTTGCCCTTTTATGAGACACAGGATTCTGTGTGAGGAAGAGCGCACTACGATTGTCACATAACAACGTGGGACGACCAGGAGGCAAAGCATGAAGTTCTCGAAGTAAGTGAGTTATCCAAACAATTTCAGCCGCAGTATTTGCCATGGCTCGATACTCCGATTCACAACTTGAACGAGAGACAGTTGGTTGTTTCTTGGCACTCCAGGATACCAAGTTTCCATCAAGAAAAATGGAGTATCCATAAGTAGAGCGGCGAGTTTCTAGACATCTAGCCCAATCAGCGTCCGAGTAACCAAGGATGGAGACATCCTTCGGCTTGGTGAACAACAGGCCATAGGCAAGTGTGCCTTTAACATACCGAAGTATTCGATTGACACACTGGAAATGAAAAACAGTTGGTGTCTGTAAGAACTGACTAACCTGATTCACTGCATATGAAAGATCCGGGCGAGTAATTGTGAGATACTGCAATGCACCAACTAGAGAACGATACCGTGTTGGATCTTGAAAGGGATCACCAGTGGTGAGGAATGACTCATGAGGAGCTAAGGGAGTGTGCACAGGCTTAGAATCAAGTAAATCTGCTCGTTCAAGGATATCACGAGCATACTTGGACTGGCTGAGAAATAAACCATTATCAGTGTAGGTCACTTCAAGGCCAAGAAAATAATTGAGATCTCCAAGATCTTTAATTGCAAACTCCTGGTTTAAACGAGAGATAAACACAGCCATGATGTCTGTTCGGTTGCCAGTTAGGATTAAATAATCAACATATACGAGCAGGTACATAATGCAGGAGGCACGTTTGAAAACAAACAGAGAGGTATCGGATCGACTGCACGTAAAACCATTGTTGAGAAGAAAGGAACTTAAGCGCTGAAACCAAGCACGTGGTGCTTGCTTGAGGCCATACAAGGCTTTGTTCAAACGACACACATGATCAGGAAACCGGGAGTCTGCAAAGCCAGGTGGTTGTTCCATATGGACAATTTCATTCAGATGACCATGCAAGAATGCATTTTTGACATCAAACTGATGAAGTTTCCAATTGTTAATGACAGCAAGAGATAAAACAATTCTTACCGTAGAAGCCTTAACCACCGGACTAAAAGTGTGGGAATAATCTAAGCCAGGAATTTGAGTGAATCCCAGAGCCACCAGTCTCGCTTTGAGACGTTCAACAGACCTATCTGAGTTGTACTTAGTGCGAAAAACCCATTTGGAACCAACAACATTGCTAGTTTGTGGACGAGGCACCAAGGTCCACGTAGTATTTTGAGTAAGAGCCGTCATTTCCTCATGCATTGCGGCCATCCACTGTGGGTTCTTAGCAGCCGACTTGAACCCTCTTGGTTCAGAGGAAGCAAATAAAGCTATAAAAAGGCGATGAGTTTCAAGATGAGCTAAGTTGGCTTGATGACGAGTGGAAGGTTTAAAAATGCCCGCTTTGGCCCGAGTTACCATGGGATGAACTGTTGGAGAGGACACTGATTCAGTAAGCTGATTGGGAGCCAAAGAATCACCCAAAACTTCCGACAGAGGCTGATGAGATGAGGCAGCAGATTGCTGGGATGGAATTTCGACCCGGCAAGGTGTGGAAGTAACACGAACAGGCTGCTCCTCAGTGATTGAAACAGCAGACGGATCAGCATGTAAGGGCTGCGGTGGAGTTGGGATATCACCATGAAAATCATCAAAACAAGGAGGACATAGAGAAGGTAATTGCGGTGAGGCCGACGGAGGAGAAGGACCAGTGACTATTGATGATTCTTCAGGCATAGAAAAAGGCTCCAAAAAGGTTACGAGTTGCAAGGAGTTTAAGTCCTTGGATGAAGTAGCGCCCGAAAAAGGAAAAGAATGTTCATCAAAACGAGCATGGCGAGTGACATAGATTCGAGATGTTGCCGGATCAAGACACCTATAACCTTTGTATTGAAAGCTATAACCGATAAAAATGCACGGAAGACTTCTCGGAGATAACTTGTGATTTGCATAGTCACGAAGATATGGAAATACTTGGCAGCCATAGACCTTGAAGTTATGATAATTGGGCCTCTCAGAAAATAGGAGTTCAAAAGGAGACTTGTTGTTCAATACCTTTGTAGGTAGACGATTGATGATGTAAACGGCTGAGCTGAACGCATCTACCCAATAAGAGGTAGGAGCATTTGCATTGAAAAGCATGGCCAAACCAGTTTCCACTATGTGACGGTGTTTTCTTTCAACTCTACCATTTTGCTGGGGCGTATACGGGCAAGATAACCTGTGGAAAGTGCCATTGTCTTCAAATAATCGGTGAACAGTGTGATTAACAAACTCTGTGCCTCCATCACTTTGAAAAACCTTAATTTTCCGAGAGAATTGAGTTTGCACAAACTTCATGAAAACAGACAAAACAGATGCAAACCCAAACTTGGTTTGGAGAGGATAAAACCAAGTGAAGCGAGAGTAGTCATCAACAAAAGCCACATAATACCTATAGTTATCAGTAGATGTAATAGGCGCAGGGCCCCACAAATCACAATGTATCAAGTCCAAATGATGCAAAGATCGTTTAGTATTTAAATCAAATGACAAACGGTGTCCTTTAGAGAGTTGACAAGAAGAGCAAATGACCGGTTTAGGTAAAATAGAAGTAACAGACAAACAACCTAACTTATGCAAAAGTAAAACAGTATCAAAGGCAACATGCCCTAACCGACTATGCCAAAGTTCATAAGATGCCTTCAAACTTGAATTTGTAATAGCCGATAAAGCTTGATGCTCATTATGCAAAACATATAGCCCATTCTCACATTTGCCTCGAGTCATAACCTGTTTCGTTTTTCTGTCCTGAATCTGAAAAAACGATTGAGAGAACAAAGCATCCACCGGATTATTATTTGTTAATTTACTAATGGACAACAGATTCTTGGCAAGGTTTGGAACAACCAGAACATCACGCAAATGCTAATTATTAGAAACAGTAGAGGAATCCGTATGAGTGATAGGAAGAGCAGTACCATTTCCAAATGTCACGTTAGCATTGCCTAAATATGGAGAAGCATGATGAACACTTGGTGAAGACAAAGTCATGTGATCAGTGGCCCCGGAATCAACATACCAATCAGGGGCAGAAGTAGTGACATGACATTGGGCATTGAACGCTTGAGCCAAGTTTGCGTCACGAGAAGCAGCTTGAGTGGCAAAGGTAGCAAGAGTAGGACAAGCACTGGCATAGTGGCCATCTGTTCAACATAACTGGCAGTGGGGTGGCCTGCGGCCGCGACCTCGACCACTCGAACCACCGCCCCTATTAAATCGACCACCGTTGTTAGAGGACGGCCGATGCGACTGAGCCGTGAAAGCAGCAGGCGGTGATGATGATGCACCATGAAGTGACTTGAGGAAGAGTTCATGACTCTCAGCCTGGGAGAGTAAGTCGCGAAAGGTAGGCGCTGGTTTGGTGGCACGAATGGCGGTTGAAAAAGTCTCAAAGGAGGCTCCTAAGCCGCATAAAAACCAATGTAGTTTATCGATATCATCAACAGGCTGACCAATGGCAGCCAACTGATCACAGATGGATTTAAATTTACGGCCAAAATCAGCAACAGAGAAGGTACCTTTGACAGTTTGACGAAGTTGATCTCGCAAATTATGAACGCGTTCAACGGAAGAATTGCTATAAGCAGATTCGAGAGCAACCCAGATTTGTCGGGCTGTAGTGAGACCCAAAATTTCAGAGACCGCCTCTTCCGTAAGTGAAGAATTAAGGATGATGACAGCCCGCTGATCAGAGGCAAGCCAGGCAGCGTAAAGAGGGTTCGGAACCTCTTTGTCATCCGCAAGAAGCAGCGATGGAGGAGTCATGGAGGACCCATCAACATGATCTAACAAGCGTTGATAAGAAAGTGGTGGCAACATCTGATTTTTCCAATAGAGATAATTGGTGGAAGAGAGCTTAATCGTAAGCATGTGCAAAACAGTGGCAATTGGAAGGGTGGCGTCACTGGTGGAAGAGGCAGTCATGATCAGTGTGGAGAAGGAAGAGGCGAGAAATGGAAATCAGAATCGAGTGGGATGGGAGAGGGTATAATCGAAAGAAGAAGAGGAAGAAGAAGAGAAGATGCGGTAACCAGGAAGAGAGAGTTTACTACTTAGGCTGATACCATGTTAGAGTGGAAAACCTAACCCCTAATATGGAGGTAGGGAATATTATATATTGACAAATATTACATAAGTATTACATAAGTGATACACAAGAATAAGTAAATGACAATATGTGTACAGAATAAATTAAGTAACTCTAATATGTATTATGCCTTCTTTTAATCTCAATCGTCCGCGCGCCTCTTTACATATGCACAATATTGGATATTTTGTAATATATAGAGGTCTTAAATTGAACATACACATTTATTCGTAAAAGAACATGACCTTTATGAAAAGTCATATGTTTATGAAAGAACATGACTCTTGTGAAGAAATACATCTGTTCATGAAAGAACATGACTCTTATGAAGATCCATCTCTTATGTTTTATAAATATAAAGACTCTCTAGAAGTAGCCTAAGAAGAAAATCTGCATGTATAAACCAAGGGTTTTGTTGTATCTTTGAAGAGAAATGTTTGTATTTACCCCAATCTGTATATGGGCAATATCTCTTTAAAGAAAGTGTTTACACGCCTCAAAGCCATCTTCTTCTTCAATTATGTTTCCTACTATTATTTTTCTAACGCACAACACCATAATGAAAAAGATAGAAACCACTTTCTGAGTGCATCACATTTCGCTGACATATACATATAGCTAAGTACAGTTTACAATGAGTCTGATCCTCAATTAATCCGCTTTTATATGCGGAGATAGGAGAGACTCTGGATAAACGTATTTCTGTAACCCGGTCACGTCCAAAAGTATCTTGCTAGGTGCCTCGATTGCTGGTTTCCCTGGCCCCGGGATCAAGAACCAATGTTGGAACCAATCTACAACCTCGGGAAAAAGAAGTACGTAGATGAATAATGTCTTGAACCATGGTGGCTCTGTTAGATACTTGTCTCCACGGCATGCACTTTTCACTATTGATCTCGCACACTTTTCCACCGGCAATATTGGAGTCACACTCATTTCAACCTGGCAGCAATCACAACAATCGTAAAAGTACACATCTCACTCATACCGTAAACTTTAGATGAGGTGATCACACAACTCGGATACAATTTAGCGTTTGATAAAAACTTTGACATATATAATATATAATCAAAAGAAGAAGAAACTTACATCTCTCATTGCTTGGTCTACTTCCAACTTGCCTTCGGTTGTGAGAAATTTGCCTTTAGTCATCTCAGATTCGATTAGTCCTGGAGTGACAATCGTAATCCCAATTTGTGTCCCAAGTTCTGCCCGCAACGTCTCAAAGAAACTAATCAATGCAGCTTTACTTGCCTGTATCAGTAACACTGAATTAACTTCAAATTTAACTAGGCATAAAAAAAATTGTAACTGAAAGTCATAGCCAGATTAATATACATTATAGAAGCTGATTCTGGCTGCAGGTAAATAACCAGCTGACGAAGTGATTGCTACGATTTTGCCCTTGGTTTCCTTCAAATAGGGAATGGCAAAATGTGTAGTATAAACTGCGCCCCAGAAATTTATGTCCTGAAACATATAAAATACGCCTAATTAATAATCCTGTTCTGTTATCCAAAATGTTCATAAATCGAACAAACTCGGAGACATGTACACAATTACCATTGCAGGTGCAGTGTTGGTGACCTCTACAAGGTCCTCAAACATGTATAGAGGCGTCACAGCAGCATTACTCACCAGATGATCCACTACACGAAAATTAGCAATAATCATTTTCACTTAACATATTTAACTTAATAAAATCGTTCGAGGTTTAATTTATTCATTTTCTATACTTACATCTACCAAAATTGCTTATGGTTTCCTGGATTAATCGCTGGCAATCTTCAACTTTGGATACATCAGCATGTACAGAGATAACATGTGGAGATCCAAGCCAATAGGCCATATCTGCTACTTGTTCAAGACTCTTGCGCCTTCTTGCCGCAAGGACTAAACGTGCACCTTTTTTAGCATATTCATATGCTAAGTGCTTCAATGACATAACAAACTCTACTTAATCAATCAAGTTTTGCATATAAAACTAAAAAGGACCTATTCCTCTAATAATGATGATCAATCTAGCAAAGAATTAAGTTATATATACCGCTGGTATAATTACTTACCAATGTAGTTAATTCACAAGTGTCAAATGAATGAATTGGACTAGGGGTGACAAAATCAAACCCAACCCGTTATTTAAGTTTTGGCCGGTAAATGACCTGCCCATTCATTAGCTCAACCCATCAAAAATTTGGATGATATATAACTGAATTAGCTCGAGAAATCTTGTCAAGATATTTTAAAAAAACTTTTATAGTCCTAATGAAGAAAAAAAATAACTTTATTAGGTATTAAAATAGTTTAAAAGAACTAATAAAACAATTAAGTTTAGTAAAAATTGAGTTGGGTTGGATATTGACCCGCCCGTTTTGACCCTTGCAAATTTGGGTTGAATTGGGTGTTGACCCGATTGTTGTCTTAACCCATGATGACCCACCCAAATTAAATTTGACCCAACCTTCCCAATTGTCACCCCTCAATTGGACCACATTTGGTCGGGTCAAAATCATCAGGTTAATAAATGGGAAACAAATCCAAAGATGGCTAAACAATCTTAACAATGGGTATTATTCCCATTTCCCACTACCTTAACTCTTATCAAATTTTAATTTTTTAAATTTCTTTTCTTATAATTAATTAAACTACCAAATGAAATTTTTAAATTTTCTACTCCTATTTATTATTATTGCTATATATAACCTATTAAAAAAATTAAAAATATTTTAATAAAATTTTTCATTTGTTAATTAGGATGCATATTTAGCTCAAATCAGCTATAACCTTAATTAATTGGACAAATCAAAATGGACTGATTAAAATGTTGGGTTACTTACCTCGCCAATACCGGATGAGGCACCCGTGATGACAACAACTTTACCCGCTACGTTTTCAATAAATATAGAACGGAAAATGAAGTGAAGAAACTTGAGAAAGAGATATATAGGCATGAAATGGATGAGTGTTATTGTTGCAATATGTGGTAAATAAGTGTTCAATAATTTATGAATTAAACTCAAGATAAACTCCATGGCTAGAGAATATTAGAGCAAGTTTGGCCTTGTTTATTTTAATTTGTAGGAGTAGGAGGGAGGACATATCTCGTGATGTGGTGCTCAAAAGGGCATAGAACGTGGCAGAAAAAAATAGGCAACATTGCATGAAATGAAACTGACACGTACCCCTCTCTTTGACCATTGCATAAACAAAATTCAAAAATCATATTTTCAAAATGAAATAAAAAAGTTAAATTATGTTTAATTTTTTTTTCTTATTTAGCTTAAAAATAGAATTTCCATCTTAAGTTTGTTAAAGTAAAAGAAGATTTATGGGAAATCAAAATATAAATAAACATAAGAAATAATCAAAAAAAGTTTACAAATAAAAATTATATTTATATAGTGTAATTTTTTTAAATAGAATAATATGAAGATTTATCATAAAAATAAGGAATAGTGAATATTATTATACATGGTATTAAGGGTGGGTGGGCGGGGGGAATCGGAAGGACATGTGCTCATATTTTTATTTAGTAAAAAAAATAAATTTATAATAAGATCTTTACTATAATTTTGTATTACATAATTTATTTGTAAAACTTTATACTATGATTATTTTCGTAAGACACACATACATTTATATATAATTCGAACAAAACACAGCTAAATCATCAAACCCATTTTACAAAACTACCTCCAGTTTTCACAAGCAATACTTATTGGACCAAAACCCATCAAAACCAGTAACAAAGTGTCATCTCACACTTCACTCAATCATAAAACGCTTCACCTATCAGGACTCCTCAAACGAATGTCAAACTAAATTACCTGATCCTTTCTCCAAGACCTTTCAAAACTCCTTCAACTTCCTCTCTCCAAAAAAAAATCGACATGTCTTCCCACCTCTCATACCTTCGCCATTATTCTCGTCACCACCCAGGTTAACACTGCCCAACGAGCGTGAGGAAGCAACAAGTAAGGGGGGAAATACTGGGGACCTACAGATACACCTTGTTCACCTATCAGGCTCGAAGTGGTTGCATCTAATGAGGGGGAACTGGGATTGTTCACTAAGGACACAAGAACAGAGGAAGGGGTTGGCGACTTGGCTGTCAAAACTGAAGAGGTTGACAACACTCCTATTGCAAATCGGATACCCAAACGACTACGAACTTGCATTTGTAAGTCTTGGGCCAAGCTAGTCATCGTTCCAACTGATGAACCTCTATACATTTCATCACTTGCACCCTCAGTAACGATTTTAATTTGTATAACCAAGTCAGTGAAGTAAACCCTTGACAAGGGTTTTCTAGCTATGGAAGAAGCCAAAAAAAGCAAAGGAAAAAGGTATTTTTGATGAAAACCCTGATGATCCAGAGTAAGTCGCGAGGAAATGAAAGGGTAAAGGTATTTCCTCACTGAATCGTCCGCAAGAACAGGTTAGGAAACTTGTTTCTTTCACAAATACTATCAAATCTAAGTTAGATGACGAGTCCACAGATAGTGATATGGATTCCACTAATCTACCATCATCCGTATCTCTTGGGGATGCAAATATCTTATGACAATGGTGCTCGAACCGACAATCATGCTAAGGAAGCTAGGTATGACTCTCCGATAACCCTCGATGCTAAGACCTCTCACATTGTGTATTTTGATCAACGAACAATGTTAAGGGGAAGGGTGATTATGGGGTTTATGGGTGCTCATATGGGAGAACTATTGTATATCTTACATGCACATGTCTGGACACATTTTTTTCTTCAGGGTACTACGTAACGAAAAATGGGTAGAGATGAGATTCAACAATTCTATGAGAATGCTTCTTGTTCATCCTCCTCTATTACCATTTCGGTCCGAAATATTACATTTACTATTATACCTCAAGTTGTTGCTAGCATAGTTGGAATTCAAAACTCTGGGTGGTGTCACTATGTGAAGTGCGATTGATCTTTTTTAGAAGGCTTACCTTCTGCCTTAGATATCTCTTGCAGATTCTCCAATGATCCATTACTAGAGGCTCACACTTGGATTGACAAATGTGTTATGCTCCCTCTTCACAAATTATTATTTGACGTTGTGCATAAGATAATACTTCTTCGCCACCAGAAGCGTACTGAAGCCAACTACATGGATCTTACCCTCGTGGAGTTATTACTTTCTCGAACTCCTATTAATCTGCCTTATCTCATCATTCAACATATGAACAAAATTTGTAGGCAGGACAAGACTAAGCACGTACTTAGGTATGAATTCTGACTGAGATATCCACTTCTATATCCCTAAGCTAGACAATGTCGCCCCGGGTATAATCCCAATTAGAATACAGTTCTCTAATGAGGGTAAGGTTTCCTTTGCCCTTAGGTCCCTTAGCAAAGCGCATCCAACCTTTTTTCTCAATTTCTACTATGATCTCTGGGCAGGATTTGTTCGTGGCATCAATATGAAGCGGCTTCTCGAGCAATTGTAAATTAACCTTGTTTTTTCGGATGACATCCCTTAGCTCCCAGGCATCCCCACTCACAAATTTATCCTTCAACTCAACTCATTCGTCCTGGACACTTGGCTCCCCAACGTCCTTGGGTGGTGGAGTAGGCATGTCATCATCATCGGATGAGTTGGCATTAGACTCTAGCTCTGCTGTTTTATTGGCTTTGCTCTTTCCTTTAACTGCAGTGTCTTATGCTTCTTAACTGTAGGTATTTTGGACGCTCCTATTTAATTTGTAATGGTTTCTTAGGCGATCTAGATGATTGTTTCCGCTGTAGTTTGATCAGTGTCCATGCGGATGGCGCATTCATCTGCTCGATGGCTTTAATCTCTACCTCTGCAAGTGTTTTGCTCCTAGCATTACCATCTCTGCTTCCTGTTGACACTCAATTTTGACCGTCCTATAACTCTTTTCGAATTGTTATTCGATTAAATATGTATTTTAAAACCTATTTTCTTTATTACATGTTTAAATTTACATCTAATTAATTATATACTTTAAATCCATAATTTATAACATTATTATTATTATTATCGTTATTATATTTATCGGTCGCTAAATTTGAAATATTTACTTTACCTATCTATTAAAAGTTTATAACATATAAGTGTTTTATTTTGTATAAAAGTTATTTAATATGCATAATATTTTATTAATTAAGTAGCAATGTATTTAATATTCTTCCAAATTATTTAAATCATAGTCTTTTTCTATTAAATTTTATGTCAATTCTAGCTAATTTTAACAAAATAAAACCCTATTTCATATTTCAAATCCATCTTTTAATCACACCCGTCCATCCCATCTTGACCAAATTCAAATTTGATCTGAAACGTCCATCCTGTTGATCCCATGATTGTGATCCCTCCTCATTTTCTTTAATAATACCCAAATCCCTAAATCAATTTCACTTCAATTCGCTGCTCCATCACCGAAAGACCAAAGCGCCGCTCCATCAATAGCCAAACTCCGGCAAGACAACCACCGCACCACAGCCTCACCCCTGTCCTTCTTCTCGCCTTCCTTCTTCCCACCGTGAAGCAGCGAAGCTCCGCTGGTGGACCACCAGTCCAGCGCTGCCTCTCCATTCCCCCTCCTTTCTCCGGCGAAAAGCCACACGGCAAAGACCACCGCCGTCCTCCTCCTCCGATATCCCCTCTCCCTCCTGTTGCTGCTGCTCTCTCTCCATCTCAAAAATCCCCAAAAGAAAACCACGGCTCCGTTGTCTTCTCCAGTGATGATAAACAAACTTTGACAACAAGATCATTGTCAAGGGGCAGATTCTTAATAATCTGTCTCAGGTATGTTCCTTTCAATACTCATTTGTTATCACTTCTACCCTGTTCGTAATTCGTATTGGGTATAATGCTGGATATTTTTGCTATTTTTGTCTAAATGATCTTGTTTGTTAGTTTAGGCTCTTCTTTTTTTGACCGATTTCAAATTCTGACTTTGTTGCTTGTTCTTGCTCAATTTTCTTATGTTATTAGTTGTTTACATTTGATTGTCATATGCATAAGAGTCCAAAATGTGTACAAGAATATGATTTCTGGTTCTAGCTCTAATTTTCCATAACTACTGATTCTATCAACTAAGTCTATATCTGCGCAAAAGGTATATGTTTTGTATGATTGTGTTATCTCTATGCCAAGTCCAGATTCACTGTGATTACTATCTCATTCTCAGCCGAGCTGTTCTGTTAAGCTCGGATTTGATTGATTATTTCGAATCAATTTTGAACCTTAGTTGTGACTAATTGATGGCTCTTCCTTCAATATTTTTCTTTTTATTCACTATTCTTAATTGATTAAGAAGGATTGCGTGCTTAATAATCATGGTAGCTGATTATTTGATTTCCGGCATAATATATCTTGGTTTAAATTCGTATGTCTTGTCTTATGTTAGTAGATTTCCAGATGTTAGTAGATTCTAGACCAGATGAGTCAGCAAAGTAGTTATCAGTTTTAACGGGAAAAACAGTTAGGAACAGTACATAGTCTTCAGGAAATCAGTTAGCAACTGATTTAGTTCAATCTCTTTCATTGTATTCAACTAGAAATACTTGTACAAGTTATTGTGAATGTAATGAATAGATACATGTTGTTTGTCTACATTCAATCTTCTTCAATCATTTTCTTACTTCCATAATCCTCGGTTATTTTCTCGAAAACCTCTCTGTTAGGATCCTGAAATAGCCTCTGAATCCTCGAGTCGTAAATAACTCAATTCAGCTATCAGCTTAATGTTTTTTTTTCTTTTCTATTATTAGACAATTTTAATGCTTATCTATACTTGGTAAACTTGAATAGTTATGAATGATCATTTTCCTTCTCTGTTAAAGTTTTATTTGTGATTGCCTTAATTTTGCTATTTTTGGCCAAAGTTAGTCTTGATTTTATGCTAAATTGGTTGGCTCCACCCATTCTGTTAAAGAAGGTCTGTACGATATATTTTTCTCTTTTGCTTTCTTTCATTAATTAGCCTTAATCAAGGAACTTATGATATTAATTATTTTTGGGGCATATCAAGACTGTTGGGATTCCATTGATTCGTTTGCCTTGATTAAGGAAATATTTACGCTATCAATTATTACTTTCTTGGATTAAACATTACTTTCTTTATACTATATAAACGACCCTTTTCTCTTTTTATTGATCACTGATCACTGAAAAAAATCCCCTCAAGCTCTCTTTCTCTCTAAAAATAAATTGAGAAGTCTCTCAAGCTCTCCTCCTTTCGAATAATCATTGATAACTAGAAATCTCCGGAGCTCTTATCCTTTCTAGGCAAGCATTGGAATACCATTTATTATGTTTCTGGATTGATTCTTCTTAACCGGTTAGTTTCCATCGAAATAATTTCAATTCTCAATATGATTCTTGGTTGTATTTTTATTATCTATACATGTTGGAAAGCTCGAACGCATTAGGCGTTCTGTGGAAAAGCATCCTGGTAATATTAATATTGCAATGTTTGGGTTTCAGAAGTATGCCTCCTATATTATTGAAATAAATAGGTTATGAGACTTGTGTTTCAGTCTGTTATGTGCACGATTTTTGGATTCATGAAATCCTAGCATGTGTGTACTTCCTGTGTTCATTCTCTTCTATAGTTATGTGTGCGCGTGCTTTTCTTGTGTTTAAACAAGTGACTAGTTTGGTATTGGGACAACGAAGAGTTTGTTACTCAGACTTCACAAAACTCTTCCATAAGTGCGTGTTGGCTTGTTAGGGACAGCCATAATACCAGGAAGGTCAAAGAATCACATTAGTTCGATATGTTCATAGACACTCACAATCACCTATAAACTTGGTCGTGGGATGACACTCGTCAAGAACGAATGCAATTTTAGTTCGAAGACTCCCAAACGACCACCCTACATTAAGATATTGCTTGCATTGCCATTTAGACGTTGGTTTGTTACTCAGACTTCACAAAACACTTGAAAAAAATTCATTCAGGCAATATATCAACCACTTAGATTGCATTTTTTGGGATATTTTCAGCAATATAAGGCTATGAATTAGCCTTCCAAAATTTGAACACAACAATAACATCAAACCAAAGAAAGGCCAATCATCACTATTGCTAGTTTAACATTAGGGTGCTAGTAAATATATTAATTATAAAAATATGACAAAATATGGTCAATCATCACTATTGTTGGTCTAACATTAGGGTACTAACAAATATATTAGTTACAAAAATATGACCTTTACTACAAAAAATGACCAAGGTCATTCATGACTATACTAAGTCTAAAGTTAGGGAATTAGCAACCCTATTAGTTACAAAATATGACCTTTACAAACAAAATATAGATACATACTTACAATTAAATTTAACTACTCTTGATATCAAGCTAGAAGCACTTCCATCTTCTCTCTTCGCGGAGCCCGACGACACTTTAAAAAGTGGTATAGAGCTTCATAGAGTATGGAGCTTAAGATGACAAATGCAAATAAACTCCCATTAATAGAAATAATTAAGATGGTAATGATTCCATGACAAAACTCTGGGTGGTTTCACTATGTGAAGCGTGATTGACCTCCTTTGGAGGGCTTACCTTCTGCCTTAGATATCTCTCGCAGATTCTCCAATGATCCATTACTAAAGGCTCACACTCAGATTGACAAATGTGCTATTCTCCCTCTTTATAAATTATTGTTTGACGTTATGCATAAGATAATACTTTCTCGTCACCAGAAGCGTACTGAAGCCAATTACATAGATCTCACACTCATGGAGGTGTTGCTTTCTCGAACTCCCATTAATCTGCTTCATCTCATCATTCAACATATGAACAAAATCTGTAGGCAGGACAAGACTAAGCACGCTCTTGGGTATCGGTTCTGGCTGAGATATCCACTTCTATACCCCTAAGCCAGACAATGTCGCCCTTCGTATAATCCCAATTAGATTACAGTTCTCTAACTTGATCCTTTAAAGTGTTGCGTTATACTTTTTTGCTATATAATTAAAGTGGTTCAAGGATAAAAGTTACACACAAGAATATGTGGTTTATCATCATCAAAAGGGAATATATAAAAATGTTTATATAGCAGTTACTTACTAGCGAGAATATAATCTAATCAGCTTTGAAGGTTAATTAAAACAAATCTGTAATGAAAAAGATTCCATCAGTCTTCTCATAATGGAAATGACACAAAAACTTGATATATAATTGGAACTGGTTGGAAAGAGGTTATTATTACTGCTTCAAACCAAACAAAACTCCATGAGAGTCAAATAACACAACCCAAGCAAAAAATAAATATTCTAAATAATTAGAAACAAAGAATATTGTTAGTTGGGTTTTATAGCCCAAGTACTTCATTACATAGGGGAACATAATACTTTGTTCAAAAAGTTACAAATATCGGATCAGCTAATTTCATTCCCAATTATCATGCATAACAAAGATCCCTAGTTACCGTGAAAAATCACACCTAGTGTAAAATCGACTGTTAGATAAAATCTTTGAAAATGCAGAATAGGTGGTTTGGGTCCCAAGCAAAGTGGATGCTTGGAAGGAGCCACCACATTAGGTGACTGAGCTTCTCTAGTGGTTACGGGCATAACATGATCCTCCTTGGTTTTTTCGCGGCAATGAACGTAAGCAAAATGACCAATAAAAATATTAGAAATAAGGTAACATACATCAACCAGTTAAATATATGTATCAAAAAAAGAAAAAGATAAATACATGACATTTAAATCAATGCATGATAAATAATTAAGAGAAAAGTCTATATAGGACACTTATTTGGATTTTCCATAGTAAATAAATAAGTGTCCTTATAGACAATTATTTATTATGCATTGATTTAAATGTCATGTATTTATGTTCTTCTTTTTTTGATTCATGTATTTAATGGTTGATGTATATTATCTTATTTTTATTGGTCATTTTGCTTACGTTCATTGCTGTGAAAAGAACCAAGGAGGATCATGTTTTGCCTGTAACCACTAGAGAAGCACAGTCACCTGATGCGGTGGCTCCTTCTAAGCGTCCACTTCGCTTGGGACCCAAACCAACTATTCTGCATTTTCAAAGATTTATCTAATAGACGATTTTAAACTAGGTGTGATTTTATGGTAACTATGGATCTTTGTTATACATGATAATTGGGAATGAAATTAGCTAGTCCGATATTTGTAACTTTTTGAACAAAGTATTCTGCTTCCCCTATGTAATGAAGTACTTGGGCTAGGACCCAACCGATAATTTTTTTTCTTTTTTATTTAGAATATCTATTTTTCGCTTGGGTTGTGCTCAGGTCTTAACCACTAGGCCACAAAAGCCATCGCTTAGGGCCTCATATTTTTGGGGCCTCCATTTTTTTTTTAAAAAGTACTTATATATATTATTAAAATAAAATTATATGTACTTTTAAATTTTAAAAAAACATATAAGAAGTAAAAAAAACAAACAAAAGTGACATCAATTTGCTCACTTTCCTAAGGGAATTGAACATTTATTGAGAATAATTTCCTCAAGTGGGAAATTGTGCTCTTTTTTTTATTTTTTATTTATCTCCTACGAATTTGATCCTATATTAATATTTACCTTATACTCATCTTTTTTATTCTCAATATTGAACTCTCTCCTACAAAATCTTTTGATGGGCGTCTTCTTCAAAATTTCAAGAAGTGCAACAAGCAATCATTATATTGAAAGTAGAAGGAATGCAATGCTATTTCATTATTGTTATATCAACTTATCAAATTCGTGAGTCAAGTTTTATTATTCTAACTTTATTTTATAGTTTTTCTTGAAAAATTGTTATTATTGATATTCTTATTTAGCATACCTTCTATTATTTGTAACATTAAACTAGCTAGTGAAGGTAGTAATGACTGGAGAAATCTTAGTGCTAAGCTCAAAGCCCATGAAGTAACGAACGAGCATATTTTTAACATGAACTCGTCGATTGATTTAGAAATGAGATTGCATAAAAATAAAACAATTTATAAAGATGTTCAAGAACAAATTAATAGAGATAGAGTGCACTGAAAAATGTATATTCAAGAATTATTGCTGTGATCAAAACTTTTGGGAAAAAAAATAAAGCATTTAGGGGAACAAATGGAAAGATCTATCAAGAAAGTAATGGTATTTTTTTTAAGCCTAATTGAAAAGCTTGATATATAATTGGAACTGGTTGGAAAGAGGTTAGTATTACCGCCTCAAACCAAACAAAACTCCATGAGAGTCAAATAACACAACCTAAGCGAAAAATAAGTTTTTAAATAAAAAAGAAACAAAAAATATTGTTAGTTGGGTCTTATAGCTCAAGTACTTCATTACATAGGGGGAGCAAAATACTTTGTTCAAAAAGTTACGAATATCGGACTAGCTAATTTCATTCTCAATTATCATGCATAACAAAGATCCCTAGTTACCGTAAAAAATCACACCTAGTGTAAAATCGACTGTTAGATAAAATCCTTGAAAATGCAGAATAGGAGGTTTGGGTCCCAAGCAACGTGGATGCTTGGAAGGAACCACCACATTAGGTGACTAGGCTTCTTTAGTGGTTACGGGCATAACATGATCCTCCTTGGTTCTTTTCGCGCAATGAACGTAAGCAAAATGACCAATGAAAATATGAAAAATAAGGTAACATACATCAACCAGTTAAATATCTGTATCAAAAAAAAGAAAAAGATAAATATATGACATTTAAATCAATGCATGATAAATAATTAAGAGGAAAGTCTATAAAGGACACTTATTTGGATTTTCCATAATTAATAAATAAGTGTCCTTATAGACTTTACTCTTAATTATTTATTATGCATTGATTTAAATGTCATATATTTATCTTCTTTTTTTGATACATGTATTTAACTGGTTGATGTACGTTACCTTATTTCTCATATTTTTATTGGTCATTTTGCTTACGTTCATTGCCGTGAAAAGAATCAAGGAGGATCATGTTTTGCCCGTAACCACTAGAGAAGCCCTGTCACCTAATGCGGTGGCTCCTTCCAAGCATCCACTTCGCTTGGGACCCAAACCACCTATTCTGCATTTTCAAGGATTTATCTAACAGATGATTTTAAACTAGATGTGATTTTACGGTAACTAGGGATCTTTGTTATACATGATAATTGGGAATGAAATTAGCTGGTCCGATATTTTTAACTTTTTGAACAAAGTATTCTGCTTCCCTTGAAGTACTTGGGCTAAGACCCAAACGACAATATTTTTTTCTTTTTTATTTAGAATATGTATTTTTCGCTTGGGTTGTGACTCACTTGTGGTATTTGCCTCTCATGGAGCTTTGTTTGGTTTGAAACAATAATACTAACCTCTTTCCAATCAATTCCAATTATATATCAAGCTTTTGTGTCATTTTCATTTTGAGAAGACTAATGTAAAATACAATCCAAGTCTTAACAAGGAGGTGGAAGGGGCTAGGAGCAGGGGAAGAACTTGTTTTTAACCTTTAAATGAAGGTTAAGATTTTAACATGGAATGTGAGGGGTCTTAATAATTGGTCAACAAAAAACTTGGTTAAGACTTGTTTGCAAAAGTGGAAGGTCGATGTAATATGTTTGCATGAAACTAAGGTAAGTGAAGGAGTAGAAGAAGTGGCATCTCACATATGGCCATGCAGATGGATGAAGTGTAGTTTTATTGAAGCAGATAGTAGCGAAGGGAGTATTCTTTTAATGTGGGATAGTAGGGTGTGGAGGGGTACCAAAGTGGAGGAAGGCAACTTCTCTATCACTATAAATTTGAGGCTCTTGATGACTCTTTTCGCTGAACCTTTACTGGTGTCTATGCCGCTCACACTAGAAAGGAAAAGCTTGACTGTTGGGAGCAAATAGCTAGAATGAGGGGTTTGAGCGAAGGGTCATGGGTAACGGGGGAGATTTTAATACAGTGAGACATATGGTGGAAAGAAGGGGGTGCTCCAGAATTTCTAATGTCATGGTTGACTTCTCCAAATGGATTGAGGATTTGGAACTCCATGACCCTATCTTAATTGGGGGTAAATATACCTGGAGTAGGGGACTTAATCCCTAGAGCAATGCAAGGTTAGATAGATTTCTCTACTCTATGGAATGGGAAGAAAGTTTCAAGAACAATTCTGCCTAGAGTAACCTCTGACCACAACCCTATCATTTTGGAGTGTGGTGATTGGGAACAAAGGCAGTCTTATTTTAAATTTGAAAACTGGTGGCTCAAGGTGGAGGGATTTAATTAGCTGGAGCAAGATTGGTGGAATGGCTTCATGGTCGAAGGATGTCTAGACTACAAATTTCACACCAAGTTAAAAATGTTGAAACATAAATTGAAAGAATAGAGTAGAAGAACATTCTCTGAAATGGCGAGCCGGAAAAATAGCTTACTTGAAGAATTGTCTGACTTGGATAGATCTCAAGAGGATAGAGAACTATCCCAAGACGAGATGATGGTTAGGGCAACAATACTTGTGGAACTCGAAGTAATGGCCAAACATGAAGAAGATAAATGGAGACAAAAATCTAGAGCACTCTGGCTAAAGGAAGGGGACCGGAATACAAGATTTTTTCAGAGAATAGCAACATCACACAAAAGGTACAATACAATTGATAGGTTGGTGGTGGGGGGGAGGAAGTACAGGAACCTGAAGAAATCAAGAAAGCAATGATAGATTTCTATTCCAACCTATACATAGAATCTGAGCCATGGAGACCTATCGATTTGACAGCTTGTCCTATGATCTCTATAGAAGAGAATGAATCGCTTCAGAGACCTTTCACAGACTCAGAGGTGTTGCAAACAATTAAACTGTGTGATGGAGACAAAGCCCCTGGATTCGATGGTTTCACCATGAATTTTTTCAAGGCATGCTGGGACATCTTGAAGAAGGACCTGATGCAGACTATTAACAATTTTCATCAAAGGGGGATCTTTGAAAAATCTTTCAATGCTACATTTATAGCACTGATCCCAAAGAAGCCCGGAGTTGTAGAGCCAAAGGATTTCAGCCCTATCAGCCTGATCGGGGGAGTCTACAAAATCATCTCTAAACTCATATCTGAAAGGCTCAAAACAGTCATAGGGAAGTTAGTAGATGAACACCAAATGACTTTTCTGAAAGGGAGACAAATACTTGATGCTTCATTGTTGGCTAATGAATTAGTAGATTCAAGGGTTAAACAAAAGAAACCAGGGATCCTTTGCAAATTGGATGTTGAAAAGGCATATGATCATGTCAATTGGAATTTTCTCCTCAAAATTCTAAAAGACATGGGTTTTGGGAGCAGGTGGTTAAAATGGATCAGATTTTGTGTTTCTAGTGTGAGATTCTCCATCATCATCAATGGCAACACATCATCAGGCTTCTTTCAAGCTCAGAGGGGTCTTAGGCAAGGGGACCCCATGTCGCCCTTCCTATTCTTGTTAGACTAATTGGGTTATAAACATGACACAAACATTACCTTCCCCTTTTGGCATCATAAAACATTGTATTAAGATACATACAAACCATGTGAAATACACAAGGCCAGATTGCCATTGCCTACACATGCACCTAAAAACCAAGAAATCACACACACACACACACACACACACACACACACACATATATATAACAGAGTAAGTTAGTAGCACATATAATTGATAACCATCAGAAAAAAAGAACCATCATATGCCTAGTTATGCAAAACGTACACCATTGAAAAACAAACACAAAAGTAGAGATAAGTGTGGGGACAACACAAAAACAAAGGAAAGATAGGACAGTTAAGCAGGAGGACTAGAATGGGAAGTTGGTGAAGGGTCTTTCTTAAGCCGATCACAGAGGCTTTTCAGAGAGGCAGAATTTGTGGAGCGCTTAGTGTCAAGAAGAGCGTGAAGGGGAGCTACCTTGGAACGAAGCCTAGCATTCTCATCGACTAACTAGTATGCTCAAGACCATAATGAACATGAAGTGAATCCATGGCATTACCATGAGAAACACGAAGCGCAACAATCTCCCTATCTTTCTCAGCCAATTGAGCCCTTAACCTCTGAAGCAGTGCATTTGACCTACCCGTAGGAGCATGAACTGTAGCTTGATTAACCACCCCTATAACATCCTTAGTAGTCTGAAACTGCCAGGCCTTAACAGGCACCCTGAAATGTTCAAAAATTGTTCCCAACCAAAACCCATACCCAAGAGCGTGCTTAGTCTTGTCCTGCCTACAGATTCTGTTCATATTTCAAATGATGAGATGAGGCAGATTAATGGGAGTTTGAGAAAGCAACAACTCCATGAGGGTGAGATCCATATAGTTGGCTTCAGTACGTTTCTGGTGGCGAGGAAGTATTATCTTATGCACAACATCAAATAATAATTTGTGAAGAGGGAGCATAGCACCTTTGTTAATCCGAGTGTGAGCCTCTAGTAATGGATCATTAGAGAGACATCTAAGGCAGAAGGTAAGCCCTCCAAAGGAGACCAATCGCGCTTCACATAGTGACACCACCCAAAGTTTTGTCATAGATTCATTTACCATCTTAATTATTTCTATTAACTGGAATCTATTTGCATTTGTCATATTTAGCTCCATACTCTATGGAGTTCTATACCACTTTTTAAAGTGCCGCAAGGCTCAGCAAAGAGAGAGGATGGAAGTGCTTCCCGTTTGATCCCGAAAGTAGTTAAATTTAGTTTTCAGTATGTATTTTGTTTGTAAATGTCATATTTTGTAATTAATAGGGTTGTTAATTCCCTAATTTTAGCTTAATGTAGTCTTGAATGGCCTTGGTCATTTTTTGTTGTAGATGACATATTTTTGTAACTAATATATTTACTAGTACCCTAATGTTAGACTAGCAATAGTGATGAATGACCATATTTTGTCATATTTTTGTAATTAATATATTTGCTAGTACCCTAATGTTAGACTAGTAAAAGTGATGATTGACCTTTTTTTGGTTTGATGTTATTGTTGTGTTCAAATATATCAACCACCACTTAGATTGCACAGCTTTTCTTACAAATCCTCTAAGGATCGCCGGTACCAGGTAACCTAATCCATCTCTCCCCCACCCCTATCGGTGATGATTTTTGGTTGTCGCTGGTTGTCCTGCTATCTCAATCTTCCCCTCTCATATGTACGCATCTTCTCTTTTCAGGTAGATTTCAATATTATTAGGGGCATCTTTCATCTCATTCACTTTCTTGTCTTCATAAGCAAAGTACTATACTCCCAGGTACCCAAAACTTGAGTCTAAGTCGATGATTTGTAAGCCATTTTCTTGTTTTTGCTAAATTATTTTTTTGATGTCTAAATGCTGGCAATTGATTGAATTGGTTCGCCTATTTCTCCCACTGTTTTATCTCTATTTCGCCTACAGTATTTTTTTTTCTCCTACTATTTGTGTTTGATTTTATGTTCTAGGTTTTGGCACACCTTGAATTTTTTACGAATAATAAAATGTTTTATAAATCATCACGTAGTTGCTTTTATAATTATTGCATTAGATATTGCTTTATCCTTAGTTTTTCGAGACTGCTCATTTTTTTTTTTTGGTAATTAAGGGATTTTATTGATCACCAAGTAAACTTTACAAAACCACAGCATTGCAACTCAGCTTGCTGTCTCAGGGAAGAACAAAGACTAAAAAAAACTTCTAGCTCTATTTCTCTGGGAACCTAGTCCCCTTACGATCTACGGACACTCTTCTCTAAAGCATTGATGTATCATCAAGTCTCAGAACCTACATTTTTGTAGAAAGGCTTTGGCCCCAGTCTTGGCTCGAACATTATAGGTGTAAGCTATGTGCCTAGCAATATCTTCTGGTCTTTTAGTTGTTTTCTGAAATATGCGCATATTTCTTTCCCCCCATACTCCATGGATTGTCTCAGCATAAACATTCTAAATATCCTTGCTTCTACGGTCCTACCTTTTGCATTCCATTGCCCAAGTGAAGTGTTGCTGCCACGATATTGCTTTGTATTGTCAACCCTTTAGCCACATTAATAGCCTGCTCCATACATTTCTACTCAAGGAACATTCAGCAAACAAATGATCTCTACTTTCATCATGTCCCTGGCATAATACACAAGTGTTTCCCACATCCATTCCCCAACTCGATAATCTATCGCTTGTGAGTAATCTGTTCTGAAACTGCAGCCACATAGTGAATATGGCTTTGCCACTTGCGTCATTTTTAAACATAAAGCATTTCCATTCGATTCTTTGTTATTGGCCAATAAGCTGGATATACATTTGCCTGATGATGCTGCTAGTTCCTTTGGGAACCATTTGACTCTGGTCTATCACTGTCCTCGCTTCAATTATCTTCCTTACCATCAAGGAAGCTTGTTGTGGAATAGGCATAGTATTGATATCTTGATTATTTATATAATAAGAGTGGATCCACCTTATCCAACTTGTGAGCAAGGTCCCAGTGATTTTTTGCAATTGCAGCTCTATTCCACAAGTTGAGACTGGCGAGATTTAGTCCACCTATGGATTTAGGGGTACAAACTCTCTCCCAGGCCACCAAGGCCTTCTTGGTTATCACATCAATCACAGACTAGATATAGCTCCTACAGTAAGCTTCCACTGCCTTCACTACCTCTGTAGGGATCGTAAATAGTTGACTCCAGTATGCCTGGATACCAAAGAGTACTGATTGGATCGGTTGTACTCTCCCAGCATATGATATCTTAGTCACCATTCTTTCAATTAGAGGCTGCCATTGAATTAAGGTCATCTTCTTAGTAGACAGTGGTACGCCTAGATACTTGAAAGGCAAATTTCCGCTAGTGTATCCTAGCAAGTGTACGATCTGATCCTTTATAGCCAAAGGTACTCCTCCAAAGTATACCGAGCTTTTGCTTAGATTGACTTTTAAACCTGATGCCACTGAGAATGTGTCAAAACATTGTTTTATATGATCAACAGAAAGAAGGTCACCTCTTGCAAACAAAAGCAAATCATCAGCAAAACTGAGGTGAGTGATCCCCAACTTAGAACATCTAGGATGAAATTTAAAAGTTTTTACTGGCTTAAGGCCAATCAATCCTCGGCTGAGGTACTCCATGACAATAGCAAACAAATATGGAGACATGTGATCTCCTGTCTTAGTCCCTTATCTTCTGGAAAAGGGGGGGGGGGGAAGGTTCACCATTTACTATGATTGAGTAACTTACAATTTTAACACATGCTAGTATCCATCCTAGGAATCTTCTGAGGAAATGCAATTCAGTCATAACTTGTTCTAGAAATATCCACTCCATAGAATCATATGCTTTGGTTAAGTCTATTTTAATCATGCATCTTGGGGAAGTGTTCTTTCCGGTGTATGCTTTGACAAGTTCATGTGATAAGATGATATTGTCAGCAATTTTCCTTCGTATGAACCCGGCCTGAGCTTCACAAATGAGACTAGGCATCACTTTCTGTAATCTGGTAGCCAGAATCTTAGAAATAATCTTGTATTGTACAATACAGAACAACATGCTATAGGTCTAAAATCTTTAGCAGTTGTTGGGATTGGCACTTTGGGTATTAGAGTAATGGTAGCACAGTTAATTGGTTTGTACATCACCCCCGTGTTGAAAAATTCAACGACAACATGGCTCGTCTCTTGTTTGATCTGAGGCCAAGCCTTTTTAAAGAAACAAGAGTTATTATCCATCAATGCCAGGAGCTTTGTCATCATCTATAGCACACAAGACACTCATAAATATCCTTTTCAGTAACCTCAGCACACAAGGTTAACTGTTGATCATGGAGCAATTTAGGCCCAAGCTTCATAATATCTTTGTCAATAGCAGGTAATGTGTGAGCCGAGGACCCCATCAAACCTTTATAGAAATCCACTTGTTCCTGCCTTATACTCGCTTGTGAAGTCAATTTGTTACCTGTTGTGGAGGTGAGTTCCTATATCTGCTTTTTATGACTTCTTTCCTTCATAACAGCAGCAAAGTACTTCTTGTTGGAGTCCCCCAATTTGATCCACCTTGCTCTCGATTTTTGTTGAAGTATATTCTCCTCGATCATGGACCATTTCTCCAACCTTAAGGTGGTGATTTTTTCTTCTTTCAGAAGTCTGTCAAAGAACGACGACTTCATTTTTTCTTGTATGGCCTCAAGGTCTATTCTAGCTTGTGCAATCTTCTGGCTAACTCCCTTGAATTCTGTATTGTTTAAACTCTTTGAGCACTGGCTTTAGCATCTTAAGCTTCCTCCATACTACTTCCTTGTGACAGCCATCTATTCTTTTTTTCCAAATATTGTTCACGTAGCTACTAAATTGCTCATGTTCTGTCCACACATTAAGAGACTGCTCATTTTTGACATGCTGGAAATGTAAGTTCTTCTATTTACTGATATGTCACAGCTGTTCTATCGTCTTACTCGTAGACGGATGAGATTGGTAATTCTTATTTCTGTAGCATTCAGATCTTACCTGTGTTGCTCAAACTCTCTGAAAATGATTTTGCACTCGTATTGGCTCCTCTAAAATACACTACTTTTAAAAGATCCAACACACCTGTCAACAATATCGAAGAGTACGAGCAACATAGGGTCTTACAAGTAGCAAACGAGTTCAATTTTTTTTTGTTTCAAGGATCATAATATTATATCATATTCAGGGTTACATGTTGCTGGGTCATGCCCGAGCGTATTGTTACATGAAGGGAGCAAGGTAAGGGTAGCAATATTAAAATGATTAGTACTACTAGTACGATTACAAAATGTAATATTGCTATCAGGGTTGTCAAAAAAGGGTGTGTTATTCTGCCTTAAAACCTTGCATACAAATGTTTTCCTTGATTTGTCAGTTGGGCCTATGTCTATGCCCTTTGCTGGTGGTTGATCAAAATTCTGAATTGTAGAACTTCTACGTGTTGTTGACTCTGATTCATTCTTTGCTAATTTATCAACCAAAAACTTTTGCACCCCTATTGATTTTTCCGACTTTTTGGATAATTCAACTTGTCAATTAGTTACCTCTAAGAAACCAGTTCTTGCTCAAATCACTTCAACTCGGTAGATGTCTGATGCTTCCCTCATGTATCAGTTGCTGTCATAGCTAATCTCACCTGTTATAAGCTCTGTGATTGCATCACAATTACACCCACATTCTAAATGTTGTCCTTCCTCTTATAGTTTTCTATGAGGAAAAGAATTACATCAGTTCTTTATCAAAATTTAAATCAAAATCAGTATTATCAAAATGATTTTGGACATCAAGCCCCATGTCAACTAGTCAGTTGAGTGTAGCATAAGGCAAACCAATAGCAAATGGAGATGCAAAAGGCATCTCAATAGGCCTATAATGTTTTTTTCTGAAATATGTCTTTTCCATAATGGTGATTGTCTCTATAGATATGATGTCCACTTCTGTGAAGTGATTAACCAACTCTAGAATTTCTTGGCCTAATCTGAAGTGCATTGTCTGTGTGGGACTCTGGTTCCTCACATCTGGACCCAAATTCAGAAAAAAAGGTGATATTCACAAGGTTGATTGAAGTTGAAAATTGAGATCCATGAGCAAGTTTAGAAACCTGCAGTTCAGTGTGTACGACAGAATCTGGAGGTCCATATTGCAACCCATTGTTTGGAGGTCCATAATGCAATAGGGGAATTTGTAGCCCATCATTCATCTCATAAATTTTATGGCGACCATGGAACTGAGTGTGTTGAAATTGAGGCCGCACGGCAGAATCTTATTTTTCATGTTGCACGGCAAAATCTTATTTTTCAAGATGAAACACTAAATAGAATTAGCTTAGGCGTGGTATCTAAGCATGTTGTAGAGTTCGTGAATCAGTATGCATAGATAAATTGGAATACGAACTAAAAATTTCAAATAGAATTGTGGGATACTTTTTCATCCTTTTCATTAAATAGATTGGTGAAATAATTCACTCATCATTTCAACTGAATTTTGTATCATATGGGATGGTAACATAATTAGATATGTTGGTGTTTTTGTTGCAATTACACTATCACTACAACAACATACCCATTATTGTCCCACAAGTGGGGTTTGGGGAATGTAGAATTTATGCAGACCTTACCGTTACCTTGAAAGGTAAAGAGTGTTTCCGATAGACAAAATTGCACTATTATTATGAAGAATATTTGGAAATAGACTAATGAGCTAATTGTTCTCCTTGGACTACACTAACGATATTTTCAAGTTAATGTATTGATTTTTTTTAGTATCAGCAGATTACTTGTTCTAAGAGTAAGACCGCTCTGAATGATTTTATAAAGGGAAAGATTGGACTTTAGCTTTCGGGGCATTTCAATTGAGTTGGCAGAGAGCTAGCTAGTGATTGAAAAGGCAGAAAAGAAAACTAAAATTTGAAAAAGTAGATAAATGCTTTTATCATTCATTTCAATATAAAAATCTAAATGAATAATGTGTGAAAGAATAAATATGTTCATTACATTAAAAAAAAATTAGCTTTCAATATGAAGTCTTGTTTTACATTCATCTTTCGGATTTTACATAATAGTGTCATTGAAAGAATGTCCCAAAAAGATCTTAAAGAAGACCAAAGAAATTAGATTATGGTTCTCCAAAACATGTCATTCAAAAATGATAGCTTGGAGTGTTATAATACCAACAAGAGTTTTTTCAAGTTCTTGAAGTTATCCTTATTGATCAGATTTTGTAAGATTGATCTCCAAGCATTAGAATCATGACTTTAACAGAGAGTAACATCTCTTTCTATACTTGCGTAATCATTCTCATAACACTTGACCGCCTTTTAAATTTTTGTCTATTGAAAGGCCAAATGTTAAGTTTCAGGGCATTAATCCAATATTATCATCTTTAGCATCCTATTATCAATTTAAAGTATTCATAAGGTCAAGTACATCTTCAATTTTAAACTAGAAAAGAGAAAGTTGTAAGATTTTCTCTTTTCTTTTATTTTCTGAGTTTCATTTGTTTTAAGATTCAGCTTTTATTTGATGAAATTTCAAATGATTGAACAGATCATGGACATACTCAATTGCTATAAAATATGTGAAAACTTACGTGTATTGAATGTTTACTTTTTATCTGTTCCTGTGAGATTAGTGTGCAAAGGGAAATCGTTACAACATCAGCTAGTTCTTTTTGATGCAGTTGATTGACTAAGATGAGGACTAGATGTTCTTGACCAAAAAATAATTGCAAATTTTGAGAAAAGGATCAAAATTGTCCTTTTATCTTTGAGTTAAGTATTAAAGTAATCCTTGTCTTTTAGTATGGAGCACTAATAGTCCTCCATCAAGAATTGGTACACTTATAGTACTCTTCCGAACATCTGTGTATTTTTTTAACGGAGCTTTTTCTTTGCACGTGAGAAAGCATATGCACGATTGCAAGCCCCTTATTCTCGATAACTCTGTTTTCACCATTGCAAACCAGATATTTCCCTTCTCTGTAGTATCCATCCTAATTCTCTGTTTTTATGGATGCAAAACAGTCTTCATCGAGCCTTCTTCAATGTCCTCTACATAGATTGTTTAAACTCGAGGAGAAGAAGCTATAAAATTCTGAGATTATGGTGATCATCGGGTGTGTGCTCGTTGTTTGTAACATACTAGTAACTAGAATTTTAAATTAAATTTAATTGGAAGGGTACTACACATGTTTGTGTGGTTGTTCATCGTGCTCTCATGTTTCGGAGGGTTCTACACTTGGACTCTTATTTGCTTAAACTAGAGAAAAGGATCAAAATCTTCCTTTATCTTTGAGTATCAAACAGAGTTATCAGAGAAGGGGAAAATCTAGTTTCCATCATAGTTGCATTGTTTCATAAAACATCATATTTGCATTGTTTCATCATTTCATTATCTTAAACTAACATAAAATATATGTATTGTGCTTCCAGGTTAGACGGGAATGTGTTGAAGTTCAGCAGAAAAATATGAAATAAGGAAAAATAGGACGAGGAGAAGAAATGAATCCTTATTGGGAAGATTCACAACAAACCCAGCAAAGTGGAGTTACATTATAAAACACATCAGTTTTTTAAGCTAAAAGTTAGATCCCCGTATGCTTTTTAAGTGTAAATTATATTTTGCTATCATTTCAGTTTCTTTTCTTGTTTGATGTAGTTTGTGCGAATCTGGTGCGGTTTTTGATGCAATTCTAGTGATGTTTTATTGTGAATCTGGTGCTGCTGTTTCGGTGCAATTTCAGGCTTGTTTTTGGTGCTTTTATCGTGTACTTTTGGTGCTGTTTGGTGCTTTTCAGCTGCTGTTTTTGGTGCAGTTTTGATGGTGTTTTATGGGGATTCTGGTGATGCTGTTTTGGTGTAATGTTGGTGCTTTGCTGGTGCTATTTTAGTGCAGTTTTGATGCTTTTTCAGCTGTTGTTTTGGCATAATTTGAGTGTTGTATCAGTGTGAATGCAGCTGTTCTTGTGCAATTCCGCTGCTGAAGACTGTTCTGCATCCATAAAATTCGTGAATTAAGGATGGATACTACGGAGAAGAAGGGGAAAATCTGGTTCGCAATGGTGAAAACAGAGTTGTCGAAGAAGGGAAAAATTTAGTTTGCAACGTGAAAATAGAGTTATCGTGCAAATACTCTCACGTGTAAAGAGAAACTCTGTTAAAAAAATAGACAGATATTTGGAAGAATACTAAGTGTGCCAATTCTTGAAATATGGAGGACTATTAGTGTTCCATGTTAAAAGACAAGGATTACTTTGATATTTAACTCAAAGATGAATGGTTGATATTCAACCAAGTAAAAAAAACTTCTCAAGATTCATATTTGGAAAAAAATAAATAAAGGTTGGGTAAAAAGGAGTAGGAGGCCTTTCACATATAGTCACTCAAAATATTTTAATTATGCTCCATACCTATAGTTTGCTAATTACGATTTGTAGCTACATGCTATAAGGAGGAGAGTGGCGAGCGAGGCTAGGAGAGAGAGGTGAGCGAGAGAGGGCAGAGAGTGGAGAGAGACGAATTGTATATGTATATCTGTCAAAATAATTGTATATATGTAACTGTTATACATATGTATTTGTATATCTGCGAGCAAGATTGAGAGAGGGATGAGAGAGGCGAGCGAGATTGGGAGAGGGATGAGAGAGGCGAGCGAGATTGGGAGAGGGAGGAGAGAGGCAAGCGAGAGAGGGCAATAATTTGTATAATTCGTGGGTATGTTTGAATAATTCGCGTGTTTTTGTATAATTGAGCAATACAAAGTCTGAAATTATACAAATATGTTAAAACTCGAAATAACAAATTGATACAAACATAAACATATGAACTTTAAATAGTTATACAAATTATATTATACAAATTACATTATATAAATTATATTATACAAAATTCGAAAACTACACATTTATACAAACTTTAAAAAGTTATACAAAAAAATATTGAATGTATATGGTGATAAAACTGAAAAACCAAAGGAAATCATCGTCATATACAAATACAAATCAAACAACGAATTGTTAGTTGCGAATTATACAAATGTGGCGAATTATACAAATTTGGCTAATTATACAAACCTGGAGTCAACCCACGTAATTAATGGTTAATGTTTGTCGCGAGTGGTAATTATAGCAAATTATAGCTATGATGACTAATTAAGTAGTATAAGTTTGCTTAATCACGTAATTTTTTCATTATTCAATTCACTCCAACGACTTTTAAACATAATTCTATAATCAACAAAAATATATTGCTACGAAACGAATTAAATTTCTCAACATCCTGAAAATACTTAGGTGCAAAAATGATATATGCTCTTAGCAAATTAAAGATATATCACGAAGTTGGACAAGTACTCCTCAAATGGTTATATGGTAATTGACGCATATAATATGCCTGATTGATTTTGTGAAATTATGCATCTTAATTTGACGTAGAATGAGACTTATTAGATATTTTTAATGTCCCAACTTTCAACTAAGGACCAGGAATAATTGTATCTCCCGGAGTTTTGCTACTAAACGTAAGTATCTCATATTGGTTGCTAAAATGGACTTTTATTTTCTTAAAAATAATCTTGAATTATTTCATTTGAAAATAAAACTTGTATTTGGCTAAATATTGATTTTGTTACTTACCTATCATCTAAAAAAGTACTAGTTAATGTATATAAGAATTAGTTATGAGTATTTATATATTATTTTATATAGGTATGAGTTATTCAAAGTTTACCTATTCATTTATCAATTATTTTATCTAAAATAATATATAGATTTCTTTATAAGTTATATTTAATAAGTACTCCACTTATGCAGAATTTAATTCTTACATCGCTCATCTCAAAATTAATTTTCAAATGAATGCAAGATATGTTTGGATATTAATTTTGTGGTGAGTTATGCAAGAATATTTTAACTTTAAAATATTCATTTTAAGCTTTTAACCTTAATGAAATGATTAATAACTATATAAATATTTAAGATTTATTTTAAATCATAAAATTTTAAAATAATTTTTTCTTTATTTTTCTAAACTTTATATCAAGTTAAATTATACTCTCTTTGTCCAATGTCCACTATTGACTTGACAAATACTTTAAGGATTAATAAATAATAAGGGTAATATTAATATCTTATTCTTTTAATATATTAAATTTAATATTTTGGAAAATGTATTAAATATTAAATAATATTTAATAAGAAGAATAAAATAAATACGGATAAATTATCTTTTGATTTTATAAACGGAAGGAATATCACATAAATTAAGATGGATGAAAATTGACTGAGAAAGTATATATTTTCACAAAGAAGTTTCTCCTTGACCAATGTCAAGAAAAAAAAAATTGTGGTGTGAGCAGATCACACACTTCCCCTCCACAAATCCAAATTTGTGAATTATCCATTCTCACATCCCCATCCTCTTTATCCCCTTATTAACCAAAACCCCTCCAACTTCATACTAACCCCTTTCAAATTTCACCAAAATCAACAACAAAAAATGATTATAAATCTTTCTCCTTCTTCTTGTTCACTTTCCCTCTCAAGATTCATTAATTCCAAATCACACTTGACCAAAACTCACTTCTCAAAATCTCTATCTTCCTCCTCCTCTTCAACTTCTCATTCCAAGAATCAGTTTTTACATGAAAAGAACAGACACCCACTAAGTAGAAGGAGAGATTTCAGGAGTTGGGTAATTTCTGGATTGGATTTTGGTGGTAATTTTGAGAGTACACAGTCAGTTTTGGAAGCAGTTGGTGTGTTAACAGCTATTATTGTAGTTCATGAAAGTGGTCATTTTCTTGCTGCTTATCTTCAGGGTATTCATGTAAGTAAATTTGCTGTTGGGTTTGGTCCAATTTTAGCTAAATTTAATGCTAAAAATGTAGAGTATTCACTCAGAGCATTTCCTCTTGGTGGGTTTGTGGGTTTTCCTGATAATGATCCTGATAGTGATATTCCTCCTGATGACAAGAATTTACTTAAAAATAGGCCTATTTTTGATAGGGTTATTGTTATTTCAGCTGGAGTAATAGCTAATATAATCTTTGCTTATGTGATAATATTTACACAAGTGTCGTTAGTTGGACTGCCTGTGCAAGAATCCTTTCCTGGGGTTCTTGTGCCTGATGTTAGGCCTTTTTCAGCTGCATCTAGAGATGGTTTGCTTCCTGGTGATGTAATTTTAGGTGTTAATGGAATTGATTTAGGAAAAAATGGGCCTAGTTTGGTTTCTGAGGTTGTTGATTTCATCAAGAAAAGTCCGAAGAGAAATGTGTTGCTGAAAATAAGGAGAGGAGGAGGGAGTGTTGATGTTAGAGTTACACCTGATGAGAATTCAGATGGTACGGGTAGGATTGGAGTTCAACTGTCACCGAATTTCAAGATTTCAAAAGTTCAGCCTAAGAATATACTTGAGGCATTTAGTTTCTCAGGAAGAGAGTTTTGGGGTCTTACATATAATGTTTTGGACAGCTTGAAACAGACGTTTATGAACTTCTCACAAACAGCTAGTAAGGTATCAGGTCCTGTTGCCATCATAGCTGTTGGTGCAGAAGTTGCGAAATCAAACGTTGATGGTCTGTATCAATTTGCTGCTGTTCTGAATATCAACCTTGCTGTGATTAATCTCCTTCCTTTGCCGGCTTTGGATGGGGGTACTTTGGCGTTGATTCTCGTAGAAGCAGCTAGAGGTGGAAAAAAACTTCCTTTAGAAGTAGAGCAAGGGATAATGTCATCTGGAATCATGTTTGTGCTAATTGTTGGACTGTTCCTTCTTGTCCGTGATACTCTGAACCTTGATTTTATCAGGGATTTATTATAAACAGTTGTCTATAAGTTCATAATTCGGAAGAATTGATTAGAGAATTTTACAACAACTATTAAGAACAGTAAGCAGCTACTGGTTCAAGGAAATTTTTCACCCATGATCATTGAACATATAGGTCTTCATTCCAAGGCATACTTTGCAGTTTGCAAGGTACTGGCTTCTCCTTGATTTCAATTTATTTCACATACATGGATATTCCTGAATACTGCCACATTGTCTTCAGTTGTGTTGGTACCACTGGCGCAAAAGAGAAATCCCTTGCTCGTTTCACAGCTATACATGTATATGGAAATTTATACAAGTACAATGCTTTAATTTCATATTCTTACTGTTGCCGTAGAAGCTGAGAAAACGAGAGAAGGAACTGTTCTAAAACTTGGCAAATTAGTGATAAAATTTGGTTATAGGTTTCCTTTTGTCTAAAGAACGTATTTTAACACGAAGTTGAACTTGGCTTCTCCTATTTCTCTTTCCTTAAATTGTGTAGTGCAGCATTGTGTTTGTCTAAAATATCATAGATGATACAGATTTGGCTTCTTCCTGTGCTCTTGGTCTGGTTCATTATGTAGGCAGGTCCATTTTGCGGAAAAATATTGTATTTTCTTGTAGTCTGTGTATTCTATATTGTACTTTCTACACTCTGATGATGCATGACTAGTCTTTTTCTCCGTTAATGGTCAAGTAAGATTGTTGTTAGCTGGAAACAAGGTTGTTAATGCAGTTCAGGCATGTCCATTTCATAGTTCGGAAACAACTAAGGAATTGTATACAGGGGCTCACAACCAAGGGACGCCCGTTTAAGTTGCCACCATGAACTAAGGATGGGAAGGATCGAGTATAGAGTTTTTTTATTACTATTTCCAGGTTAGCTGGCAAGAACTATAGCTGCGGGGTAGTATGCCAAGCAGCTTCGGATGCTGTTGTGCTTGTGCACAAAACAAGCACACAATAACTGCGTAAATCTTTGCTCTCTAGTGTTTTATGCTTTTTTGCAATTTAAATGGATAACTTAAGTTATTTTATATATAGAAATGATCTATCTTTTCATTTTTAAGCAATCAATGGTGTATTTTGGGCTACATATATGAAGGTGTAAACACCTCCTGAAAACTTTACATTATTAATAATATGATTTTAGGTATAGAATTCTGCATAACTAATAGCTTCACAATATATAGGAAATCTCTTATGTTATTTTTTATGTGACAGAATATTATAAAATATAATAATATATGTTTAAATAATATCATTACTTTATTTTCAAATTTCAAATTTTCATGCGTATGTATATTAGGGTTTGAATTTTTGTGTCCCTTGATTGTGTTTTTCTTGGCTTGTAGTTTTTTTTCTGGGTCAATCAAGGCTAGGACAAATGAGAAGAATTATCTATTATTTTTCATTTCAAGATTTGAACCTGAAACCTTATGATTGTTAATCACTTCATTGATCACTAGGCCACACATATCCCGAGTTATGTTTTTCTTCTCTTATAGTTGATGCGAGTGAGATTGGTGAGATTTTGTATCACATGAAAGATAGAGGCCAAAAATTTGTATAAAGAGATTTGGGCCTCATTTGTTTGTACTTAATAAAGATTTGAATTTGAATGGTTCAGATATTATACCATTAAGGGGTTGTTTGGTACAAAGATTAATAATGTAGGAATTAATAGTGCATGGATTAGTAATGCAGTGTTTATTTTTATCAAGTGTTTGGTTCATTGTATCCCACCTCATATTGTGTTTGGATTAAAACTTTATAAAAAACTTATTTTCAATTATACCCTTGAATTATTATGTAATTGGGTTAAAGTAAATAATTGCCAGACAATATTATTTTTTATGGCCTTCTAATTAGCTTGAGAAGAACAATTTTGTTGTCATGTTTGCCTTTTTTTTCACTTAAATTATTTGAGGATAAATAATTATCATCTTAGTAAATTGATCACTTACAAAATGTCAATTTTCAATTTTAAAAAGATAAACTATCTACTTTTGAAATTGAAAAGACGGTAAACAATAGTAAAATTGAATAAACCATCTACATTTATACATAAAAATTGCAAGTTGTAGTTTTAATGTATGTAATTTTATAAATTGTTCAATATATATATATATATATATCAACAAATGATACTTTCAATTAAGATCACAAACGTCACGTGGTGATATATTTGCCTTTTTAATTAGTTAATATTAAACAACTCACATTTCAAATATTGTATTAATTTGTATTGGATTTATTTAGTAACAAACAACTCTCTCTAAATAATTAGTAAGCTAATTTATTTAAATAAATTTACTATTACAAATATAAAACATAAAATTAAGAAAATAAAAAAATAATTAAAATGATTTGAGGGATATTTTTGTCTTTACATAGACTTATCCCATGGTATTATATCCTATGTATTACTAATACCTCCAAATGGAAGGTATTAGTAATACATCCTCTAATACCATGTAGGATGTATAACTAATCCATGGATTAGTTATACATAGGCTCAAATTCCTACCAAACATAGTACTAAATAATATCATACATAATACATGGACTATTTATTTTAATGCGACCTACCAAACGACCCCTAAGTGCATTTGTTTTCATTAAGATTTAAGCACTGGATAGGTCTAAATCAGAGTCTTAATATCATTAATAGGTATTCTTGTGTGGATAATATTAACCATCACTTTATCCACAATCATCGGCCACCACCACTAACCACATATGCCATCACAATCACCACCACCATAACTGTTAACCACCATTATTGTCATCTATCACCAACCATCTATGTCATCACAACCACCATTGTTGCTAGCCACTATTGTAATCTACTATCACACTTACCTCCTCCATCATTATGAATATCTATTGCCACCATTTGTAGCCGCCTCCAACTCCACCATCACCACCACTCATTACTGTCAACTCCTATATTAACAAACTTTATCATCACAACTAGCATCGCCGCCAACTACCATCACCATCGCCACCTTCACCACTACTATTAGCCACTACCATCACTCTAGTCAATTTCTACTACCAACCACTCCATCATCATAACTAGCACCGCCACCAACTACGACAAATATATCATCAACCACCACTCATTCTTCAACCACCACTAACTACTAACATTAATCAACTTCATCATTACAACCATCAACGTACATCACTATCAATCGCCACGACACCAACCACTTACACCATCACAACTATCACCACCATCATTACTAGTCATTAACAACTATTACCATCACCATCACCACTATAAACTATCTCCACCATCACTAGCGAGTATAAGTGTTTCATTTTCTTTATCAAATAATGATAATGATTTAATGTTATTAATTTTTTTTATTATATTCATTCAAATATTGAAAAAATAACAATCTTCCTTCTTCAGCCTATGGATAGACATGATACAATAGATACCGAATTATCATATTGTAATTGGATTTTTTGATTCCACAATTTTAGTATAAAAAATATTAGCAATATAAATAGGAATTCAGTTACTCTTGCATTTCTATAAACCTTTTCTAAAAAAAATGATAATTGATGAGTGTCTATTGAAAATAACCTCTCTCCTCAAGGGTAGATTAGATAAAATTTGTGTATATCCCATTCTTTTATGTAATAGTCAAAATGGTACCTTTTTTTTCCTTTGGAAAAATCTCAAACAAAGTCATCTTTCGATTCAGAGGATTGAATCCAAATTTGAGAATAACATAAATTTTAACCTCTTCCTCCTTTTTTTCTTCTCATACTTCTCTATTTGATTGAACGTTCATGAATGAGTGATTATTGTTGAAATTAGTTTAAAATACTTGAATCCAAATGATTTGGATTTATTTCAAGTAAAAGTTTAGATTTAAAAAGATGACTTTGTGGCATGTGTATATTACATTGTATATCATGTGTTATTGTATATCACACATATTTTCATGATTCAACTATTTTATGTTGTATTATGTTATGTATTGTGATCATACATTGAAAATAAATAAATATAGAGCGTGATATTTACTATTATACATGTAAATATATTCATAACATAATTGGGATAAACATATGAAGTCGAAGTCAACCTCAAGTTTCAAACTAAATTTTGATTCAAATTATGTCCAAACATCTCACAAATGATAATAAAATGATTCCAACAAAATTCAATTTCACACAAATTAAACAATCACAAATGTGAAGATCGAAGAAATTAAAATAAAATTCTAATCATATTTTCAAGCCTTTATCTTCAAAATATTTTACTAGAATTGTAGATATTGAAATACGGTCAAACAATCAAAAAAAAAATTAATTGAATATCACCCGAAACACGGGAAATAGTTATCCAATTATACGAATATTATTATATAAAATTTATGAGTTTATGCTAATAATCGATGCTAATTTCTCTTCTCTTTAGATCAGGTTGTCCTGGGCCAGGTCCGTATTCAAAGACCTTATTTTTGTTTCGATATACAAGCATATTAGGTAAAAAATAATAATCACGGGACAATCTATTTTGATACAATTATTTAACTGATACATATTTTTCAAAAATATTTTTGCACATATTCCCACTTCAGATATGCAGTATTTTATGTTAGGATTCACAAAATCAAACTTTAGAGAAAATATATATTAGCGAAGTTCAATTCTAGCTTAAAGTTTAACAAATAATATTTGGACTTAGTCGTTTTTGTCTAAACTTCAGCCATACATAATGAAATTCAATTATTTTTGCTTAACTCTAGTCGTTTTGCTTAAACTTTAGCCTTATGTGTATAAACTTCTGACAAGAATGGCTAAAATCAAGCGAAACTGACTGAAATGGTTGAACTCAGTCATATATATATATATATGAGCTTCAACTACATGAGATTTTAAACATTGCGTCAAAAATAAACTTTTCAAGACTAACATCAAAGATACGACTTCAGACATTGTATGTATGAAGTTGTCCAAGTGCGTACACGTAAAAAAAAATTAATTTAAATTAAATGATGACTTCAAAAATAAATAGTATAAAGTATTGAAACAACAATAATTTGTGCGTTAATTACATCCTATCCCGAAAGTTTTCAAGTTATAATAATTTTGAATTTTTCAGAACTCACGGATACATTACTCCTTCGACCGATACATAGCAAACGATATATGAGTTATATATCAGATATATAACTATTAACCAGATTCATACTGATTGAAGTTTGAAATAACTAGGGTTGTGTATTAACAATAACATTTGTATTAGATACATTGCATACAAATAAAGTTGTAATGTATCTGATAGAAGTGGAGTGATGTATCCGGATGTTATGAGAGATAGAAGGAAAAAGGGAATTTTGGTAATTAATTCAAATAGTAAGAATTTTTAGAAATAATATTATTTTAAATCATGTAATTAGATATTTTTCCCAATAAATATTCATACATTTCCCCCTTATATTAGTGTGATACAGATAATCCAATAGTCAAATTCTAGAAATAAACTACATAATATGTGATAGAATAGGTTTTAAGTCATGCAATTATTACCCAGATTACAATAATTTTTTATCTAATTCAAAATATAAGATGCTGAATTTTTTAAATTAGCCAATTAATTCACTTCAATATTTTTATGCAGATGACAGAATAATACATAAAAAATTCTAAACCCTTTTTATTTTCAAAACATCACCAACAAATACTTTTAATATCTACATTACAAAATTTACTTTTTTTTTTTGTTTTAGATATTTATAGTGTATTAGTGGACCTATTTTTATATTTTTGATATCATTATTTATTATCTTCCAGTGCTCTAATATTGTGTTTTATTAAGAGAAATCGTGCAATAAATTTTTATTTATATATATATATATAAAAGATTTAAGATAATTTGATAAACATAATATAGACATAATAAAATTTTAGTTGTAATAAAAAATTAATGATATTGATCACTCTAGACAAATCACGACAAAATTAATCCATTCCAATATAAAAATTCTTCAAAAAGAATATATATTTTAGCTTATCCAATTTATAAAAAAAAAAATTTAGTTAAATTTACAATATCGTTCGATGTCGTGTTATTTGCTTTATACTCAAACAAATCGTTGAAAAGAAATGCTGTAAGTACCATAAAATAAAAACATTTTATGGCCTACTTTTTTCTCTTGCATTTTCAGTACACCAAAAAAATTTATTATGTTTCGTTTAAGTTTCACATTAGGTGTAAAGCGCTTCCTATCGAAAGTGACTTTGTATTTTGGCAAATTCGGACCCGAGACCTTTGGTAAATGATGAAGTAGTATTTACCACTCCATCAAAACCCTTATTGGCTTCGGAGCAGGGGCATAGTTATAGTGACGGTTACAAATTAGATAAAACTCAACAACTTTGATTCAAATTTTATAGTTATATTTAAAAAAGTTAGTTAATATATAAAAATAATATATTTAGATCTTAATAAATTAAAAGAATTGTATGATTCTAAATTCATAAACTAAAATTATTTGCTCTGCCTCAACTGAAGTTTCCATTAAAGGCTCAACTAAATTTTTTTCATTTGCACAGCTCAGACTTGGAAGCTCTAGATAAGAATGGAGGGCAAGAGTGGCTCAACCCTAAAGCCACTAAAGCAATGGCTTTAGGCCCCAAAAAATAAGGGCTCCAAAGATTTTTAATAATGACTTTGAAAGATTATCTCTCAAACATTTCAACCTCAAACTAATTACATTATTAAATAGTTAAATTTTAAAAAAATCATCTTAACTTTGAATGTTTTCTAGTCACTATAATATTGATTTTTGTAATTAAAAGTATTATGAAATAATATATAAGTAAAAAATGATATTCTAATTGACATATTCAATAAAGTAAAATGTTAATTTTATTTTAAAACACTTTTAGAATAATTTTGATAGTTTATGTAACAATTGATTCTATTGAAAAAGTTTTCAAAGTTATAATCAATAAGAAAGATTTAAACATTCGTATTGTTATGTAACGTACAATAATTTATATATGTTTATTCCTGTCTTACAAAATATTACAAGGAGTGTTATTCTGCCAATTGAAAAAGAAAAATTAATTATTAAATTTTAATCAATTATAATGTTTTTTAAAAAAATTATGAGAATAAAATATAAAAAATTAAATATTAAATTAACAACCTGTAATTGAATTTTTTTTTTGGTTAAATATTGAATTAACAACCTGTATTGAGCGCCCCTAATGGAGGGATCTTATTCATCCACCACAACCGATAGTTACCTTAAGAAAAACTTCCATTCTTCAGCCTAGGGATAAGCATGATACGATAAATATTGAATTAACAACCTGTAATTGAATATTTTGTTACCACAGTTTCCGTATAAAAAATATTAACAGTAAAAATAGTAATTAGATTACTTTTGCATCTCTATAAACCTTTTATAAAAAATATAATGATTTTTTTGGTGAGTGTCTATTGAAAATAACTTTTCCATCCACAAGGGTTGAGAAGGTCCGACCCTTCATTTTAGTGAAGAATGATCTCACTCCTTATGTTCCACCTTCTATCTCTCAATCCCTTTTCTTAGTTTAATACAAGGCAATAAAGATATTTTAATGGTGATTAAGCATCAAAATAAGAACATAAGAATAACTCGTATGATAACTCATCCACTTGTGGGACTATATATTGGGTATGTTTCTGTTGTTGGTCTGTGCTTTAAAAAATTGATATTAAATATAGTATTCGTATTTATAAAAAAAATATCGAAATACCGAATTATATAGTTACATATAGAACTATTAGTATAAAAATATAAACTAGCATGAGTACAAAACTAATTGTTTAGACGTTGGTACTTCGACTACTTTATTTTGATTCAAATGTTCTTTTTGTCTAATTGATTAACGAAGCAAATTATTTATACTTTCTTTTGTATATTTCTACATATAATGTGGTAATATGATATAATTGAGACGTTTCTTGAAAAGCCAAAGTCATATTTCTCTAATGTAAGAGTATATATAAGACGACATTAAACAAACTATGGTTATTAATTTATCATACCACAAAATATCGAAATAGAAAATTTCAATACCGTACCATGCCCATCCCTCGGCCTACCTCGCCTCCGGAAAAAAGAAAGGAAGAAGAGATATACCTTACTTGCCAAATTCGAAAGTAGTTTCCATGAAATTATTATCTTGCAAGATTTAAAATGCAAATTGTTATACTTTTAGAACTACTTAAGGTAAGTGAATAAAATTATGGATCAAGAAGGGAAAGAAAAATATTGTAGCATAGAGCTTGCAAGCCGGGAAGTACCCCCTATAAATAATCACTACCTCTCACTTGTCTTCTCACACTCACACACACACACAAAGACTTCATTCTCTAATATTTTCATATATGTTTTTCTCTTATCCCCCACCCCACCACCCCTATTACCCCCTACCCCACCTCCATCTAGTTTCTTTCATCCCCCAAGAACATTTTTTGTTTCTCTTCTTGAACTTAGATATCATATACCTTCTCTTCTCATTTGTTCTTTCTCATCTATCTTTCTTCACATCTTCGTCTTAACCAGAAATCAACCACAAAAAGAAGAAGAATAAAAAACAAGAGAAAAAAAAAGCTTGTTTGATTTATCCTCCTTCTATATCGAATTGTAAGTAAGCCAAATTACCAAAAAAAGAGTTTTAAAAGTTTTCTTTTCATTCATAGTTTTGTACAAGGAAAAGTCATTTCTAGCATCACCCTCATACACACAAAAGATTGAAAAACGCTAATGAGTGACTATTTATTAATCGTTTTATAAGAAATGTGTGTTTATATCTTATCGTGTTTTTCTTGTAGAGAAAGGAAGGGTTGATGGCCCCAAATGATAGAGGAATGAGGAATGGTGGAGGGAAAAGCGAGGGAGGAACCAGGCAAGCACTAAAAAAAGGGCCATGGACAGCAGGAGAGGACACGATTTTGATGGATTATGTTAAGAAACATGGAGAAGGGAATTGGAACGCGGTTCAAAGGAATTCAGGATTGATGAGATGTGGGAAAAGTTGTAGGTTAAGATGGGCTAATCATCTTAGACCTCATCTTAAGAAAGGTGCATTTTCACCTGAGGAAGAAAGGATTATTATCGACCTTCATGCTAAACTTGGCAACAAATGGGCTCGCATGGCTTCTCAGGTTAAATTTCTTTTCAATTTTTTCTTTCTCTTTTCATATATGTCGAAAAAACAAAATAATTGGTGTTCTTACATCTATGTCCTTTGTGCATATATATAGGATCTTGTTGTTTCTATTTTCTAGCCTTGAAATTGATTTTACAAACCAAACTAATCATTTTCCATAAAGGGAACTCTCGATCAGAGAGTTATTGATTATCTTCTTGATTCATTCAGTTTTGTTGGTTTCTTTTCGTCTTGGTTTTTAGTCGATTCATATTTTACTGTCATGCGTGTGGAGTTTTGGGTCTAGTTTGTTATAGATGGTTATCTCGCTATTACTATCATTTCTCTATTGAATCTTAACTTCAATTTGGATAGTGACCTCATTAATTTATCTTCTTGATTCAATTAGTTTTGTTGGTTTCTTTTGGTCTTGATTTTTATTAGATTCATATTTTATCACCATGCATGTAGAGTTTTGGGTTTAATTTGTTATAGATGGTTATCTCGTTATCATTTTTTTAATTGAATCTTAACTTCAATTTAATTTGGTCATTGACCTCATTAATTTACAAGTCTTTTTTGTGTTTTGATCTAATTAATGATAAATTATCTAATTTTATATGATATTTATTTCATGGATTACAGCTACCTGGAAGGACTGATAATGAGATAAAAAATTACTGGAATACAAGGCTAAAGAGAAGACAAAGAGCTGGTTTGCCTATATACCCTCAAGAATTACAATCACAAAATCAACAAGAAAACAATCAACCCCAAAGCTTTATTTCTTCACCATTTGATCCCCAAAGGACAACTTATAACAATCCTCCCCCTCTTTCCCTTTTGAATGTTTTCAATCCTTCAACCATGAGACCCTCTATTACACATCAATTCCCCCTCAATAGTAACAATATTTTTCGCGATCCTCCTAAAGGCCTTTCCTTGACATTACCGTCTTCTATGAGAAATTCACCTTTTTTGTCAGGGTCAGCATCTATGCCTACCAATTTTGGTCATGCATTATCCAACTTAATACCAGTGTCTTCATTTCAACAAAACTATCCAAATTTTAGCATAACAACAAGGCCTTTCATGGGGTTTCCTTCAAACCAAAATGAATTGATGTCTGGTATGGGTATTAATTCTATTAATTACCCCTCAGGGCCATCGTTAATGACTGCATCGTCTTCTGAGAATACATGTAGTGATTTTGGTTCAAGCGATGCTAATAATTATGCAAATGTTGGATTATCGCAAGGAAATAGTGGATTATTAGAAGATTTATTGAAGGGGACTCAGCATTTACCTCAATCTACGATAATTGAAGAAACTAATAGTCTTGATTTAAATATAAAAGGGAAATCATTGTGGCAAGGTTATGGTTTAGTGGATGAAGAGGCAGGAGATCATCAAGATGAAGCCATTTTAACTGAAGAATCAGTTTACAGCTTTGCACATGGTGGTGATGTCAACCTGAACAAATCCTCTGAAACCTCCAGCCCTGATCCCAATGCATCTTCAGGTAAATATTTAAATTATAATTTATAAAATAATAGAAATTAGCTCTGAAATTTGTCGTTTATCACTTTTATTCCTTTCAAGGGATAGAAAATAAAGAAATAGTTAGTATATTTAAGATAATTAATTACATAGTCTCTCAGATTTGTTCACTTTTAGTTGTCTATTATATTAAAAATATTTTTTACTTTTTCTTTAACATATAATAAGAAAAAACAATTTGTTTTTCTTGTTTAACCCTTGTTATTAGATATTGATTTGACAAATAATTTTACAAGATTTTTTAAAATGCTAATAGTCATGGGTATTATAGTAAAAGTAGTTTATTTATTTTTTTAAAAAGAAAATGCAAAATGCATTATGGACAAATAAAAGTGAATGAATAGTGTATTTACAAAATATTGTCTCAACTTAACTTATTTATCATATCCGGGATTTCGAGATCAATCACTACAAGAATTCTTACAATCCATCAGTAAATAGGATTAACAACCGTTTTTGTCATTTATCGACAAAAAATGTGTGTTGCTAATTCTAGTTCATATCATAGACCATCTCTTTTTTCCTATATGTTTCGAAATGCTAATAGTCATGGGTATTATAGTAAAAATACTTTATTTATTATTTTTTAAAATAAAGTGCAAAGTTCATTATGGGCAAGTAAATATGAATGGAGAGAATATTTATAAAATATTATCTCAATTCATTTTATTTCATTATATTCTGGATGTGATATATTTTTGAAGCCAATCACTAACAGGATTGTTACAATCCGTCAGTAAATAGGATTAACAACCGTTTTTGTCGTTTATTGACAAAAATTTTCCATTGCTAATTCCAGCTCATACCATAGACAAACTCTACAATAATAATTCTTTTTCTTTTCTTTTTTCTTATGTAGTATTTTGAAGTAACTTTTAATTTTTTTCTTGTTATAGGGACATTCTTGAGAAAGGAAGGTTCATTACAAGGAATTAATCAAGTGGATGAGCATATAATGTGCCTTCTTGATAATTATCCTCTAGATCAAGAACCAGTTCCAAATTGGTATGATGAAAGTGATGACAAAAAAATTAATTCAAAAATTGGTGGTGATGATCACAAAGCTGAAAGTCTGGCTGAAGATTCTTCCAAGTCACAAGTGGCAATAACAACAACATCAGGGCCAAAACAGCATGATTGGGAACTTGGAGGGTGTTGTTGGAACAACATGCCTCCTTTTTGTTAGAATAAATTGGAAGAAAAAAAAACATATTGATGATTAAGTTAAAGAAATGGGATACCTCTCTTTTTTTTTAGAAAACCTTAGGTTGAGATATATTTATAGGTATATTTGATCGATGATCGATCATTTGGGATTGTCCTGGATTATTTGTTGTTATCGTTGGGTTAGAGTTGTCTAGTTTTAGGGTATGTTGTTTGTTTTAGGGTATGTTTGCTCGAATTCTTTAGAAATGCTGTCGAGTGCATGTTGGATCCTCTAGAAACAATGTGTTTTGGAGGATCTCACACAAAGTTTGGCAATAGTTTTAAAGATCCGAGCAATATAGGTTTTAGAGCAGTCAGTCTAAGTAGGTGTTCTATGAACAACAATCAAGATTTATCTTGTTAAGCTTGTTTTATATATTGGTTTGTTATGAACTATATCTCTGGGAAATTGAAAGTTATTTATGTTTGTTTGAGACTGAAATTGCTGTAATTTTTTGTTTCTTTGGCACAATCTAGTGCCAAAGAGTTGGATGCCGCATTTTGAAATATGTTTGTTTGGTATGGCGAAAAATATTTTTTGGATCAATTTCGCTCCACTTAACTCAAAATTATTTATCTCGCTCTCACTTTGAAATAAAATTTATGTATTATTTTTCTCCCACTTGGAGCTACTCACTTTCATTCGTATTAGGTGATGAAGGTGGCTATTGATGAAAAACTGATTTATCATTGGAAAAGAAAGAAAAAACATTCAATTATTGAACTTTATCATATGGAAATTTAGAAAATCCTAAGATCATCAAATCCAAAAGAAATTTACAAGAGGAAATATTTCCTCAAGAAAATAACAATCTTGTTCCAAGTATTTATGTACCATTCATTAATTAATTAGTTGTGACATGTGATTAACTACATGTACTTTTTACTACTCTCACCCGTTCATTTTACTTGTTTCTTATTGATTTGACACACCATTTCTTAATGTGTTAAATAGACAAGTAAGAAGAAAAATTATTTTTATTATAAGGGTCAAGTAAAATGAAACAAAGAGAGTAATTCGTTCTTCTTTAATACTCCCTCCGTTTTACTTTTACAAGTCCACTTTGAATTTTGTTCGTCTCTTAAGAAATACTGATTAATATATATATTTTTTCATAGTACTCATATTAGTTGATGTTTAATCGTCTTATATCTTGAGAAATAATTTTAGAAATAAATAATTAATGCAGAAGATAAAACATGAAAAAAAAAAGTATGTATTTTTTTATATGCTTAAAGTTACAAATAAAAACAAAAAATATTTTTAATATAATAAACACATAAAAGTGAATGAAGAGATTAATTAATACCTACTAGACAGTAGTCATAGTTAGGGGTGTGTATCGGTCGGTTCGGTTCGGTTTTAAGTATTATTGGTTCAGTTTATCGATTTTCGGTTTTTAAATGTTAAACCGATAACTAAATCAATAAGATACTTGTTATCGTTTTCGGTTTATCGATTTTCGGTTTTTAAATATGTTAAACCGATAACTAAATCAATAAGATACTTGTTATCGGTTTTCGGTTTATCGGTTTTTGGTCATTAACAGTTCGGTTTTCGGTTTAACCAATAAGAAAATGCTTTCAAAACAAATATATGACTTCTTCAACAATTTTATGTAATACAAGCATACATCAAAACAAGCAAATCAGATTGTTGCAACTATAAAAGCCAAAACACAATATGAATTTCTGATGTTAATCGAATTGTAGACATTTACAATCGTGCAAAAGCTATTATTAGTCAATTATAAACTAAAACTAATTAAAATCAAGAAGTCCCGTTGTGACCCAACTTTGATGTGGATGTCATATCTCCATAAAGAGTAAATCGGCAGTTTATCATCCACTCTCCACAATATTTTTTGTTTGATATTTATGTATGACTAAAAATTAAAATAGTAAATTACTATATTCTTAATGGGTTATCGGTTAACCCAATAATCCAATATTGAAAAACCAATATCAAATCGATAACCCAATAATTTTTTTTTTATAAAACCATTAAATAACCAATAACCCAATAACAATAAACCAATAACACTTTTTTTCGATTCGATTTATCGGTCGGTTCGATTTTTGCACACCCCTAGTCATAGTTGACTACTATCTATTAGCATTTTTAAAAAAAATTGGAAAATGATTTAGGAAATTAATAACTAGTATTAAGGAGAAAATAGAAAGTACAAATAATTATTATCTTAATATGCTGTTACAAATAAATAAAAATTAAATTTATTTTTAAAATAATAAACAAGTAAAAATGAATAAACGTGTATTTTCTTTCTCCGTTATAGGCCCCAATAAGAGAGCTAGACTTGGATCACATCCTTCTTTATCCGAAATCTCACAAAAAATATCATGATGTATGTTTTTACTAAATTTAGAAATTTTAATGATGCCATAAGTCACAAGAAACCCATTGTCAATTGCTTCAAATTAAGTATTTCTTCCGTTCATTTTTACTTATTCGTTATATTAAATATCAAGAGAAAAAGATTTTTGTATTTTTAATATTAATTATTTATCCTCAAATAACTTTTTCATATAGTTAAAATTAAATATTAATTAATATAAATATTTTAATAAAATATTTATATCAATAATTATTTTTAATGATTCTGCAAAGTTCAAACAAATCAAATAAAATTGAACAGAGGAAGTACTTCAAGACGTTTTTACCTTTTTTGGTTTTTCTTTTGGTGTCCTATATCCACACTGGAGTCTGACTAAATTCATATTCGTTTCGATAAGTTTCAAATTGGGGGGTAAAACGCTCTCTAACAAGGGCGACTGTGTACCCAGGAGAACTTAAACTCGAGACATCTAATTAAAGATGAAAGAATATTTGTCACTCCACCAGAACCCTTATTGGTAGACGTCTCTATTTTTATCATTTCATCCCCCTATTATATAGGTTCATGCATTACCATCAATTCTCAAGCCATTGCTCACTTTTTATTTCTCCTTTATTCTATTTTATTTTATCAAATAAAGTCAATTAGCCAACCTTATAAAAAGAAGAAAAAATAAATAAATAAACAAGAGGTGATGGAATTGGCATGTTTCACTTTCGATGTATTATATTTTTGCACTTTATTATTAAATCTTTACCAATACAAATTTGACGTTATGTATATAATATATGCTTTTTAGGGGTTTGGGGATTGTGTACCATACGTCAAAGCTTTGCTAACGTTATGCCCATAATCCCATAGGATGTATATATAGACGATATTAATTTAATTCATTATCTTCAGAACATAGACATTATTTTATGACTTTGTTTGCGTCATTTGAAAAGCGCAATTAAGTCGATAAAAATTAAGTTCTTAAAAAAAAAGAACGAGAGAGAAATTATGGGTGATGTAAATTAATTGTCATCACGCAGCTTCAAAAATCTACCGATTTCTTCCAAATAAAGCTATGTTTGAAATTATATCGTCTCGTACGCAACAATTTTAATGATTTTAAAAAATAAAATGGAAATTGATAGTTTTCGTAATGCCCAAAATTAAAATGAGACAGGAGGAGAAAATACAATGAACAGGCCATGCAACTCATGCAGTGATGACTTGCTTCATTTCTTCCGTTTGTTCTTCTAATTAGGAATTCTTCATCCTAATTTATTTTTTTGATTTCCCACTCAATATCCGGAGTCCACATTGAAGTCTCGACTAAATTCAGATCGCGCAAAGGGGTGGCGCTTCCGATAAAATTTCTCCATACACATAGCTCTCGAACCCGAGACCTCTGATTAAGGGTGAAGCAATCTCACCACTGCACCACAATCCATATTGATAATTCTTCATCCTAATTAGCAACCTTTAAATCTGGAAAATTCTGAATGGTGTGATAAAAAAAATTATAGATAAAAAAACTGCTTTAACTCACGAAAATGGCTCAAAAGAAGCTTAAATCTTCCTCGAGTAGCTTCAAATTTTAATCACAACTTCAAAATTTACATCCTCATCGAACTTCAATCATCAATGTGTCAAACAATTCAATAAATCACAAAATCATTTTGTGAGCTTTCAAAACCCCAATAAAGGAGTTTTAAAATTAATTCACCCAACAATATTTAAATTTAATATGTGATAATAAACATGAATGTCACAGTAAATCAGTTTCTAAGCATAAAAAGTGAAAATCATAATCGCAAACAAAGGAATTATTGCCTTTTCTTTAAGTATTTCAAATTTAATACAAAATGGATTAAATAAGGTATGATCTGACTCATTTTTTTAGTTATAACTTATAAGCTTGAGTCAAAGTAAGAAAGAAATAAAGTTGTTCAAATTCTTGGTTCTTTGCGGTTTTTGTTCCTTTATTTTCTAAGCTTTATGCAATATTTATTGGTACATTACTTAATTACATTTGAAAAAATAATCTCAAATTCCCAATAAATCATTTATCCAAGATCACGCACAAAATACAGTGATGCACCTTTTACTAAATTTAGAATCTGTAGATGACCTCAGAATTTCAGAAAGTTTGAAAATACAATGATGGCGCCTTTGGATATTATTCTCTCCGTTTCAAAATAAGTGTCATTTTAGCAACAAAAAATATTTTTCCAAAATAAGTGTTACTATAGAAACTCAAGACAAAAACTAATATATTTTTTCAATTATACCTTTACACTCTAAAATTTTAGTGAACATGATTATTTTGTTAAGATAATACTTATTTTTGGACAGAGGGATATTACTTTTTAATTAGTTGATGGTATCCTTTGCAACTTGCAAGTGTAAAGCAAATGTCCATATATCAAATTGGTATATGATCACCCTTGTTCTATTCAATTTGTGTATTTTTGACACTTAATACGTATATACATTTTATTATCGTGTTAAAGGACGTATGAATATACTTTATTTATGATTTTAAGGACGTTGTCTTACGTCAAAGTATTTCTCCCTTAATGCCCATAGGCCTTGGATAGAAATAACTTTTTTTTTAAAAAAATAGCTAAACTTTTATGTCCATCGAAATCGTATGTGTTATAAAAATACATTATTTTCAATGTCACCAAAGGAAGAATTAGGGTACTTAAAAGAAAATCAGTTGAAATGATTACTATTTCACTTATAATTATTATATAAGTGCCTCCAATTAATAGAATAGTGTTAAATTCTTAATCGTGATTTTAGAGGGGTCCCATTTCTAGTTGAATAATCATAAACTCATATCTTTTAGTTATTTAGCTTTATTTACAAGTTAGTCAAATTAAGTTATAAATATTTTTTAATTTGTATATATATATGGATAAATATATATTAAAAGGGGCTTTAAAACAAAATCAACTAAGTGTCAAGTTGGTCATTCTTAACTTAATGACCAGCTTAAATTGCAATACAACTCATTAGAAGTTTGATTTTATTTCTAATATATCTTTTTTTATAATTTTTCAAATAACCTTTCTAAGTGATACTACTTTTTAATTATCTCTCAATCCTATATCCTATGTAGATAAATATATCTTAAAAGAGGTCCTCTTTTAAATCAAAATCAACTAATCAAGTTGGTCATTCTTAACTTAATGACAGGTGACTCATTAATTTTAAGGTGTGTTTTGACAAATAATTGATGATAGTGCATGTAGAAAACGTAAACACCTAATACTTTAGGTAGAAAACTCACAAAAAAATGATACTTCAAATGTATCTCTGGTCATTTAATTCCTTTAATTTTCTATGTGGAGTGCTATTTAGCACCATTTTTTAAACAAAAAAAAAAAAGTATACACGACTAACCATCAGATACTAGTTGATGTGTGTTTTGATAAATAATTTACGTAAAAAACACAAACATCTAATATTTCAGATAAAAAAAACTCACAAAAAATAATATTTAAACCATTATCTCTATAAAAAAAAAATTAAAAAAATGGAAAAACAGTCTATGTCCAACCAGGCCCTAAATACTAGCTAGGTCCAAAGGCTAAAATTAGCAGGCCCGAGTCCCTATTAATTTGTAATTGGGCCTTTTTTTGGGTCCATGAATCCTTCAACGCCCTAAAGTTCCCGTCACCCTTTTTCTCTGCAAAACTCTCATCTCTTCTTCCTACTGTTCCTTCCTTGTAATGAAGAAGGAAAATCAAACTAGTTGGACTGATAAAAGGGGCAACAAAAGCGGCAACAAAAAGATGGAGAAAGTGACGGCGGTAGCGTCGGCGGGGTACGACAAGGCGAAGGCGGCGGCGACTGTCGGAGCAGTGAAAGCTAAGGCGGCGGCTGTGGTCGGTGCTAGCAAGGTGAAGAGTGGAACCTCTACTGGATTTAAGTGGATTAAGGAGAAATGGCAGAAGAGGAGTTCAGCTAAATAATTTGTTAAATTAGGAGAGTATTTGGGGGTAAAAGGTGGTAGATTTGTAGTGATTTTCGTTTATGGGTTTGAATTTTAATGGATTTCTGCAAAAGAAAATTTGTATTCAATAGGTATACTTTGAATCGATTTGTATTTGATTTCTTTTGTCTCATGAAATTTGTTTTACTATTGTTATTTTTTTAAATTTAAATGTCAGTAGTTTCAATTTCATGTAAGCATTTGAACTGTAATTCATTTCACTTTGACCTTCAACACATAATGAAGTAATTTAATTAGACACATTGTTTTGTTTTTTTTTACATATATTCTCAAGACTTTAAGTAATTAAGTCAATTATATTAAATTACTATTTTCTCCTTCCAACAATAGTTGTGTAATATTTAATAGCAAGGATAAAATAGATACAAAAGATAAATTATCTCTTGATTTTCTAAATTGGACAATTATTTTTAGTATAGTGAACAATTATTGTTAGACGGAGGGAGTATCTTTCTCATCCGATAAAAATAAATTATTTAATCCTTTTTGTGTGATTCAAAATAAATGAATTTTTTAAAGTTTAAATTTGTATTAAGTTTTTTTCAACTATTTTTAAAGCTTAAAAAAAATTATCTCTACTTTAAAGAAGAGTTTGGAAAAAATCCAAAAGAGTAATATTGACAAACTACCCATTAATTAATGTATTTAAAGATTTTTCTTAAAGGGTCTACATCCCCAACAATTTATTTATATTGGATTAGAGGGAGTACACATAAAGCTCAGTTGAAATAGACTTCACTTGACTTGAGGTTTAACTGCTTATTAGTATTAAGGCTAATGTGTACAATTATGATATATATTAAGTAATTAACTTATTTACGTCTTGAGAAGAAGCGCAAAAAAAGAAATTATTATTTGTTCAAATACTCAATTGAAATAAGTTGTACTGGTGTGCTTCCCTCTTGGGTTTGTGGGCTTGGCTTGGTTGGAAAGGTAAAGAATTGCACTTGTAGCCACTTTGCATCATATTATTTAAGTTATATCCAATTTTTAATCAGTATTGACAAACTTTAAATATAACCTTTCTCATATAAACAGAGAGCTCTCTTGAACTGAATAGGCTATAATATGACATATCTCAAAATTTCTAACAGCTTTTCAGTGCCAGTGTGACTTACTATAGTACATGTAAATTTAATCCTTAGTCCCTACACTTCAAGTGTATGTCGGTAAATTTAATCAACATGACAAAAGTACCATATATTATGTTGGTAATAATTTAATTAACAGCTCTTAAACTCAAAATGACAGAAAGGGGACACTAAAAATGTTGTTGAAGATATATAATGAACACTTGAGTTGTATAGTTGTTACAACAAAGCTAGACAAATAAGCCTTTAATGAGCTATAATTTGATAATTTTGTCCTTACTTGAACCAAATTGTTGAGCACAAAAACTCTGCATTTACTTCAAACTCACCATTCTTCAGAACAAACCAAAAGAAGGCGTGCTTAAAATTGTCATGATTTTTTCTGCCCTTGAAAAAAATAAAGAGATTTTGTATGTCTAGTCTTTGGTTAGACAAGAATTCCCCACCACAACATAGTACACATGGATTTGCATCCATCATAATGATCAATAAAATTGATCGAGAATTAAGAGATTTCAGGTTTAAAATTTTCGTTAACTTCTTATATATTCAAGCATTGAAAGATAAAATTATCCGATACTTGTATGTTGATGGATGGTAACAAGTATCTTGAGGAATTAGTCAATGTGCTCAAGTTGATTCGAACACATTTATTAAAAAAACCATATACACAGGGATCTCAAGTACCAACTACTCCATCCATTTTTACTTGTCACATTTGGACTTAACACACTCATTGAGAAAATAATGATTGACATAACCATTTTATCACACTAATATTGATGTTTAGTATTAAGTCTTGGAAAATGATTTGAGAAATAAAAAATTAATGCTAAAGGTAAAACATGAAAAAACAATAATTATCTTTCTTGAAATGTTAAAAGTGATAAGTAAAAATGAAAATATATTTTTAAAACAGTAGATAAGTAAAAGTAAACAGGGGAGGTATTGAGCCGCTATACTTGAAAGTTTCTTTTTACTTGTCCATTTCAGCAAATCAAGAGAATTTTAGTATACTATTTTTCATACTACCCTAATATTCGAATTTCAAAACATCATTAATAAGATTTGTTTAGTGAAACACACACCTACTAAAATCTTTCTTAGAAATTATGTCAAGTCAATATAGATCAAATAAAATGAAACAAAGACTCGGAGAGAGACTAATTAGAAGAGCGCCAATAAGAAAAATTGATTTGAATACAAGTTTTTTTATTTTTGAAACAGAACCAAACATCCTCTGGCCTACTAGTCCATGCTCATTAAATGAAATGGCATTAACTATCTTCAGATTTGTCTCCCATTTGAGTCTTCTTTTCACGATTCTTTCACCTCCTTTACTTAATTTTCCAACTTCCTTTCTAGTGGAGTAGTTGGCTCTATTTAATGCCAACTCCAATTTAATGCTACTACCATTACCATTTCCCCCCCTTTTCTCCTTAAGTTCAATTCTTCCCCCTCACTATTTTCACAATTTCCCCCCCTTCTCTTTGAGTTTCATCTTTCAAAATCTTAGTATAGTAATAACTAATGAAAGAGGGAAATTTCAAGTCAAAAGGATGTGTTGAAGTTGCAAGGTATATTATACGAGATGTTGGTGCGGTTCAATGAGAAAGCAGTTGTTAAATGAGTTTTGACCCTACTTTTTGATTGAGCCGTGCCAATATCACGTGTCGCTACTCTATAAATTCTCTTTTTAAGTCTTATGTGTATAACTTGAGGGAAGGAATAAAAGTATTTTCTATCGGGAGGTTGGCGGTTTTGCCTTCAATATTATTATTATTATTGTCTTTATTTCGTTATTTCATTAGTTAATTATTTCTGTCTTCTAATATCACTATTTATTAAGGGCGTTGAGATGTATTTTTACTAGAAAAAATGGTAAAACTAAATGAATGTATTGTCATTCAAATTTCAGTTTGAAACTCATGTGATTAACCTGTGTTTCTTTTGGTTAACTTTTTAATATTAGTATTTAAAAAGTCTTTACATAGTTTAAGAATTCTGCTCATTAAGGATCAAACTATACGAATATTTTTTTGTTAGACCACGCCTTTTAATGAAAGGGAGAGAGGATGGATATTGTTTAGTACAATATTTATTCTTTCCTAAGCACCAATACTATCTGGCTAAGACTAAAAGCTAGTAGTGAGTCTTTTACTCTGTCGCCTTATCTAGCAAGAGCCTCGAAAATAATGTGTTGGTTGTAAGTAGGGGCATAGCTACAGAAACACATGGAGTTTCAGACGAACCTAGTAGCTTATGAATATTGATACTCATTTCTTAATTTGGCAATTATTATATATTAGATTGAAGTCGTTATTCATGAACTTAAAATCTTAGCTATGCCTTCTATTGTTGGAGTTAGAATGATATATGATTCAAGTTTCTGGTTGAGTCAGACGCCTGAGGTTATATCGTTTTGAATCTATGTTTTCTAGATCCAAGCACATATCTTTTTTTTACATCAAATTGAATAGTCTTAACACATTATCTTCTTTTTTTTTACGTCAAATCAAATAATTTAATCTTAAGGTTGGAGAATACATATGACCATGGTTAAGTGACAAACGTATACCTGCTAGACATATGTATTGTATTCATTGATTTGACGTAAATATTATATGCGAGTAAATTTTTTTTACTCCAAACATAAATATTACTTCCTATTTGTTTATCTCAATTTGACTTAACATGAAGTTTAAAAAGTAAAGTAAATTTTTGATTCTTGTGGTTGTCTTAAATTTAAGATATGTAAAATATATTATAATGTCTTTTTAATCTCTTGTCGTCTTAAATATGTCAAGTAAGAAGTTAATATTAAAGAGTTGCAAATAAAGGAAAAATACATTCTTTTTACACAAATTGAAAAAGAAAAAGAAGACAAACAAATTAAAACGGAGTGAACCTGGAAAGGTACAAAGCTAACTAAATAAGTTCTTTATTCAGCAAACCTTAAGTTTATTAAAATGTGGTGTTGGTGTGCTTATATACTAGTTAATTCTACTGTTTACTCATTAAAACTTAACATATAAACATTTTCTAGTACTCCCTCAGGTCACGGTGTTACTTGGTTTTCGTTCCTTGAGATTCAAACTTTGAGCTTTAACTATAATATTTTCATCATATTATTATATTAATATTAAATTCTTTTTGTAACTTATAGTATTTTCATATATTTTTTAAATGTCTAAATTTAAATTGTAAAATATTAAGTTGATTTAATCTAATTTAGTTTTAAAAGTAAGTCAAATTCACTCTCAAAAAGAAAAAAAAATGACACTTATTTTGAAAGGAAAGGAGTATCAAATTGTAGGATATATATAAACTGCAGGGGTAGTTAGCTCTATGTGTTTCACTATACCAAGCTTTTCGAGCGTTTATTTTTTTAAATTTTTTTTTAACTAAGTGTCCAATATTTGTATTGGAGTTCGATTAAATTTGAATTCCGTGCATTACAAGTCCCATTTTCTGAATGCAACACTTCCAACAAGATTTTTTCTATTCTCATGGGTTTGAACCCGAGACTTCTAATTAAGGACGGAGAAGTCTCAACCCATGTCACCACAACCTTGGTACTTTTTTTGAGCTGTTGCTAGTTGCTACTTGCAATAATCATCTACTCATCTTAAAGATTAATGTTTGCTTTTTTACCCATATAATATTGTAGAGGTTCCAATTACTATTGTTGTTTCTCTTCTTTTACCCTAACCAAAATAACAAATAAACAGGATGATTTGTTCTACTTTTTATGTCCATAAAACAACTGGATGTAAAACACAAACATATATATGTGATGTTGCTATTTTGGATCAACTATTATCTCTATTTGTAGTACACTATATAACTTTTGTGCATAAATTTCTTATTGTGGTAGTCTTTTTGAAACAACAGAAAGAGTAAAACCATGTAAATGATTGGGAAAAGTTATGCTTTTTTCTTCAACATGCCCTCCCAAGTCCCATGCATATCAATAGCTAAGGACTCGTTTGTAGTGGCATTGTGGCGGAACCAGAAATTTAGCCTAAGGTGTTTTGCAAATTTTATTCTCAAATGTGTAAAGGGTGTACAATACACAGTCATAATAACTCACATTTATCCTTTATACACCACATTTTTTTCGGGCGAAGGATGTGCGACCCACAGGGTAATGTTTGTGACCCACTCTAAACTCAACTTGTGAGATTACACTGAATATGTTATTGTTATTTAAAATTACTTAAAATTGAACAAGTACACTAAAAAGAGGTTTGCAATACTAATTGCAAGATTATAAATGTACTTGAGTTCTCTAGTTAGAAAAAAGTATGGATGTAATTTGTAAATGATCCACAGAAAGGCCAAGACATAAAGCATGCCCCAAATTTAAAGCAAACCCAAAAATTATTCAGAAATTTGAAAAAAATTATATGTAAGGAATATTCATATGATCTTAAAACATCTACGATATAAGAAATTATAATTTATAAAGGGAAAATGGTGCATTGTAGCAAACTATTAATCAAAATAAATGTTATAACCACAGTTTCATTTAATTCCAATTCGCAGCAAACTCTCTTGCCATTCACCTATCTCCCCTCTTCCTGAATCTTGGCTCGCCACTCTCCCTTGCCTCTCTCACTTTATACAAACACAAATGTATAAATTGTGTTTGTGTTTGTGTTTGTATAAAGCGAGAGAGACTGTTTATACAATTACAAATACATATCTATCCGTCATATACACTTTTAATTATACAAATACAAATCGTCCCCTGCTCAATTCTCTTTTGCCTCTCTCTCTCTCTCTTTATACAAACACAAATTATACAAAATACAATGTATAATTTGTGTTTGTATAAAGCGCGAGAGAGATTTGATATACAAATACAAATGTTTTAACTCGATTCAATTGTATACGAATTCAAATTTTATGCAGATATACAAGCACAATCATTGATACATATACATAGTAGTTATATATATATAATTATCTAACCGATATACATATATAATTCACCTCTCTCCACTCTCTGTCCTCTCTCGCTCGCCTCTCCCAATCTCGCTCGCCACTCTAGCCTAACACAGAGAACATATACGTATACAAACACATTTTTCATACAAAATCACTACATTTTTTATACAATCGCTGCGATTTATACAAATGAGATGCTCCTAGCAAACATAATTGGCTATGGAGCACAAATAGCAAAACTATAGCTATTGAGCGCTAATATAATTTTTATCGTTTGACTTTTCTTGTTTTATAAGAAACTCAATCCAAATCTTATCAATATCATATTAAATCGATTTGACTCGACCTGTCGATTTGGTTAGATCTTTCGATTTTATTTGAATAGCCCTAGTCCACTTGAAAAAATCAGAAAAATTTCCCTCTCATTGGTGCCACCAATTGCCCTACTTCCATTCTAGCCATGATATGAAAGCAATTAATGCCATTGTTAAAGAATTTAGACATCATTCTCATTGATTTGACAAATGTGGCATATAATACATTTAGGGACCGTTTGGTGTGAATGATAAACACAAATAGTTTTGGGATAAATATTTAGTGGCACTTAATTTAATGTTTGGTTGGAAAGTTTGGGATAACTTATCCAGAGATTAATAAATAGTACCAGGATAAGTTATTCCTCCCAAGGGATGGTATAATAATCCCATCATAAGTTGTCATGGGATAGACTTATTATATGACAAAACTACCCTTCAAACCCTTAAATTATCACTTTTCACATTAACTAAGTACATTCCCCATAAAAATAGATTAATCTTTTGAAATTCTTGCTTTGTTTGAAAAAAAAAATTCACAATTCTTTATCAATTGCTTCGTTGATTTTGTGCTCTTTGGTTTCAATTATTTTTATTATATAATAATTTGAAACCATTTACTAGCAACTGACAAGGTTCATGTTTTGCAATGTCAAACTGTTAATTCTAGTGCAATGTTCACTAATTAAAGCCTAATTAACGATAGAAATTTATGGGAATTCATATATAAAAATAATTAAGCTAAATAAGGTGGATGTTTTGTTTTTAAGAATGAATAACTAAAACTCTACCCAAAAAAATATTTAAAAAGCTAAATAAGAGGGTATTTTTGTAATCAAATCACTTATTTTTAGGAAGTATGCAATGATTATTATTTTTAGTACAACAAACCAAACAATCAATAAGAAATAATGCCAACATAACTAATCCCAGTATAACTTATCCCATCATAACTTGTATTCAAACCAAATGAATACCTGCAATAAAAAAGGACTGTTTTGAACTATTAATTGTAACATCACCTAATGCTTGTTAGTAGTTGAGATATCACCTAATATTGTCTACTATTTAATAAAAGGATCCTTACTACATATACTTTGAGTAAATTATTGGCAAATATCATTCCTTAATGTATCTTGCTCAACTACTATACAAATATGTTTTACCAAGTAGCATCAATGACAACAGGAGGATTTGAACTTTATAGATTCTGAATGCTAAAACGGTTCAAGTGGTAGTAACCATTTCTCAATTTCATTATGGTGCATTATTGGAGTGAAATGCAATGTCTTCACCACATTTCCAGCTATTAAAGAGAGTACATTAGTTGGTGGAAGGACAGCAGGTCCACCAAAAAAAATGACTTGCATTTATTAAGAATTTCATAATCCAATGAACTATGACTTACATTTTAGCCTAGTGGTAACACAAGAAAGAGTGGTGAGAGCCACTGCTTGCTTTTTTTATGCAAGCGGTTTGGCAAGTAGTTCTTCTCTACAAAAACGGAGAACGTTTCCCAGCTAGGCCCTCGGTACTCTTTCTTTAGTGTTCCCTCCCTCTCCTCCCTGCTATATCTTTCTCGAAATCCACTTCTCCCTTCGTGTATATCATATGTATATCTATACTCTCTAGGAATAAAATGAGAAATTTTGACTTAAAAGTATCGATGCCATCTCCTTCCTGAGTTTGGAAGAAGACTAATGCATGTGCTCATATTGCAGCTTTCCATAAAGCTTTCTCCCCCTCTCCACACCGCTTGTGGACCTCCTTTAACCTGTCAACGGACCTGCATATCCCGCTGCAGGTCCAGTCAAATGAAGCAACACAGACGTTGCCTGCCTGAGCCTTCCATTCACAATCTGCAGCAATAGTATAATGCCTTATATAAAATTTGATAATAGGGAGACATAACTGAATAGATTTATGAGTCGTAACATGTTGGAATTAACTAAGTCAGATATGTGCACAATCAATCACATTCCACATAATTAGAACTCATTAAAAAGGAAAAAACTTTACCTGGTTGAGTTCCACAACATAATCTGCGATCATCTATATGTTGCACGTCAAGTCCGATGAACCAAGCTCCCAGTGACACATCCTCATTGGCATACTTATGTAATACATGCCTGCAAGTATTGAAAAGATTATGATCAGAATTTTAAAATTTAAGGGGATGAATACCTCTATTTGGATGTTTTCAGTCCATATAATTAGAAAAAAAAAGAAGAAAAGAACAGAAAAATACTGAACTGGTTTACTGATATGTAGGAAGCCATGTCCTTTGAAATGGCATATATTTGGCCTGTAGCGTGACGGAAGTACTTGTTTCCTGTCTCCCCGAATTTCCAGTATTCTGGTTCATGGTATCTTACTCCCCTGTTCAGTAGAAAAGAATAAGATGCTAAAGTAATGTAAGTTATGATTGAATTCACTGAGAAAATAAACTGCTTACTTCTGAGCTAGAACAGGACCAGATTTCATGCACCCAATGTACACACGAGGCTTCTTACGGTGCCTTGCCAGTGTTTCTGCCAGTGTACCTGACAATAGAAATACAAAATGAGTTTGATATAGCAAAGAAAACAAACTAGTCAGGGGACACTAGCTCCACTTGTATCTTCACTAACGAGTTAAAATTTTTTGACAAACTTTATGCCATACAAAATTATCTGCTAATTTATTAGGGCAAGTAAAGATATATACGATGAGTACGGTACTGCCAATGTGGAAAGAAAATGTCAGACATTCAGTTACCTATATTTACATGGACATCATCATCAACTTTGACATAATACTCTGCATCCCATAGCTTAACAGCAGTAGCAAAGTAAGTCTTTGTCTTGGCAGACAATTCTAGATAACCCTCGACATGATCCTGTTTAAAGGCAGAATAGTGATGTACCAACTTTTATTTATGAAGACAATGTCATAAACTAACTACATATTGATTATGTTGCTCGGACTCTTCACAAAAGTCAACAAGTGCTTGTCTGATTCTCCAAAAGTAGAGTATTTTTGGAGAATCCGACATGTGTGTGGCATCGACTGTGAAGAGTCCACGCAACTTAGCATATTGAGCCAAGAATAGATAGAGGATTACCAAGCGCAAGAAATCACCATGATTTCTGTCCTCGGCTTCAATAGCTCTGTCCAGTATACCTCCTAATGTGGCACTGCACAACAAGTTTATAGTTTTGTTAGTCAGCGCATCAAAAGTCCATGTTGTTTATACATCTGTAGAGAAAACCACTAAACATTTGCAGCTTCTTAAGTAATGACCAACGGACGGAATGAGTATGCAAACACCTACCCATGACCAATGACAAAGCGCATGATGATTCCTTTCTCTTCTTCCAGCTTCTTTCTTTTCTCACCTATGTGAGATATTTTTAACAAGGTCAGATATCAGAGAGAAGTAATGGCCACCATGAGATGTGTTCTTAAACTAAGAGTGAAAAAAGACACGGAAACAGTCTGTACCTTGTGGCATCCATGTAGCACGAACTGAATCCCTTCGTTTTCTGCTACTAAATGCGGTATTTATCCCTACCACCATAAAATATTTTCTCTTTTTAGGTGAATCACCCTTCTCAATGTTTTCTGATGTAGGAGCACCACTAAGAATCGACTCCTGAGCTGACTTTGCAGCTGCCAGTTCCATCTCCAAACTTGAAATTGTTTTGTCTAACGTCCTGATATAAGATGTGAAGTCGTTAAGTGAGAATTCAGGGCTGCAGTTATCAGATCTCAGTGCAAGTTAAACTAAAACTCACTCCCTCCATTTCAATTTATTCGTCTTACTTTCCTTTTTAGTCCGTTCCATAAAGTATGTCTCAACTTTCCACATGACATGTCAAGATTAAAGGATATTTTGGTACATTATACATATTTTTATTTCAAGACCACAATATTCAAAAGTCTTCTTTACTTTCTTAAACTTCATGTCAAGTCAAAACCAGACAACCAAATTGAAACGAAGGGAGTACTAAACAATAATTGGAAACAAAAAGAGTGTTGAGCAGAACTCACTGAAGAGCACTATGTGTCTTAGAAACTTCCCCGAAAACATCTTTGGATACAAATTTTACATCTTTCTGCTGCAACTAAAACAACACAAGATCGAATTTAAGATATCGAACGTAAGGGGACTAAACAAGATTGAGGCTTAACTCAGAGATTTGCTTTCGAAAACTAGACTGAAAATACTCACAAATTTTGTATTGCAACCTTCTGAAACTAAGTTCAGTCTTTCAGCTTCTACTGCAGTTGTTCTTGTAATACCGCCTTTCGTTTCAGGAATCGTCCACATTCTGCAACAGCAAAAACTTTAGTTATTGTGGAATAGTATCATTTTTCCAAAAGTTAATATCCAAAAAGAAAGATCATTCCCTATAATATTTGCAAAATATCAAAAAGAGTAATGGTCCAATATTCTAGAATACCTCAGTTCCTTTTTTCTCAAAAATACCAAAATCCTTTTTCCCATATCACATTCAACATATTTATTATTTAAACATAGCTGTAGATTACATGGTCCAAAATCTGAAGCTTTCATTAATTCTGAAATGAGAGGAAAAAACAACTAGTGATCAAAGGTTATTTTTTGAGGGCTAAAATCTCAACCAGAATGTCATTACAGATCTATACCTACTTTTTCCATTTTATGTTTCAAATTGTCAATATACAAAAGGGGAAAAATACGGAAAAAATCAGACAGAAGACTCAGAAAATTCCAGGGTTGATTTCTCATATGTTCAGTCAACTACGAATAGTTATTATCTCATAAAGTCATTTCTCATCTCGATTCCAATTTTCTATAACAAAGAAAGTGACTTTCTGCGATAATAGAGCGACCATCTGAGAAATCAGCTCAAAATTCCAATAGTAACAATGGAACAGCATCAAACATTTATATACCAAGATTAAAGTTGTACAACATCATTCTTGAAATAACAAAATTACCACAAAGAATGAATTAAGAAATAAGAAAGATATCAAAATTGGTTAAATTCACAAAATATCAATTGTAAAATTCCAATAATTTACCTGGCAGTGAAGAACATTCCAGCACAAAAACTACCTATACAAAGAAAAAGAGTCCATTTTTGTGAAATAACACTCCTTGAAGTCCCTTCTACTCTGTTCTTGAAAGACATTTTCTACCTAATGATCAAAAACCCATATGCAAAACTGAAAAACAGAGCCAAATCAAAGACACCCACAAAGCAAAAAGAAGCAATAATCCCAAAATTTGAATTCTTGGAACAAACTTTGAGGAAGATTTGAGACCTATAGCTATAGAGCTATAAGGAAAAGATGGTTAAAAAATGGATGCCTTGTTCTCACTTGTAATTTGTTCCTTTCTTTTATCTTTTGCTTTGTTCTCTCTCCTTTCTCTCTACAAATATATATATATAAACTACTAGTGGTACACTTTGCAGGCAAGGGACTTGGAACACAAGTGAGAGGAGACTTACTAACTGCCCTCCCCCACCAACATGGTTGTGGTGCACCACTGATAGAAGTACTTCACCTTTAATCAGAAATCTCGAGTTCAAGTTTTATATATAGAAAAAAATTTATTGGGAGCGTCGCCCTGACCTTGCAGTGGATCCGAATTTAGTAAGAGCTCTAATATGGACTCCGGACACAAGTGAAAAATAAATTTTTAAAAAAAATGCCCCTCCCCAGTTTCATTTCATATTACTACCAAATTTACCAAACGGTCCCTTGTCAGGACTATGGGCCATTAATATCACTTTTATTTAAATTGGAATCACATTCTTGAATAACTGAAACAGTCCGTCTGGTCTCAGTATTGAAGTTTTAACTAAATTCAAATCATGCACAGTATTCATTTGAAAATGACGTTTCCAACATGATTTTCTCTAGGCATAATATATATACATGACCCTTAACTTGGTTTCAGCTAACAATTATGTCCTCTAACTTTGGGTGTGCACAAGTAGACACTTAAATTTGTATAAAATTGAACAAGTAGATACACGTGTCCTATGTGGCATAATACACGTACGACACAAAATTGCCATGTTGGAAGAATGTGTCTATTTGTTCAATTTTATATAAGTTTAAGCGCCTACTTATGCGCACCCAAAGTTAAAAGTCATAATTATCAGCTAAAACCAAGTTAAAAATTATGTTAATGTATTATGTCTTTTCTCTATATCCAGAGATTTCGTTCGAGACCTTAGTTAAGGATGGAACAGTCTCTACTACATATCCACAACCATGTCGGTTACTTTCCTTCTTTTTTAACTTTTGTTGAATGTGAATATATGCTTGACAGTTTCAGAGACAGGGGAATCAATACAGGGACAGAGATTAATATGTGAGATGAATGGAATACATATTAATCTCTTGACATATGTAACGACATTTGGCTGGATTATTTTTCAAGCGGTTTTAAAAAAATTAAAAATAAATTAAGTACAAATTAAATAGAAGTTTCCAAATAAAATACTCCTTAAAACTTTAGCTATTTTTATGTTTGGTATCTACTATTTTTTTCTCAAAGGGATAAAAGATTATCAAGTTTCTTTGTTACTCTTGTGGGCCTTTAAGTAAACTTCCTTTTTTGTACTTTAGTTACCTTCAATCTTAAAAAATGATTACTCTTAACATATTACATTACATAATATTTTAACTTAATTTTATAAAATACAACCTTGATGGTGCTTAGACTAGAAAATAGTTACTTTGATTTAACTTGTTTTTTTCTTCTTCTCTTTTTGTGAATGTTTGGATATGGTTTTACAAAATTGTTTTCGAACACATTTTTGTCCGTGTTTAGGCTTTAGTCATTGTTTTAAAGTGGAAAACAAAAGTCTTGTGCCTTGTTTCCACCCCCGCTCACCCCCTTAGTTTTCTAAAATAATTTTTAAATCGAAAAAGTATTGGAAAGAAGTGACCAGACATGACATAATATTTTTGTAACTTACTGAGAATATGAGTTTTGATATAAAGATATCGAGGTCAAGAATTAGAGTAGAAAATTAATAGATAGTTACCGAATAAATACCGATCAAGTTTATTTTTTGTCATGTGTAGTGTTTTTTTTATTTCAAAAGTATTCTTTTAATAATGAATTTTATACAACAACTATTGATTTCCTTGTCATCGAGATTATTCTGTTTATATTAAAAAATATCATTTTAAATATGAAAAGAAACAGAAAGTACCTACTTTGATAGCAACATAAAATTCACTATTAATAAATTAATTTTTCTATATCTACCAATTGGACTTGCCGTATAATTCTCGCCATTAAATTATTATAAAGGCACTTTATATTCATTTATTGGGATGATTTCCGTTTCAAGCTTACGAAAAAACGAAATTAAATTAAACGATGTAACCCATCATTGATTATATAACAAGAGTCATTAACCAAAAGAAACACACTCAGTTTTTTTTCTCTTCACATATGCTTCAAAAATAGCAATTAAAAGGTTGACTACTTGTGGTCCTTTTAGTAGAGAAAAACCATAATGAAGCTATGAATGTGAGTCTGGTCACAATAATTGGAGTACCTACAGAAAAAGTAGTTAATATTACTAATATTTAAAGATTAGAAAATCAAAAAGGGGGAAATTATTTACACATTGATAGATACATGCTTCAATATATATTCCTTTTAATTTAGTCGAACAGTACAATCACATACTTCACTATCATATATATATATATGTATATACTGTATTGTATAATAGCACATTTTATGATTGTATCTATTACAAAAAAAAAATCATTCTCGAATTTCGTAAAAAAAAAATGCTTCGTGAGAATTTCCTTTCATGAACTAATTTACTTGAATGAGAGTTTTGTAATAACATCACAATGTTTAGAGTAAAATTGTATATACTAAGGCTTATTACATAGTCAGTTCTTTAAATTTGTTGAGATAATTTTTTTAGACATTTGAACCAAGTCTTGCTCAAATTGAATAACTTAACTTCTAATAAAGTGTTACAATTAGACATATTCAATAAAAGTTTTGAATTTTTTGTATTGCACGTGTTTTCATTTATCTATTAGATAGTTAAGTGAACCACGTAAAATATGTCATATTTTTTCCTTATGCGCATCAATCTCAAGTAGAAAAATGTCTAGAATTTTACGACCTATTGAGGGGAATATCAATAGTATAATTAAAGACAAAAGACATATTTCATATGGTTACTTAACTACCTAATAGACTAATGAAAACACACACAAATTTTTTTTCTAAGAATTGAAATGAAAGTGTCTAATTTATATACTTTATTAGAAATTGAGGTGTCGAATGTCTGAATAGGATGATATATGAAAAGTTTAAAGCGTTGAGCATGTATTAATCCACTTTGACCAAAATATGTTAAGAAAAAGAGATATTATGTAATAGTATTAAGTGCTTATTATCTACTCTTGGTTGACAAATTCAATGAAGCTATAGCGCGTTACAATTTCAAAGTCAATGTAGTCTAGCAAGTTTTGATTATTATTATTTTTTGTTTGGTACATGTGGTTTAGCTAGCTGGTTTGTTCATCTATAAAAAATAACTCCGTTGACTGCATTACTATATATACTTTTTAATTGACTTCGAAAATAAACAGCGAAAAAAATAGGAAATTAATAAAGTAGAAGGTACAAAATTTAATATCTTCGACTTAATTTTGTATTTATTTTTTAAAAATTGTTAATATATATAAATTATTAATATAAACCTAGAATCTCAAAGGAAATAGAATTAAGAAGCAATAAACTTCATATTTTTCCTTATAAGACAACATGTGGTGCTCTATTTGGTTATCCAACTCAACAACTTTCTTTTTTTTATTATTAAAACTATAATATAAAATAAAATAAAAATCCTCCAGTTTAGTCATTATTGGGCCCTTATGATTTGTCATAATTTGACTATATATGTAGACTGATACCAGTTAACTTTAATCGTTTTCAATGCAAGATCAATAATGTGAAGCTAATGACAAAATAATACTCCTACTAGGTGAAAACTTGTCTAGAATTAAAAATATTAAGGTACATATTTAATTATATATGTTATTTCTAAGATTTCATTGAAAATCTCTAAAACAAATTGATCAAAAACCTTTTGGTACTCTTTTTGTTGCCTTTTTCTTTAAATTGAGAAAGAAATATTGAGATTTGCATATGTTGAGAGTAAGCGTAAGCTCATCCAGAAGCTCGAAGAGCTTTCCTTCATTCGTTTCACACGAGCTGCACAACATATAGTTGAAAGTCAGAGGGCTTATATTATCAAGAAATATTGAGATTTGCATACCTTTATTGCTTTAGATTCATCAAGTTGAGCTCCATTGATAGATCAAAGGGTCTTTTTGAACTAATTTTTAAAGGTTAGATTACTATATACTTCTATGAAAGTGGTTTATTTCAGTCTTTATGATTCCGGAATAATTTCCTAGAATAGTAAGGAAAAGGAAATTTATTTTTAGCTCATTTTATATACTATTAACACTATTCAATAGCTAATATCACATATACACATCTTTCTTCATAAAACTTGACGAAAAGAGTACAAAGAAGAGTACATGAGAAACAATTGGATTCTTATTAGGGTTCCATATCCAAGTAACCGACAAATTTACTATTTACTTTTCTAATCGTATACACAAATTATACACAATCATTCATGAATTATACGTCTGTCAGCTAATTTTAGTTTAATCTATTGATTAAACAACTATCTAGATTAACTCTTCTTTTTATTTTCTTGAAAAGTTTTTCATTTTCATATATAATTGGATTCAATTGTATCAAGTTCTTCATAGTCCTCAAATATAAAATTAAAAAGAATATATTTTGAACAAAAAAACTGATCAATTTTTTATTAAAAAAATAGCATATAGCACGTGAGAATGGATCTAGAAGTGGGACACGTGGCCCATAATTATTGGAATCCACTTTGCTCAGAGACCTTACCTTGTTAATTAATGAGGTAACAGCTTCCATTCTGTCCCACGTGGAAGCTGCTAATTGATTGGCCCACCTCACGAGCTCCCTGACACGTGTCATTATGTTGTACGTATCTTACCTCAGTGGCTTTGCCTTCAAATGATGATTTTTGTGGACAACAACCACAAACGGGCCATCCCGCCTTACTTAGGCTCTCAAGGCTAATATCGTCTTTTTCTCGTCTATTATTCGTAACATAGTTTGAATCAATACGAAATATTAAAAAATCTTATTTTAAAATTTGTAGTCATAAATGTGATATAGTAATTCTTTTATTCAATTTATCTAAAAGTGTGTAACTGAGCATGAAATTTAAAAATATTTTTATTTTAAAAATTTATGATCTAAAACAAATTGAAAAATATTTATTAATTTTAATCAAAAAGGTTTAAAGTTAAACTATCCCAACAAACTAAAAGGATAAATAAGTTGGAAAGAAAGGAGTAACATTACGTGATTATAATTCTTTTTAAACTTTTGGTTAAAGAATATTATAACATGTAATCACTTGTATTGGATGACGTCGCTTCTCTTTCAATCGACGAATTACTGCTCTCTTTTAATAGCAGATGTCCATGCTTTGATTCAAAAGCTCTATTCATCCCTTGTATTCAATGTCTGGTTCGATGTGATCAGGAACTCAGGAAGAGAGAACTCTTTTTTTTCTCCTCCCTTTAGTCTAGTTTGAACTCGCCCCAACAACGAACACCTTCCTGCTGCAAGGTGAGGCTATGCTCTTCCCCTAGAATCCAATCCAAGTCGGAGGAGCAACTAGTCAAGAGGTCTCGAATTCGAGTCCTAGGTATGAATTTTTTTTTAGTAGGAAGTGTTTCATCCTTGAATATAGAGCCCTACGCGATGCGAATTCAAATTAGTCATACTCCAATTGAGTATCAGACATTGAATGAAAAAAATATATATACTTTTATATTAAAGCATATATTATAAAATTAAAAAAAAGGGGCCCTAAAATGCCCCTCAAGTATTTGAATTGGTACAAAACTACCCTTCATCCACCTTTCGGCCCTAAAATACCCCTGACATCAACTTTTTGGCTAAAAAAATACCCTCGATGTTAATTCCTTGACTCATATTTGTCCTTATTTTTTAACAGGCCCCTTAAAGTAAAATTATTTTGCCTAATCTGATTGGTCCAAATTTAAACACTTCTCAAATAAATAATAAAAACCATATATTTTAGAATATATTTTTTATTTTTTAAAATAATAAAAATCACATATAATTCATATTTTGAACCGATACACTTGAAAATAATATTCAATAAATAATTAATTTCATGATATCCTCCTATTGACCTTTTTTAAATCAACCCCCAATTTATTGTAACCCAACTCATAAATGGGGATCCAACTAAAATCTATACTCACCTCGATTGATTGTCCAGCTAATTTTTTTGTTATCAATTATCCAAATGTCTTGTTGATTTTCTCTTTTTATTCTTTTCTTTAATCTCTTATTCTTACTTAGGATATCCGGGACTCAAACTTGAAATGCACTCACACACACACACACATATATATTCATATTTTTTTAATTTGTACTATTGTCATGGTGGGGTAGGGGTGGGGATAGGAGAAATGATTATCTTTTTTCTTTTATTTTGAATTTTGGGTACACATAAAAGAATAATGCAGTATACATACATAATTGTTTAATTAAATCATCTTTTATTGAACTAATTATTTCTATATGAATGTCATCATTATTTCCCTCCTCTTTTCTCCCTTGTGTTTGCCATAAATTGAAAAAAATTAAAATTTAAAACGGTGGAAAAGATCCAAATAGAAAAAGAAAATGGAAGAAAGAGGAAGTGAAGAGGTGGATGGGTTGTGAGGGGGGGGGGGAGGAGGGTAGAGAGTAGAGGACTAACTTTTTTTATTTTTAATTTACTATGAAATTCAAAATCAAGCCAATCATATGAGCTCATATATTAAGTAATTTCCAATTATTTTAACAGAAAAAGGTCTAAAATGCCCAATATTGTCCCTCATCCACCTTATGAGTATGATCCGTTAGACAGAAGGATATTTTTGAGCCAAAAGGTTGACATCATGGGTATTTGAGAGCAAAAAGGTGGATGAAGGGTAATTTTGTACCAATTCAAATAGTTCAGGGGCATTTTAGGCCCTTCTCCGTAAAAAAATATTATTGAGCATTAGTTAGAATGTACAATAAATTACTTTAAAATTAAAAATATCATATTGATCGAGTAAAGAAAATATGATATGAATTGGAATGGGTTGGTGTAATTAACCCAGATGTCTCATATTTATGAGACAGTTACCAAACGAGTAACGTACGTCCCCATTTCTTTTTGCGGACTTGATTTATTGAGGTTCCACTTAATTAATAAGAACATCACTCTTTATATTTGGAAGAAAGAAAAATAAAGAGGCATGTGAAAACTCTATACGTCTTATCATTTAACTGTTGATAACAATGACATTTTTTATATTTTGAACATATTTTTAACTTATATATCAAAAGTATGTGATATTTGTTTACTAATTTTCACTCGATTATCTTCTATGGGATAAAATTCGAACCTAATCAAAATCTGACACGTGGAAATATCGATTAAATTAGAATTGAATATATGATGATATTTTTTTGTCATGGTCTGAGAATATCCTTGAATCACTATCATTAGTATGTCTTAGATGGGTGTTGTATCGATATAACGCGGACTATCTCGTGATAGGGTGACAATAATATCGACCCCTCATAATCTTTTTTCTAGACCCAACATATCTCTAGTTGTAGCATTCTCACATCAATCTCCGACCAAACACTAATCAATAATTCAATATCGAACCAAACAATAACCATTAAACTGTTGTCCAAAATCACCAACTTTCTGATAAACGTACCTAACATCACATAAAATATATCGGATGAAATACATTTTGTATTTGGTTTTAATATAAAAATGATATCTTTAAACAAGAAAAGTATTACCTTGTCTTAATTCATATCAAATTAAATATGTTGATATTCAAATTCCAAATCTTATCATGCTATTATTAGTATTCATTTGTCTTAATTTATGTGGAATATTGTGTTAATTAATACAAATTTTTTTAAAAAAATAATTGAATTTTATGGTCTAAAATAATGATCGATGTTGTGATAGTTGAGTAAAAAGTCTGGACAATTAAAGCATATTCAATAAGGCGAGATCTCGTTAATATCTTCCTAGGATAAAAACCTCGGGAACTTGCATCTAGGAGTCATCTCCTAAATGTTAGTAATAACAAAAATACTCATATAATTATATTTAGGTATTTTTTTATTATTTCGTTTAAAAATAAGTGATGTTTTTACCTCGAACACATTCTTTATGAAACTACTTATTCTTAAAAAATAAGAAGTATCTTTACTAACTTATTCCTAGTTAAGAAAAAGCTAATTAATAGTTTTTTATTATGCAAGAAAGGGTATTTTTGAAAGAATAAGATCAATTCCTTCTTGAAATTCTAAAACACCAACTTATTTTGAAATAAAATGAAAAGATTAAAATCCCACTTATTTTGAAACAGAGGGAATATATAAAAAATTAATATGCTATTTGAATAGCAATTTAAAAACAAGTGTACACATATTAGTGAAGAGAGAATCTATGTATTTATTTTATGCAGGATAATAGAAGATGAAATAATATATAAATAACTAAACTCAACATAATTAATTTTTACGTATAAATAACTCTAACCAGCTATCAAACTACCCGTTAACGCTCATTCGTATACCAATGGAGCAGAATGCTCCACTCTATAAATTTGTGAATAATTATTAAAAAAAATTCAATTGGATAAAATTGGCCAGCAAGAACGACGAAAAATGTCGGTTAATAACTAAACAGAGTCCTCAGGTGTCGGCAAAAAGAATTCAATTATTCATAAGATTTTTGTATTTTTCTCTAATTTCAAAAAATACTCTCGTTTATTCAAATATTCAGTGTTATAATTTATGATTAAGATAAGTAACGTTGTTAATTATATTATTGATTCAAACTTAGATCTCTAATCTCAAGGACATTTTTACGTACATTTAGTTGGAAAGGAAGTTTTATAATGATATGTTTTGGGAAAAAACAAATGCAATGCATGTGAATATTTGTGTGAAAGAGTGAGAAGGAATTATTTGAGAGGAGGCACTTGCAAGTGAGCATTTGTACTTATTATTAATGATGATGTGACCTCATAACCAAAGTTTTTTTTATAGGAAAATGCACATGTAATATAATCAAAGTCATTTGGACCAAGAAGCCTAATCTAATTGTTTGCATTAATCGTATTATTTGTTACTGTTACGGTTCACTTTTCCTTTTATTTTTAGCATCTCTTTTATCTTATAATGTATTTAATTAAACTAAATTAATAAAATATAAATTACAAAATGTAGAAAAGAACGTGCAAGCCATTCCTATAATATATAAATTTAAGGTTAAACAAAACAAAAGTGTACAACTTAAATTTTTTTTTTTTATTTTTTTTTAAAAAAACGGCAAAAGCGCAGAATTCCATAATTCTTACAAGGCGCAGGGGCGGTTAAGCCTTGTAAGGTTTTGTCCCCCTGCGCCTTACACCTTTTAATCCCTAATTTTAATTCCGTTTTCCATTCCGTCCAAAAATTGCCCTTTTGATTTCAACCATTTTTTTTGTTGCCCTTTTGAAATTTTAACTCAATTCTTATTGCCCTTTGAGCTCCGGACTCTGAATTTTTCTATCTCCTATGAGTGAGTTCCATCCCCAATCACTTGACTTATTGAAAAATAATTGGTTCAATATCGATTGTTATTCATAGATAAACATTTATATATTACTAGTTAAGATCTCAAAAAAGATAAGTATAAAAATATCTTAAAAGATTCCATACTTAATAAATATAAAATTAAATTATGTTTTTAAACGTATTTAAAAATGAAATTATTGGTGAATTATTATATTCAGGTGGGAATAAAAAATGATCTTAAACTAGAGGATATAGTTGGTTATGTTATCAGATAATTGGAAAGTTGATTTATCTGACTATAACTAGATTAGACATATGTTTTGCTGAGCAAGTACTTAGTCAATTCATGTAAAGCCCAAAACATTTTCATCTAAATGTTGAGTATTAATTGCCCTGAGTTTCTTACCATAAATAGATTTTCCTTTTAGGAAAAGGTTTAGGATTGACTTGTCCTTTTCTTGTAGGAAAAGATTTAGGACTCTATAAATAGAGGCTTGTTCCTTCTAACTTAATTAGCATTCACAATGTAGTCCTAGGGGGTTTTGAGAGTTTTGTCTAGGGGAGAATTTGTGGGACACAAGTGAAACGTTTTCACTTGTGTGAACCTCCCGAGTGAATTGGTTGAGGTTGTTTCTCTCAATATTTTGTACTCTCATGTTTATATAGTGGATTGCTCATCTCCTTTGTGGATGTAGGTTGGTTGACCGAATCACGTTAAATCTTTGTTTCTTTTGGTATATTTCTCGTTTGTCTTCTTACTCATGGTCTATCGAGGATTGCTTTGCTAGCTTCCGCATGACACCTAATTATTTTCGATCCTAACACTAGAGACGGTTATGAGAATAGTTAGGTATCTCAAAGGATTATCAGATCTTAATTTGTTTTTTCCATCTAATACAACAAATGAGTTTATTCTATAGTGATTCTGATTGGGCAGTTTGCCATAACACTAGAAGATCATTTACTGGTTGTGTTATAAAGTTAGGAGGTGCATTTTATCTTGAAAATTCAAAAAATTTATGTACTAATAAAGTATAAAAAGTTGTCTATGTATGAATGGACATTGCAAACCAAAAAAAGGATGGTGACAGGAAAGAAAGAAAAAAAAAGGTAAGGGGGTTATTTGTAAGATACGTTGCTTGTGGTGGTAGAATTAAGTCACTTTATTGAAGTAGAAGCTCTGCATAATATCTCATATATATTCATTCACAGTTACTATACTATTAAGTTATATTTTGCTTTTGGGCCATGCTACCTAGCTGCCAATTAGCCATTTAAATGCACCTAAATTCTTGGCATGGTGGCTGCTTTCTGCATGTGCTTCCATATGCTATTGAAAGCTCTACCTATTTCAATTACCTACTATTAAATTGGATTTTTTTTTCTATATTTTTTTAAAGAGTTGCGTTATTATATGTTCCAATATACATTGTACACGTACAATATTTGATATGGAGTTTCCCATACTCTTTCTTTTTTTAATCCCATATTGTTCATCAAAGTAAGGTGAAAGAGTAGAATGGAAGTATATATTTATGTAAAATAATTTTATTAAAATAAATTAGGTCTATCAATAAACGAAGAGTAACAAACTCGCTCCGAGCTGAGTCAGTGTTGGAATTGGTTTGATTAATTGTTCAAAAAATTATTCTATCTTATTCCATTCATCAGTATGATATGGTTAACGTCTGGTATTCGAACATTGACTTGAGACATATTTTACCCCTTCTTATCCTGAAAAAATAGAGACATCTTACGTTCTTGAATCGATAACCATCTTGCATGCGGCTTTCTTGACCGCCTCTACACGAGGCATATTTGGCTAATACTTTTTAATGACGTATGTATTCGCGATAATTTCATTTCTTTCGACGGAATTAATTAGATGGTGGTCGTTCTACTTAAATTCACCCTATGCCTCTTCCAAACGTCTTTACTTTACTTAACGCATCATTCAAGAAGTCTTTATAAATTAAGTGAAAGCATGCTAGTCTACAAGAAATTAGCTATGAATATCATAGACGGATCTAAGATTTTGATTATGTGGGTTTTAGATTATAGAAAATGTAATTTAATTTGTTGGTTCTTGATAAATTATATATACTCCCTCCGTTCATTTTTACTTGTTCTGTTGTTCACTATACTAAAAATAGTTGTCCAACAATAATTGTCCAGTTTGGAAAATCAAAAGATAATTTAACTTTTTATGTTTGTTTTACCCTTGCTATTAAATACTATTCATCATCTAATACATTTACCAAAGCATTAAATTTAATATATTCAAAGGGTAATGTAGTAATATTACCCTATTATTTATTGTTTTTTAAGGTGTATAAACAAGTCAATAGTGGACAAGTATTATTGGACAGAGACAATACATATTATGTGAACTTTCAAAAACAAGTATAAAATAAGTTTAAGCAAAAGCTATTAAGTTTTGCCGAACTCAAAACTGAAGTGGTAGTTTTACCCCTAATGAATATAATTAGCATATGTTAAAAACATATTTGTTGAGTTTTCCATATTGGTTGTGAGATTATTCATTAAGTTCATGATTTGGGGCAATTCTCATATTCAAATTAATCATGTTAGTTGAGTTTTTGGGTTGAGTAGTTAGGCCCAAATAAAGTCTATTTTATTAACATGGTATTAGTTATCCATGTTGGGTCACATGTTAAATTGTCCATGTTCCAGACGTTCAATCTTGTGCGTATGGGAGGGAACAATTTCTCACATCAGTTGTGAGATTAAATATTAAGCTCCTTATGATATTCGGTAATTTTAATTCACCTCATGAGCTAGCATTTATTGGTTGAGTTAGATTCAATATTCATTTTCTTAACAATATCAAACATGAAGAAATTATGGAGAGGTTACTAGTTTTCTAAAAAAAGAAATTCAACTCACCCGATATTCGACACCCACTGTAATGGTAAAACCCGACTAATCTAAATTTGTGTATGACAATCCCATTTTAAAATGACAAAAAATGTGCATGATATATCAGGATCGATCGTTTCGCTCCATTGTTCTTGAGATAGAATATTTACAAAAACAATTAAATTAGTTACACGTATTTTAAATAATCTTAGGTATATGATTAATTGATGTACAATCGTACGTAAACCATTTGCTACTTTGGATTATTAATGGAGTTTATAAGATTTAACAGGTCGACTAATCATATGTTTGGTGAAATGGTCCTAGGAAATAAATTACAAAAATTAAAAAAAGAAACTACAGTTGGTCCAAATCTCCAAAGAATCATGTGAGGGAAGGTGGTGATTGTAGACCATACAGCCAAGATTCATGTGATGCAACATGGGAATTTTCTCATCACATAAACAAAAAGATACAATCAGATAAGTATAGAAATTTATATTAATTTCGGGCGGAGACGGTTCATACTAAGATTTTTTTCACACTTAAGGCTCAAACTCAAGAACTTTGGTTAATTAAGGGAGGAACAGTCTCATCCTCTGCATCACATCTTTCGATGGTCGAAAAATATAGTATTTAGTTAATATTAGTAAGAAGATCATACGCGAGAAGAGAATACTCTCCGATAAAAATATCAAATTTTGGAGAAGATTAAATCAACTATATATTAAGATTTAGGGTAAATGGGGATGAATGAAAATGGTAGTACGGTTAATTTTTGCAATTGTGAAATTGAGCAAACGTAAAGAAATGAATTTTGCTCCAGACTCAATTTCAAAGAAATGATTCTAACCCATTCCTTAAGCCACCATTGTAAGACTCTTACCCTTTCTCACGCCTAAAACTAGACATCTGGAGCAGGACAATTTTACTATGTGAGCAACATCGAGAAACAAGTATTGGGATGATTCTTACTTTAATACCATAATAAAGAAATGAATCTCAGATTCTCTCAACCCTAAAAGCTCAAAAGGTAAAAATTACTCAAATTATCATTTATCTATTACAAGATCGATGTGAAACTCTTCACAAATAATAAAGTAAGAAAATGGAAAATAGACTTTTAACAACCATATAAATTATATATATCAAAGTTGTATGACATGTTCAAAATGATGAAAACTACTATATTTCAGAACGAAAATTAATCCTTGAAGGCGTCCAAGGTGAAAGTAAAACCTCCTTAATATTAGTCACAACTCCTTTATCAAAAGGATTTTTAGTGCTTCCGTACTGCTGCATAAAATTCTCATAAGCTGTCTGCCACAATAAACAAAAAAAATATAATTAAAAAATCACACAAGAGGATATTAAGAATTTCAGTATATAACTTTGATATTTGAATTAATTGGGTCAGTAGGTTATGAATATTAAATGATAAAGGCTAAAAGAAACTTCTATAAGTGTACTTTGACATTTATAATAGCTTATATTTTTATTTTTTTCATGTTGGTTATTATTTTCATTATTAAATTTATGATTGATTACGTATCCTTTAAAATAACTTAATAATTCATTTACAATGTTGATACATAGAAATTAAATTCAATCATCATGTACCGTTCTAATTTTGGCTTCTTAGTCAATGAACTTTCATCTTAGGAATAGTAGTGGCAAATGGACATATTGACGGGTTCATGAAAACAGGTCAATATAAAATGAGTAATTATCTGATTGCCCCATATTTCATATGGAAAAAAATGGCTTGGATAAACGACCAATTATTTGACTCATATTAGTAAATGATATTCTACGTTAGAATTCAAACACTAATCTGATAACCGATTTGCAAGAAATACTCCACATTACTATTTATCTTATAATATTAGTCAACGTACAATCCAACAAGACCCCTGACCTGAACAACCATGGAACCGATCCCAAACCAACCTCGGGATCCAGAGTTGGGTCCCATTACCCTATTCAAATATTGGCTAAATCCAAATTTTATCCACTGAAACAAATCACTCCTCAATACACTAAAATATGGACGGGCTAATCAATTAGATAAAATATGAGCTCATTTTATCAGCATTATCCGTAACAATACATTTGATATTATTGGTATGTGAAATTGAGACAAACCTGATTTGTAGCAATGAGATACACATGATAACAAGCCAATCCACCAACAAAACACGCAGCAACAAAGCTAAAACATGCCAACACCAATGTCTCAGGACAATCTAGTACCAAACCATTGCCATTGCCACCATTCTTTTGTTGAATCATTAGCCATGAGAAACCAAATATGTAGACGAAATAAACATTTGCAATAACCAATAGCAACACATAAAGTCCATAATTCCTCTGCATAAATAGGAACAAACAAAACAAAACAAAATTATTCGATGCAAAATATTTATTTATCGATCTTCTTTCGTAGACTCGAAAAATTGTACTAACCAGTCCGATGCATTGACCAATCCAAGGGCAATGATGGTCAAATTTATCGACACAATTGTCACATACAATACAATGGCAACTCCTAAGCGGACGATATATGTTACAAATACGGCAATATTTTAATTTCAATTCCGAACCATTTAGGAACACTTTTTTGCTTCTTACTCTCCCATTTTGAGACGATTCAGGGGATGTTGATTCACTATCTCGAGGAATGATTCCGGGATCAATGACACTAACCATTATTAAGTTTGAGAAAACCTGCAATATTAAAGCGAAAATTATCATATTATCATATAAGAATTAAAGAAAATTAACAACTTAATAGATTGAGTACTAGAAAGTTATAAAGTGACTCACAATTAAGGTCAATAACACACAGAAACTGATTTTTGATACATTTTTTGTAACATAAACAATAAAAACCAAACTTGATAGACTAATAGAGACTATAGTTAATAGCAACCGTCTTGGATCCGGCCCACATATGAGTAACCCTTTGAGATAAAATACCTGCACAATTGAAACAATTGAAGGCCATGTAATTAGAACAAATTAGAATTTAAAAAACTCCTCTGTATTTGTTAAGTGACTGTAATTGAACATAAACAATAGTAGCATACATTTTTTCCTGGCCAAACGTGATAGAGTCTGACTTGTTTGATTCGATCTCCATGACGATCTAGTGTTCTAAACCCTACAACATTACGCCATAAGGTGGATATTTTCTTCTTAATTTTTGCGAGAAAATCAATCTCAACTTCCTCTATTGACGAATTATGTGATTCCGTTGTTTCGATAACCGTTTCCACTGGTGAAACTTCTGGAATCGTTTCGTTTACTTGAATTGGTTGTTGTAGGGAGGCCATTATTCATTATTTTGCAATGAAAAGTTCAATGGCGGGTGTTGAGAATTTGAATCGTCATCCGTAACTAACTTTCTGAAAAACTGAATTTTGATGCTACTCTAATAAATTTTGGGCTTGGGCCTACTTGTTGGGCCAGATTATTGATCCACAAAGTATACACTTATGGGGGAGAATGTATGCAGGCTTTACGACTACCTCGTTAAGGTAGAGAGACTGTTTCTGAAAGACCTCGCTCATATGCAACATTTTTAGATGCAAAGAAGAAAAATATAGCGAATTACAAGGAAATAGTGCAAAATCTACCAAAAGAAAGCAACAACTACAACAAAATAGTGCAATAATCAAAACACAATACACAACATATTAGGATAAAGTATTGAAAACAATAAATAAATAATAATGAATATAAAAAATAAGAACTACAGTTGTACAACTAGTATACGTTTCAAAACCTAAGAACGATTCAAACCTTTATGAATTCTTCATGTTTTAAGTAGCAATATGTTTGTTGAAATTTTATTTTTCATATTTAAATATATCTACTTCTTTATGGTTTTTCAAACCACTATTTAAAATCGTATAGCAAACTCCAAAACTGATCATCCCACCTGACTTTTACTTGTAAATATGCTAAAGACTTGTGTGATATATATTTTGGGCTTGGACCAAATATTTGGGCCAAATTTAATTTTGAAATAGAACCAGAGCCAACAGTCCAATTAACCAAGACATTTTCTACAACGAAGACAAGCCGCCACAACAAGTATAAGGAGTCAGATTTCAAATTGCACAGTGAAAAAGCACGTACAAAAAGGGGAAGAAGAATCAGAGAGAATCATTGAAATGGAGAACAAGGAAAGTTTGAAGCTTGTTGTTAAACTCACCATAGCTACTTGCCTTACAGTAGCCATTTCCGTATTCATAGCAAAAAGCTACCACAAAGTTCGAAAACACAACAGGAAGAAGCAACAAAAGAAGCATTCATGTTATCTTAATGCTGAAATCAGACCTCAATCTTATTTCAAGCGAGTTATTGCCGATAACTCCTATTCTCAATTCAAACATCTCAAGCTCGACAGCAACAATGGTACAATACAATACAATTTATTAAGTTTTTTTTTTGAAACCCTAGTTGAATGATTGTGAATGTATGTGACAGAGGATTCTACAAATTTGCATCCGTATAAGGAGGAGGTTATGGAGTTGATGAAGAGTTCAAATGTTGAATTTTTCGAGCATTTTGGTGGAAATTTTGAGGATTTTACGTTGCGTGAATCATATGTATGGGTTGAGACTGAGTCTCAATTGATGGAGCTTGCCGAGGTGTTGAGTAAGGAGAGAGTGTTTGCAGTTGATACAGAGCAGCATAGTTTGAGGTCATTTTTAGGCTTCACAGCTCTAGTTCAGGTTTATTCTTCTTTTGATTAATCATGTGCTTGCCATTGCTTACAATAGTTGCTCAAATAGTAACCATTTGCAACTCCTGCTTGAAGTGTTGTAAAATATTCTCGACGGAAGTCATAGTTTTTTTTAAAACTGAGATTCATGTCATTGATGGATGCATTTACATTGTTGTTAACTTTAATCTTTCAAAATTGTAACGAAAGCTCCACTTCCGTGCCTCAATACCTGATCCCTTCTAGTGTTACCATAAGTTATCTACATCCCTACCAAATGCTTTAAAAGGATTTCTAAGGAAGAACAATTTTGTATTATCGTAATGTACCTTTTGCATGTTCTGAACAGATATCAACTGAAAGGGAAGATTATCTTGTGGATACAATAGCTCTGCATGATGTAATGGCAATTCTTCGGCCTGTATTTGCCAATCCAGAAATTTGCAAGGTGACCTTGTTAATTTATGTGCTGATTAATGTTTATGTTTCTTATTTGATATATAAATTGCAAGCTGTTAACTCAGCAATAGAAAGATACTCCATTTCACAACCCACACACAGTGCATAGTGCTTATCAGAATAGCTAATCTTTTGCTTCTTCCTAATACTCCCTCCGTCCATGTTTACTTGTCCATGTTTGACTTGACACACTCCTTAAGAAACACTAAATAAAATGGTAATTTTACTATATCACCTCTAATTATTATAAGTAGAGGCAAATTTAGGATTTCTAGAACATGGATGCACTACTAAAAACACGAAGAAAAAATTCTATTAAGTGGAAATTGATCTCTAGTCCTTTAGGTAAATAACTCAACATCCAATCAAGTGCACCATTTAGCCTTGTTATAACATGGCCGCCAACAAATAATATTATACCAATTTTAGAAAATATATACATAAAATATCTAGTTTTACGGAGAGACCATGGGTTTACGTGCCCCATTTATAGTATATAAATTCGCCACTAATTATAAGTCTATCTCACTCATTGGGAAATGAATTGGAAGTAATTAAGTACTTAATGATAAGGGTAAAATAGGTATAAAGTGGTAAATTATCTCTTGGGTTTTCAAACTGGACAAGTAAAAGTGAACATCTATTTTTAGTATAACGGACAAGTAAAAGTGGATGGAGCAAGTAGTTCTCAAGTGACTCATCAAAAGGTGTTGTTTTCCCTGTTATAGGTATTCCATGGTGCAGATAACGATGTTCTTTGGCTTCAACGGGATTTCCACATATATGTTGTTAATTTATTTGACACTGCAAAGGTAAGATGTCAAGTTACTGTATATTCTTTTGTCTAATGAAGTGAAGATTTTAACTGAAGATGCCTAGTGTGTTTTTCTTGTGTATGATTGACAATGATGTTGCTTATTCAGTTTTAAGCCGCTGTTGTTTTGTTTTATTCCAGGCTTGTGATGTGCTGTCTAAACCACAAAGGTCTTTGGCATATTTGCTGGATACGTACTGTGGCATTGTCACAAATAAACTATTACAGGTATAGAAAGAAGCTTGCTGGATGCATCATCTTCTTTTACATACTTTTCTATTTCCTCCATGGGTAGCTGTTGCTATCTTTACTGTTGATGAGTTGTGATGGATGGATTTTTTTAATCTATATTTCTTTCTAATTATCAGTGTCATATTTTTGGTGGATTTAAATTCTGTGTGGAACTTAGGAATGTAATAGATTTTCATAGAATTGTGGAAAGGAATACGATAATGCTGTGTGAGTTGTAGATTGTATTTATTTCTCTCGAATTGTTACTTTCACTTCCCTTTTCCGCAGAGCAGATGCATTAAGACTAATAGCCTGTTTGGATGGACTAATAAAAAGTAACTTATAAGTCAAAAGTTAAAAGTCATAAGTAGATGGCATGGTGCCCTACTTTTGACTTGTTTTAATTTTTTTTTGGGCGTAAAAGTGAGTGCTTAAAAGCACTTTATAACCTTTCCAAACATCTCCACAACTAAAAAAATGCTTTAAAGTCAAAAGCACCTGAAAATAAGTTGATCCAAATGGGCACTAATTGTGTCCCTGAAGTAAAGAATTCCTTAAATAATGGTGCTATTAGATGAAAACTGCAAATTAATTGATTATGTAGGTAGTTTGAGTGTGAATGTGTGTGACCGCAGCACTGGTGCTTCCCTTCTTGCTACCGTCTCTTACTTAAGTTGTTAGCAAAACAAGATTTGCACTTATAATGCCTCTGAGCAGACTGGACATCTCGAAAAGGAATGTAGACACTGGCAATTTCTCTTTGGAATAGGTAACACCGTGGTTTACGAACGTAAAGTGGCTGGCCGTTGTCCTCTGGTCAGCAAACATGATTTTCAGTGGATACATTGGTGATTTGAGCATATTTCATGCTATACTGTAGTGTTGGTACACTGCTCTTATAGTTCAGCTGGCAAAATCTTGATCTAAACTACAGTTCTATTCTTTATTAAAACTTTAGAAAGAAGACTGGAGGCAACGTCCACTTCCAGCTGAAATGGTGCAATATGCTCGAACTGATGCACACTATTTGATGTACATCACGCATCGTCTTTCTTGCGAGCTCAAACAACAGGATACTGGTATGGGTCTCCACTTATATAAGCAAATAAACATTAGTTTTCTACTCTCCTGACTAATATGTGGAAGTGTACACTTATTATCTCTATGAGTGCAGAGCTTGCTGAGATCCTCTCAGCATACACTTCTCCAAACTTGTTAGTTGGATACAAATTACGGTTTGTTGAGCATCTCTGTGGTTGAGAGGAAGTGTGTGTTGTTATTCAGCTCTTATACTGTACAACCAAGTCCTTGTAGCCATGTGCTGAAGGAACTTTTTGGTAATATTTATCGAGTTCAAGCCCTCTTTCACTTATGAAGGGTTACTTTTGCATTTATTAAATCTGTAAACCTAATGTGACATGAAATTTGAAGGATCTTAAATAGTTCTGCCGTCCCAGTTTATATGACTTTCTTTTTATATTGTGGCATCCCAAATATTTAATACCATTTTTCTAATGCTATTATTTATATACCTTTCACAAGGCTTAAGCATTCACATCTAAAAATAACCAAATTTAACTTGTAGTCATCTTTTCTCATCAAGCTTATCTTGTAACTATTACTTCAATACTTTCTTCTACTACAAACTTGTTTAATATGCTAGTTAAAGTAGTATAAATCCATGTCTGGTCACATAAAATGGAAGGGAGTACATAGTATAATTTGCATCCTTGCTGGACATAGTGTTTTAAGGTAACATAGGTTTTTTGAAGGTCAGTATGAATAGGTCCTAAGCAATACCTGATAATTTGAGTGAAGGATAGTGAATAGTTTGGGGCTTTACTGCTGAAGAACTCTGTTGGAAGTAGCTTAAACTTACCAATGTTCATTAAAAAGGTCGCACTTCCACTTGGGTGCCCATGAGTACATCCTGCTGATAGGAAGTTCGTTCTTCAGAAAAAGATCATGGAATTGTAAGTTTGATTTGCAAAAGTTTTTAGCGAAACAACTAAGATGTCAAAGCTTTAAATATAACTATACTGTAACTGTGGTTAATGGCTATTTTTCTATTATTCAGTGGTGCTTGCTATATTTTGACATTTGGATAGATGGGCTTCTGTGGTTATTCACTGTCTAGAAGATAAAGGATTAACTTTTATGGTTTCTAAAGGTCTATTAATCTTTTTTGTGTGAACTTGTGTGTTAGTAGAACATGTAGAGAACTTCTAATATTTGTTAACCCCAAATTATTGAATATTGGAACGGGACGGAAGCAAACAGACCAAAATCGATATTGTTGATTCTTATAGCTAGCCCCCACTTAGCTTGGGGTTGATGTGTAGTTGTTCTTCTTGTTATTATAATTTTTCCCAAGGTAATCCTTTAATTAATTGACTCATCTGAAGTATCAAAATCCTGAAGATATTTGTGTAACAGAAAATTCATCACATCTCAGAGACAAGTCCAGTTTTGTTCTTGAGGCCACCCGGCGTTCCAATTCAATCTGCTTACAACTTTTTTCAAAAGAATGTGAAACTTACCCAGGAGAGTCTGCTGCATCATCTGTAATCTCCCGTTATCAGAGTGATAAAGGAAGTTTTATGTTAAGTTCTGATGAGTCAAAGGTACTATTCTTTGTATGCTCTTTTTCTTCTTTAGACAGCTTGATTTCTGAGTGCTGATTACTTCTTTTTTGGTGTTAGTTCCATGAACTCGTGAGGCGATTGTGTGCTTGGAGAGATTTAATGGTAAGTAGTATTTGGATCATAATATAATCTCTTTATCATCATAATGTCGTGTGACATATTCTGCCAATAAAAAAATCATCATTCGTAATTACCAACACACTGTTGTTTATTTGATCTTTGTATGATTTCAGCACTGGAGAAATTATATAGTATATAGCATATATAAGCTACCTGAATGATATTCCATTTATGATTTCCATATGCATAGCTTCACTTTAACATTTATTTGGTGTGCTTGTTTCTTAAAACCCAACTTCGATTTTTGATATTTTGCTTATGTTCTTTGAGCTTACTTAATTTAATTTGCGTCTTTCTAGGCTCGTGTACATGATGAAAGCTTGAGATATGTTTTATCTGAGCATGCCATTATTGCACTTGCAGCTAAAGTACCTACAACAGAATTGGATATATGCAACTCAATATCAGAAGCCGATCAGAATCTAGACTCTCAGAATAGTAGCAGCTTATTTCAGTCTCTTTCATCTGTAGTTTGCAGTCACTTGGACGACCTCGAGTACTTGTTTTTAGATGAAACAGGAATGAATGATGACAATTGTAAGTTGATTCTTCAAAAATGCCTTGGGTCGGATGGGAGTTGTCCTCTTTCTGTATACAACTATGCTCTACTATCCAAAACTAGCTTGAAGATGCCAGTTAGATCTGCTTTCAAGCAAAATGGACTGAAAAATTCCAAGCAATTTGCTAAGAAGGCTTCTCGGAAGTTGTTTGTCCAAAAATTTTCTTGCAAATCTCCTGTTTACCACAATTGTAGGATTTTTGCAAATGACGGAAGATTATTATGTTATTGTGATCGTAGAAAACTTGAATGGTTAGTGAAATATTGGGTTCTTTTTCTTGTCTTCTTCAACGATTGATACTTGAAGTTAATATGGGATCTGAAACCTTGTTGCAGGTATGTCAGCCGAAATTTGGCAAAACTTATTGAAGAGGACCCTCCTGCTATAATGCTTCTTTTTGAACCTAAAGGTCGCCCTGAAGATGAGGGCAATGATTTTTACATCCAAAGTAAGAGAAATATTTGTGTTGGCTGTGGTGAAGGAAATCACTATTTACGTTATCGAATCATACCTTCATGCTATAGAATGCACTTCCCTGAGCATTTAAAGAGCCATCGCTCGCATGACATTGTCCTTCTTTGTGTGGACTGCCATGAAGTTGCTCATGCTGCGGCTGAGAAATATAAGAGAAAGATAGCTACAGAATTTGGGATACCACTTTTTGTTCGTCGAATAGTCGATTCTAATCAAAATCAGAATTCATCTGAGTCATCTGTGCCAAAGTTAAATGTAGAGGAGGAAGGAGTATCTCCTTTGCAGTTGCGTACAGCAGCCATGGCATTACTACGTCATGGATCAAGAATGCCAGCTAAGCGCCGAGAAGAATTAATAATGGTATGAAAGTTTAGCATATATTTAGTATGTACATGTACTCTTAGCTAATATAACTAAAGGAATCTTCAATATTCTATTGCTTAATTTGCTAAAAGCAATGCTTAGATTTAAACTGCTCTCCTCTTTACAACTGCTTGCAACCATAGAAATGCTAGTTTCTTGGTGGTGTGGCCCTGTGCATCTCTTAATGGACCTAAGAAGTGGATTGATCAAGACTTGGCATCTGGTGGATGGCTGAATTTAGAACTTCAAACGGAATATATTTTCTGATTAGACACTAAATGTGTGTGATAACAAAAGCAGGTCACTTTGTTGCTGGTGCCAACAAGAACAACAACTATACCTTAGTCCCAAACAAGTCGGGGTCGGCTATATGAATCCTCACTAACCATGTTCCTGACAATGGTGCCAACCAAAACGTTCTTCAACTTTTAGGTAGAGACAGTTTAACTTGGAAAAATGCTAGTTTTTGTTAAATGTGTGATAATTCCACATTTGAAGGTCAATGATGATGTATGATGGTTCAATATATGATTTTACCACATTTGACTATATGGAGTATAGACTAATAAACATAATTAAATATCATAGCATATGTAGATAACATTGTTGTAATTAATATTTAGACAAGAAATATCAGCATAATTAGATGTTAAACTGAATAAAAGAAGCATATTAGATGTTAAAAGTGCGAAAAGTTGTTCATAGTTCCAAATTTTTATGATAGGAGACAACTCAGTATTACATGTAATGACCAGACACTGCACTTCTATTTTTTATTTTTAAAACACTTTCAATTGAATTATTCAATAGTATGAATTTCATCCTTCCTGTTTCAGTTCTATCAGTATCTAATTTCATAATTTGTTGACAGCCCTCCAGGTTTGCTTTTCTCTGCTTTTGACTGTGAAGGTGTAAACTTATCATCTTAGTTCGCTTTCACCTTCGATCTGTTTCATTCTTGTCCTTTTTCTATCTCCTTTCCTTTTTCCTTTTGCTGCCCTATTTTATGTGTTGTAGTTAATTGCTGTTTGATGGTCAATCTATTCACTCAACAACAACAACATACCTAGTGTAGTCCCACAAGGTAGAGTCTGGGGGTAGAATGTATGCAGATCTTACCCCTACCTCACATAGGTAGAGAGGCTGTTTCCGAAAGACCCTCGGCTCAGGTAACACATATCACAAAACATACAGAAGAAAAGAGATATAACAAGTACTAGAGAAAGCAACACATAGCATATAGAAAAGAAACTGTAACATCAGCAAAGTAATGTGATAATCAAGACACAATCGGTAGCGATATATATTGCTGGACAGAGAACTACGCCAAAAACTGCTAATACTACTGGTATTAAAGGAGAAACAGGTACAAGGTGCCAAACTACCACCAAGCCTAACTCGCAGAAAAATGAGACAACATTCAACTATCTACGAACCTTCTACCCTATTCCGCGGTCTCCAAATCCTTCTGTCTAAGGCCATGTCCTCGGTGAGCTTTGATGTGTCATATCTTCTCTAATCACCTCATCCCAGTACTTCTTCGGCCTACCTCTACCCCTCCTCGAACTCGCCATCGCCATCTTCAAGCTCTCTCACCTCCTCACTTTAACCTCTTCACATGCCCGAACCATCTCAGTGTCGCTTCCCTCATCTTGTCCAGCACGGAGGCCACTTCTACCTTGTCCCAGATGTGTTCATTCATAATCTTATCCTTCCTAGTACGTTCATACATCCACCCTAGGGTCAATCTATTCACTCATAACAATTATATTTTCCATTACCATGTTGGAACAAATTATTACCCTTTAGAAGAGAATTTTTTGGTATCTGTTAATTTTGCTTAAGTTCATTATCAAGAAGGCTAGCATATAGCAACGAGCAATATCTTGGTGTTTAAGCCAAAATGTTCAACCTTGTCAAGCACTATCAAGTGCTTTGATTTGGCGACACCAATTGCTTTGTGCATGAATCTGAGACGTGCTTATCAGAGAAATGGAAAAGAAGAAAATCTGACAAAAAGCTTGGTTCTATTATTAAAATAAAGGCCAACAGTTCTTCACTGTGAAATATATACCACTCAATGGTGATAATAATACAGTCCTCTCTCGTTAGATGTTTTAGACTGGAGACGAAATATTTATATTATCCTTTAATTCTGTTTCTGTTGGTTCTTCTACCTTACTCTTTCTTGTAACTTGCATCCTCGATTCTGCAGTGGTGAGTTAAATTTGAATGAACTGCTCTGGATGTACTTGCTGAATTTTGCATCATGCAATCACTTGCATATTTCTGTGTGTTTATTTTTGATGTTTCGAGTGTCTTAATCATCTGTTTTCTGACATCTTTACTCTCTCCATCAATTTAAGTAATCCTTTCAATTTGTTGCTGAGTTACCTTGTTTAAAACTGCTAATAGTTGAAAACTTTCTTATTGTGTTTGTTATTGTAGATTGTCAGGAACTATTATGGTGGACGGGAAGTTTCTGATGAAGATCTCGAAAGAGCTTTGTTAATTGGGATTAGTACTAATAGGAGAAAGCGATTTGAGAAAAAGAGAATGTTAGCTTGCAAAGATTCTAATAGAAGTACCACATCAGATGATAAGCTAGATAACAAGCAAGCCAAAGGACCATCTCCGCCAGAGGAAATTTCAGATAATTCAAGCAACAATGAAGAAAATACCAATGTATTACCAGTAGAGGACATGACTGTTAGTGGTTCACATTTTGGGGTCAATGATGGGTCCTCTATTTTTCATAACAATGATGTCCCACTCGAAAGAGAATCCTTAGTGAAACAGGATGATATTCTTTCGGAGTCATATGTTGATGAAAGCTGCGATGTGTCTAATGGAACTGCTAATTCTATTGCTAATATAAATTCTAGTGTATCATCCAAACGAGACTCAAAGCTCTCACTATTAGGGCATGGACCACATGGGAAGCAAGTTGTTAATCATCTACTCAAAGAGAATGGGGAGGAGGGAATTCGTGAGTTTTGTCAGAGATGGAGACAAGTTTTTGTTGAAGCTGTTCATCCACGCTTCTTACCTGCTGGCTGGGATATAATGCACAGGTTAGGAATCCACTGTCATCTCTATCTAACATTTGATCTTTTTAAACGAAATAGGATTTTATACAATCAATATAAAATGATATTGACCTTTATTTTAATATTTACATGTGTGTTTGGTATGAGGGAGCATATTTTCCATGGAAAATGTTTTCCTAGAAAATGTTTTCTTGGAAAACAAGTTGGTTTCTTATTTATTTTCTTATGTTTGGTAAGTAAGCAAAAAAATGTTATTTCAAGAGCATTTATATGTGATCTAGCAAAAACCTATAGAGGTGGGAGGGGGTGGGATGGTCAAGGGTAGGGGTTGGGGGCGTTGGGTGGGGAAGATACAATAACATAGAATATCACTTATAGAACTTGTTCCGTTAAGGAAGTTATTTTCCTCATTTTTAAGCAACTTGTTTTCCTAGAGAAAATGTTCTCCAAAAATTTTGTCCAACCAAAGATGGGAAAATAAGAAAACATCCACACCAAACACAGCTTCAAGATGCTACCACAAGATGAGAGGTTAAAGTTGTAGTTTGTTTGAGTAGTTTAAGTACGAATGTTATTCTAGTAGAGTGTGATTAGGACACTTTGAGATATAGTGAAAGAGCACATTATAGAATAAAATCAGTCCCAACAACATGTGCTAGCGTAAATATGCATAAGCACACATAAGTGGTGAATTTTGTCATTTTGGGTATAGATAAATACATGGTGCATTTAAGAAATAAACACGTCCTCCCTTCTCCTTCTCAAAAATTATCACAATTCTCTTGTCATTTTTCTTCCCGTAACCTTAAAATGGAAGGTTCCATTGTTGTTCTGGTAAAATGCCATATATCTTGTGTCTGCTGAAGCTGTTAATCAGCATTCTTAGAGGCATAGATCACGGATCATCTGATATAAACGTGCAACTTTAGTTTGTGGAAGCAATTTGGATTTAGTTGTTGATTTTCGATTTGTGAGAAGCGATACTTTTTCTTTGTTCAAAGGCTCTGACGTGGCATATATTTTTTCTAGTGGTAGAAGAGACTTCGGAGAGTTCAGCGTCTACAATCCTTCTGTGAAAACAACTCCTGCATCTGCTTCTGAGCATTAGTGACTACGACAAAGGCAAGTAACAGATACTGCAACTTTTTCTGACTGTTCTCTCCATTTAGTTGTGAAGGAGAGTGCTTACTTGTAATGCTGTCTTCTTGTAATTTAGAGCTTGAAGCTCTCAATAGATTATGCTATATGCCTTTGGTTTTGCCCTTATCTATACCAATAAAAGTTTCAATCGTCCACTTTTTTAGTGTATGTATTCCTCTGTTACTATTATATTTTTCTCGTCATGATATATTTTTTATATATTTCCTTAGAAAGTTTTAGATGATTTGATATTCTTAGAAAAATAATAATTTACCAACTTTAGAAAACATGAAATTGAAAGGGGTCATTTGTTATGCGTTACACTTTGAGGGATGGCTTCTGTTTCCGTAATCAGACAAGTTAAATCTTTTTATTTTTCTCCTTTTCACTTTAGAATTGATCTTAACACCAAATTATGTTAGGGTTTTGCAAGTAGCTCGTAACATGTGTGGTTCGGTAACAGCTACTCTTAGCACCAATGATGGATGGCCTATAGTTCTACTACACTTCTATATTACTATTTCATTAGCTGCCCTAAGTAGGCGTTTGTTCATAGATTCCAAATATTTTCACTTTATGAAGTTGGAGGTTGAAGATGAGGTTGTGTAAGGTTATAGTCTTTGCAAATGAGACCTTGACTTTCTTTCTTCCAGGGGTCTTTTCTATCCTTTAATATTGTGCCTAAACTTATCTTTTCTGTCATCTGACTTTCTGCTTAGTAAAGTCTACCACATAGGAAAATGATGTCTAGTGTAGTAGCAAATAGTAATAAAGAGGAGAAGAGGCAGAAGTATCAGAATAACTTTTTGGTTGTAAATTGTAATGTTAAAGCAAGTGCCCTGTAGATGCTCAAATAGATAAACACTTGGGTGTTGTGGATAGGGTGAGCTCAGAAAGTGTAAGATATTTCCTTGTTTCGTGGGCCATAGACACCAAGATATTTCGTCAAGTTGCCTTTTTGGAAGATTCTTCCTTGTTTCGCGTGTTCCCAACCTTCCATATTTCCTTCAACATTATTGGTGCTGAGTTTACGTTTATACACCAATTCTATATAAAAAGAAATCTCGTCCAGTGTAGTTTCACAAGTGAGGTTTACGGAGAGTAAGATTTACATAGATCTTACAAGTACCTTTGTAAGATAGAGAAAGACTGTTTCCGATAGACCATTGATTCAAGAAAATTGTTTTTCCGATGAAAATAGCAATTCTAATTGATATGTTATAATAGATTAAATTACACTGATGGTAAAATAAAATTATACCTATCAATCAGACTCGGAATTTTCCTCTATTTCGATCAGCGAAGCTCTCCCTTTAACATGGTATGAAGGTGGGTCTGAAGCTCAATTAATTCAAAAGCCCAATCTAATTGAGACTTCAAAGTGGACTAGAATTAAAATGGTCAAGGCATGCAAAGCATTTGCGGTCAATGCAGCTGGGTTCGAGCATGAACTTCTGGATATAATTCTAAGGATGGAGCAAAGGAGGCAATTCCAAATCCAACAACAAGAACCCAAGCAGCAACCTGAAAAAGTTTAGAAGGCCAAAGGAGAAGGGGAGATAAAAAGATTGATATGTGGGATCAATTACAACAAAAAGGGGCAACAGAATAATGGAACTAGGGGTAGGCAATACAACTCCGGATCTGGATGAAGCTAAAAATCCTAAGCTGGAATGTAAGGGGGGTGAATGAGAGTAGTAAGAGGAGCACCATCAAATCTCTCATTCAAAAATGGAAAGTCGATGTTTTGTGTTTGCAAGAAACTAAAGTAGAGAATTGGTCTACTACATGGATGCAACAACTATGGGGTAATAGGTGGGTTGACTGGGCAACTTTAGAAACATGTGGTACTAGGGGTGGAATCATAATAATTTGGGACAAGAGGCAGTGGGTCAAAACAGACACTGTCCAAGGCTCTTATTCCATATCTTGTATGCTAGAGAGCATTTAAGAGGAGTTCAGATGGTGTTACAGGTATCTATGTACCTCACACAGATCCGGAAAGGGAAGAGCTGTGGCACGAAATTGCTGGAGTTCGGGGGTTGTGGGATGTACATTGGGTATTAGGGGGTGATTTCAACGTGTGCAGATTTGAAAGCGAGAAATTAAATTGCTTGAGAAGGACTAGTGCCATGAGATCCTTCTCAGACACCATTCAAGATCTTAACCTGATTGATTTGCCATTACAAGGGGCTCAATTTACATGGTCTATGGGTGATAATATTGTGCAAGCATTTAGAATTGATAGATTTCTCATTTCCACCGAGTGGAGTGACTCATTTATAGATGTAAAACAGTCAGCTCTTCCAAAAGTGATCTCTGATCACAAACCTATTCTACTTGAAAGCAGAGACTGGGATGTTAGCCCTTTATACTTCAAGTTTGAAAACATGTGGCTTCAATCAGAAGGGTTTGTAGAGAAGTTGGAATATTGGTGGCAGAGCTACAATATAGTGGGCAGGGCTGTGAAACGACCCCAAAAATGCCCGAAAATGTGCTTCGGAAACACCTATAATTGTAATTTCCATATATCTCAAAATTCGTGCATGATTTCGGAAATTCGACTTCATATTCTTATTTGTGGGGTCAAATTGAGTGGGAAATGGGTCTAACCCGAATTTTAGAGCAACGGTATCAAAATTCGAAAATCGCAAAAATTGCGATTTGGAGGGTCAACTTTAAAAGGGCATATCTCTTAGCACACAAGGAACTGGAAGGGCTGCAACCTATCAAATTAAAGCTCTTTGAGTTAGCTTTCCAACGCACTTGGTTTCACCTTATTCCGCGTTAGGATGAGGGAATTATGACCATTTTCGTAAAACCTGTCAGTGCAGAATTTCCAATTCCAGTGAGCGAATTTTCTAGGCGGGTTGGAGTCATTTTTTATAAAAAGGGGATATGTCCCATATTTAGTCATTTTCTAAACTCCAAAAACACTCTCTAGGCCCTCTCCAAAAAAATTCCACCAAGATCTTCAACCAAATTCAAACATCTCAAGCTCTAATTCCGGATTCAAGACTCAATCTCAAGCTTCGATTCTCCATTCCAATCTTCATCAAGGATTCTCCAAAGTTGAGGTATGTGGGTTTGATTGTGGAAACCTTTCTTTCCACAAGTCCAACCATTTATCCTCTATTTCTACTTCAAGTTTATGGGTCCTTATGATCATTTATGAACTCTTGAATTATGGAATTACTACTACACACCCTATTATGGTCCATTTTGCATATTATCATGCAATGGAATTATTATGTGATGTTTATGGTTTACATGCTTCCATGATCAAATTATGAAGGTTGATATATATATGTATGTTGTTGGTGGGCTGATTTATATAGATTTTGGAATTGGTTGGACTTAGTATTCTTGAAATACATGATTTCATTTACATGAACAATTGCCCACCTTGTGTTTGATAAAATGCCCATTTATAGAATTCTTTGGAAAGGGAAGGTCCAAGGTACGTCCTATGAGTCGGATGGTTATGTAATTACTGAAATGATGATGAAATGGACACATGTATATGATTTTCTCTATATAAGTGTTGTGAGTCGACCAAGCCTAGTACGGGGGGTAGTAGGCCCGTATAACCGTATCGAGGGGTTGGTAGTACTAGTAGGTTGCCCTTGGTTGCCTAGTACGGGGGGTAGTAGGCCCGTATAACCGTATCGAGGGGTTGGTACCTTGGTTGCCTAGTACGGGGGGTAGTAGGCCCGTATAACCGTATCGAGGGGTTGGTACCTTGGTTGCCTAGTACGGGGGGTAGTAGGCCCGTATAACCATATCGAGGGGTTTGTACCTTGGTCCCTAGCTCGGGGGGTGGTAGGCCCGTGTAACCATATTGAGGGGTTTGTACCTCTTTCGCCTCTCCAAGGGGGTGGTAGGCCTTGGAAATACTATATTGATGGTCACTCGCCACACATGTACTACGTCCCACTAAATATGATTTTTATGTAAGCATCATTATACATATCATTTCATTAATATGCTATCTATTGGGTATGATTACGCATTTTTCCTATGATGTCCATCTAATGTAGCATTGCATTGCATCCCATATACTTAGTACATTCAAATGTACTAACGCATACTCTATGCCTACATGATGTCACCATGTAGGGACCGGAGCACCGCTTGACCATCCTCCTCCGCGTGGCTAGTACGATTTTCTATAGTGGTTATTGGTGAGTCCTCCATTTCGGGGACGTTGCTCATGATCTTTTGCTATGTATTAAACTTTTCCTTTCTAGTTATGTTTTGACTATGAGGGTGAGCCCGGTAGTTTGTCTTGGCCCCCGCTAAGTACTCATGTTTAGAGGTGGTGTTGGACAAGTTGTGTATTATGCTTGAGCTTGACTCATCTATGGTATTTATGTATCATTTCTTTTTTTTTCTTGCTCCCTTAGTCCCGATTTCCCCCTTGATTATGCTTATCGCTTATGGTCATTTAATTGCTTCCGCGACCAAGGATGTGTAATGATACGCTATGAGGCTTGTTTGGGGTTCCTTCGGGTTCCCCATTCGCCGGTCACATCTAGGCCCTAGGCTTGGGTCGTGACAGGCTGACTTTGTACTACTTCAGAAATTAAAAAAGTTGAAGAGGGATATAACAAACTGGAATAGAGAGGAATTTGGCAAGGTAGAGACCAGGAAAACCAAAGCTCTAGATGAGTTGGCAGAATTTGAGCAAGCAGCTGAGAGTAGACAATTGACAGATCTAGAAACTATCCAGAGGATGAACCTAAGAATTGAGCTTCAACAACTAGCTAAAGCTGAGGAAATCTCATGGAGACAGAAATCCAGATGCTTATGGCTCAAAGAGAGAGACAAGAACACGAAGTTCTTCCAAAAAATTGCAAATTCTCATAGAAGGGGCAATTGCATAGACAAACTCAAAGTGGGAACTGAGATCATTGAAGATAAGCAGAGGATAAAACAAGGAACTCTTGATTTTTATGAAAGTTTGTACACTGAACAAGAACGATGGAGGCCATCAACCAACTTTGAGGGGATTCCTTCCATCTCAGTTGAGGAAAAGTTTAATCTAGAAGCAACTTTTCAAGAAGAGGAAGTATTGGCAGCTATTCAGTCTTGCGCTCCCGACAAGGCACCAGGGCCAGATGGGTATACAATGGCATTTTATCAGAAATCATGGGACTTCATCAAAGTTGACATACTTGCAGCTATGAACTATTACCATCAACATTGTTGGATGGTTAGATCATGCAACGCTTCTTTCATAGCTCTTGTTCCCAAGAAAAAATTAGCAATAGAACTCAAAGACTACATGCCAATTAGTTTAATTGGGAGTGTCTACAAGATCATAGCTAAGGTCCTGGCAGAAAGGTTAAAGACGGTTATGGGAAAGCTAGTCTCTAAACACCAGAATGTTTTTCTTAAAGATAGGCAAATCACTGATGCCTCATTGATTGCAAATGAGGTTCTTGATTAGAAAATGAAAAATGGAGGGGCGGGCATCTTATGCAAGTTGGATATAGAGAAGGCCTTCGATCAGTTGAATTGGTCATATCTTCTTTCCATCCTTAGGCAAATGGGATTCGGTGAAAGATGGATCAAATGGATCAATTTCAACATTTCTACGGTTAAATACTCAATTCTTATCAACAGAAGTCCAGTTGGGTTTTTCTCCCCACAAAGAGGTTTGAGGCAAGGAGATCCACTTTCTCCTTTTCTCTTCATACTTGCAATGGAGGGTTTAAGCAAAATGTTACAAAGTCAAGCAACTACGATGGCTGAATGGTTTTGATATGGGGAACATGATCACTACAAACATTTCTCATTTGCTTTATGCAGATGATACTCTGATATTTTGTGAGGCAACTAGGAGTCAAGTTCTTTATTTGAATCTAACCCTTTTGATTTTTGAAGCCCTATCAAGTTTGTACATCAATATGCTAAAAAGTATGATCTATCATGTTAATGAGGTGCTAAATTTGGAATAATTAGCTGGTATTTTGGGATGTAGTGTGGGAGAATTCCTGACAACCTATTTGGGGTTGCCATTAGGTGCCACGTATAAGTCAACAGCTATATGGAGACGAGTTATTGAGAAGTTTGAGAAAAAACTTATCTCCTGGAAGATGCAGTACCTATCGATGGGGGGGGCAGACTTACACTGATCAACAGTGTACTTGATAGTATTCCCACATACTATATGCAACTTTTTCCTATTCTTGGTAAAGTGTTGGAACAACTTGACAAAATCAGGAAAGATTTTCTATGGGAAGGGAATAGTGAGAAGCACAAGTTTCATCTGGTGGAATGGCCAAAAGTCCTTCTTCCTAAACTACAGGGGGGCTTATGGATCAAGGATTTGGTTCTGCATAATAAGTGTCTACTTATGAAATGGTTATGGAGATACACACAGGAGGAACATGTTTTATGGAAGGATGTGGTCAATGCAAAGCATGGGATACAGAGTCATTGGTGCACCAGTCTTTCAAGAGCACCTTATGGGGTCGGAGTCTGGAAAAACATACGCAAACTATGGGAGGAATTTTCTCAGCACAAGCACTTCACAGTGGGGAATGGACTCCATATCAGATTTTGGAAAGACAAATGGCTCTGTAACACAGTTCTGATGGACGATTATCCAGGTCTTTTCTACTTAGCTAGGGATCCAGACTCAACAATTTCTCAAAATAGAGATGGAACAACCTGGAGCATTATGTTTAGAAGAAATATGCAGGATTGGGAGTTTAATGACCTGATCAAACTACTACAGACTCTACAGAGTTTCTCTCTCAACACTCAGGCAACAAATCAGTTCAAATGGGGCACTACAGGAGATGGGAATTACACAGTGAGTGCAACCTACAAGCAGTCAAGAGCACTTAATGCAGTCACTGACCACTGGCCATGGAAACTAATTTGGAAAATCAAGCTACCGTCCAAGATCATCTGTTTTTGCTGGACTGCACTATATGAAGCATGCCTAACCCAAGACAACCTCTATAGAAGGAAACACATCATTGTGAATGGATGCTACTTATGTCAGAAAGCAGCAGAGAGCAATAAACACCTTTTTTTTGCATTGTACTGTAACAGCAAATATGTGGAACATGTTTTACTCTCTTTTTGGACTCAGTTGGGTCATGCCACATAGTATCAAAGAAGCTTATGAGAGTTGGTGTTGCTGGAAAGTTGACAGCACCATCAAACAGAATTGGAAGATGATACTTGCAGCAATTTTTTGGAGTATTTGGAGGGAAAGGAATAGAAGATGTTTTGAAGGTCTATCAACTCCTTTACATTATCTCAAAGCGGAATGCCTCATGTGTCTGTACAGTTGGGTCAATTTGTCTTGTGTAGATTCCCTGGATAGTTTTTTGAATTTTGTTGTCTCCTTAATTTTAGCATAATTGTACTAGAGCCAGCAGACCAACTGTTTTTTATTCTACTTTTGTAACTAATCTGTATCTTCTTGATGCCTTCAATGGAACATTTACTTCATCAAAAAAAATAAAAATTATACCTATCAGTGACCGGTGTATGTGACTTCAACTCCTTTTATACTTTGCATTTTGTTAATTCTTCTAGTTTATACCAATTAATAAGATGATAAAGTGCAGTAATTTTTAAAATTGAACCAGGGAAAGAAACTCTATGCAATTGGACATATACACCTTGTGTGCTGTATGTTAGGGTTTTGCCCTGATTTTCTTATCATATTTTAAGTTTTATTTTTTCCTTAAAGAAAAAGTCAAAGTATTACCATAAATGCTTGAACTTTTCTTGAAAGGAAAATATATTTCTCTTTCATATTTGATTTATTCTTTCCTTAGAGAAAAAGTTTGGAATCCTATAAATTGAATACCCCTCTTCTCATATCAACACAACAAGAACATTCACAATGTAGTCGTTTAGAAGTTTTGTTTATGGGGAGATTTTCTCCTAACATGTTTATGTCTTTTGCAATATTAGTTTTTAATATATAGGTCGTTTGACTAAATCATAATAATAATAATAATATGTTTTTAGTATGTTTTTATTTGTCATCTAATTTATCAACTCTATGATTTACAATTGTAAACTTCCGCATGACGCCCTAATCACTTTCGAACCCAACACTGTGTCATGTCTAGGGTGAGCTTTTTAACTAATTTGTTGATTTGCAGGCTCCTTTCTGGTCAATGAAGTAAATTGAAAACTATTAGGGTTCAAACTAGAAAAAGCTTATGGTAGATACTTTTACATTCAAAAATGAGGAAGGACGTATTAATTGACAAAATGCTTTGGAGAGTTAAAAATAAAATCCAAAAATGAGAAAGGACGTATTAATTGACAAAATGCTTTGGAGAACATCCTATTGAATTCATGGGCAAGCAAGAGCTGGGCCCACTGAACTAAAACACCTTAGTAATAAGGGAAAAAAAATAAAATGCAAAAGCGATTTTATAGTATCGGCGAGTGAAATGGGAGCAATTTAAATCGTAAAAACGTGATTGTGGAGGAGAAATACAAGCATCGTTATGTCAGATTCAAATTCTAGCAAAAGCACAAATCCTAGTAGGTAGTTTTTTTGACCAACTGTGAAGCCTTAGCGAATAGTTTTTCTGATATTTATACTAGTGAAAAGTGACAAATATGTAATAATTTTTTTTTGAAGTGTATGCAAACTGACATGTCCATCACTTTTATTAAAAAAGAAAAAAAGAGAGAAGAAATAGCCCGATGAATAGAAAGCAATCCCCCCCCCCCACGTATAGTGGGGGTGAGGGGAGTGAGGTGGCAGATTCTGGAATAAATTGAAAAAAAAAAATAGTATGAAACTAACTCAAATGAAAAAGATTATCATATAATTATATGTGATCGTGATTAGGACAACCCCAATTTTATCAAACACTTTAATTTTGTGTCAATGTCTTTAAAGAATTTATAATAATGTAGTGGACTTTTTTCAGAGGAACCCCTTTCCTTACGATTACAATTTTTTAATCAGGCAAAAATTGTAATTTAAAAGGGTTGTCAATTACCTCTTCTCTACTAATTTCTATCAATTTTTTCAATTCTTTGAGTAAAAATTGGCATGACATTGGACATCTACTTAAATGTTCTAGTATCTATTCATAGACTACTCGAGAAATACTATGAATAAGATATTTTTTTTGTCTCATGTTTTTAAAATACTTTGAAAGGTATCAACACGGGTTGTGGTGCAGTGGTGTAATTGTTTCATTCTTAATCAGAAGTCTCAAGTTCTAGCCCTGCGATTTGAATTTAGTCGGAGGGTTAATGTGGACTTCAAACTAAGTAATTCATACTATGACTATTCAGTAGTTAAGATGTGACAATTTGAATTATGGTATTACAAGTTTGAATTCAACATTCTTTTTATTAATTTTAATTACAACTTTCAAGTTTCAATGAGGTATTATACTTCTTTACTAACCATGTTATAAAATAAATAATTATAAATCAATTAGATAAATGTATCGTATTTTAAAAATAAAATATGAAAAAACACTTGTTCGAAGAGCCACCAAAATTAGTGTGAAGACAACATTCAATTCCTAGGCTTTTTTTTTCTAATAGAAAAAAGAAAAGTCTTTTTGATGTCTAATTTGGACAGTGAGAATAATAGAAAGGTCAGCCCTAGAAGAAAAGTTCATTCGTCCAACTACACATTTCCTTTTCAACATGAATTATTAAGTGTTAGAAATACTTCCTCCGTCTATATTTGACTTGGCACATCTTTTAAAAAGTAATAAACACAATAATAATTTATTATATCACCTCTAATTATTATAAGTCATGTAAATATTAAAAAATAATTAATAAATCATTTCTTAATTTTGAAACTGAATATCTATTTTAGTATAATAGATAAGTAAAAATAAATCGAGATACAAATGAATTTTATTTGAGCAAGGTGGCCCAAGGGTATTGTAAAAGCCCTTATTGAGGGTTGCCCATTCGTATGTTTCTTTAGTCAAGAAACCGAAACCGTTCCTTTCCCATAAGCCATAACTAATTCTCCACTTGTGTTTTAAAAAATGGTTTACTCAAGACTTTTTTTTTATTTTATGTATGTATATATCTTTTATTATTCTTATAAAAAGATTAAATGAAAAATAAGTTGATTTTTATTTATTTTAGTATTTGATGAATAAATAAAAAAATATTATCTCAGAGGTATTTATATATAATCGAGCAAAAAAAACTTTAAGGATAAGAGGGTTGAGGTGTGGTGTGGGGTCTCGGGGTGGTGATGGTAAAGGGGTAGGGGTTAGGGCATTGAATGTTTGGGGTGAAAAAAGTCATTTTCTTCATTTTTGAGGAATGTAGAGTCTTGGAGGTGAGGGTAGGCTATTCGGGTGCCAAGGACGAGAGTCGGAGCCCATGATAAAATGACACCCTTGATGGTCACAAGCAAATTTAGGTGGGCGCGAGAGTGTTCATCCGAATTCCTTCGACAAAGAATTATACGGTATATATAAGATATTATTAAAATTTTTATATGTATATATATAAATTTTAAGTCTCATAAACATAAAATTAGAGATTGACTCGGTGATTTAGGATCCGTTTGGCCATGTGAGATGAAATCATGATATGAAGTTGAACTTTTGTTTGAACATGCAGTTTGGATTTTTAAGTTGTATTTGTAGCTCATAAACATAAAAAATCAAATTGTTGTAAAAACTATCAAAATTGCCCCAATTCTTTTTATAATCTTATCAAAATAAGCAAAAGTTCATAACAAAATTATGATACACTATCACAAAACTATCTAAAAAAATATTTATTGACCGAACGTTAGTTCAATAAAAAAGTGAAATTGAACATGAGTTTTAGTGTATATTTTTTGTGCCGTTTGTGGTCAATAACTCAATATCTTCAGTAACTATTAACTATATCATTATATTAATATGCCGTAAATATTTCATCACTTCTTTGATATTCTCGCAAAAAATTATACAAATATAATATTTTTTTTATATATAAAATATAAACTTGTAGATCAATTTTTATATTCCAAAACTGTTGAGATCACGATACCAAAATTTCAAATCAAGCTTTTGAAGAATTTGATATTTCATTTCATGATTTGAAATCATGAGATGAAATCACAAATTCAAACGCTGATTTCATCTCATAATTTCAAATTATGAAATGAGATTGCACGACCAAAATCCAAATATCTACTTAAAAGTTCAAATTCACTTTAAAATTTCAAATTTAAATCTCAAACACTATTTAAAAAAAAAAAAAAAATATATATATATTGAATTTTTACTGGAAATATTTAAGACCAGGAAAGGAAGCATATGCTTTCCTTTTCTCCCTCATCTTTTTCGAAGAATCAATCTTTTTTCCCAGGATCTTTTCATAGAACATAATAATTTGTCTTCCTTTTTTGCCAGGCCAGTAACACATAGTTTAAATATTATTATTTTCACATTAAATTAATACATGATGTAGTAACAAATTATTGTGGGACCAAAATGTTTGAATAATTGTGCAATAAAATAATAAATAGTGGGGAAAACAAGAAAAGTAAGAAGAATAGAAGGACCTAATGCAATTTTACTCCAATGTCTTGTGGCCTGTGAAAGTGTGCCACAAGCCCCATTAATAATCATTTTCATTTTATAGATTTAAAAGAAATTTCAATGTTCGAAATAAAACATTATTTTTCAATCAATATTTACTAAGCAAAATTGTTTATGAATTAATTATTTAGAATTGAGAAAATAAGAGATTGTTCTTTGCCTTGTGTCAGTATTTTACTATAATTTTGAATCGACTATTTTTCTTAATAGTATCTTGATTTCCATGATTAATCAAATCAAATATAGAATCGTACATACTCATCTAATATTTATTTCAATTTTATATTTTTAATTAAAACATAAATTATAATTATATCTGTTATTCAATTCAAATAAGTTTCTTCACTTCATTTTTTATTACAATAATAAATCTAAAAAAAAGTGCTACAAATAATCTTATCAAATAGGAAAACAAATCTCATAATCAAACTACATACTCTTTTTCACATCAATCGAAAGTTTTTTTTTAAAATATTTTCTTTTTGTCTTAAAAAGTAATAAATTGACACTTTCAAATGAAAAAAAAGTATCTTTCAATTTTTTTTTTAAAATTAAAAAAATTTATAATCATCAAAACAAAGCAGCTTATAAATAGATAATTTTGACCTAATCATATTCATTTTTATTATTATTCCCTTTCTCTCCCCCTCTTTTATATAAAAAACGAAAAAGCACCATAACGCATAGTCAGCCAAGCTTTTTTATTTTAGCTCCATTTGATGTGCCGCAGCTTCGGCACTGTTCTTACCATATCATAAATCAATCATTCATTCTCCATATCTTCATCTTCATCAGCAATTTCCGATTTTTTGTTTGGGCACACAATCCGAAGAGATACGATTGAATGTGATTTGTAAAAAAAATTATATATATTGGGAGTCATGTATAGTAATACAGCTCGCAAATACTCTTCTTCTGCTGCTTCTTCATTGTTGAGAGCATCTTCTTCTGTTTCAAGGCCACTTGCTTCGACTTCTAGTGCTGCTCACGCGCCGTGTCGTGCTGGGGTTGGTTCATCTTCGTCTACTCTCAATAATCAGCAGCGTTATTCATCCACGCTCCGGTCTCTGCGTTGTTCTGTGCCGAGGTGGAGTCACGGTGTTGATTGGAAGTCTCCGATCAGTCTTACAGCTCAGATCAGGACTGCTGCTCCGGCTCTCAACGGGTTTCATCGGAAACTAGCTACCATGGGTACTTTTGTCTTTTTACTTAATTTCCCGCCCCAATTCTATTAGTGATCCATGAAGGTAGCGTAGAAAAAGTTTATGATTTTCTGGGGTTCTCGTAAATCTAGATTTGTTTTCTGGGTTTTTTTTTTTTTTATATTATGTAGAGATTATAAAAATTAATATGCTTTATTTGTAATAATAATAATGGTGATAATAATAATCAGCATTGAGACAGAGGTTTGTGGAACGTGTGGTGGGTAGGACCTATGAGTCGGAGACATTGAAGTTGACCCAAGATATTTCATTTTTATCATTTGTGTTTGTGGTTTGATATTTCATAAAGTTTTTTGTGAGAAGGATTACTAAGAGTTGCTGTGAGTGAATCAATTCTTAGTAGAAAATCAAGAATCTGATTCTTTTTTTATGATGGATTCAGCTGCAGAGAACCCATTTAAGGGAATCCTCACTGGTCTTCCAAAGCCTGGAGGTGGTGAATTTGGAAAGTTCTATAGCTTACCTGCTCTCAATGATCCCAGGATTGGTAACTTTTCAGACCCTGATACATTCTTATATGCAGTTTGATCTGTTTCTTTCTTAACTGTATAGTAACTTCTGTATCCTCGAAGTGTTTGATTATTGATTATTCTTGGTTTGTTGGTTCCTATGTGACAGACAAGCTACCATATTCTATTAGGATTCTTCTCGAATCAGCAATCCGTAATTGTGACAACTTTCAAGTGAAAAAGGAAGATGTTGAAAAGATTATTGACTGGGAAAATTCTGCACCTAAGCTTGTGGAGATACCCTTCAAGCCTGCCCGTGTCTTGCTGCAGGTACTGGGCTTTTGCATGTTTGCAACATAAAAGGAGAAAGAAAAAAGAATGCAGTGTGATGATCTCACCTGACTGATTTGTCTTGTTGTCAGGATTTTACTGGTGTGCCAGCTGTGGTGGACCTTGCTTGCATGCGTGATGCCATGAACAACCTTGGCAGTGATTCTGACAAGATTAATCCATTGGTATGATACTTTCTAGTTAGTGAATTGTGGCGAAGTCTCTTGAACTATGCAAAAAGAATGCAGTAAAGTTTTTACTTCAGTTCATAAGCATTGAATTGCATATGTTGTCTCATTCATCACTCACTCTTATATGCTTAAGTTTCTTGGTTACAGTTCTTTTAATTCTTCTCATGAATGAATACCATACCACTTAATGGTGATTTTTTATTTTTTTGGAATATCATATCAGGTTCCTGTCGACCTAGTTATTGATCACTCAGTTCAAGTTGATGTAACAAGGTCAGAAAATGCAGTCCAGGCTAATATGGAGCTTGAATTCCAAAGGAACAAGGAGAGATTTGCTTTTCTGAAGTGGGGATCCAATGCTTTCCAAAACATGCTTGTTGTTCCACCTGGGTCTGGTATTGTGCATCAGGTATTGGACCTGAAAACTGAATGTGACTTAGCTTCTTGTGCTTCCGTATTTGGTCAATGTGATAGTTGTGCTGCGTTCTAGCTATTTCTTGAGTCATGAATTCTTAACTTTATATGTTCTTACTTATCTTCCCTCGTTAGAGGATTTGGAGTGAGATTTCACTTCTAAAACAGTGCATTCGCAAAACTGATAATATTTTTCTCTATTGTAATTTTAGGTGAATCTTGAATATCTTGGAAGGGTTGTCTTTAATAGGGAAGGCTTGCTCTACCCAGATAGCGTGGTCGGAACAGATTCCCACACCACCATGATTGATGGGCTAGGAGTTGCTGGCTGGGGTGTCGGAGGTATTGAGGCAGAAGCTGCAATGCTTGGCCAGGTATGAAACTATGAGTGCGATGATCACCCTTTTATCCCTTTGTGAATCCTGGTTTTTTCGTGTATTGCTGCAAAGATTAGACAGCTATGCCTTTTTGCTAAGGTGTCCCACTTTGCTCTTGTGACACGTGTTCAAATCTGCATTTTGTCAAATTTCTAGTGTAGAATATGACTGGCATGTGTAGAAGTTAATGAATGGACATCAATCAGTGTATACAGTTACACAAGTTTAAGATGTAATATGTTGGCACAATTTTCTCCTTATTAGAGACTAAAAATGAAATTTTTAGCACTCATATATAACTATGCCAAGTCAGAGCAAGGGAGTAAAGTTTTTCTTTACCCTTAATACTCTAGATTAGAGAGGAGCATGATAGCGGATCATGTAGGGCATTTCCTTGCCTCATTTTTCTGACCTTGTATTTCTTCTTTCCTTATAGATGGTTTTAGATTGCATCCACTGACCCATTTCTAATTCTATTTTTTGGGCTCTTCCCAAAATTCTATGTATTCCTGAAAGCTAATTTTGGTGATCATGAAGTCATCCAAATGAAGAAGGTTATTCATGAGTCTTCGTGTAGTTAATGCGTTCGACTAGTTTCGTATGTCAATTTGACAATAATGAAAAAGAGAGAGAGAGAGATTCTAACTTGTTAAGAAAAAGAGTTTTTGTTATACTTTTTCCATTCAACATTTAGTGCATGTAACCAGCTATCTTCCAATAAAAATCATATCAAGTCGGAATATGATGTTATTTTTCCTCATCTTAGAGTAGTATGCACTGTGTTACACTTAATCTGAGAGGGAAACAATACTGCCTTTCCTGTGGCTTTGCTGCTTGCCTGTTCTTCTGTTTGCTTTATGTCTATAAAAGAATTGCTGTCTAGGTAATGATCACTTAATTATTAAAATACTTTGATATTTATTCTGATATTTGCACTTCCGATGGCACTTTTGTAATGCTTCTTCTGGATACTGACAGCCAATGAGCATGGTGTTGCCTGGAGTTGTTGGGTTCAAGTTATCAGGGAATTTGCGAAATGGTGTAACTGCCACTGACTTGGTTCTGACTGTCACTCAAATGCTGAGGAAGCATGGTGTTGTTGGAAAGTTTGTTGAATTCTATGGTAGATTTCTAAACATCGACTACTTTCCCCTGCAAATAGTTTAACCATTGGTTAATAGGTCCACCAGACAAGGACTTGACTACTTGTCTGTTTTCATGTAGGTGAGGGAATGAGTGGTCTTTCATTGGCTGACAGGGCCACCATTGCAAACATGTCTCCTGAATATGGTGCAACAATGGGTTTCTTCCCTGTAGATCATGTTACTCTGCAATACCTCAAGTTAACAGGGAGAAGTGATGAAACAGTAAGTGTTCAGACATTTGCTTTTAAGTGAAGATAGAGTGTGACAGTTCTTCTTTATATGTGGCTAACCCTCTGTGCAAAAATTAGGTTGGAATGGTAGAGGCATATCTCCGTGCAAATAATATGTTTGTCGATTATAATGAGGTATTTCCTGTCCTGCCTCACTTGTGGTTGCTCTAGTTTCAGTTTTCCTATTGAATCACTGTTACTTTCCCTTACACGTTAAAATAAAATTGTTTCAGCCTCAACAAGAAAAAGTGTACTCTTCTTGTTTGAACCTAGACCTTGCCGATGTTGAACCATGTCTGTCCGGGCCAAAGAGGTATTTTCCCGGCTTGGATAAATTCTGATTTAAGATGCAAAATGTGCTTTAAGGTTGGTCTATATAAATGGTCTTTAATCCTTTACAGACCTCACGACCGTGTGCCTTTGAAAGAAATGAAGTCTGACTGGCATGCTTGCCTAGATAACAAAGTTGGATTCAAGGTGAGCGAGCTATTCATTTTGATATTTACCATTAGTGGTGTTGGTTGATCAACTTGTAACATAAATTGTTGTGAGACTATGAAGTACCCAACCCCAGATTCTGACTTCTGGAAATGCTAATCCAACTTGCTCTACATTGATGCAGGGATTTGCTGTGCCAAAAGAGGTGCAAGATAAAGTGGCCAAGTTTTCCTTCCATGGGCAACCTGCAGAGCTCAGACATGGCAGTGTTGTGATTGCTGCTATCACAAGTTGCACAAATACATCCAATCCCAGTGTTATGCTAGGAGCAGCTCTGGTTGCCAAAAAGGCTTCTGAGCTGGGTCTACATGTTAGTGCTACTCCATATACTTGCCTTTTCATTTGATTGTAGGTTCAGGCATGCCATCTTAATCCTTGTTCCTGATTATTTTCCAGGTTAAGCCATGGGTTAAAACAAGCCTTGCCCCAGGCTCTGGTGTTGTTACAAAATATTTACTCAAGAGGTATTGATTGGAAGTTTCTTAAAAAGCAAAGTTTCTACTAACCCAGACCATTGTTATTTGAAAACATTGTAATATGTTATTTTCTGCACGTAACAGTGGGCTACAGAAGTATTTAAATCAGCAAGGTTTCAACATTGTTGGCTATGGCTGCACCACTTGTATCGGGAACTCAGGGGACTTGGATGAATCTGTTGCTTCTGCCATATCAGAGAACGGCAAGTCCATACAATTGATTCTAAATTAAAATATTACTGTCTGGATTCTATCTAGGTCATGATCATTTTGCTCTATTGTTTGACTAATTCAAAATGTATGTATTTTGCAGACATTGTTGCTGCTGCTGTACTCTCCGGAAATCGGAACTTTGAGGGGCGTGTTCATGCCCTGACAAGAGCAAACTATCTTGCTTCACCTCCTTTGGTGGTTGCCTATGCTCTTGCTGGCACTGTAAGTGAATGCGCTTAAGGGATTTATGATGAATTTATCTGGAGAATTACTTGTTCGGTACGAAGGAAAATGTTGTCCATGGAAAATGTTTTCTTCGAAAATAAGTGGTTTTCTTACTTATTTATCTTGTATATAATCTAGATAAGTACTATGAGAGGTAGGGGTGGTGTGGTGGTGTTGGGAATGGGGGCTATGTGGGGTGGGGGTGAAGATGAGGTGTGTTGGAGGGTTGGGAGGACACAATTAATGTGGAATGTCACTTGTAGAACTTGTTTTCCCAACATTTTTTTCTCATTTCCAAGGAACTTATTTTCCTAGAGAAAACGTTTAACCGAACATGGGATAATCAGAAAACATTTTCTGGAAAATGTAGAAAATGTTTTCCTCCATACCATACACAGCCTTAATGTTATTCTTTATAGTAAGTGAAAGGAGGAAAAACATATTACAAGTTAAAAAAAGAATTATGCTTTTTAGTAAGTGAAAGGCATCGTGCTTTAGGCAGGGCCATGAATGAGTTACCTGGAATGCCTTTAGACGTTACTCAGCCTGGTGCAAGCTGCATTGCTCCCAGGAACACAAATACAATAACAGAAAACAGGGCTCCAATGCTAGATTCCCCCACTGAATTTTCATGCACGCTCTGATATAGGTCTTGGTCTTGGTCTCTCTGATATTGTGGAAAATATTCATGGATGTCCAACATGTCAATATTAATTGTTCATTGTGATGTATACTTATGTTGCTGATGAGAACTATCAATGCTTTGCAGGTTGATATAGACTTTGAGAAAGATCCAATTGGAGTGGGAAAGGATGGTAAGGATGTGTACTTCAGGGATATATGGCCATCAACTGAAGAAATTGCTGAGGTATGTATTCGATTATGTGCTTATGTGCCCATGATCAATAACGCAAAAAGTAAATTTACCATGAAACTTTCCATATTAGGTTGTTCAATCAAGTGTATTGCCAGACATGTTCAAGAGTACATATGAAGCTATTACGAAGGGAAATTCCATGTGGAATGAATTATCTGTGCCAACATCAAAGCTGTACCAATGGGAACCTAAATCTACATACATCCATGAACCACCATATTTCAAGGGTATGACCATGGATCCTCCTGGACCCCATGGAGTGAAGGATGCTTACTGCTTGCTGAGCTTTGGTGACAGTATTACTACTGATCACATTTCACCTGCCGGAAGCATTCATAAAGATAGCCCTGCTGCTAAGTACCTTATGGAGCGGGGTGTCGATCGCAGGGACTTCAACTCATATGGTAGCCGTCGTGGTAATGATGAGATTATGGCTAGGGGCACTTTCGCCAATATCCGCCTTGTAAACAAGCTGTTAAACGGGGAGGTTGGTCCAAAGACAGTCCACATTCCTTCTGGGGAAAAGCTATCTGTGTTTGATGCTGCTATGGTACTTTCCTTTCTCTGTTTCTTAATGGTTCAATTCCTGTTTTCATCAAAGATTGAGTTTGCATTGTGCATTTCACTTTTGCTGTTTTATGTTGACACTTCTTAAACTCATTATGCCTTTAGAAATACAAATCCGCTGGACAAAACACTATTATCTTGGCTGGAGCTGAATATGGAAGTGGAAGCTCCCGAGATTGGGCTGCCAAGGGCCCAATGTTGTTGGTGGGTTTCTTGAGCATTTATTCTTAACTTGGTGGATCCTGTCCTTTTCTTTTTTACCAGAGGATTTCCTAACTACTACAGAACAATTTAACAGGGAGTTAAAGCTGTAATTGCTAAGAGCTTCGAGAGGATTCATCGCAGTAACTTGGTAGGAATGGGTATTGTGCCTCTATGCTTTAAGGCTGGGGAGGATGCAGATACACTTGGATTGACAGGTCACGAGCGATATACCATTGATCTTCCTGAAAATATTAGTGAGATCCGTCCTGGGCAAGACGTTACTGTACAAACAGATACTGGAAAATCCTTCACCTGCATAGTGCGGTTCGACACTGAGGTACTCCTAGCTCTCTTTTGTTTTCAGTTATTGATATTATTTCCTGGTGTTTCATTGTGTGAAAGATGTTGATATGACAATTGTTTTCCATGATAAAAATGCTGTCTCTCTTTGACAGTGTTGATTTTCTTTTACGCTTATAAAGTATTTGCCTAAAGTGCTGAAGGAAAGGAGAACAAAAGGAAAATAAAAGAAATTTATTCTTAAAGCCATTTTTGTGTATTTAAATTAGGGCCCTTAATGAACTGGGCACTTAAATTTTGTGAGTCTTTTTACTGATCTTGAACAAAGGATGTCAATATTTTTTTCTGTGTTTAGACATTATTTAGTACTAGTAGAATGTAATGGGCCCAATTGGGTATAGAGGTTTCATGTAGCCACCCCTAACTAGTTTGAGATCGAAGCGTTGTCATAAGAACAATAGAATGTCAAGATCTAGATTACTTAACTAAAAGGAGAGTGTTGGAAAATTCAGATTTCATATGGGTGCAGTAAATTATGGTTACTGGATTGTGACTTGTCGCACAGAGCGACATGACTAATGAGGATTCATAGAGCTATAACCTAACTAGTTTGGGATTGGGCGTAATAGTAGTTATTATTGTTGCTTGAACAGTAAATCATGGTGCATACTTGGTAGTAATCAACGTTTGCATTTACGATTATTGGAAGATGACATATGTGAAGTACAAAACAAGAATCATCTTTCATCACCCTCAAAAAAGAAGGAAACTTATCCCTTCTTAGACTAGCTTCAATGCTCAAATAAGAAATGGAAGATCTTAATTTTTCATATAACTTTTAAATCACATAATCCCGCATGCATTGTCCACCTATTCCTGTTGCATACTGTCACAACAGCAGGGAATATCCCGCACACTTTCTCCTTCACCATTCATCAGTTCTTGGTAAGATACTGAGATTTAAGATCTTTTTTCTTTACAGGTTGAGTTGGCTTATTTCAACCATGGAGGTATTCTTCAATATGTCATTCGTCAGTTGACACAGCAATGAGGATCACTTTGATTATTTGGCCACGTTTTCAAGCTGCCTGCTTAATTGCGGGAAGATTACAGAAGAGCGTAAAGAGAGGGATCATCTTCTCAATAGAGAAACTTGAGAAGGGAATAAAGGATTTTAAAACTTTTTTATGCCCCTTTTGTTGGACAAAATGTTGTTTATTTACTTCTAAAGGCACTGTCAAGCTAGTTTTTTTTCCAGCGAATAGCATTTATACCATTTTTTGGTAATAAAATTTATATTGTGAATTCTCTTCAGCAAGTTTTCATTGAGGCTTCTGTTGGTGAAACTTGAAAGTTCTTTTTGCTAGTCTTGTTGATGTGATCATACCAGCGTTATGAACTCTGAAGTTAATTGTGCTTGGGCGAGACTCGAGAGTAGTACTATGATGGATGGTTCCTTAGAAGTCCTCATGTTGCATCTCGTTTTTATATATCGTCGTTTATCCTATTGATGAAAGTGCCATATAACTAAAAGAAAATCCATCAAGGTTCATAATAATACGAGTTAAATTAAATCGTCTGCTTGTTGGATTTTAACAGTTGGGTACTCGTTGAGGCCAACAAAACCAACGTACACACATAAAAAAGGGTTTCTAAATTTTTTTTAACAGCTTTTGTTATAAATAGGAGCTCTTGAGGCAGAAAATATGGGCAAGTTGAAAAGATTAAAATAAGTTAATTTAGTCTATGCAGATAACACGTTCACTAATAACCAGCCAAAATTGTAGTGGAGTGATAAGTACTTCTTCATCTTTAACCAGATGTTTCGGTTTCGAGTTTTCGTGAGTATGGAAGAGAGCACTTTACCCCTAATGTGGAACATCTCGATGCGAATCCGAATTTAGCTGGGCTCCAATGAGACTACCGGACACCGGATGGAAAACAAAAATAAAACCGTTCACTAATATTTCGTCTTTGACCAACATTTGGAATTTTGTTAATTTAATCATTCCAGAAAATGCTATAATAAATCGAAAATATATTAGTATTGCCATTCTGTAAAGTTACATATATGGTTTCTTTTCTAGTTTTGCTTAATTTCTTTCTAATCTGTTAGATTTAATAATTATTTCCTCCATGGAAGAGCTTTCCAAGATGCCACCAAGTAAGCACATGAAAAACTCTCAGCTACACTACAAAGTACAAACTATTACAAATTTTTGTTTCAAAATATAAGATCCATTTTATCATTGAATGATATTCAGAAGAGAATTTAGGATTTATAGTTATTAATTCAAAATGAATCTAATCAATATATATACACACAAGCATAGTTTTTTTTTACATTAGTACTCATGTATAAATCAAACCAAAAATACTGAGTTTTGAAATCACTCTATATCCATAACATACAAATTCTAAACATAACACCAAAAAAAACAAAAAAGATAATGACTGATTATGAGGTAATATTAAAATCACTCTATTGTCAATTTTTAATAATTGTGATTGATTCAATTCTAGATATATGGAGAAACCCTCACCCCACACACACAAAAAAAAAAAAACTAACCTTATACTGCGGTATAACAACGTCTAAAACTGTTGCTGTAACAAGATAAAGAGAGAAAAAAAGGAAGAGAGAGTCAGCATACTATTCCTATGATACAATGAACATTATTCATAATTCAGTATCCACTTAGAGTTGACTAATTCAAATTTACGTATTCCAGGACTCATTTCTAGGTGCGAGGCTTCCAAAAGATAAAAAAAGATTCAACTATCCATCGCATCACGACTCATGTTGATTACGAACATTAATAGTGTTCCTCTTGAATGCTCTCAAGAACAGGCCTCCAACATGTGCTTCTACTACTACTAATACTCATTTTTCCATAAGAAAAATTAGATCCATTTTCATATAATCTTCTTTTGTTGTTGCTACTACTTCTACTTGCTGACTTTATTTTCCTTAAAAATTCATCTTTTGATGAAAAATCCAATTTTCCATTCAAGATTTGCTTCAATTCTTCTTGTGTCACCACTACTCTAATCCTCACCACATGACCTTTTTTCATCATCATTTCTTTGCCCTCCTCTTCCTTTTTCTCTTCATCTTTAAATCTAACACTCTTTCTTCTCTTATTAATAATATTGCTTTGTTCCTTTGCCTTTTGTGCTAATTCTTCAACTCTTTTCTCTTCATCATCATGAACTAAAACATGAGCTCTACTACTTCTCATGCAATTTCCCATTTGGTGTTTTTAGAGATTTCAAAGAGAATAGAAAAAAAAAAGATTGACAAAATATTATGATTGGAGTTTTTGGTGAATAAGGAGAAGGAGTAGTGGGAGGTTAGAATCTTGAAATATAAAGAGGAGAAGTGCACATGGAGTTGCCACTTTTTTCGCCTTCTTTTTTTGAACAAAACTATGTATGGTTGTTAAAAAGTACTTATTTGCACTTGTGTTTACACATTCAGAATTTGAAATTTATGAGTTTCTCGAAAGTTAATTACAATAATAATCAGATTCACAGTTAAATATTTTAGAGAAAAGTATTGAAAACATCGCTAAACTCGGCTTGAATTATTAGTTTCATATCCGAACTATTGACAGCTTTGAAAACACCCCTTTACTTGACTAACTGAACTTAAATACATAAGTGAAATACACCCCTAAATTCTCGCTAAGTTTAGGGTTATTTTCAACACTTTTCTCGACTTTTTATTAAGAGCACCGTGCTCCTACAAGAGTTTGAGACCCCTTACTATGTTATGTGACAGATGGGGGATGTATCTAAGTTTAGTTAGTCAAATAGAGTGGTGTTTTTAAAGCTGTCAATAGTTCGGAGACAAAAAAAATAATTTGCGCCAAATTTAGAGGTGTTTTCAATACTTCTCTCAATATTTTAATATATATACTATAAAATTTGAGCAAAAGCTATATTAAGTTTCTATATCCCTACACGTTACACTCTAGATCTGCAGAGTATCAAATCAAGTAACTTAATTATAGCGGTTGAAAATTATCGTGAGAATATATACATCAATTTAACCATTGTTGAGTAAGAAATAGTTTTATGAAAGACACATATTACGTATTTATTAATTTATTGATTTGATATAAATATCAGACGTTAATATGTTCTTGAAACCACCAAATAATACTCTTAGGATTAATTAATTGTATATATAAATATATAATGTGAGCGAATATTCAGTTGATTTGGAGAAAGAAATGATGTTTTGTTAGGCATCATATAACAAACACATGTTAAAAGGTTGGTCACAAAAATCAAGAAATAAAATATAGCTAAATATATGGTCCTGTGGATGTTGCAGTTGATCAAAATCACCACCTGTGTAGAGATCTCTTTATTATATTTAATTAATTTCTAAAATTAGATTTTTTTTTATGTTATATCAGTCCAAGGTACAATATATATTTTTTCATCTTCCAAGATTAATGACAAATTAATTTGGCTGCTTTAATTTGACAATCTTTAATTTAATTTTATGTATGAAAAATTAGCTAGGTTTTGTTAGAAACAAAAGGAGTTGTTCTCCAAAACTTTGTAATTGAGTTGGCCACATTTTCCATTCAAGTCTTTGGCTTTAATTACTTCCACATGGCAACGTGATATTTTGTTGTGTTAGGTTTTGAATTGAGTTTCATGAAAACATCAAAATTAAATGAAGGTCGAGGTGAAATTAAAATTTGAAGTTTATAGTTTCTGAATTTGTGATAGAGTTAGCGTGTACATTAAGAATTTAGTCGAACTCAGTAACTTTGATTTAAACACTAATTTGTCATATAAGAAAAAAATTATTTAATATGTACAAGTTATTAATTAATCGACTTCGCCTCTATATGAACTTGTCACTCATAAATCGATAGCTTATATTAGTTATTAAGTTGACAATCAAATACTTTTATATATATTTAATATTTTTTCTTCATATAAATATAAGATCTAAGTAAATAATACTAAATTTGTCCGAATTCAAACCAAATATTGTAGCTCAGCCTCTCAATGAAATTGTCAAGATTATAAAGATCTTGAATAATTTGAGTCTTCTTTTCATTAACAAGAAAGCTTAAATATCTATATTTGTTTTTTCCCTCTTATGTCAATCAATTTTTTAATTGATTGCTTGATTATAATTTCTCAAAAACTAAGGGATACTTCTAGATAATATTGATCTCAAAATTAAGTCATCTCATTTAGTGGCCCCAAATTCCATTTAATCAGGTTTAGGGTACCAATAACCACCCACACAATTTCTTCCTTTTTTGTTCTGTCTTTAATTAATTTAATATATGTTAGATTATAGTTTGCCTTAATATGCTACCATAGAGGAAAAAGACAAAAAGGGCATCTAACCACCCCTTTCATTATGGTCTTCCAATTATTAATTACCACGAAAAATCTCAATCAATCTGTGCATATATAACATTTAAAATCGTCAAAAGACTTAAATTTTCAAAAGTATATATATATATATATATATATATATATAAACTTGGGAGAGATAATTAACACTTGTTTGGATGGTTGTTATGTATTGTTTCATAATATTTGTATTGTATTGCATCAGACTGTACCTTTTTAATGAATACAATGTTTGGATAAATTGTATCGTTCTCCGTCATTACATAATATCACACATTCATAATTTGAATGATAAACCTATAAGATTAGTAGGGTACGGTGTAGAGCTACTATGAAAAGGTAGAATAAATGATAAAGTAAAATTATTAATTAAATAATAAGTAAAGACAAAATGAGAAGAAAATATTAAGGTAACGAAACGATCACACCAAATCAATCGTTATACGAGTTTTTTCGTCGTTACGTAACAATGAATTTAAACGATACGATACAATATAACTCAAGAAATAGTCAAAACAAATATTATATCTAAACTAACAATATAATACAAAACAACGCTAACAGGTAACAACCATCCGTAAGAGATGATAAAATCCAAGTTAATTAGGGCAGATGACATTATATTCAAAATAGGGGCATTACATTACATGTGAGTGAAGTAAATTAAATTAGAAATTAATTAAGGATTCCCGTGACTGTAGGGCTGTTGAAAATATTTGAGATGAAGTTTTTTAAAAGCTAACTTCACGTGGGGATTAGGTATTTAACTATTTCTCTTTTCCAATTATGAATTTAATTACTTACTATAATGCTTTCTTGCGAGATCAATCTTGGAACCTTCTTCTTGCATGTGAATCTGGTCATAATAATACTCCTCCGTCTCATATTACTTGTCAATTTATAAAACCAAGATAAAGTACTATTCTCGTTTAATAGAGGGAAATATATTAAACAACTCAATGGCCAAAAAACCATATATAATCTTAATTGCGTTAATGCACAAAACCAACTAGCTCTTCCTTACATCTATCATAACAATAGTTGTAGTAATGTAATAATTAATGGCGAAGTCAGAAATTTAAATAAGAAAGTTTTTTAAAAAATCCTATGCTCAATTCAAACAAATCATTTTAATCGATTTCAATTGAACCCTCTTAAACCCCTCTACCTAGCTCCGCCCTTGCTAATATAAGCAATACTACTGAGGAAGGTGGTGGACACATTACTAACAAGGTGAAAATTCAGGTAGCCAACCACTTAGTTATTAAGATTTTTCAATTAATTAAGATATAATAATAAATAATAATAAAATTAATTTTTGCTGGCACCATAAGTTTTTTCTAGATGTATGACGTGTATATACGTTTAGTTTTATAAATTTATTAAGCTTTACAACCTCATGCATAATCAGCAACTACGTATATCCTATAGCTTTATGCTTCAAGTGTTTACAGACAAATTAAAGTAATTTCCTTTTCAGCTAGCCGTCCATCACAATAAATATTATTGAAACAATAATTCGTACCAATATAGTATTATTTTGTGTGTGCTCCTTTATTGTCTAAACACGTTAATTAACGGGTAAATCCTTTTCATTTGTTATAACATATGATTCTGGAATAATTAATTTTGTGTATGCTTGCTATCTTCTTCGAAAAATGATAATGATATGCCTAGCATTTTTTATAGTTCCATGTAGGGGTGTATATGCAGTCGCGGATCCAAGATTTCAATTAAGGGGGTTCGAAAAACCTCTAATATTATATTTAGGAGGTTCAAAATCAATATATAGACATGATTGGGACTGCTTTAAAGGAGAGATTCCTCTTAGCCAACGGTCGACTTACTCCCAATAAATCGTCAAACATTTACACAGTTATAAATCGTCAAACATTTACACACTTATAAAATGAAAATAGAAAATCAAACTTATACTCTTCTTATCACTATTCACTAGACATAAATGCAACAAATGAGATCAAGTTGATTTATTTCTACTTGCCGTCAATTTGATTTGGGTTTACATCTTACCATTTAGAAGTGAAAGAAACATCAATATTAGGGACTTATGATGTAAATTAGTTTGATTTGGGCTTTATCTGTCTTAATCATATATATGGGTAGTGGGCTTAAATGGTAAGCCCAAATCTGATGTTAAAATTTTTGAAAATCTACAACAAAGTTAAAAAAAATATACATTATAATAACATTTTTTATGTTAGAATTATATATATTTAATGTCGGATTGTTGGTTTCAAGTTGATTTGTTTTAGTTAATGCCAAATCAAATCACTTATGATCGAGTGATATTTTTTTGTCCTAAATAAAACATAAGTAATATTTGAAGACAATTCACAAAACTTGGGTGACTATTTAGGAAATTAACCCCAATAACTAGATCAGTTTGTTAACAACGGGTGTTTTTATCCTATTTCTAATCAAGGGCATTCTTAGACAAAATACAGAGTACATACTTGATACTCTTTCCATCTTTCCGTTTCAATTTATACGAATGAATATGAAATTTAAGAAAGAATAGGACATTTATGAAATTTATAAACTAAAATAAGTTAACTACTATAAATTATCTCATTAAATGTAAAATGAGACTAGAAATATCACATAAATTGAAACGGAGAATTTTGATAGGTTAGAATATTTTGGTAAAAACAAAAGAGAGTTCCGTCACCTCTCCCGCGTAGGGGACGGAATTCGCACTGGTCAAAATTCCCATGGAGGAAACACCGCCTCTTCTCTTCAAGCAATCGAATCAATGTAAGCTACCGCTGCTATGACCGCATCACCGGCACGTGAGTATTCTTCATTTGAAAGCTAGAGCACGGCCAGCTAAATCCTCTCTTCTCCTCTCTGTGTGAACTGTTTAGAAAGTCCACTCTTTTGGTAGCTGTATTCACAATTCACAAATCCTGGAATTACGTTGATGAAAAAAACCTTATGCTTAATTAATTACACAGACTAAATATAACTATATCTTTCGTGTTTATATACACAGACACACGCACATTCATTAATGTGATCAGTGATCAAAATTTGAAGAAATGAGCACGGAGTATCAAATTCTCATGATTCAAGTGTCGCTAGGGTTGCTTCTCTGTAAGTGATTTTCAATGTTAATTGATTCGTAACCGTTTGATGCTTTATTACTTGTACAATTAAGGAGGAAATTGTTTTGATGAAATGTCATGAATGGTACCTTAAGCGAATTTAAGTCGAGCCAGCAATAAGGATGAACTTTTTTGAAAATTGAAGCCATTGCGTCCTTAAATTAACGTAATGTGGTGCTTTATTTATTTGGAATTGGTGATGAAGGAGCATACTTGGTATTATTGGCTTTTGTTTCTTTTTTCAAATTCTTCTGTTTTAGATGTGATTTTTTTGTACTGATTTTGTCAATTCAAGTTAGATCAGATTTCTCACATAGAAACTAGGATAAAATCCATTTCTTGTTGACAGTTATACAGACAAATTATGTTTAGAAATACTTACTATTCATTTGGAACTATTATATACAGATGTGATTTGATAGTTGATAGACCTAGAGGCGTAAGCAACGTGAGTAACTGAGAAGGCCTCTTAGAGCATTTGTGCATAAGAAAGTTGTTTACTTTCAAGACGCCAACATGATGACATTCGTGTTTGAAAAAAATAAAAATCGATGTGCATCACTGACTGAACACACAGCATTTTGGATTTCCATTTGCTATAATAGATTTCTCCCCAATAATGTTCAATCATTCATGTGAACTCTATGATCTCAGTTTCAGGAATTCATGGATCTCTCTGCACTCAAGAGAGTGATATTCCGGCCTCTGATTTATTTAGTAGAACTCATAATGATGCCTCTCCAAACTTTGCTCCTAGCATTGCTCCAGACTCCATGTTTCCTTTGCAAGCACCTTCACCATTGATGCCATTTACATACACTAATGTGCCAAAGTTATCAGGTACTCATAACAGCAATATTTCAAAACATTTCGTGCTCAAAATGATAACACGTTCAAAAAAATATCACGTGGACTGGATTCGGTTTACAAAAGAAAAAAAAGTGCTTAATTCAGGTCCTTTCTGACTTGTTCACCTTTTCTTAATAGCTTGTCCATAATTTTAGGCTTATAGTCATAATGAACTTCCAATACATCATAGGGGTTGTTCTACCAAGTACCAAGTACGAATAAATTTCAGCGAAATGATATAAGCTTGTCACTGATGGATCCTTCCGTTTAACTTTTCAGGACATTGTGCATTCAATTTTTCAGCTGCGGATAGTATTTTGAGAATAACAGCAACAGATTGTTGGTCTTCGCTTGCTCCATATCTTGCTAATGTGGTATGTTGTCCTCAATTTGAGGCCAGCCTAGTGGTTCTTGTAGGGCAGTCCAGTAGTCAGTCACAAAGTCTTGCACTCAATGTGACTCAGGCTAGGCACTGCCTTTCGGATGTCGAACAGATTCTAGAAAGTCAAGGTGCCAGTGAGAAACTTTTTGAGATTTGTTCTGTGGATCCCTCCAATCTTACAGAATCATCTTGTCCAGTTATAGATGTTAATGAAATCGAAAACAGTTTAGATACATCATCTTTGCTAGCTTCTTGTGGAAAAATAGATCCAACTATCGAGTGCTGCAACCAAGTTTGCCAGAATGCTATATCTGCTGCAGCTGAAGTTTTAGCTTTCAGGCATAAAAATGTGACAACCTCCAACGGTGCCCCTGACTTGTCGGAGAAATCAACTCTTATAAGTGACTGTAAGAGCATTATATTACGATGGATGGCCAGCAAGTTTGATCCTTCTTCAGCTAATAGAATCATTAGAGTACTTTCCAGCTGTGATATAAACAAATGTAAGTGCAGGAAGTTTGGAAGGAAAAACAATAATAATCTAACTTTGAAGCTAGATAGTATTAAATTAGATGAAGCTGTTTTAAAGATGGGGCTCTTTCGGAAACTAAAAGCTACACGTTGAATCTTACAAGTCTGCATAGTTGTTTTCAGCATGAGAAAATGTGAAATTTAAACAATTTAACTTTTCCCTCTAGAAGTTGTGAATGATTCCCTGCATAATGTGTCGTATTTGATTTGGAATATAGATATTTTGGGATGATTAATTTAGGCCTATTCTTCTTCTTTCTGAATTATTAGCATGTCCATTGGTGTTTCCGGACATAAAGAACATTTCCAAAGAATGTGGAAAGGTAACAAGTAATCAGACATCCTGCTGCAACACACTAGATAGTTACTTGTCGCGCTTGCAACAGCAAATCTTCATTACAAATCTCCAAGCTTTAAATTGTGCTACATTGCTTGGCAAGAAGTTGCAAGAAGCAAATATCGCCAGTAATATTTTTGACCTTTGCCATGTAAACCTCAAGGATTTTTCTCTTCAAGGTCAGTTCCTTTGCAGAATCTTTTCGTCCTGCAATTATTTTATCTATGTACTGGTTGTATTATTGACATTGTTTGGGTGTTCAATTTGTTCTTACTGCGGGGAACCCTGGATTTCATTTGCCACATACTGATGCACCAGTGGATGAAAAAGGTAATCAATTACTCTAAATTATAGGACTGTCTTTATAACCATATGTTGCCACATAAAGTAAATGACAGATGAAAGTAAATTGAGTCGGAATATATGATTTCATTTAGATTACTTGTTTAATCTTGATCTTTCAGAAGTACAGTACTAACTTCAGCAGTTTGGAGTTTGTCTATTGACATGTAGAACTTTAACATGGAAATTTGTATTTTTTTTCCCTTTCTGAAGTATAAACATATCATTTATTGGTTATATACACTTCCTTTCCGAGGCATATAATAAGATTTTTATATTAGGTACAGCATTGTTTAACATATCCAATGCATGATATGACACTCTTAGCTAGGAAAAGCAACACAAATGAATGATACTTCACTGATGTCTTTAGTATTTCTTTCTGCTCAATAATTGAATGATATTTACGTCTTTAGAGAATTACAATCGTCATGTGGAAACTTTTCACTTCACTGTCATTGGCTGATTTTTTTGTTTTTAATTTATTGTAGAATCAGGATGCCTCTTGCCTAGCTTGCCAACAGATTTAACATTTGACCAGACTTCAGGAATCGGCTTCATTTGTGATCTTAATGACAATGTGGCAGCTCCTTGGTCCTCACCATATTTGGGTGTTGCTTCTACCTGCAACAAGAGTATGTACAACTTTTTGTCTTCAGAAAACTTTGAAAGAGAGAAAAATTACCTTCCTTTACAATTACAAACATCTTACTACTTTCATTTTCCTCTCCTTCTTGTTATTCCCTCGTCAAACAAGTGTCGTTTACTTTGATAACAACAAAATGATTTTGCAGCGGCTGCACTTCCAGAACTTCCCAAAGCAACATCCTCTCAGCTCAGTAAAGGTATGGCACAATAGCTACAGCCTTGTTTCTCTTGCTAAAAACTTGACTCCAGTGGCTCGCTTTATTTATAACGCGTTTCTGATTATAAAATAAGTTGTTGGATTTCTCGTTCAATCTTATAATCACAATTCACGTACATCAGCTTAATATGTTGGTACTACTTCAAAAATTGGCCTTCCCAGACAATAACGAATATGATTAATGAAGTTGATTTAACAGTAAAAACTGATTAAGTTACACGGATTCCTTTTTGAAATTTCTAGAGACAGATCACAACTAGAGACTAGAGAGCTAGAAGAAGATACATACATGTGACATGTAATTTGATTCGGCACAAGTTTAAGGAAAAGATAAAAGACTTCTTAAATTTGTGATCTTTTAACATGTCATAACATTTGTATAGCTATAAAAGCTTCTCATTACGTGTAAAATGAGATGTCTAAAGTTGCATGATTCTCAAATATAGAAATGTATTGTTATTTTTAGAACGAACTAATAAAAAGATAGTGTTACATAAATTGGAACAAAACGGGACTAGAGTCTTTAGTCTGCATCATCAATGAATTAGAGGTTACCTTCTTTTTTTGTTCCTGTATCCAATATTGAAACTAATTGACTCAACTAATTTGAATTCGTGCCGAGTAGATTTAGATATTACTAACCTATTCCAGTTCTTCTGGTGTCATAAATTTTCTTATGAAGAAAGTTACTTTTCTCCAAATTTGTACCTGACTATTATAGAATGTCACACTTTGAGGGCCAAAAAAATCTGTTTACAACATATAATTGTATCTAAATATGCAAAATTTTCTTGCATTTCAGGAATCTACATGAAAGATTTAGTGTATGCCCTGCTTTTTGCTTCATCAATGGCCATTCAGTTGCTAATTTAAGTCTGCTGGATCACTTGAATTTTCATCAAAGAAATATGATATATAGTAAGTAACACTTATATATAGTCAATATACAGCAGGATTCAAACCCCCACTAGGATGAAGGTGTGGACAGCTCTCCAACTAAGTTGTACTTATAGACGACTCCATATGTATCTCCCTAAAGAAAAATGTTAGCAAAGTAGCTTAAATTTGCATGAATCTCTCTTCTTTTTTGTTTTTGTTTGTTGCAATAAAATTTGTATAGAGAAAATTTGAATTGGCAATTACTTTATTGTATATGCGTTGTTTATTCAGAGTTTAATCTGTTAATTTTGATGATTAGTATGTTAAAACTCTTTTTGGAACTATATTATGATTCATATATGTGTGTGAATCATAGTCTTGAGTTGAGCTAAACAAATGTACCGTTCAAACCATTGATTCACTAGCTAGGTATGATAGATAAACCTGTATATAGAGTAGGCGTAAGCAATGAGAGTAACTGATAATGCAGGCCTCTTGTGTATAAAGAATAAGAATGAAAATCTTTTGAGAAAATAAGAGCAGAGATTGTTGTTCTGTACATATTGACGATAAGTATAAGAGTCCTAATCTAATACCTATTCTAAAGGAAGACTAATCCTTTGTTACAAAGAATAAACTACGACAATTGAATTTAAAATAAACTACAATATTTGAATTCAAATAGGTGATGGACTGTAATAGCCCCCTGCAAGATCATGTTCTTGATCGAACCATGAGCTTGAATCTAAGGTTGAGGAACCGAGTTGTGCCAACAACTTTAGTAAAGATATCTGCTATTTGAATTCAAATATTGTAGTTTATTTTAAATTCAACTGTCGTAGCTTATTCTTTGTAACAAAGGATTACTCTTCCTTTAGAATAGGTATTAGATTAGGACTCTTATACTTATCATCAATATGTACAAAATCTATAAATACAAAACAATACAGCAGAATTACAATCTCTGCTCTTATTTTCTCAAAAACTTCTCATTCTTATTCTTTATATGGTATTAGAGCGAAGTTCTTCGGCTAAGCGTTCTTCTTCTTGAAGGAGTCCAAACAGTTCTTTAGGAGTGATATGTCCAGAACGCATATTAAATGCAAACTTAAAAATTCCATATGAAGAATTAAGGCCATTAAGAACAAAATAGATAAAGTCATCATCTTGTACAAAGTGCAAACTTTATGTAAAAGAATCGGCAATTGCACGTTTCTTCTCAAAATACTCTAGGATGGATAGATTTCCTTTAGAAAGGTTTTGAAGTTGAGATTTTAATTGCATGACTCGAGCACGCGTTTGTGACTGAAACATACGCTCTATTTTGGTCCAAGCATCATGGGAGGAGGTGGCTCGAGTTAAGTGACCAAGAAGAGGATCAGAAATTATTTGACGAAGCCAAACGAGAATAAGATCACTGCGTTGCCATTCCTCATAGGCAGGGTTAGAAGTAATTTCTGATTGTGCTTGGGTGGTAGAGGAATCTGTGGCGGTAGTGATTGAAGTTGGGGTGAAAGTAATGGTTTTTGGAGGAGGATTAAAACCAAGAACAAAGGAGTCAAGAGAAAAGGCTTTGAGTATGTCCAAGGTATTTTCTTTCCAAAGGGAATAGTTGTTTCTATCGAGTTTGAGAGAAAGGTTTGGTAGTTGGATAATGGAGGAAGAACTGGACTGTTTTGCAAGTGACAGCAGGTTGCGGAATTATGAGAAGCGGCCATAGGATCGAAGGGAAAATCTAATACCATATAAAGAATAAGAATGAGAAGCTTTTGAGAAAATAAGAGCAGAGATTGTTGTTCTGTTATATTGTTTTGTATTTATAGATTTTGTACATATTGGCGATAAGTATAAGAGTCCTAATCTAATACCTATTCTAAAGGAAGAGTAATCCTTTGTCACAAAAAATAAGCTACGACAATTGAATTTAAAATAAACTACAATATTTGAATTCAAATAGGTGATGGAACCGAGTTGTGCCAGCAACTTTAGTAAAGATATCTGCTATTTGAATTCAAATTTTGTAGTTTATTTTAAATTCAATTGTCGTAGCTTATTCTTTGTAACAAAGGATTACTCTTCCTTTAGAATAGGTATTAGATTAGGACTCTTATACTTATCGTCAGTATGTACAAAATCTATAAATACAAAACAATACAGCAGAACATCAATCTCTGCTCTTATTTTCTCAAAAGCTTCTCATTCTTATTCTTTATATGGTATCAGATTTTCCCTTTGATCCTATGGCCGCTTCTCATAATTCCGGCAACCTGCTGTCACTTGCAAAATAGTTCAGTTCTTCCTCCATTATCCAACTACCAAACCTTTCTCTCAAACTCGACAGAAACAACTATTCCCTTTGGAAAGAAAATACCTTGGACATACTCAAAGCCTTTTCTCTTGACTCCTTTGTTCTTCGTTTTAATCCTCCTCCAAAAACCATTACTGTTACCCCAACTTCAATCACTACCGCTACAGATTCCTCTACCACCCAAGCACAATCAGAAATTACTTCTAACCCTGCCTATGAGGAATGGCAACGCAGTGATCTTATTCTCGTTTGGCTTCGTTAAATAATTTTTGATCCTCTTCTTGGTCACTTAACTCGAGCCACCTCCTCCCATGATGCTTGGACCAAAATAGACGCGTGCTCGAGTCATGCAATTATAATCTGAACTTCAAAACCTTTCTAAAGGCAATCTATCCATCCTAGAGTATTTTGAGAAGAAACGTGCAATTGCCAATTCTTTAACAGAAAGTTTGTACTTTGTAAAAGATGATGACTTTATCTCTTTTGTTCTTAATGGCCTTAATTCTTCATATGGAATTTTTAAGTTTGCATTTAATATGTGTTCTGGACATATCACTCCTAAAGAACTGTTTGGACTCCTTCTTCAAGAAGAAGGTTTGGACTCCTTCTTCAAGAAGAAGAAGGCTTAGCCGAAGAACTTCGTTCTAATACCATATAAAGAATGAGAAGCTTTTGAGAAAAATAAGAGCAGAGATTGTTGTTCTGCTGTATTGTTTTGTATTTATAGATTTTGTACATATTGACGATAAGTATAAGAGTCCTAATCTAATACCTATTCTAAAGGAAGAGTAATCCTTTATTACAAAGAATAAGCTACGACAATTGAATTTAAAATAAACTACAATATTTGAATTCAAATAGGTGATGGACTCTAATATTGTGCATAAGAAAGTTGTTTATTTTTAAGATGACATACATGTTTGAAAAAAAAAACTTGATGTGCATCACTGATTAAACTTAAAGCCTTTTGGATTTCGATTTGCTATAATAGATGTCTCCCTAATGATCGATGTTCAATCATTCATGTGATACCTATGATCTCAGTTTCAGGAATTCATGGATCTCTGTGCACTCAAGAGAGTGATATTCCGGCCTCTGATTTATTAAGTAGAACTCATAATGATGCCTCTCCAAACATCACTCCTAGAATTGCTCCTGAAGCTATGTTGCCTTTGCAAGCACCTTCACCATTGATGCCATTTACATACACTAATGTGCCAAATTTATCACGTACTCACAATAGCAACATTTTAAAACATTTCATGGTCAAAATCAAGGAATAACAGTTCGGGAAAAATATCACGTAGACTGAATTTAGATGACAAAAGAAAAAAAGAAGCATAATTTAGGCCACTTGTTCACCTTTGCTTGATAGCTTGTCCATGATTTTAGGCTTATAGTCATCATGAACTTCCAATATATCATAGGGGTTGTTCTATCAAGTACGAGTACATTTAAGCGAGTTGATGTAATCCGGTCACTGATGAATCCTTTATAACTTTTCAGGACATTGTGCATTCAATTTTTCAGCTGCGGATAGTATTTTGAGAATAACAGCAACAGATTGTTGGTCTTCGCTTGCTCCATATCTTGCTAATGTGGTATGTTGTCCTCAATTTGATGCAAGCCTAGTGGTTCTTGTAGGGCAGTCCAGTAGTCAGTCACAAAGTCTTGCACTCAATGTGACTCAGGCTAGGCACTGCCTTTCGGATGTCGAACAGATTCTAGAAAGTCAAGGTGCCAGTGAGAAACTTTTTGAGATTTGTTCTGTGGATCCCTCCAATCTTACAGAATCATCTTGTCCAGTTATAGATGTTAATGAAATCGAAAACAGTTTAGATACATCATCTTTGCTAGCTTCTTGTGGAAAAATAGATCCAACTATCGAGTGCTGCAACCAAGTTTGCCAGAATGCTATATCTGCTGCAGCTGAAGTTTTAGCTTTCAGGCATAAAAATGTGACAACCTCCAACGGTGCCCCTGACTTGTCGGAGAAATCAACTCTTATAAGTGACTGTAAGAGCATTATATTACGATGGATGGCCAGCAAGTTTGATCCTTCATCAGCTAATAGAATCATCAGAGTACTTTCAAGCTGTGATATAAACAAATGTAAGTGCGGGAAGTTTGTAAAGAAAAACAATAATAATCTAACTTTCAAGCCAGATAGTATTAAATTAGATGAAGCTGTTTTAAAGATGGGGCTCTTTCGGAAACTAAAAGCTATAAGTTGAATCTTACAAGTCTGCATATTGTTTTCGGCCTCTGGCATGAGAAAATGTGAAATTTTAACAATTTAACTTTGCCCTCTAACAGTTGTGACTGATGCCATGCATAATGTATCGTATTTAATTTGGAATATAGATATTTTGGGATGATTAATTTAGGCTCATTCTTCTTTCTGAACTATTAGCTTGTCCATTGGTGTTTCCGGACATAAAGAACATTTCCAAAGAATTTGGAGAAGTAACAAGTAATTCGACATCCTGCTGCAACACACTGAATAGTTACTTGTCGTGCTTGCAACAGCAAAGCTTCATTACAAATCTCCAAGCTTTAAATTGTGCTACATTGCTTGGCAAGAAGTTGCAAGAAGCAAATATCACCAGTAATATTTTTGACCTTTGCCATGTAAACCTCAAGGTTTTTTCTCTTCAATTATGTTCCTTTGCAGCATCTTTTCGTCCTGCACTTATTTTCTCTATGTACTGGTTAGTTATTGACATTGTTTGGGTGTTCAATTTGTTCGTACTGCGGGGAACCCTGGATTTCATTTGCCACATACTGATGCATCAGTGGATGAAAAAGGTAATGAATTACTCTAAATTATTGGATTGTCTTTATAATCATATGTTGCCACATAAAGTAGAAGACAAATGAAAGTAAATTGAGTCGGAATATCTGATTTCATTTAGATTACTTGTTTAATCTTGATCTTTCATAAGTACTGTACTATAACTTCCGCAGTTTGGAGTTGGTTTATCGACATGTAGAATATCACGAAAATTTGTTTTTTTCCCTTTCTGGTGTATAACATATCATTTGTTGCTTATATACAGTTCCTTGCCGAGGCATATAATATAGTCTTGCTTTACTAGGTACAACGTTGCTTAACATATCGAATTCATGATATGACACTCTTAGCTAGGAAAAGCAACACAAATGAATGATACTTCACTGATTTCCTTAGTATTTCTTTCTGCTCAACAATTGAACGATATTTATGTCTTTAGAGAATTACAATCATCATGTGGAAATTTTTCACTTCACTGTCATTTGTTCTCATGTTTGACTGTTTTTTTTTAAAAAAAATTTACTGTAGAAATCGGGATGCCTCTTGCCCAGCTTGCCTACAGATTTAATTAACATATGACCAGACTTCAGGAATTGGCTTCATTTGTGATCTTAATGACAATGTGGCAGCTCCTTGGTCCTCACCATATTCTGGTGCTGCTTCTATCTGCAACAAGAGTTGTACAACTTTTTGCCTTCAGATAACTTTTAAGAGAGAAATTATCTTCCTTTACAATTGCAAACATCTTACAGCTTTTATTTCTGCTCCTTCTGATTATCCCCTCGTTAAACAAGGGTCGTTTACTTTGATTTCAACAAAATGATTTTGCAGCTGCTGCACTTCCAGAACTTCGCAAAGCAACATCCTCTCAGCTCAGTAAAGGTATGGCACAATACCTACAGCCTTGTATCTTAGGCTACAAATTTGACTCCACTTGCCTGATTTATTTAGAACGCGTTTCTGATGATAAAATAAGTTATTGGATAACTCATTCAGCCTTATAATCACAATTCACATACATCAGCTTAATATGTTGGTACTAGTTCAAAGTTACACGAAATAATCTGAACTAGACAGGCGCTTAGCCTATTGCTTTCGTATTTCACCAGCATGAGATGTCAAATTTTAGAGCTCGCTCTTTGGGGGGATAGAAATTTTAGTTAAGTTCATCCATAAGGTCATGGACAGTTTTTAATTGCAATGTTATTGCATTTGAATCTCCAGGGGTTCTTGGACAAAATTTCTTCATTTTGAGGAAGCAACATCTTCAAGCAGAATACTTTAGTTATAATTTCTCCAATTTAAGAAAGTTGTCGACAAGAAAGAGTAGTAAAATTGGATTCCGTTTTGGAAATAACATTTGTGTAGCTATAAAAACTTCTCATTAAGTGTAAAATGAGATGTCTAAAGTTGCATGATTCCCAAATAAAGAAATGCGTTGTTATTTTTAGAACGAACTAATAAAAAGGTAGTGTCACATAAATTAAAACAAAACGGGACTAGAGTCTTTAGTCTGCATCATCAATGAATTAGAGGTTTACCTTTTTTTCCCCTAATTGGGTTAGTGTTTCCAATACTAAAACTAACTGACTCAATTAATGTGAATTCGTGCCAGTATAATTAGATGTTACTATTCTACTCCAGTTTTTCTGGTGTCATAAATTTTCTTATGAAGAAAGTTACTTTTCTCCAAATTTGTACCTGACTATTATAGAATGGCATACTTTGAGGGCCAAAATAATCTGTTTACAGCATATAATTGTATCTAAATAAAATATGCAAAGTTTTCTTGCATTTCAGGAATCTACATGAAAGATTTAGTGTATACCCTGTTTTTTGCTTCATCAATGGCCATTCAGTTGCTAATTTAAGTCTGCTGGATCACTTGAATTTTCATCAAAGAAATATATGATATATAGTAACACTTATAGACAACTTTTTTGTTTTGTTTTGTGGGGTTGGGACAACTTGGGAGATATAGCGGGATTCGAACCCTCCATTATGATAAAAGTGTGGACGACTCTCCAACTGAGCCGTACTTATAGACAACTCCATATGTATGTCCCTAAAGAAAAATGTTAGCAAAGTAGCTTAAATTTGCATCACTCTCTTCTTTTTTGTTTTGGTTTAATTTGTTGCAATAAAATTTGCATAGAGAAAATTTGAATTGGCAATTACTTTATTGTATATACGTTGATTATTCAGAGTTTAATCTGTTAATTTTGATGATCAGTACGTTAAAACTCTTTTAGGAATTACATTATTATTCATATATATATGTGTGTGTCATAATCTTGAGTTTGGGCTAAACAAATGTATCGTTCAAACTATTGATTCACTAGCTATCACACTTACCGTTCAAGATTTTTATTTTATGAGTTCAATTTTAGAAAAATTTTAGCATTAACCATATTATATTCTTAACGTTATGAGTCCATACCTATTATTAATTACAATTTTTGGTGAATTTTTACATATAACAATTATCATAACATTATAACAAAAATAACTTTTAGCGGCAATAAATATGCACATTGACAAAGAGTGTTAAAGCCTTTGTCGACATTAGTTAATTGTAATTGGATCTAATCTCACTATACGCTTTAGTAACATTTACAAAGAGTGCTAATTGCCTCTAAATAAACATATTTAACAACAATTAAGTTATTAACGTTAATTAATTGCTACTAAAAATCATTTTTAGGTAACGTAAGTTTATGCAATATTCAACGGGAAAAATGAATAAACATGATAATCAACGAACTACGAACATTGTAAATATCACATAAGTAACATCAGATTTCCTTTCGTAACATTAGTAATTTTTTTTTTTGTTGTGATTTACGATATTATGCTTATCTCTCTTATTTTAATTTTTTTATGAGATAACATTTGTATCTACCGTTAAAAAATTAGAGAACGACAATTGCAAATTAATTTTCCCTTGGTATAAAATTATAAATTCAATCAAAAATTATATAGTTACAACTTAAAACTTACAAGCCGCAACCTTTTTAAATGCCTTTTTAATTTAAAATACAAATCACATGATGAATAAAAAGAGCCACCAGCAAGAACATTCTTTATTTATTTTGTCCTTGCTGCTAGCCGCCTGCAGCCTTCTCAGGTTCTTTTGTTGTCTTTCTTCAATTCATTTTTAACGACTATATTTTATATAATATATGTTATTGATATAGCTATAGTAACCAAACATGGGCTGTGAATTGTGATGCAGTGGTGAAACTATTCTATCCTCTATAATCACTAACCAGAGGTCTCGAATTCAAGTCATGGGGAGAAAGTTCTGTAGGGAGTGTCACTCATGAATTGGCCCTGCAATGCGCGATCCAAATTTAACTGGAGCTTCAATGTGGATTCCGAACATCGAGTGGATAACAAAATGAAAAAAAAATATAGCTATAGTAGAGATTAAAACACATGTAATATAGTAGATATTAAATAAACTTACCGTTCAACGATCAACCATTAATTCACTAGCATCCTTTATTAGAAGATTATACTTTATATAGAGAGGTTAAAAACTATTTTTATACATACATAATAAAAAATAACACCCTTAATGAAATATCTAATTTCACTATTTGCTTAGACTTGTTTCGACAGCTAGGGAAAGGGGGTTGACGTTCATCACGTCAATAGTAATTGGACCTAAATTATCCACCCACATAATTTTATGCAGGAAATTACACCCAATAATCATAAAAATGGATGGTCTTGATTCTTGAACTTTTAATCCCCGCTTGTCTCGTGTGTAAACCTTCAAGGTAAAAGTATTGTCCATGAGGTAAAAATTGTTAAATTTGAAATTTTGTCCATGAGCGGATCAAAACATTCAGACTAACATACCCACTGATCAAACGATATCTCATAAATTAAAAGGGAGGAAATAATCTTTATGTGTTCAAGATCCAATTAATAAAATTCGTTGGCCATATGAGGGATCCTAATTATTAAGGGTCAAGAGGAGTCAATAAAAGATTTGAGGATATCTCAAGAAATTCAAATATAGGAGATTTAGGCAAGTGTCATATGATGTAAAATGTTTCCATGACCAAATTATTCTTTTAAATTAGAAGCAATCATTTTCATAATTTAGTTGCATAGACCATCTATATATGTTTAAATATTTGCACTTGTATTAAACTAGTTGATTATGACCTGTTTCCTATGAAGTTTCTTTTGGTATATAGTGTAAGTAACAGTTCTTGAAACATCATATTTATTAAAGTATCTTTCAACCGCATGTTATTAATTAGTCTCACCTAGACAGCCACAATTTATTACTATTTTTTAAAAATAGAATCTCTCTTGGAAGTCATTTTGTTTAGCTCAAAAAACCGAAAAATCATTGCATAAGTGTACCGAGGATTTCGAGATGAGGGGTGCACTATTGTAAAAAAGTGGATCTAAGATGTAAATTTGATCGGATATATCTATACATATATAAGATTCATATTTCTAACCTCACTTAGAGAGGTGCACCCAATCATCGTCACATAATATGATACTCCGAGTATGGGTTCACACATCTATATTTCAATATTTTTAAAAAAATATAACACTATTATATATGATCTCGGAAGGGAAGCATGGGTTCACGTGAACCCGGTGACCCCCTCCCCCTAGATACGCCCCTGGAAAAATGCACCAATTATCTAATGGTAGAAATGTATCCTATCACAGAAACGACGGGTTCGATGTACATATAGTGCATTTTACTATAAAATCGACCTTTAGAGGTAGGTATTTTCCAATAACAATAAAAAAAGAAAAGACCTTTGAAGGTTGGTTTTTGATATCGACTAGTACAATCTATTTTAGGTCAGGTTTTTGATCGATATTGCCTAAAAGTCGATCTTTGGAGGTTGATTTTGACCTTTTATTTAAGTAGTGATATCCCTATATATAACCAATATCATAGGAACGTGTGTGTATATATATATATATATAGCACGTGTTGTAACTCATGCTAATGATTCCATTTATTTATAATTGGCTTTTTCAAGTTGATGGCTTTTTTGGATCTAAGATTAGCAAGGTGGCTATTTAATTTGTCCCACATATATAGTCTTATCTTGGTCCAACCTGGACACTCAATTTGAGGAACAACTATTACACTATCCTCTATATAAGTATAACAATCTCAATATTGAAAATCCCATCAAGTTGAATTAGTTTCCATTCTTTAATTTCCTTTACTAATTAAGATGGATTTTCAACACTTGGTTTTGTTCATTCTATTCATATCCTTCCTCTTCCTTCTAATTAAAAAATGGAGGAAGCCGAAAACCCGGCTTCCTCCTGGCCCATGGAGACTACCTATTATTGGAAGTGTGCATCACTTGACACGTGGATTACCACATCAAGTCCTCAAAAAGTTATCAAAAAAATATGGTCCTATCATGTATTTACAACTCGGGGAAGTTCCTACCGTAGTTGTATCCTCCTCACACATGGCCAAACAAATCCTAAAAACCCATGACCTCGCTTTTGCATCCAGGCCAGAAACCATGATGGGAAAGATTATTTGTTACAACTGTAAGGACATTGCCTTTTCACCATATGGTGATTACTGGAGACATATGCGTAAATTAACTGTCCTGGAGCTACTTAGTGCCAAGATGGTCAAGTCATTCAGCCCTATTCGACAAGATGAGCTTTCAAATCTCCTATCATCCATTAGATCAATGGACTTAGATTTGCCAATCAACTTAGTTGAAAAGCTTCTATGGTTTATGAATGCTGCAACATGTAGGTCAGCATTTGGGAACGTGTGTAAAGATCAACGCGAGTTGATAACATTGATTCATCAAGCACAATCATTATCTGGTGGATTTGAGCTTGCTGATTTGTTTCCTTCGAAAAAATATCTACATGGGATTAGTGGCATGGAATCTAAACTAATGAACGCTCGTTATAAGATAGATGCAGTGTTGGACAACATTATCAATGTGCATAGAGAGAATCGTGCAAATGGAAAAAGTTGTAATGGTGAGTCTGGAGCTGAAGATTTGATCGATGTTTTTTTAAGAGTCACGGAGAGCGGCCAATTTCCAGTTTCCCTAACAAATGACAACATAAAAGCAGTTATTCTTGTAAGTATATTCCCTTTTTGTCATTGTCCTTTTTCATTTTACTAAATATCAAAACCTTGAAGTTTAAAAAGTTGGTAAAACACAATTTTGAGGGTAGTCCATGAAAGTAAAGTTACTTATTTGTTTGACCATACTTCTTGTAGGATATGTTCGTGGCAGGATCTGACACATCATCTTCAACGGTTATTTGGGCATTATCAGAAATAATGAGAAGCCCGAATATCATGGCAAAAGCACAAGCTGAAGTGAGAGAAGTCTTTAAGGGAAAGAAAACATGTGATGACGATACTGACCTTGAAAAGCTTAGTTACCTCAAGTTAGTGATCAAAGAGACGCTTAGGTTACATCCTCCAACTCCTTTGTTGGTCCCGCGAGAATGTAGGGAGGAAACAAAGATAGATGGATTTACTATACCGTTGAAAAGCAAAGTCATGGTTAACGTGTGGGCAATTGGAAGAGATCCCCAGAGTTGGGAAAATCCTGAATGTTTCATACCAGAGAGATTTGAGAATAGCTCTATTGAGTTTACTGGAAATCACTTTGAGTTTCTTCCGTTTGGTGCTGGAAGACGGATTTGTCCAGGAATACAATTTGGTTTAGCTCTTATTACTCTTCCATTAGCCCATTTGCTTTACAATTTTGATTGGAAACTTCCAGAAGGAATTACTGCAAGTAATTTGGACATGACTGAGGCAAATGGAATATCTGCTAGAAGAGAGAAAGATCTTTACTTGATTGCTACACCTTATGTATCTCCTCTCCATTAACTCTCAAATTTTGTTTTATTTAGTAGTATTGTGCATGTGCACAAGCATTGAATAATTTAAGTAAATGTTTGTAATAGTTTCTTTTATTGTACCATGATGAGTAATTGATCAAATTAGTAAATGAAAGGTATATATATTCAATATTGTCTTTTGAATTTGTGTATTGGGAGTTCTACTCACCTGAATTCAATTTCGAAAAGTTCTACGGACGTCTTAGCTAAAAGGTAAACAAACTCTACTCAGATGTTTCACCCAATCCATTCCCCAAATTATCCTAGACTTCATCTTGCTCGGATTTGTCCGAGCCTAGCCTAGCTCGCTTGAAATTTTAAACTCCCCATCCCGGAAGTGCTCTCACCCAGTTTCATCTACGATTAGCTCACCTATAACGACAGGGAGGATCGTTACAAAGAAGAACTTACATTGGCAGTGGATCGTTATAATGGGAATAGTGTTGCAGCAACAATGTATAGAATGAACTTAACAGGTTGCATCTATTATTTGTGCAACAGAGGAATCAAATTGTTTTTCAAAGAAAAAGAAGAGAAGTATCAGTTCTTGTGAAGAGAATAATCCAAGATGTATATTTCAAAGGTTGTCTCAAAATGAAATTAATTAAATACCTGTAGCGCGCTAACGAACTTGAACTACTATCCAAGCTAAAGATGTTGAAAGATGATTAGGAGATAAAATATTATTAATTGTGTTCGATCCAGCCAAATTAGTTTCGTTCTGTTATTTCTTTTTTTGAGTTCGTGAACTTTTCTTTGGTAATAAAATACTTACCAAAAAAAATAAGTCGGTGGAAATGGAATATATTACGTAGGTTTGTCATGATCAAGTATTCCCACATTAGAATTGCCTCAAAGTTCGATTATTTTTTGAGTAAGTTATTATTGATTCGCACTAAATATGTAATTACAATGCGATGCAACTAACTCAATATTCTTTTTGTTGGACAATTACTTTGTGAGTCAATTATATCCCACATTTTCAACAGTTTAAAAATTACGTAAGTGTTTCTATATCTTCATAAAAATAACATAATTACTCTCTTCGTTTTAATTTGTTTGACCTACTTTCCTTTTTAGTCCGTTTTAAAATAAAAATGACTCTTCCCTCTTTTTAAGAACTTTTTAATTTTAACTTCTCACATGACATAAAACCACAAGATTAATGGACATTTTGATACATTTGAAATATCTTTAATTTAAAACCACATTCAAAAGTCTTTTTTCTTTTTTTTAAACTTCATATCGAATCAAAATAAGTCAAATAAATTTTAAAAATAGAATATAAAATATGCACATTATACAACTAGCTTTTTATTTCTTAATAATAAAAAAGGTCTATAATACAGAAAATATTTTGTATGACCAATTTGTGCTTCTTTTTTTTTTGAAAAGACAAAGTAATTAATGAAGTGAAAGCAACAAATGCTCTCTGTGTTTGCACTGATCCAAGTGGTTTCTAAAAAAACAAGAAAAAAAAATGGTGATTGGTGTGTCACCTATGAAAAGAACATGAAAAATGGATGAGATTTTTTGTGAAAAATGAGAGTTGTCTCGTATGCTTGTTAGAAAAACATATGAAGAATCTTCATTGAGTATTTTTGAAAAGATATAATTTAGATTGGTTGGCAAGGTGTATAAGAATAATATTGAACAGTCTGTATTAGTTATGTAGAGATTATTGTTATGTTGTGTATGGTTTTGTGTATTAAAAATAAAATACATTGCATCACGTCTATTAAAAAAAATGTTCGTTTACAAAAATATCCTCCACAAATATGATGGAAAAAATATAAAAAAGTTTTAAGGGGTAATTGTGTTTTTAACCATGCTAATATATGAATTAAAACTCCTTACATTACTAATGTCATAAATTTTTATGTATTAGTAACACACACCTCAATACACAATTAATAGAGTGTATAACTAATGCTTACCTTAGTAAAAAAAATATACTAAATAAAGTATTACTAATACACACAGCTAATACATACATTTTTTTCTTAATACAATCTACCAAGCTACCCCAAAGTAATTAATGAATGGATGCAACAAATGTATATGATCCAAGGTTTTTAGAAAAACAAGAAAAGAATGGTAATTGGTGTGTCACCTATGAAAAGAACAAGAAAGATGGTGCAGAATGCATGAGGTTTTGTGTGAAAAATGAGAGTTTGTTAGAAAAACATTATGAGGAATCTTCTACTTGGTCTTTTCTTTTCCCAATTTTGTTTTCTACTAAAAAATTAAAATCTTTGGATAATAATCAGTATTTTGAAAGCACGAGGAAAGACATACATTTTTAGTTTTGACCATAAATATTATTTTAAATTTTAAAATTGAAGTTAAAGTATAGTATTGAGCGAGGCGTAAATCCCGAGAAATATATCTCAAAACTTGAGGCTTAAGCCCTATAAGTAGTTTTTAAATTTATAATACAACAAGATAATAAAACAAAAAATGTAGAGAGCACTTTAAAAGTTTAAGAAATTAAAAAAACTGATAGAAAATAAAATATTTATCATATTTTTAAAGTATAAATAGTTTAATAGTGTTAAAGTAATCATAAAATACAAATGAACTATGTGTTTTAACTTCCAAAAAATTGAAAATTTCACAATTTCTTAAAATATATTATCAAACTACACATATTACCTTCCTAAAAATAAAACAACAAATATTATTAGTACTATGTACAATTTAAATTTTTTCTCTTTCACGAATAAATATAAAATTGCTTTCAAAATAATAAAAGTATAATAATTTTGAACAAAATTAAAACACTAGAAATAACTAAAGATACAAATTTCAATTGTGTAGCTATTTTCAGAATAATGTTCAATTGATATTGATCCTTACGATATTCTCAATTAGTTATTATGCAATATTATTATGGCTAGTTATTTCAGTTACGCCCAATCATCTTACTTTTTTTTAGGTAAATTGAACTCTTACATTCATTTGTTAAAAGAATTTGAAGGTCAATACTGATTAGGGAAAAAATTGTTGAATGAGCCCCAAGTGTTGATCGTTATATTTAGGGCGCGTACAATCGAACGCTAAGAGTGTAAATATCGCAAAACTTACCTTCCACACGCGCATCTTAAAACATTTTGCAAGTGCCCCACCCTAGATGCGTCCCAAACGACTTTTTAAAACAAAGATAATAACATTAATAACTCCTTCTAGACTAAAATAATTAAAATATCACTAATACAATACAAATTTATTTATTTAAACCTAATTTTTAAAAAGGTAGATTTTTTTTGTGAAATTTTCCCTTTTCTTTTGAAAACGAAATTAAAACCTTTACCCCAATATATGACCTTTTATTTTTTAAAAAAAAAATTTCAAATAAAATCTATTAAAAATGAAAATAATAGCCAAAAATGTTAAGATTAAGCTTTAAAAAAATATTTAACCTAAACAAAGTAAAATCTTGAAGAGGATCAAATATTAAATATCTAATGTGAACAATCTTAATAGCTAAGTTAATCATCTTAATTTTTTCCTTGTTGGTAAGAGTTTGATTATCTCATAATCACCTCCCTCGCTTTAGAAAGACAAAAAAAAATTAAACATCTACCGTTACTATAGACATTATATTAAAAAGATGTGTTGCATACGAGACAGCTGGTTTATATAAAATGCCTAGATTTCCTACATATCTCCACTATATATACGTAACATACCTTCACTATTCTAACCAAATTCTCATAACTTCACTCCTTTTTTGCTCTCTCAAATTCTCCATCACCAACCATGGCTTCCTCTGAAAATGATGTTAACCAGCCATTTGTAGAAAAAAACAAAGCTTCAGATTCTGAATCCACCAATGAACTAGAGACTGTTCTATTAGATACTTCGTTAACTCAATGGAATCGTCTGCATCAGGCCACATGGATCGAGATGAAACTCCTTTTCTCCCTTGCTGCTCCTGCCGTCATGGTTTACATGATCAATTATCTCATGTCTATGTCTACGCAAATCTTCTCTGGCCACCTTGGTAACCTTGAACTCGCGGCTGCCTCACTTGGAAATACTGGCATTCAAATTTTCGTCTATGGCCTCATGGTACATATGTGTATATATATATATATAGAACCATTTTCTTCTTCGATTTCTCAGATAACTGACTATCTGAAAAAAAATCAGGTTTAGATTTAATTTTTAATTTTTTTTTTTTTTTTGAGTAGTTGGGCATGGGAAGTGCAGTGGAAACACTTTGTGGTCAGGCTTATGGAGCGAGGAAATACGATATGTTAGGAGTTTATCTTCAGAGATCGACGATTCTTCTCGTTCTAACAGGGGTGTTACTCACATTAGTCTATGTTTTTAGCAAGCCAATTTTGATATTCCTAGGGCAATCACCAGAAATTGCAGCAGCAGCGGCGTTGTTTGTTTATGGTCTGATACCACAAATTTTCGCGTACGCTGTGAATTTCCCGATCCAGAAATTCCTTCAAGCGCAGAGCATTGTGGCACCAAGTGCTTACATTTCTGCAGCGACATTGGTGTTGCATCTCGTGATGAGTTGGGTGGCTGCTTATAAATTTAGGCTGGGGTTGCTAGGGGTGTCACTCGTATTGAGCTTATCGTGGTGGATGATAGTGATAGGTCAATTTGTGTATATTTTGAAGAGTGAGAAGTGTAAGACAACATGGAATGGGTTCAGTTTGATGGCGTTTTCGGGTTTGCCAGAGTTTTTTAAGTTATCAGCAGCATCAGCTGTGATGCTATGCTTGGAGTCATGGTATTTTCAGATAATCGTTCTGCTTGCTGGTTTGCTTGAAAATCCAGAATTAACTTTGGATTCACTTTCTATTTGGTAAGACAAATCTTTCGTAATGTTCCCACATTCCTATGGTAAAGTTTGACAAATTAACTGATAAAATTACTTGACTATTTTCAATTAGCTAACCTTGTTGTTTTTCCCCCTTTATTTTGGCGTGGACAACGACAAATTAAAAGCATGACGATTTGTGGTTGGGTGTTCATGATATCAGTTGGATTCAATGCAGCAGCAAGGTCAGGTTTCCTTTGTTTGTACGTCTACATTTTCGACATAAGAGCATGTATAGTACGTCTATCGACTTACTTTTAATGTTAAAATCATTGATGAATTAACAGTGTGAGAGTGAGCAATGAATTGGGAGCAGGGCATCCAAACTCAGCATCATTTTCAGTGAGAGTTGTCACAATATGCTCTTTCATCATCTCAGTGATAGCTGCAATCCTTGTTCTCACATTCCGTAACGTCATTAGCTATGCCTTCACTGGAGGAGAAGTTGTGGCTGAAGCTGTCTCTGATCTCTGTCCGTTGCTCGCGCTTACCCTTGCACTTAATGGAATTCAGCCTGTCTTATCTGGTAACTACGTATTAGTTTCATTAAGCATCTTAATTACTCTCTAGTTTCTGAATATTCAATCAAATTATTATAACTTGTTTTATAACATGATTGAGATTATTTATTTGACAGAACATCTAAAGTTCCTCCTAAACTTGGCGCGTTTTATTCAAATTATCCTAAAGTATCAGTAGGATGGGATGACTTAGGGGATCTGAATAAAACGCGTCAAGTTCTGGTGCCACACATTGGATTAGGATTTATATAAATTTGTATCTTATATAGGTGTGGCTGTTGGCTGTGGATGGCAAACTTTTGTGGCCTATGTCAATGTGGGCTGCTATTACATTGTAGGAGTCCCATTGGGTTCTCTTCTTGGGTTCTACTTCAAACTTGGTACTAAGGTATAATTTCAGCATTTGTTTCAAAGTAGAGTTAATAATCAAAAACATACCTAAACTATAATTCATCGCGAGTTTCATATCTTAAGTAAACTATCACTCCCTTTGTCTTAAAACACATCTCGATGCTGAGTTGACCAAATATTTGTTCTCACTCGACTAATTTTTTTCGTTTTGGTGCATATATACAGGGTATATGGTTAGGAATGATGGGCGGTACTATTATGCAAACAGTAATTTTAATATGGATCACAATTCGAACTGATTGGAATAAAGAGGTAATTATATCAAACCTCTTTTACCTATCTTTTTTTTAATGAAAGCATGACCATAACAATTATTTTCACAGTGCTAAATGTTACTTCATTTTTTTTAATGATTTTGCAGGTTGAAGCAGCACAAGGCAGGTTAAATAAATGGGAAGACAAGAAAGAATCAGTGCTGGAGTAGGAGAACTTTCTTATTTATTCACAAATTATGTCTTGCTAGATATGTTGGTAAGACTTGCTGGTCTAAGAAATGAAATAATGTGAAAAGCTTTGAAATTTGAACATCTATTATCAAGATCGTTGCTAACGTGTTTCAGACTATGCAATTGGGATCGTTATAGTTGAATTTGTATACATGATTTAAGGCGTGGGCTGAATTGATCAAATAATAAGATTATAATGAACTAACTTGTAAGAAATTATAAGCAGTAAACAAATAATTGAACAATGTGAAATGAAATATAAGATAGAATTGCCTTAAACTCTGAGGAAGTTGGCTGGTAATGACACCAAAGAATGTAAGAATGAAAGTCAGATGTGTTATACCAAGAAAGTAAGAATTGAAAGATCCAGAATCAAATTTTTGTGCTTATAGTTGAACGTGGCCATATTTTAAAGGCAGAATACCTAAAGACCCTTCCAAACTTGGCGCGTCTTATTACTCCTTAGGAGAAAACTCCCCACATCGGAAAAGCTGTCAAACTGAAGGCTGAGTATGTGCTGAGGAGCAACATATTTTCTCCGTCTCATATTAGTTCATGTTACTAAAAAAATAGAAAATAGTTAATCCAAATTATTTTATTTATGATTTCTTAAGAGGTGTGTCAAGAGAAAAATGGACAACTAATATGGACGGAGGAAATAACTCTTAGGTTTCTATAGTCTTTATTTAATCTTCACGTATATCAATTGATTCAATTTCTGAGGTTCAACCAGTAGATCTCCAATCCATTTTTAAAATTGACATTTTCTTCTTACAAATTGTACGCAGAGTGCTAAAAAAAATACACGTGCAACACACATATAATCAAGTGTTCACTAGTTCTAATTCTAGTATTAGTAAGCGTTAGGCCATAAAATTTGGGAGTCTGGTTTCAAATCGACTTTATTATGGAATTTTAAATTTTAACTTGAACTTTAAATTCTCCAAAAAGTAGAATTTCAAATTTCAAATTGTGATTTCAATATTTTTAATATAAAACTTGACTCATAATTTAACATTGTACAAAAAAAAGAAAGACCCATAATTTAAATTTTTGCAAGAATAGACTCATGTCCGATGTGAAGAACTGTTTGTAGCATGTGGAAGGATTTTATCAAAGAATAGCAAATCACTACTATGATTGATTTATCGAACCACTGAATCTTCGTAAAATTATATATACTTGAAAGTTTGTAATTGAAAATATTATTTATAAAAGGAACATGGAGAGAGATATGTGATTTATCAATTCGGTACCTGAGAATATTTCGATAACTTGTTTTTAAACTATGATTTACTCATTTATTAAGATTGTAATAAGAGTTGAATAAGTTTCGATAGTTTCCATAAATTATGAGGTTTTCATGTTTATAAGAAAAAATACAATTCCCTTTCTATAGTTCTTCTGTTGTCTTTTTGAAGATATCCTTGAGAAAAAAAGGGCTAAATTCCTGTTGCATGGGAACATAAATAGAATAAATGTATAAACTTAAAGTCTTTTTGGAGTGTTTGGACTTGGACGTGTTGTGTGTATATAATATAGTTGTCCAGATTCCTTAAGAACGAGCAAGACTTAAAGAAACCTTTTCTTTTTAATTGATTTAACCTTTACCTTTTCTTGGTGGAACGAAGGTTGAAGTTGACAACAGATGCTCAATAATCAACTTTAATTAAATTAAAGGTTATATTCTTCCACTTGTTTATATTACTTTATACATAAGCATATGTGATATAAAACCATCCATGTGAGAACGGTTACATAATAAAAATGGATTAACATTAAAATAAACTGATACATTAGAATATTTCAAAAATTAAGAAATAAGTTGAAGATGATGTTAAAAGGATGAGATCGAAAGAAGTAATTTTGATAATAAATATAATGAACATGTGAATGAGAGGGGTTAAATGCGGCAACGACAAAGGGGAACTAAATTAAATAAGCTAGGGTAAGACAAAATCTAAACGAGGTTGTGACTTAAATGAGATGAGGCAAGGAAGAGCGAGAGGATAAAATCTTAGCAGGAAAAGATTTAATCCGCCAATTTCGTTGTCATTATTGTATTAGTAATGGAGAATAGACCATCATTGTTAAGCATTGTTCTTTTTCATTTCAAAATTACGTGTTCGAGTCATCAAGCGAACATGTAAGGAGTAGGTAAAATATAAATATGTATTTTGATTTTTGAATCACTTTTTTCATACGAGTCATTGAGAGTATTAGCTTTCATTAACTCTTTGAGACAGCATCCTCTTTATTAGCAAATGGGTACATTTGAAATGAAAATGTCAAAAGAATAAAAAATCTAATAAAATTGCAACTGGATCATTATCCTTAAGTTCATACAATAATTAATTAATGCCTTTTTCTCTTCTAATAGAGCATTAGATTCTCTCTAATTTTCTTTCTTCTCCTAACCTTTTCCCTTGTGGGAACATGACCCTTATTTTACACACAAGGTCTAAATTCTACTCCATCGTCTCATTTTATATGAGATAGTTTGATCTGACACATAGCTTATAAAAGAAAGAAAGATTTTTAAAAGTTATGGTTTAAAATAACTAAAAGATATTTATGTGGCTACAAATCATTTCATTAAGGGTAAAATGAATGTTTTAAAGTTAAATTGTTATTTAATATAGAAATATGTCATTATTTTTATGACTTACTAAAAAGAAAAGTGTGTAATATAAACTGGGACAAAGAGAGCATGAAGCTTTTCTATTTAATTCATTTATCTTGATTTTTGATTTGATATGATTTTTTTTTTTAAAAGTAAAAAATATTTTGAATCGGGCAGTCTTAAACTAAAGATGGTAAGACAAATAAATTAAAACGAAATAAAATAGTTACCAATCTCAACAACCCATTGCGTGGGACCTTTGTGTTCTCTCAATTTCTAGCTTGCAGACTCATTTATAACAAAGCTATCCTATAGGAGCACCTATCTCTTTCCAAATTGCTCAAAGGCTGCTTCACTAGTTTGAAGATTCAAGAATTTATTACAGTATAATAATCATGTTTTTCTCATTTTCAGACTGTCCAGAGAAATGGGCTCCTCCAATTTTCCACATGGAACTTAATTTTGTCTCTGTAATTTCCTCTTCCCTTTCAACTTTGACAAACTCTGTTCTCACTTTTACTGTCATCTCTTCTGCCCTTTAAAGGGTCTGATTTTCTTGATTTGATAGACTTGAAATTAGTTACCCCATATGGTTTCTTGAGTAAAGTTTCAAACTTTATTCATTTTCTGAGTTTCTTGAAGTGGTGGAATGAAGATGAGGATTCTTGGGGCTGTGCTACAACTGTTTGTTTTCATTTGGGTGTTGCAGAATAACCATGGGAACTGTGAAAAACCTGATGTTGTGAATGTTGGTGCAGTTTTTGCTTTTGATTCAGTCATGGGTAGGGCAGCTAAGAAAGCTATGGAGTTAGCAGTTACTGATATCAATGGGGATCCTAGCATTCTGAATGGGACTAGTCTTAATTTGATTATGGAGGATTCTGAATGCAGTGTCTTTAAGGGGTCCATTGGAGGTAAATGTTTTAACTCTTCCTACTTTGGTTAATTTAAAATTGTCACTTGTCATGATATTTAGTGGAAAATTTTTGTTGTAATCATTTCAGAATTTACTTTCTTTCTTCTTTAACTCGGCTCAGAAATAACTTTTCTACCTTTTTGAGGTTGGGGTAAGGTGTGTGTACACTCTGCCCTCTCTAGATCTCACTTGTGGAATTATGTTGGGTTTGTTGTTCTTGTTGTACTTATTAAGCTTGAATTAGTGGGCGATGAGTTGGAGCTTATCGCTACACAAGCTAAGCTTGTAGGAATAATATTTTTCTTATTGAAGGTAGAGCTGATACCTGCTTGTGTTCACCTCGACTAATTTGACCAGAAGTTTGTAGTAATACTTAGGTCACTAAAATCTCTTGACTAGCCTGTGGTGGACATCTTTGAGACATTCCACTAGTGATACTTCATTAGCTATTTTCATAATGGACTACCAGTTTAAAACCACTAATTCTCAATAGTCATTGTTGTTGTTTTTGGTTATTTTGAGTTGTTTATTTCTCTAATTTATGAAAAGGAGATGGTCTAATTGGTTTTTGAAGGAGGTGAAAACCAACTTTATGCACTTTCCAGTTTCCATACCCCAGTGACCAGTCATTATTAAGATTTCCAAAGTAGCAAAAGAAGCAATTATGTTAACTAACTTGTAGTTTCTGGGAATTCATTTTTGCTTTTCTCTTTGGATTTTTTTGCCCTTTTTAATCTTTAAGAGAACAAGAGGGGGCACTTATTGTAGGAGTATTATGAATCATTTCTTGGGTCCAGTGGTGATGTTCCTTCTCTTGGATGAAAAGAAACTTGCTAAGCTACTTCAGTGCAAGCATAATGTATCTTCTTTTCTGGTAGATGTAATGCAAGAGTAGTATTACATTTCTTCAGTAAAAATATACTCAGAATATTTACTATATAAGTATAAGAAAGCTCATATTAAAGGACAAGATCAACGATTTTCTTTCCAGTCAGCAACTACAAAAAAAAGAAAAAGGAATGTTTTCTAGGTATAGATATATCATCTGGAGGCACAGAGATTACGTCCTAAAGTTTATAGTCATGTTCAAGAATCCCTCCAGCATAGTTAATGATTCGAGTTCTTTTTGTCAGCTTTACAGGTAATTGAGAAGCAAGTGGTGGCAATAATTGGTCCACAGTCTTCTGCTATAGCTCATATGATTTCCTTCATTTCAAATGGTCTTCATGTTCCTCTTATTTCGTATGCTGCCACTGATCCAACACTGTCTTCCCTCCAGTTCCCATTTTTCCTTCGAACAACACAGAGTGATCAATCCCAAATGGAAGCTGTTGCTGACATTGTCTACTTTTATGACTGGAAAGAAGTCATTGCTATATTTCTGGATGACGACTATGGGAGAAATGGCATAGCTGCTTTAAATGATGCACTTGCTAAGAAAATGTCAAAGATCTCATATAAGCTTCCATTACCTATCGATTATGACATCACTGACATTATGTATGTGCTAAATCAATCGAAATCATTAGGACCTCGTGTTTTTGTTGTGCATATGAATCCTGACTCTCAATTAAGATTCTTCGACGCAGTCCAGAAGCTGAAAATGAATGGGAGCAATTATGTGTGGCTTATGACTGATTGGTTTTCTTCTACTTTAGATTCTCTCTACCCGAAAAACAGATCTTTTCTAAGCACTCTTGAAGGCGTAGTCAGTCTTCGTCCCTATATTCCACAAACTACCGGGAAAAGAGCTTTTTTGGCTCGCTGGAGAAAGTTGCAGCAGAATGAGCTGGTTCACTCAGGATTGACTGCATATGGTCTTTATGCTTATGATACCGTGTGGGTAGTAGCACGTTCAATTGATAACCTACTTCAACAGGGAGGGAACATAAGCTTTTCTCTCAGCAATATGTTAAATGGTACAACAAGTGATAAATTACAGCTTGGGAAACTTAAAGAATTTGATGGTGGAGGACTTCTAATGAATATCTTATCACTAACAAACTTCACTGGCTTGACAGGAAAGATTCATTTCAGTCAAGATAGAAATCTTATTGGTAGTGGTTATGAAGTCATTAACATTGCCAAACACGAGATTCACACAGTTGGCTACTGGTCAAATTTTTCTGGTCTCTCGGTTTTATCTCCAAAATCACTACAAAACAAAGAAACAGCTGTTACCAGGTTAAATCAGAATCTCAAGAGTGTAACTTGGCCTGGTGGGAAGAGCGAAACACCACGTGGTTGGGTTATTGCTAATGATGAAAGACCCTTGAGAATTGGATTTCCATTAAGAGCTAGTTTTACTGAGTTTGTGACACTGAACGCCAGCCATAATGTACAAGGTTATTGCATAGATCTGTTTTATGAAGCACGAAAGCTAGTACCTTATGATATTCCTTTCAGATTTGTGCCATTTGGTACTGGTCTTGCCAATCCAGATTATGATGCACTTGTGAATATGGTTGCAACTGATGTGAGTATATTTTGTTAATCGCTCAAAAACTGTCTCTTGTTTCTTACTATTCTTCCCTTCCATATAAAAAATACTTTGCACAGCCATTCACTTATATAGCCAAGCTGATTTAAATTACAAGAATAAGTTTCCACACTGCCGCCTATCTCTTTTTTAAGCCATGGAAAGCAGCTCATTCTTTTGAAGATTGTTTGTAGGCTTTTGATGCAGCTGTTGGAGACATTGCTATTGTCACAAATAGGACAAGGATGGTTGATTTCACTCAGCCTTATGTGTCTACAGGCCTTGTCATAGTAGCCCACATTGATAATTCAGAATCAAGTGCTTGGGTTTTCCTCAAACCTTTTACACTGGAAATGTGGGGTGTTATAGCTCTTTCATTTCTTATAATAGCAGTGGTCATTTGGATACTTGAGCATCGCGTCAATGAGGATTTTCGTGGTCCTCCAAAGAGACAGATAACAACAATGTTCCTGTGAGTCCCTATGTTAAGTATTACTACTTGTATGTATTTTATCCGTCTATATTCACTTGTAACAGGTATACTAATAAGACTGCACACACCCTTTCCAACCATCTCTTATTAACTCTTTCCAAATATTATGCAGGTTCAGCTTCTCGACACTATTCAAAACAAACCGTAAGCATTTATTTGGTTTTTCAATTCTTGTTTTTATGGCTTGATCTTAGTATATGAAAAGAATCAAGCTCAAATTATGCTTTGTCTGTGATTAGCCATCCTTCTAGCAGGCTAGTAACTTTATTTTGTAAATTTCCAGAAGAGAATACCGTAAGCACTCTTGGTCGAATGGTAATGGTGGTTTGGTTATTCTTACTCCTGGTGATCACATCAAGCTATACAGCAAGTTTGACATCCATCCTTACAGTGCAGCAACTTTCATCACCGATCACAGGAATTGATAGTTTGATTGCAAGCAACTCATTTATTGGATATCAAGTTGGATCATTTGCCTATAGCTATTTGAAAGACATTCTCAACATAGCTCCATCAAGATTAAAATCTCTACGATCTCCAGAAGAATTTGAAGCTGCTCTGCAGCAAGGCTCAGGAAATGGAGGAGTGATGGCAATTGTTGATGAACTTCCATACATGGAGTTGTTCCTTCAAAGCCGTACTGATTTTGGGATCATTGGTCGACCATTTACTAAGAGCGGATGGGGTTTTGTAAGTGGTCTATTCACATGCACCTTTTATTTAGTTTAAAACTTTCTGCTGATTAACACACCTCCAATAATATCGCATAGCTTGAACTGGTGCAAATGAGTGAAGTCATCTCGTATTGATAACTTTGGACTTGTTCATGACTAATTCCATTGGTAGTAAAATGTCCGAGAAAGTCATTCAATTTGGAGACCCCTTAACTTCAAAATAACTTGGCGTAAATGTCTTAAATTCATAGATGATAATGTGAATCACTTCTCATTGCATGGTTATGTTCAATTTATACTTTAAACTGAATGTTTCTTTGCCTCGTACGAAATGCAGGCTTTCAAAAAGGATTCTCCTCTGGCTAACGACATGTCAACAGCAATCCTGAAACTGGCGGAGAGTGGGAAACTTCAAGAGATACACGAAAAGTGGTTTTGCCAATTAGGTTGTCCAACAGATAGGAGGAAAGACTCAGTGCCTAACCAGCTCCACTTGAGCAGCTTTTGGGCACTCTATCTTTTATCTGGTGCTGTCACTGTCCTTGCCCTGTTAATATTTTTACTCAGAAGTATTCGCCAATATATACGATATAAAAGGAACCATACGGACCTTTCTTCTCCCTCGAACACCAGATGTTCACATGTGATCTACAGTTTCTTTGACTTCATTGATGAGAAGGAAGAAGCCATCAAAAGAATTTTTGCTCAACAAGATAGTGCTCAAGCTCAAACAAATAGATCCTAATCTTTGCTCCAATAGTTTCTTATTGAAGTAGAGTATACATTTTACTGAGATTTAGGGATACTTACTAGTTAGAGATGCTAATATATTACTCACCAACTGTATATGTCTTGTACAAATGGCTATACCAAATGCAGGATTTAATGTAAAAACTCTCAATTCCCCCCGGAGTTCCTTACATAATCTCTTTGTTTCAAGTTATGTAGCATAGTTTGACTCGACACGGATTTTTTTTTAAAACTTGTGGTGTTAAACATGTCATGTGGCTATAAAAGTGCGTCATTAAGAGTAAAATAGAAAGTCAAAAGTTAAATCATTTTCAAATATAGATAATATCATTCTTTTAGTAAAGGACCAATAAGTATATAGAGTACTACATAAAGTGGAATGGAGCTAATGCCACGATCCAAGCTCATGACACGTAATGTCTGTTTTGGCCCAACATTCATCACCGATTTCTCTCTCAAGCTACATCATCGTCGAGCCCAAAGTGCGCGTACCATGTGAACTTGTGTTATGCCTTATAAAACTTTTCATTTTCCCGTTCCAATGTGGATTCGCCTGAGGTATCATGTACTTATTCAGAAGCTTGCGAATCCTTCTTTGTGACTCGTCCTCGTCGGCCTGCCCTCCGTCATGGATGCCACATATACCCCCAAGGGACTCAACATCCTTGTTGAGGTTTGTTCACCATCGTATTGAGGTAGTGTCTGGCTTTGATATCATATTTGTCACAACTCAAGCTCATAGCATGTATTGTTCATTTTGGCTCAACATGCCTCACAAAATGTCCCTTGGGCTATGCCATAATTGAGTCCAAAAAGTGTGTACATGTGAATTTGAGATGTTTTATAAAGTTCTTCATGTTCCTCTCTCATTTCGATGTAGGATTTGCATAAGGTATCATTTGCACCCTTTCTTCGGTAGTTAGTTAGCCTAGAAACTTGTTTGTCCTTCTTTGTGTCCGTCCACGTCGGCCCTCCCTCAATCATGGGCACCACACACACCATTCCCTAGGGACTCATGCGATCGGCGTCCTCATTGAGGTTTGCCTCACCACCCTACTGAGAGAGTGTCAAGTTTGATACCATATTTGTCACAACCTACGCTCATGGCACGTATTGTCTAAGTCTGCCCAATAAGCTTCACAAATTTGTTCTTAATTGGGTTATGCTATTAGCACTTCTAAAAGCGTATGGATAATGTAAACTTGTATCATGCCTTATAAAACTTTTTATTTATGCCATCTTATTCAGATGTGAGATTCACCTAATGCATCATGTGCATTTCTCTATGACTGCCTTCATCGATCCACCCTCCCTCATAAGCGTCATAGCTAATACATAGTATTCCAATTTAAAAATATAGTTAATTATCTTAAATTAGCTTGATTAAAGTTTGTTAGACTATTATCACTATATCATATAAGATCTTTTCACTTGTCACTTGAACATAAATTAAAGGTGGTACAAGTATAATAACTAGGCATGTGTTCTTGCTTTTGGTCAACTTGTTTACTAGTACGATAGTTGCTATTAATGCTTTCACAACTGATCCAAACGAGCGAGTAGGCACATTCTAATTTATTTCACCTACCAATATTTATATAATATGCATTATCAAAAGGTTGGGTTATTACTCCCCAATCAATTCACTTTTACTTATTCATTATATTAAAAAAAAGATTTATTTTTATTTGTTTAATTTAAAATCAAAGATAATAGATGATTTAGTATCATATCACTACAACAATCACTTTTTACGACAATAAATATACACATTAACAAAGAGTGATAAAGCATTTACCGGCATTAGTTAAATGACATTGGATCCAGTGTCGCTATAAGCTTTAAGGACATTTACAAAGAGTGCTAAATGCCGCTAAAAATATGTTTTTAGCAGCAATTAAGCTATTGCCGTTAATTCATTGCCGCTAAAGATCATTTTTGATGTAGTGTATAAATATCTATTTTACGTTTATTATTAAGTACTATTCATCCCAATGAATGAAATGACTTATAATAATTAGGGAAGATATAATAAAATTATCATTTTATTTTTTGCTTCTTAATTAAGTAGTGTGTCAAGTCAAACATAGACAAGTAAATATAGACACAGAGAGTAATATCTAGCTTATAAGGTCAAATAGATTCTCGAAGATACACTCCCTCCATTTATTTTTATTTGTTCGCATTGACTTGGCACACCTTTTAAGGAGCAATAAATAGAATTATAATTCCTTTTGAATATAATAAATTCAGTGTTTTGAGAAATAATTATAGTTAATAATAAGGATAAATTAAAAACTAAGTGATAAATTATCTCTTAATTTTTTAAAACTGAACAAATAAAAGTGACATTTATTTTTAGTATTTATAATTAACCAGAAAAAGTAGACAGAGGGAGTAATAAATAATTAAATACATTTAGAAAAAACTAAAAGTTGACTAGGGCAAATAAGTAATCCAAGTGTTAATATTTCCTTGTCAAAATAATGTAGGAGAGAATAAACTCAACTTGGCTACTAATAATAGAGACATATATATATGTGGCCAAATATGATGATGTTAATATGTTATCTGTGTGACTTTTAGTCCCTAGCTTATTACAAGAATGTTATATTCCTTCTTTTTTTTCTTCTATTATTGATAAACAACAAGAGAAAAATATTTTTTTAAAAACTGATACACTTTTGGTCAAGGGGCATGGTGTAGTTAGTATATTTATTATATATTGCAGTTTTTCACCTGAGTTGGGGAAAAATAAAGAGAGATTAACACAAAAAATAAAACAATAATCTTCATTTATTAGTGTTAATTAAAATCAAGAGACCAAATCTATTAACATTAGGTTTCACAGATTTTAATCCTATACCGACATACTTGAGAAAACATAACGCGTCGAGTTTATATATACTTATAATAAAACTAAGGGAGAAGGTCAAAAATGCCCTTAACGTATCATAAATGGTTTTAAAATGCCCTCCTTCTACCTATTAGATTAAAAATGTCCTCAACATTTTTTTTAAGGTCTAAAAATGCCCTTTTTTAACACCACAATGACATGTCACTTTGATGAGTCACCCAATGACCCGTTCCCTTAATCGATTCAGCATTCCTTACTAATCGCTAGATAGAAAGCAAAGAAGTTCTTACTGATTCAATCTGCAACAAATGAAAATACCACTAAGAGGCAAAAACTAAGAAGAAGTTAACAAACAACAATCTAAGCAAAAATTCAGAACTAGATAAGATTTAAAATTACAAATTTCAACATGTCTAATTTTTTCTAAAACTCTTGCACCTATTATTCTCTCAGATCATAAGGGCTCACAACAAAGAAGATGATGATTCACTCACCCTTCTTCCACTTTTCCCAATCAAAACTAGGATGTTCTCAAAGCTAGAACACTATTTTCTCATATAATTCTAAATCTCAAATTCAACGGACAAAAAAATTGTGGGAGTGAAAAATAATGACGGAACAATTAAGTAGAGGTGTAGAAAAGATGATTTGATAACAAGGAAGGATGTTTGAATCCTTGGGCAAATTTTTTGAAAAACGGATTATTGGGTGGATTTGGATTTTAATCTTGAATGGGTTGGGTAATTAGATTGGGTTTTAAAATATACATGTGGACCAACAAGATGAAGCCACTTGTTTTATTAAATGACTCATCAAGTGTCATGTTATTGTGGTGTTAAAAAAAAGGCATTTTTAGACTTTAAAAAAACGCTGAGGGCATTTTTGATCTAATAGTTGAAAGAATGGCATTTTTAAACCATTTATGATACGTTAGAATTTCAAATGTATGAAATCTTACTTATGTTACAAAAAAGTTGAGTAGAATTTTTATTTATTCCACATAAATAATAAAATAATTCAAATCAAGATTCGTGATAAAAAGGTCACCCTAGTTTATTTAAAAATCAGCCTACCAAGCGAATAAATGATTTCTCTGGTTTATATAATTTCTTCAATGGTAGGAGTAATAATTCTTCAGAGTTGGATAAACGTGGGAAATTGGCCGATACATGAATTATTTTAGTATATAGTACGGCAAAATAAGGGAACATAATTTTAAATGATACGACATGGAGCATTAAATCGACTGCAATGTCTACCAAGTACGTACCAACCAATGGTGATAAATGATACTCCCTCCGATCATTTTTACTTGTCTATTTTGTGTTGATGTAATATATCACAAATATAATAAATTACAGTTGAAATAAAATGAACAAAAATGAATAAATAAATATTTAGGCTGAGGCGCGGATATCTCGCTCTCTTTAAGGAGATTGAAGCCCACTGCGGCATAATCTACACCGATCAAGCAGTATCACTCTTGACTTGTCCCTTCCAGGTTACAACAGCCCAACAACGTCGTACAACTCGAACAACTCCGGATTAGTTGAAGAGTCCAAAGCTCCACAAAAAGAACATCTTCTTTCAACATATAATTACTCTCTTTATGTATAGTGAATATAATTAAAGACTAGAATATTTTTCTTTGTCTCAACTCTCTCTTTCACCACACTAATCTCAATATAAACACAATTGTCACGACCCAAAGTACCCCCTAGCCGTGACATGGCGTACAAGACCCCGAAAGGCTTCACACAAGCCAATTAGCATACATAGTCCAAGATCATAGAATTAAAAGAGTATAAAAATCAAGTTCAAATCATAAGAGTTTGATAAAAGTAGCTGAAGTCTACATAAGGTGTCTCAAAGCCAATCTAACATAAGAATGAGAAATAACATTTGGGACGTAACCCAATAAAATGTCAAAATGAAATAACATAAAAGAACAACAAGGCAACGTCCTCAAATGGATGAGGACTCACCATGTCTTCAATAATCCTTCAACTAAGTTCTAGCCACGAATAGATGGAGAATCGCCAAGTCCTACATCAATAAGTCAATGTAGGCAAGAGTATGCGTTAGTACAATCAAGTACCAAGTATGATAGCAATGCACAAAATCACTTAAACATGCTAAAACGGGATATTTTCATGACATGCGATGATCAAGCTAAAATTTGCAAAAAAAGGTTAGAAACATAAGTCATAAATCATAGTCAATGCAAGCTAAACATATTTAAAACACTTATGAGATATCTTGAGAGTTGCTTTAGTTCATTTCTTGTGGGAAGTGAGCCTTAACCGACATAGGCCATGCGAGCTATAACATGGAATCCGGTGTTCACCCTACACCGAAAGAGGGTTGTCCTACTTGCCAAGGTAAGACCATAAATTTTTAGCTTATGTGGATCCACCAGCTAGTGTCTATCTAGACATACCTATGGTGGCACACATTTTATGGGACATGAGGGATCTCCTCTTGTCCATTCGGTGCTAAGCATAGTTCCCACGGATTAATCATAGTCATAATCTTATCTTATCATATCATTAGAAGGCATGGGGATCTCCTCTACCTTATTATGGGTAGATATGAGAGATCTCCTCTTGTCCCTCCCATTAGAATAGCTCTTTAGAAGACATGAGGGATCTCCTCTTGTCTCATCATGGATAAACATGAGGGATCTCCTCTTCTCTATCATGGGGAGGGGAAACATGAGGGATCTCCTCTTGTCCCTTCCATTAGAATAACTCCCTATTCTTTCTAGTTGAGAAATCCTTTCACAACCCAACATAATTCAACATATCATAAACTTCAATGCTTCAATCTCAAAGCACCTTTAAATCATAATTAACTTCATAAGAAATATGCATAATTTCATCAACTTCATCTTTACATGATTCATCATACTCATAACTTGAAAATCATAGAATTCACATAGGTTCATAAGAATTCATCTTAAATCATGCAATTCAATGCTAACTTATGCTTAGAAAATCATAGACAAGGCAATTTGATCATAATCAAAGGAACCCACATGATAGAGGAAAATCATATATTTTGATTGAACATGCTTACTTTCATAAAACTATCTTTAGGTCATTCATAATCTCATCATGAAATTCATAGCTTAGGAATCATAGTTCATACATAGGTTCACATAGACTTCATGAAATTCATGTCTTCATAATTCAACCCATCAACACATTCATAATTTCGAAATTGGGGAAAAAGGCATAGGTTAATGGGGATTCATTGTAATGACCCTCTAGGTCATTTCTGTGTTAATGCCTTCTTTATGTCATTTAGAGCGTTCCTGTAGCGACCCCAAGTCATTTATGACTTGCTGGCACTGACTGTTCGGTTGCCTGGTCGTTCGTTTGGGTTTTATGCCTATTTTCCTGTTTTGGAGCTTTTGAACCTTGAAAAGTTGATTTCGGTCATAACTTCAGGTAAATGACCTCAGATGGGAATTCAGACGGTTCCATCAGCTCCGGAGCGTCCAAATTAGGCTAAAAGCATGGTTCGCCCGAGTCCCGGGGTTTCCGGCATGATTTTGGGGCCAGATAGCTATTTAGTCTTCAAAATTTGGCTTAAGGTTGACTTCGGTCAACATTCTTGGTAAACACGCTCGGATGAAAATTTCGATAGCGTGGTTGGTTCCAGAATGCCGATTTTGGTCTAAAACGATCTTTTCAGAATCTCCAAGAGTTTTCGATCTAATTTTGAGGCCTTCGGTAGAAATTGGCAAAAATGACATACTGGGTGTGGGACCCACTTTTTATCGAAACGACCTCGTATGGAAATTCTGACTTCGTCATTGAGTCTGGAATGCCGAATTTAGTGGGATAGCATATCTGTTTTATTTTCATCGAGTCCCGAACGAATTTCGAGGGTTCGTTCGAAAACTTTGAAAAATAGAAAAAAATCTGGTTACTGGTGCAGACCTTTAGCGACCAGAAATGGTCTTTAGAGACCAGTTTCGGGTTTTATAACCTAGAAAATTTCAGCTTTCATCCCTCATTTTCAAATGGCGATTTCTCCTTCATCCGAGCTCTGATTTGAGTGATTCGAAGTCCTGTATGATCGTGGAGACTGTGGCTACGTGGTGGAGTGATTGGATTGTGTTGGTGAACCCTCGTTTGAGGTGAAATTCAGCTCCAAGTTGCTGCCATCAAGTTAGGATTTCTTCTTCATTTTAAACTTCGATATCTCGAGTTCTAAAGCTCTATTTCGGGAGATTCGAAGTCCCACGTGTTCGAATTTCCATTGGCTTCGTGGGTTTTAGGTTGGGGGTCGTTAGGTGCTCCTCGTTTTGCATGAAATCGAGGGTAAGTCTCTATTTGGCCTATTTTTTTGTTAAGTTTTGTAAATTGTTGTTGTTGGTTGTTAGGAGCGGATCCGACCCCTATTGAGCGATCTAATTTAGGATTAGTGTTGGGGGAAAGATATGGGACCTTTTGACAGAGTCAATTCCAAAAAATCTGGAGTGGGTTCCACTTTCCTCGATTTTTACCCAAAAATTGGTCTGTCTCCGAATTTATTGATTTTGGTGTCTAAATGACCGTATTGACGCTGTAATTCTATTTTTGGTAGCGTGGTGGTTATTTGATGTTGCATGAGTGGGTTCGGGTGAATCTGTTTGATGATTGACTGATTATTGTGATTCTGCCTTAGAATATGTTGTTATATTAATTACATAGTCCCATGCACCTGGTTGACTTGAGTATGTATCCGACATCGTTTCGGATTGACTAGATCATTGTAGACTGATATAGCAGACTTGGGTCAGATTATGAGCCTTAGTATGCATTTTCGTGGCTTTCGAACCTTCCAATTCTTTGCCCCTAATCGCTGCGATTCTTGGGATGCTGCTAGAAGATGCCATTGTTGCGCCGATTGTCGGCTGGATTGTGTTAGGTTGGGAGCCTTCGATTGGTATATATGTAGGGGCGGCAGCCCGTGATGTTTAGTCTCTTGGTGCATTGTTGTTATGTCTTATCCGATTCATAACGGCTGGCTCCAGTACGCGGCTGACGTTACTCGGTTAACACTCAGAATTTCCAGCGCTAGGCTGACGGAGGTAGGCTACCCGCTCCGGTCCGCAGCTGACGTTACACGATTGCAGCCCGCTATTTCCAATGCGAGTCCGTAGAGCATAGGCTACTAGTCCTAGCTACGCAACCGACGTATCCGGTGGAACCAGTATTTTTAGCGTTAGACTGTCGAGTGTGGGTTGTTTGTGCCCGTCCGAGACTGAAGTTGCCCGGTTAGAGTCCGGCATTTCCAGCTCATGATTGATGACTGAGCTGAGCTCTGATATTTATGACTGAGCAGGGTTCTGATGATAATGATTGGGCGAGGCCCTGGTGTTGTTCTGGAGTTGGTTATTCTTTCGTTTCTGTAGAATAGCTCTTCTGTGTACTTGTCGGACTTATGGTAGTCCGTTCAGGTTTTATTTAAACTTGCGCACGAGTGTGCCCAGCGGATTTTATGGGGGGCTCAGCTGGGTATATTTTAGTTATTTCTTTGTGCTTCCTTTCAGCTTTTTCGTTTCCTGTTCTGTTGACCTCTGTTTGTGCTGATTCTATCTTGTCCGCCTATTTTTACCTTTCTTGCTTAGTCGGCCTATGATGCCTACTGGGTACCTGTTGTTTTGGTACTCATACTACGCTCTGCATCTGTTTTTGTGATACAGGTCCTAGCACCAGCTATCAGCGTTGAGATCGGGTCGGGAGCTGTCAGTTCGGGAGACTAGGGTGAGCACTTGACATTTTGGGATCATCAGTTTCCTTTTGTTTATAGATTTTGGCTTGTCTTTTATTTTCGAGACAGTGGTTTCAGTGGTCCACTTTCGGGACTTGTACTCTTTTTAATAGTTCTGTACTTGTGACTTCCAGGTTTTGGGAGGTGTTGTATATATTTAGTCTGGTTCGTTCCAGCTTTCGTGATTGCTCTTGTTGTATGCTTCCGCTTGGTTATGGATTAGTTTCCACTCTTAATCTTGTTACTGTTTAGTTCCGGGATAGGGTTTTGGCTGGCGTAGGTGGATTGGTAGGCGCCATCATGACTTGAGAAATTGGGTTGTGACATTCATCTAAATTCATGAAATTCAAATCAATTTATACTTCAAAGTTCATAAATCAATCAAATGAAGCAACATTACAAAGAACCCATGACATGGAAGAAAATCCCTAATTCAATTGAGAACTTCTAACTTGAAAAATTGGAGATTTTAGGGATTCCATGGAGGAAAGAGCTCCATGGATGAACACTATCATACCTTAGGGTCCCAATTCCTTGAGCAATTGATGAAGAAAACTTGATTTCTTGAACGCTAGCTTGCCCTCTTCTTCTTCCTCTTCTTCTACTTCTAGAGAGAGAAATATTTGAGAGATGAGGGTTTTGGAGAAACTGGCAAAGTAATTGGAAAAGGTATATTTAGGATCAAAAGGTCTTATATAGTGTTAGGAGAAGTTATAAACCGACCTAGATTAGTAAATAGGTCATTAGGTGAAAAGACCAAACGATCCCTCTTTAAAACTCCGCCAACGACCCCACTTACTACATGACCTATGGTTGGTAGGTCAACCTACTGCCCGTAGGTGACCAATCGTAGGTCATTCTTCCCAAGCCCCTTAACTTAGCAATTTTTCAACTGACTTCCCCAACCTACTACTTGACCTACGATTGGTAGGTCTACCTACTGACCGTAGGTCATGTCGTAGGTCATCCAAAAATCATTTTTCTCAAATATTTTCCCCTAGGCAGACCCACCTACGACTCCTATCCCTCTTAACCTACTGTTGGTAAGTCAACCAACGGTTAGTAGGTCAAGTAGTAGGTCACCCCAATTTTCAAAAGTTGGAATTTTTCGTTCTTTTCGAATCCGGGGTGTTACAACAATATAATACTACTTGTCTTTTTCTTTTTCTTTATATTTTCTTGTACATCTCTTGTTATTCTCTTCATCTTTCTTATTTACCAAACCAAAATAAGACCATCATTATTTATAGGGGAGAAAATCTTCCTTGTAATGAATAGGACGATAATGGGGTAGTTATTAGGATAAAGTAATGACCTATAGGTTACAAGAGTTACACAGGTTACAAGAATAAAGATGTAGAATAATGGGTTAAATGAAGAGTTGGTGGTTACATAAGTTGCTAACAACTAATGACCACTTTCTTCCACAATTGATGAGAGTAAAGAGGCGCAAATGTAATGTCCACCAATAGACATAACATGATACATAATGTGACATATGATATATTTTTATTAATATTAAAATGTCACACTAACAATCCCCCACTCATTTTAATATTAAGACAAGAGAGTACTTCACAATTTAGTTTGAAAGTAGACTATCATGCATAATGAAGGTGTGCTCTGCATTGAACCTTCACTTAGTAAAACAATAACCTTTACTCCAGAGTCAGTAGTGGTCTCAGACTTGAACTATAACTGCTTAAGGGAAATAAAGCTCACTGCTTACACACAATAATCAAGGTGTTAACATAAATTTTTTTAGCCAGCACATTATGGCCTTGTGCTATCCCGATTTCATGAGTGTTTTTTAGAACAAGCCTATTCTCATATAAAGTGGCCTACTTTCATACTCACATAGGTGAAATCTGTCAAGGATGCTCCTATAATTTGACAACACACTCATACGAGATACAGACTTTAATTAAGAGTTCAAAGACTCAACTCTACAAATTATTATAGGATAAATGCACTTACATCATAGGGATTGAATAAAATTAATAATAGTGCATTTCGCAACAAGTCACCATATGATTCGTTTTTCCCATTGAGCCTGGTTATAGGATCTCTAGTCCCCGATTGGGTTTCCTCATAGATAACTCAAAAAAAATTTGAGCTTCAATTTCATACCCCTCAATGTGTTTTAGACCCTTTATCTTGCTAAGGCCTTAGTTTACAAATCTGCAAGATTATCACAAGTTTCAACACAATTATTATTGATGGCATACCGGTGATCAATATGATCTCACAATATTGTGTTTTTCCTCATGAGTCTGAATTTATCGTTTTAATAACGATTTTTGTACTCTACCATTATATTGGTGCTATCACAATTAATCAAAATTTGAAAAATTAATTTCTCAAAATAAAGTGTTTGATATAGTAAAATCAATTCATTTTTTCACTAGTTGAAGCTTAATTTTGTTTTAAATTTCAACCTCCATAGTAAAGTTTGGAGGCAAATCAATTTGCCTTTCTCATTTCAACAAATAGCACCAAAATGTTCTCATCTTGTTTGCTTGTACCTGCCAAGTACTTTTACTGCAAACACAACATTAATTCAAGTCGTGAGTCACAAATCTCATTTTCTTTATTAGGCTAACACCTTCTTTCTTTGTCATATCATTTTCACAATTGAATTAAAAAGAGTTGCAAAACTCACACAACCAATAAGATTGTATTTCACAATTTTTTCAACATTATGTGACTTGACAAGGAAAATCTCATCACATGTTTTATGGTACTTTTCATTTCAAGAATGAAATGTATCTCACCATAAATTTCATGTTATTAAATGGTTACTTTTTCATAATTTATTTATAACTCTCATTTTAGAGCCAAAAAATCATCCCGTAATAGCCAAACAACAACATGTGATTTATTCCACCATAAATATATGCACTTGCAATACTCTTTCTTAGAGTATTTTTCAAAGATAAAAAAGATCACAATTTCACAAATATTTTTTCATTTCATGAACCCCACTATTTTAATAATTTAAAATATCATTTTTTCATGACAAGTAGTATCAATTGATTCATAAAAATATTAGGTAATTTTTTCCCTTTTACCTTTTCTCCGCTTGAATTAAGCAAGTACAGAAATACTTTACCCATACACCTCTTCTCTTCCATCTCTTGAAGAGAGCGATGTTGAGCGGGATGATGTTGAGGTCTCTATCTTGATATCCGCACTTTTTCAAACTGTAACAAAAACATGAATCTCCTTAAAATTGTTGGTGTAATATACCACAAATACAATAAATTATAGTTGAAATAAAATGAACAAAAATGAATAAATAAATATTTAGGCTGAGGCGCGGATATCTCGTTGTTTTTAAGGAGATTCAAGCCCACTGCGGTATAATCTACACCGATCCAGCAGTATCACTCTTGACTTGTCCCCTTCAGGATACAATAGCCCAACAACGTCGTACAACTCAAGCAACTCCGGATTAGTTGAAGAGTCCAAAGCTCCAAAAAAAGAACACCTTCCTTCAACATATAATTACTCTCTTTATGTATAGTGAATATAGTTGAAGACTTAGAATATTATTTTTTGTCTTAACTCTCTCTTTCATCACACTAATCTCAATATAAACATAATATAATACTACTAATCTTTTTCTTTATCTTTATATTTTCTTGTACATCTCTTGTTATTCTCTTCATCTTTCTTATTTACCAAACCAAAATAAGACCATCACTATTTATAGGGGAGAAATTCTTCCTTGCAATGAATAGGAAGATAATGGGGTAGTTATTAGGATAAAGTAATGACCTATAGGTTACAAGAGTTACATAGGTTATATAGGTTACAAGAATAAAAAAGGTAGAATAATGGATAAAATGAAGAGTTGGTGGTTACATAAGTTACTAACAACTAATGACCACTTTCTTCCACAATTGATGAGAGTAAAGAGGCACAAATGTAATGTCCATCAATAGACATAACATGATACATAATGTGACATATGATATATTTTTATTAATATTAAAATGTCACACTAACATTTTGTTTATACATTTCTTAAAAAAATAATAATTAATATGAATGTTTTACTACCATATTCATATGAGAAATACTTTGGAAATAAGTAATTAACGCTGGGGTAAAATTTTAAAAAAATATCGTCCCTTTTTAATATGGTAAAAGTGAAAATTAATTTTTAAATTAGTGAATAAGTAAAAGTACACGAATGAAGTTAAAAAGAAATAAATTTTAATTTCGAGGAAGACTACGACTAGGGGTGGATGCAATTTACTGTTATTGGCTAATCTAAATCAGGAGTGGCAAACAGACCAATCGAACTGGATATAAACGAATCAAAATAGATAAAATATCTGATCTATTCATAGTTAATATAAATTTTTAAAATGATTTATTTGCGTCTGACAATATTTTTATCTATATAAATTAAAATTAGGTGAAGGTACCTTAATTATTGATTATTAGTGTCTTAACGTGAGAAACAGGTCTAGTGAACGAAAAAAATCGTGTCTACGTGCTTCCAAGAATACTTAATTTGTCCATGCATCTTGGGAAGCTCTTATTAAATGTGTGATTTTGTTACAATTCACATTGAAAAAAAAACCAATCTTATATATATCCAAAAAAATATAATAGTCTTCGTGTAAACGTATTTTAAAATTCTAAAGTCTAGTCAAAGTAGTTGCGTGCCAAATTTTTTAATAAAAAGCGTTATATCTCCCACCAAAAAATAGAGTTTGCTTATGTGGCAAATAATGAAATAATTGAGACGCCAAATATTTTACTAGCAAGTCTAATCCTTGTTGTGAAAATAGTACTTTGGAGAATAGAAATGGTTGAAAAACTCTTGAAAAAAATACTTTGATTACAAAAATGATAAAGAATTCTTGAAAGCTTCGGTGCATGTCAAAAACACTATCTTTAAAAAATATTTCATTTAGTGTACGTAGGTATATTCCTAAAATTTAACAAGTACTTTTAGTATAAACTAGAAGCACAAAAACTAACACTTGTTTATTTTAATAGAAAATCTAGCTGATGCAAGTAAAAAGGATAATTTTTCTATTTAATCACCCTGAAGAAGAAAAATATGTAAGTATATATAATATACAGGAGAAGAAACTTATCTCTTGTTTTCATCATCTTTTTACTTAAGAACACTTGTGAGAAAAGTGTATATATATCTACGCATGCGCGTGTTCGATCAAATGATGTTATATAAATTAAAACGAAAGAAGTAAGTAAATCTAAAAAATAAATTTCTAAAAGGAAAATTTTCTAAACCAATTATGAACATTACTCTAGAGTTTCTAAATATATAAAAGAAATTTGAAAAACTTTAAAAAATGTATGTCGATTATGCATTGTTGAAAAAAATGAAAATTGGGTTTCAAAATTTAAATTATATCATATAAATTGAAACAGAAAGAAGGAGTAAGTATTATCTATTACTCTTAACTCTTAATAATAATAATTTCAAAATTTTAAAGTCATTTTCTTTATGCTTTAATCATGGGAGACCATTTTTAGTGGCCAACCAATTAATTTCACTTATTTCCAGCATCAAATTCCTTCCGGACAAACCTAATTAAGCTTGTACGGCGTTTTAAACTCATATACCGAACGAAATAATTTTTAAGAATCATATCACAAGCATCTAACGTAATCTTTTACATTCTAAGAACAATATCTGTTGGAAAACTATATGCACAGCGAAAGCATATCAAAATTATACTGCTTACATGAATAATAGACAACAAATACGTTTATGCTAGAACACGTATAAATATGTTGAAATTTAATTTAAGAATTACCTCTTGAAGCGTGAGCAAATACCTTCAAGCGAATCCACAAGTTAGACCGCAGTTCCACGGTCTTCTATAGTGATCCCAAGTTCACAGCCGAACTCTCTCAATACTTGGGCGGGCAAGTATCAATAAAAAAGCCTTCAATCTTTTTCTAGGTTACGAGAATCCCTATTTACAGAGGTTTGTTTCCAATCCAAAAAGGAGAAGAAAACCTAGTTTTCTAAGAAAACCTAGTTTTCTAGGAAAAACAAGAAAACCTGCGCTATTCTTGAAAAACAAGAATAAACCTTACTTCTTCCCTTTTTTTTCTTAGAAATAGAATTCTGAGTTCTAGTTAAATATGAGCACTGGTGAGATCATAGAATTAATTACTGAGCCTTCCTATTATGGAAATAATTCCAAATAATTAATTTGAATTATTCTTACCATAATAAATTACAAATCATTCCACTAGAAATTTGTAATTGCACTCCTATATTTATATTTCAAAATTCTCCATTAAACACTTATGTAATTCCCCATGTTAATATTACTGATACTAATTAATAAATTATATTACTGACGAATTTAATTCAAGGATTAATTTCCTTTAGAGCACTGCTTAACTTATTTCATGTGTTGGATTCATAAATCCACTTGCAAGGTTTGACACGATGAAAACTTATAAGCTTCTAAAAAAGGCATATCATCAATCTCTATATCGAGACATGGATTCCATCAACTAACTTATTATTTCACCAATATATACTATTACCATTCAATCTACCATGCATATTGACCCATCTCAGAATCTCACATTTTAATAAATCAAAACGATAATTAACATATACAGATCATAATAGTTATATCAAGATTAAAAATATAAGTACATTTAACAGTTTAGAGAATATGTTTTTGTCAGTCAATCTAAAACAACTATCTCGACACGGTCTCATTCAATACATACAAAATGTTCTAGCGCAAGAAGTTGGAACTATACTGTTCCCATAATCAAGATAAATTACATATAATTTTGTGCTACAATCGTATCGATGGCATGTTCAATTTCCATCTCAGATTGTGAACAAAAAACTTTATACTTATAATAACAGATGATTTAATCCTCTGTGTATAAACTAAAACTCTATACACTAAATCATCTATTATATAAGTAAACAGACACCATAAACGAATATATGATCTATTAAAACTGAATAAATAACTATTCTATAGTAAATATTATATCTAAATACAGAATTAATAGTATATATCCCAATAATATCTTCATGGCAATCATGATTTTCAAATAAAGAATGCGTGTTTAATGAGAAAAAAGGGTAGATAGAATTAGTTGGAGTAATAAATAAATGGATATTTTTGCTTATAAAGTATAAAATTTTGGTTAAGTTTTAGAGTTCTAAAAGAATACAACTATATTTTGGCCCAATAATCACTTTGTTTTACATTTTGTATTTTTTTTTTTTTGCCAATTCCCCATCCCCGGAAACTAGACAAATTCTATAACTAAATAAATTTTGCAAAAACCCCCCTCCAAAAATGCTTGCAATATTTATGGCATACGATCAGATTTGCTCTAAAAGATAATCACATAATGTTATATTATATACGAGCTACTACATATTATTACAAATAATTTTTCACTTTATTTGAAATTCTTAAAGATGTAGTTGTATCTTATTATAATTTTTACAAATAATACTTGATTGTTTGAATGTACTTGTCTAAAAAAAATAATGTATGAAACATGATTTAAACGGAATTATTTTTATAAAAAAATTAGGGGTAAATTTTAAAAAGAAAAATGCAGCGAAAGTGAAAATAAAATCTTGAATATTTTTGAGCTGTACGTGAATTTTAATGGTCAAACACCAATTTTTAAATAAAATTAAAAAAACCCAAAAAAGTAAATAAATTTTATAACCAAACACGTCAGGAAGGCTTATTTATTAGACGAGTTAATAGGCAGTTGACTTTTATTTCTTAATCAGGAAAAGACTTCACTATAATTTATGCTGAACTGATATACGACAATGATAAACAAATACGTTTGAGTGGACATTAATGCAAACATAATTATTCTTAATAATAATAAGATATTTTTAAGATTGGTCCAAATAGTTCCCCACACCCCCTCATTTCAAAAATCCTATTCTTTCTCCACTTTAAAAAAGGCTTTCCCCTATTTTTTACTCGAAAGTTTCATATTAGAGGGTTCAAGCTTGAGATTTTTATTTAAAAATGAAGAGATATTTATCACTCCATCACGGACTATTCTCGTTGGTATATTAAAAGAGTTTAACTGCACGTTTACACCTATCTAGATTCCCTAAAGATTTTTCATATATAGCCTTTTCTAAGCTATCAAGGTTAATTAATCTTAATTACATGCTTAAGGCATAAAGAATCCACGTGTTTCACATAATTTTGACTAGTAGGTCCCACCTGTTGTCTGATACAGGTTGCTCTTATCCTACTCATCTGATGACGTGGCAACATCTACACCATCCATTTGATGCATACTCAATTCATACACAAAGTAATCAGAAGAATCAGTTGCTGTAAAGTTAATATGAAAATTTATACAGCTAGGAAAAGTATCATTCTTTCCTCACCTTTCAAGACTGTTCTCATTAGGATCTCTTTTTGTAATAATATGCTCTTCCACTTTCATATCATACATGCACACGAATAAACTATTCCATCCGTCTCAATTTACGTGATATAGTTTGAAGTGAATCGTATAAATTGAGACAGAAGAATAAATCATAGATATTTGGATGGTTTATTACATACTGTTTCATATCGCTTTCTTTTGTTACATAATACTATACATCAACAATTTGAATATTAGACCTACAAGAGAAGCAGGACGCGGGGTAAAGCTATTATAAAAATGTAGGGTAAAAAATTAAATAAGATTACTACATAATAAGTAAAGACAAAATAATATTAAGGTTATCACACCAATTCAGTCGTTACACAAAATGAGATTTTTAGTGTTACCTTCTGATGAATTTAAAAGATAACGATACAATAAAATTGAAGTTATAATCAAAACAAATATGGTATTTAAATTAATAGTACAATGCAATACAACGGGTAACAACCATCCAAACAAGGCATAAGAGTAAGATAAATATTTTAAAGTTAAATTGTTACTAAATATAGAATTGTGTCATTTTTATTTTATTGACTTAAAAAATAAAATGAGTCATATAAATTGTGACAAATGTAATAAATGACAAGAGAAATGGAATTTAACTATAAATTTTACTGCTAACCTGTATCAAACAACTCATAGCTAACATAATTATTTGATAACCTATAGCTAAATATTTTTGTTTAGCTATAAAATTTATCCGTCGGTAATGTGATTGTTCCTTTGTCCACACACAAACAAAGAGTCATGTCTGTTATTTAAATTGAGTGGTCACACACCTGTTCTTTTGAGTTTGTCCTGTCATGTGTGAGTAATGCAGTGTGGAGGTCCAACAACTTGAGTGTCAAATTTAAATTGTGTGTATTCTCATATTTTACCTTGTACTTTAATAGTGTAAAAATTGTTTATATGTATGCTAACACTAACCAATTGAGTTGTGATTTTGAATTTAATACATACCTATTCAAAGTTGCAGACTTGTAGCTATGTAAATTTTAGTTTGTTAATCCCATCAGCCACTAGCAACCAAGATTCTCTATCATCTCTGTACCACTCTTAATTGAATTCCAAGAAAAAAATGGGCATATTTTATCCAACTTGTTCTTCTTTAATTACATTAGTATTAGTTTATTAATACATGTGGCAATCATGCATCCATATACAAAAGATTCTATTTTTAGTGGGATTGTATAAGAACTGAAAAAATCTTGTCCTATTTTTTGCAAGTAGGGTATTTTTGAGGTACAAAATTCATTGTTCATTTCTGTAGTTTTTTCAGTAAGGAAGCTTCCTCTTTTGACTCTTTCTTGGGTCATCCCTGATTTGTTCTTGCTTGGTGTTTTTAATGTTTATGAATTGTCATCATGGGTCTTCTGTATATTTTGATGTGGGGCCACACATTTTTATGTTTTCTTGAAAAAACTAAAGAGATGCTGTCTTTAGAAACCCCTTATTGAAAATCTTGGATTTTTTCACCTTGAAATGTTGAGCTCTGACTTTTATCTTTTGTGTTTTGGTGATTAGCAGAAGTTTCTGGAAGAAATATTGGTGATGTCAATTGATGCTTTGAGGACTAAGGGCCGGAGCTAGAGTTCTAGCTACGGGTTTGTGATAAGAAATCAATTTGTTGAATGTCTGTAAATAATTCATTTATATAGAATTCAGAACTCTTAAACTCAAAATTTTGGATCCATCTTTGTGTGAAGTTGGCAGTTTTTGGGATGGAGGCTTATTTACAAAGGAAGAGAGTGTTTCTGTTGTTGGTTTCATGGATATGGGTGCCTTTGGCAGTTCTTGGAGGGACTGGGAATAACACAGCAAATGCAACTGCTCCTTTTTCTCAATCTTCTAGGCCTAAGGTGGTGAATATTGGAGCTTTATTTACAGCTAATTCAGTTATTGGAAGGTCAGCTGAGCCAGCTCTTGTAGCTGCAATTAATGATGTTAACTCAGATTCTAGCATTCTCAGAGGAACCAAATTGAACCTCATATTTCAGGATACAAATTGCAGTGGATTTGTTGGCACTGTTGATGGTAAACACTTTTCTCCTCTACTGTGATCTTTTTATAAGAAAATTATCAAATGTAAGTACCATACTTCATTCTCAGTAGTTTGGGCATTGTTAGAGTGGGTTAGAGTCGGTTGGGGAATGGACTAATGGTCTGCTATAGTCTGGTTATATGGACTTAGGCAATCCTCCAGTCATGAGCTAGCTTTTGGAGTTGAGTTAGGCCCAGGTGTCATATCTATACAGACATCTTGTCCTTTGTAACGTAATATCTTGTACCCTATGCTCACTGTCTATAATTTGGTGTCCTATACATTCAATTAAGTTGTACTGGAATGGAATGAATCTGAATAGATTGTAATGGATACAAAGAAGTTATATAGCCTAACAAAACTAAATTGTGATCGAGGGGTAGTCTATTCATTTGATATACATTCATTAAGTTTAGATGAAGACATGCTCATTTGATCGGAATTTTTGTATGCAACAACAACATACCTAGTGTAATCCCACAAGTGAGGTCTGAATTTCTGTATAGCTTAAATTTAATACTCAATGGGACATGGTAAAATGGGGGTTGGGCAAGTATTTTGGAAGTCTGAATAAAGAAAATACAAAAGCAATGCACTTTAAACTGGTAACCAAAGAAATAAAGAAGCAAATTTTAGTTCATGGCCTGTTTTTGAATTCACAAATAGTTCAATGTCTTGTACCACTACTGTTTCACACACAAGTTCATGGCCTATTTCCTTCTTTTTTTTCTTTGCCCTTCCATGTATTTTACAGGCATCCTTGCCTTGTAGCTTTGCAGATGATGGAGAAAGAAGTAGTTGCTGCAATCGGTCCACAATCCTCGGGAATAGCACATGTAATTTCCCATGTTATAAATGAACTTCAGGTCCCTCTTTTGTCTTTTGCCACGGACCCTACTCTATCCTCTCTGCAGTACTCGTATTTTCTTAGAACTGTTCCAAATGATCATTTCCAAATGTATGCTATAGCTGATGTGGTTGATTATTTTGGATGGAAAGAGGTTATAGCCATATTTGTTGATGATGATAATGGTAGAAATGGGATATCTGTGTTGGGTGATGCCCTCGCAAGGAAGCGTGCTAAGCTCACTTACAAAGCAGCCTTTTCTCCTGGAGCAAGTCGTAGTGAGATTGATGATTTGTTAGTCAGTGTGAACCTTATGGAGGCACGAGTATTTGTTGTTCATGTAAATCCTGATACTGGGCTATCAATCTTTTCAAAGGCAAAGAATTTGGGAATGATGGTTGGTGGCTATGTTTGGATCACTACTGATTGGCTTCCATCGTTTTTGGATTCTTCAGATTCAGTTAATCCAGAAACTATGGATCTTATTCAGGGTGTTGTAGCACTCCGACATCACACTGCAGATTCTGATCAGAAAAAGAAGTTTGCATCGCGATGGAAAAACTTTAAGAATGTTGAAACTTCAAGTTTTAATTCTTATGCACTCTATGCTTACGATACCATTTGGCTACTTGCCCGAGCTCTCGAACTTTACTTCAAGGATGGTGGAATGATTACCTTCTCTGATGACCCCAGATTACATGATACAAATGGGAGTGCTTTGCATTTGTCATCCATGCAAGTTTTTGACCAAGGACAGAAATTATTCCAGACACTCATTGGCATGAACTTCACAGGCCTAAGTGGCCAGATTCAGTTTGATTCTGAGAAAAATTTAGGTCATCCAGCATATGATGTTCTTAATTTTGGTGGAACTGGATCACGCACCGTAGGTTATTGGTCAAACTATTCTGGTCTATCAGTTGTAACTCCAGAGATTTTATACTCAAAACCTCCAAACACTTCAACCAGTACCCAACATCTATACAATGTCATATGGCCGGGAGAAACTGTAACTCGACCTCGAGGATGGGTGTTCCCACATAATGGAAAGCCTCTGCAAATTGCTGTGCCTTACCGTGTTACTTTTAAAGAGTTTGTGCATAAAGATAAAGGACTTTCTGGGGTAAAAGGATATTGCATTGATGTTTTTGAGGCTGCCATAGATTTGTTGCCTTACGCCGTTCCTCACGTCTATATTCTGTATGGAGATGGCAAGAGAAACCCCTCTTTCAAAAACTTGGTGAATGACATCGTAGCAAATGTGAGTTCTTGATTGTGTTGTCCTTTTTTTTTTCAGTGACTAACTATGATGGAATAATTTGATCAGACCGAATTAATATCTCTTTAATTTACATTTATTTACTAGTTACCACAATAGGAATACTAATTAATTTTGAATGTGACGCTGAAACATTTTTCATGGTTACTTATATAAGGATACATTTTGCATCTTAGAAATATGATGCAGCTGTTGGAGATGTCACGATTACTACAAACCGCACAAGGATTGTGGACTTCACACAACCTTACATGGAATCTGGACTCGTCGTAGTTGCTCCTGTCAAAGAGCTGAAATCCAGTCCATGGGCTTTCCTTCAGCCATTTACCCTTCAAATGTGGTGTGTTACTGGGATCTTCTTTCTCTTCGTTGGAACTGTCGTTTGGATTCTTGAGCATCGACATAATCCTGAATTCCGTGGTTCGCCAAGGCAACAACTTGTTACAGTTTTTTGGTTAGTAACTCATTCTTATAACCTTTGTTGTAGAATCAAATGCATGCTTTATGTGAAACTTTGCTTCACTGAATGTTCTAGAAGGAAGTGCCTTGACGTGGAACAAGTGCTTTTTGCATTGTGGATTCATCTATTTGGAATTACAAGTCTAATGAAACAGCTTTGGAGATAAATAGAGATAATTTATTATTAAGAACATTTGCATTATTACACAGTTGACACTGGTGCTAAGATTCGGTTTTCTCTTTCAGGTTTAGTTTCTCAACAATGTTTTTCGCACACAGTACGTACATCCTCTTTGATTTGTTTTTTTAAGATCTTCCATATTGTGACATAAAGCTTGTCCTAGCATAGCTGACACTGTTCCTTGTGTGAACTAACAGGAGAAAACACAATGAGCACCTTGGGACGCTTAGTGCTGATCTTTTGGCTCTTTGTCGTTCTAATTATCAATTCGAGCTATACAGCTAGCTTGACGTCTATCCTGACAGTGAGGCAGCTGTCATCAGGAATTCAAGGAATTGACAGTTTAATTTCAAGTTCTGATCCAATTGGAGTTCAGGATGGCTCATTTGCCTATAACTACCTCATTGAAGAGCTAGGTGTTCTAGAATCAAGGATCCGTATATTGAAAACAGAAGATGAATATACCAGTGCCCTGAAGAAAGGTCCACAAGGTGGTGGCGTTGCTGGCATTGTGGATGAGCTTCCTTATGTTGAGCTCTTCTTATCCAACAGCAAATGTGAATTCAGGACAGTAGGACAGGAGTTCACGAAGGGCGGATGGGGCTTTGTAAGTTAATCTTTTCCTTTGCATTACTGAACAGATATCAAGTTCCCATTATTTTCATAAGGATTTATGCCTATCGAAACAGCCTCTCTGCCTCCCAAGGTAGGGGTAAGGTCGTACACTATCCTTTCCAGACCCCGCTTGTTGGATTACACTGGGTTTATTGTTGTTGCTGTTGTATATGCACAAGCAATCGAATCTACTCGAGCTGATCTTCACTATCCATGATCAGGCATTTCAAAGGGACTCTCCTCTTGCTGTTGATCTATCAACTGCAATCCTTCAACTGTCAGAAAACGGCGAACTCCAAAGGATCCATGACAAATGGCTATCTAAAAACGGATGCTCTTCACAAAACAGCCAACCTGATGATACAAAACTTTCACTCAAAAGCTTCTGGGGCCTATTTCTCATATGTGCTGTTGCTTGTTTTCTTGCTCTTGTCGCGTTTTTCTGCAGGGTATACTGCCAATTCCGGAGGTATGACCCTGAGCCAGAGGATCAGGAGATCAGTGAACCTGAATCTGTACGTCCTAGTAGGCGTACCCTCCGCTCTGTGAGCTTTAAGGACTTAATAACCTTTGTTGACAGAAGAGAAAGTGAAATTAAGGAAATACTCAAGAGGAAGAGTATTGACAGCAAGAAACATCCAGGTCAGAGCTCAGATGGGCAACCGAGCTCGCCTGTTTGAATCAAAGATTCGTTCCTTGGCTTGGTTAGTTCTTGCTCAATGCAATGCACCTATGATTATTATGTAAATGATGCATACGCAATACCTCGTCGAATAACCTTCATTTCAATTTTTCATACACAGAAGGCTAGGTATATTAGAAGTGGAAAAATGTCCTTGTATACTAGTAGGAGAGAAAAGATAGGTGGAAAAAAAATGGTAACATTTGTACTAATTGTCATATATGATAGTAATTGTTAAGATTTAGATCAGTTTGCTTGCTTTTCCAGTAAGTTTGTCTGATATTCAGTACTACTATTATTAGATAGCCTAAGGAAGAACAACCCAATTTGTTCAATTATTTGATTAAGTTATAGCATAATGTTGGTGAAGTACATATGTTTGAACCATTAGATCAAGTTAATTATAAGTGACCCCCCTACCTGTTATAAGGCGACTCGAGGACTCGAACCTCAAACCTCTGGTAATACTGACTTTCATGATTGGGAATCAACGAACTTAAGGTCAGAGGTGGAGGGTATTCCCATATGAGCAACTCATATTGTGTAGATTTTTTGGAGTCTAAAACATGGCAGAAGAAGAGTTTCTAGACTCCGTCCCATATTAGATGGGCATCTTATTAAAAATATTTGTCCCATATTACTCGATCACTTAATAAATCAAGATAGAATTAATTAATTTTTTTTCATTTTACCCCCCTAAAATTAATCTAACCTTTGAAAGTTTAAGCAAATTTTGAAGATCTAAGAACTTTTTTTTTCAAGAGGCTAATTAATATGAACAAAGAGTAAAATCATAAAGTTAATCAATCAATTAATGATTTTTTAATCTCCGTGTAAAATAGAAAGTGCCCACGATGGGAGTATTATTTCCATGACTATTTAACGTTTAACCGCATTTAAAATGACTATAAAATTTAGATAAAAATACCTCCAACTATAATATATAAGACCTTGCAAGAAGTTTTCATGGAGTTTTTAAACTGTCAATATTTTATTCACTTATCTAATTATTTAATTTGCTTATGCTCGTCCTCCTACAAGCTTACATTATTTCTCAAATTGAGAATTAAACACTATATATTAAAAAGTAGAGCTCCCCACGAAACATAAACATGTGTGCACGCACATGGTACATCATTAGAATCATAATAATAAAATTCTTCATTAGTGAATTATAGGCACAAAGAATAAAGAGAAATGACAAGCACTAAAGAAAATATGTAAAGAAAATAAGGGAGATGAATATATACAAAGATGTTTTTAACGAATCAATGCCACTCACATGCAATTTTTTTAATTAATTTTTTTTTCTTATCTAAACCTGTTAGATTATGTAATGTCAAATTGCCAGACAATTTCAAAGCCAACCAATTTATGTTTAGTAGATTAATTAATATAAAATTAGTTCAATGTCTCCTCGTTAGATTTCGTAAGGGGACACATGTAGAATCAATTTATATTACATGTAGACATGTATTTACTTAGAATTTTAAAACCTTGTGTTTAACTACATTTTATCAAAAATTATATAGATCTTATATGGAATTTCCCTCTCAACCTAAGGAGGAGGTGAAATATGCGTATAGAACTTTCAGTGACCACATGTACACATGAGAAATATTTTCTTGATTAGCAAGTTCGAGGTCGAATTTAGAGGGAGGTCTTTAGGTTATCAATTTCACTTTTATATTATTGTGTTATTTATGCAAATCAAATATTTTTTGTGAATCGATAATTTATGAATAAAAAAGGGGTTAATTTCATAAACTTTCCTTCCGATTTAAGTGCATATAACACTGACCTTTTGTGTAATTCATACTCATTATCATAGTTAATTTATAAAAGAGAATAAATAATTCATTGTTAAACTATATCAATAATATTCTAGTAGTTCATTTTTACTTGTCATGTTTCACTTTTCAAGAGTCAAACTGTGTTTTTCATCATATTAATATGAGAAGAATTGCAACATATAGTATTTTTCGTATAGTTTTCAAACATCTAAATTTTCAATATTAAATTAATTTAACTCAATTTAGCTCTAAAAATTAATCAAAATAACTTTTGTAAAGCAAAACGTAACAAATAAAAATATAATCCATAATTCATAGAAAAGTGCAGCTAAAATTTGTTGCAGTGACCTAGTAGATCCACAAACAATGGGAAAAAAGAAAAAAAAACGTAGATCCACAAACATTTCCCTCATTCCAATAAGTGGCAATTTACCATTCGATCGATCAAAAAAAAAGATATAGACAAGGACATAATCTGACTTTATCTATGTACCCAAAATTTTAAAAAAATATAAAACATAAATATGTCTTTTAAGCTGGTATTTATGTTTTTCAAATTTTGGGTATACACAAATAAATACTTAAATTTGTATAAAATTGAACAAATAGACACATGTATCCTACGTGGTATAATACACGTAGGACGCCACGAAGGACACACATTTTCAGATAGGACTAATGTGTCTATTTATTCAATTTTATACAAGTTTTAACTATCTTATGCACCCCAAAGTTAAATGGTATAGATATCAGTTGAGGCTAAATTAAAAGACACGTTTATGTATTATGCCAAAAAAATAAAAAAAAATAAAGCAGTCAACTCTTCTCAAAATGTGAGTACTTTCATGACCTTGAGAATAGGTAGAAGCTCATTTTGAGGCTATTTCTCAATTTCAATTCAAAAACCATAAACAAACACAAAATAATATAAATCATGAGGAAGTGTATACTGCTTTGCTATAGAAGAATGTTTAAGCTGAACAAAAAGAGGAAAATAATATGCAGGGTAGCAGTACTTCAAAAGTATGTGAGGTCATTTTGGAACCAAATTGTTGGTTGTTGTATAGGCTATAAGTCCATTAAGTATAGGAAATTGTCACACCACCACCATTCCTCTTCCACCACCGCGATGCCTTCGCCATCTGGCAGGGCGGTCTCCGCGCCATTGGAGGATTTGGTTGCATTGAAGATATGTCTATTGGGTGATACCCAAATTGGCAAGACAAGTTTCTTGGTTAGTTTTTGTATATATACGCGTTTTTTTCCTTTTTAAGTCTGTCTGCGAGTTTCAAAAGTCTTTCTTTCTTCACGTTTGTAATGTTGGTTTTATAATGTTGATTAAAGACAAAGTATGTAGGAAAGGAGAGAGGAGAAGAAAATTGTATTTCAACAACAACAGGGTTAAATCAAATGGATAAAATTCTCTGTGTTAAAGGGGCAAGGATCTCTTATACTATATGGGAAGTCCAAGGTATATGTAATTTTAATAAATATTGAATTCTGAATCAATAATATATACAATTTGTTTTGGCTGAGAAATTCATATGTCAATTTGACTAAAATGTTGTAAATAACAATGCAGGTGATGTTTCTGCATCTACTCAGATTTCAACAGCTTGTAAAGACTCTGTAGCAATGTTATTCATGTTTGATCTCACAAGTCGACGTTCGTTGAAGAGGTATCGTAGTTTTACATATTTATTTGAAGGAGAAATCTATAATAGTTCATCACAAGTCAGCCTAAAATTGTTTTGCTGATAAAATGACAGTGTTATTAGTTGGTATCAACAAGCACGACAATGGAATCAGGTAGAAATCATATTTTTCTCTGTTTCTCTCTTGATTATGGAATGTTTCAATGGTATAGTAATTAATTCGAGTTAAATTTGTTGTTTTCAGACGGCAATTCCAGTATTGATAGGGACAAAGTTTGATGATTTCGTGCAGTTACCATTAGATGTGCAATGGACAATCGCAAATCAGGTATCATCCTCATCTTCTTATCACCTGATGGAAGTAATGTAGGTGAAGAGAGGTTTCGGATTGATTTATAGGTCATGAGTTTGAGCCGTACTAGAATCAGGAACACAACCACTCATTTTTTTTACCATCCAAAACTCGTAAGCTCAAAATCCTAATTGGAGTAGGGTTCAAGATTACCAAGGAAAAGTCATAGCAGAGGTAATACATGGAAAATGAATCAAAATTAATAGTCTGAGCAAATGAAATCCACCATCCATTTATTGGGTGCATAAATAGAGATACTTTTCCTACTGTATATCTTTAATTGCTCTGAAGTTGGACCCAACCATAATTGGTTGGATCATGAAAGGAAAACTGATATTTACAGTATTTTCAATATGATTTTGAACAGGCAAGAGCATATGCAAAAGCACTGAATGCAACCTTATTTTTCTCAAGTGCATTATACAACATAAATGTGAACAAGATATTCAAGTTCATCACAGCCAAGCTATTCAATTTACCATGGACAATGGAACGTAACCTCACCATTGGAGAACCCATCATTGACTTCTAGTTCCACTTCCATTCTGCAGTAAAAATCCCAAGAAAAAAAATGATTTCACTCAACCACTCACTTGGACTTTGGTTAATACTCGGCTTGTTTTAAAAGAGGAGATGCACAGATGTCCCAGCAAGGAAATGTGAGAGGGTTGACTATGGTGGGTATGAGGAGAGGTAAAGGCAGGCCGAAGAAGTATTGATGGAGGTACAGAACATGACACACCTGCAACTTACCAAGAACATGGCCCTAGATAAGAAGATATGGAGGTTGAGGATTAAGTTAAGAACATGATCCTAGACAAGAAGATATGGAGGTTGAGGATTAAGTAACTAGTCGAACGTTGTCTTGTTTTCTCGTCAGTATTGTTATTATTATTTTTCTCCTACTATGTTATTCTTCAATTTTTGTATCACTTGTTATCTCCTTGGGTTCATTTATCATATTAGCTACGATTCTCTTTTCCATTATTTTCAACATGGCATCTTTACTATTGTATTTACTTTACATACTTGGATTTTTATATGTTTTACTTAAATGGAGAGTCTATCAAAAGATACAAGGTTAAGACTACATACACGTCATTCTCTCCAAACCCCACCTGTTAAATTAGTGTGTGGATATGCAGTATACAATGAAGATCCAATTGCATGTTTTGCAAATTTGTTTAAGAGTAGAGTTTTACTACCTTCTAGTCAAGTCCATTAATCACATTTATGAACATTTGTATGTCATTTCCTATAATGAAGTTTTGATGGACCAATTCAAGATGCCGACGTGACTAAAAATGTAATAAAAACAGGAGTATTACAAAATATTATGAACTTCAGGCATGTAGTCATTGAATATATAACGAGCAGGAACAAAACATTAGTCAAAATCAACACCATTTCATATTAGACATTCATCCTTATTCAAAAACGGGAAATACTATAACATAAACTTTCAATCTTCATTGGGGGAAATATTCGCGATGAACAACCTTCTGAAGTGCAGATTGCTATCGCCAAGTAACACATCCTAGAGTGACAGGTTTCGTAAACAACCTTATTACAGGTTTAGAAAGTAAGAAAGCGAAGCTCTACTCAAGGTGCACTTCTCTCTTGGGAGGTTCCAATTGCAAGTAGTAGAATGGCTCGGTAGGCTCTTCCCTGCACAACCATGTCGCATAGAAAGTTAGAAAAGCCTTCTCTTTATCACTATAGGAACAGAAACTTATACCAACTGAAAGCAATAAAGAGAACTTACAAATTTGGCACTTCCTCCAAACAGTATTTCTTCGTATATTTTTTAATTTTTATAAGATTCCCATTTTTTTATTTGTTTCAATGTTGGAAATTTTCTCTTTAGCCTCAATCACGCAATATTTAACATCCGGGCTATAAGGATCTGAAAGCTATTTGACATACCCTCAATGTATTCTTCAATGTTTACTGTATTCTTCCCCCAGGGCTCACTTCCTTACAATTTCTCTCTTCAAGTTTATCCCTTTCAAATCTCCAACCCCCGAAATATATCTTCCTTCCACATAATTCATCTTCATTAATTTCAAAGATGTCAAGACTGAAGTTCATTGCTGTTTGAGTTGTTCACTCTTCAACATCTAAGCTCAGAACGAACAACTGAGTTCATCATTTTCTAAACTTGATGCTCGGATTGGCTCCGAATTTCGTAGCCTATTTGTATTATGCAGTGTTATCAAAAGCTAAAAGCACAAAAAAGCTCAGGCCCTTTGGGGCTTTAAGCGCAAAGTGCAAACAAAGTGTGGGCTTTAATGAAAAAAGGCGAAAAGGGAGAAAAATACAAAAATATATACGTTTAGTCCAAAACTAATAAACTGTAAGCATGAATGACAAATACATGAACAAAGAAATTGAAAAATAATTACGATAAAGTGAAATATCAATTGTTTAGTGTCGTCTCTTCAGAAGAGGTTCATTGGCAAGGAAAAGTAGTCTTAGAACCTTGACGGCGATATTGAAGCGCACAATAAGCGGGGCGAAGAGCTCAACACATTTTGAGCCTCGCTTCAGGGCTTAAGCACGCTTAAAGCACGCCTTTGATAACACTGGTATTATGTATGAGTAGTCTTCAAGAGTATGCATTTTTAGATAAAAATAACAAATTTTTGGTGTTCTATAAACGCTAATTGTTTAAGATGTTCAACTTTATTCCAATACCTCTTATAGATAAATCAAAAGAAAACGTAAGCCAATCAATAACTTGAGTAACAAGAGATGTCTTCATCAATCATTTTACTGGAACTGTAATATCTATTAGAAGATGGTTTGCTATAAAGCTATGTGAGAGATAATATATAATGATTAATGAGATAAGACTAATTATTTCAATGTCAATTATTTCACAGCTGATCTACAGAATAATTATCGAAGTCTTGAAGCTTACCCAGGCTTAGAACGCATGCACCGCCAGAATAGCTTGAAAGGCCCCGGTATCGTTTTAAATGGATTGCCTTCAAAACATGCCTGCATAGTATTATAAATAATTCAGCTGAAAAAAGTAACGACAAACAAGCATAAAATATTTGTGTTGAACATGTATGCTGGGTTATACTAAAAGATGTAAAATGGCCAGTGGTGAACTCAGACATTCAAAAGAGTTGAGTATCTGATTCTGGAACCAAGGGCACAATGTAACCAATGAATAGATGGACTGGTCTGGTAACAGGTAAAGCTCGAAGGGTATTCCCATCCTTGACGAGGGATATGCAAACATCTCTCCTTCCTACGAACACTAGATAGAGGGAAAAAGGGACAAATAGCCACTTTGCAGACCACTAAACAACAGTAGCCACATTTTAATGCTCGATATTCGAATTACTGCAAATTCAAATAACCTGAATTTCACCTATTGCCTAAGCATAAATTGAATCCCATCAACTTTTTGACAAAGGAGATCAATATACTAAGCTTCTCGATCTATATATTACATACCACCTACTACACCAATGTAATTTGAAGACATAAAAGTAACAAACATGGAACTTCTTTTACAGGCCAATATGAATCAGAATCAATACATCAGCAGCGTGTTCGAAGAGAACTATTAACTTAATAAGAAGCTAGCAATCTATAGTATAAGCATCATTATATCAGTATAGGCAGTTACTTACTCCACAACTAAATTTCTAATATATAGTTCAGCATTAGAATGGAATTTCGCTTGATTTTCATTCCGTATATTGTTTAATGAAACTGAAAGAATTGTGTCAGCAGAAACAGGATAAGTTGAAGCCATAGGATGCAGGCAGAGGCAACATCAAAGTAGGTTTTAATGGCAGAACTCCAATTTCTCTTGTAAAAGCTAGGACTCCATGATATTGTAGGGAGTTTCACATACAGGTAGCTTATGAATTTGGTATAGAAGTTTGAAACTCCATATCACTATGCTGGTGTTTCACATAAAGGAAGTTTCTGAATCCTAGCACACAAGTTGAGGGAAGCAAGACTGAGATGGTTCGGGCATGTGAAGAGGAGGTACGGGGATGGGCCAATAAACAGGTGTGAGAGGTTGGTTGTAACAGGAGTTAAAAGAGGTAGAAGTAGGCCGAAGAAGAACTGGGGAAGCTGCTTAGACATGACCTGACACAACATCAGCTTACTGAGGACATGAGCAGAGATAGGAAGGGGTGGAGGCCGAGGCCGAGGCCCGAGGATTAGGCTAGAAGGTTAGTAGGTAACCGAGTGTTGTCACACTTTGGGTGGGAGAGGCAGGGGGTCAGCCTCTTCTACGCTTCTTATTAGTAGTAGTATTTAGTAATTGTGATGTTCCTCTTCTATGCGTATTATTAGACTATTGGTAAGAAGACTTTTGAATCTTGTAGTCTTAACTAAAGATAAGTTTAATGTACCATAATGCCTTTTAATCTTGTGGCCTTACATATGCCGCGCAGAATGTTGGAATTAAAGAGTTGTCAATTAGAAAAGAGATATTCTTTTTTAAACTCACTAAAAAGGAAAGTAACACAAACAAATTGAAATGGAGGGAGTTAGAAATTTCATTGCTGGCCTCAAGAAGATGCAGAATAACAAAACAAGTTCTGAAACCCTCTGAATCATCATATTTCCCATGGAGATGGCTGAAGCCCAGAAATACTCTCCTTTTAAAGCCACAAAACATCGTTACTCTTCCTTTACCTGCTTGTAGACTAGTAGTGAAGCTAAACGGTTCGTATTCGGCCTCATCTTTTAGCACATCATGTCGAGTACTGTTTAGAATCCCAAAATTGGTAAGTGTATGGATTGTAGTCTTCCCATATGATACTTGAGCTATATATTAAGGTTCAAAGTCCATTTTTTCTCAACATGATCAGAACTAGGTCCACCCTAATGTTGGAATACCCAAGTCATGTTACTCCTCCACCTTCAAAATCCCACATCAGCTTTTTCTCTCATTTTTAGTAAATGACAACATAGGCCGAAACAAATTTCAGAGTTCAATCTCCAGGCTTACCACACATCCAAGTTAATAATATGTGTGCTTTTAGAATCTAAAAAGGCAAACAAACTACTCCCACCGTCCCAATTTAAGTGTCTTGGTTTGACTAGACACAAAATTTAAGAAAAAGAGTTTTGAATGTTATGATCTTACATTAAAAATGTGTGTAGTCCAATTTAAACTTAAATTGGGACGGACGAAGTACTCAATTAGACTAAAATACTAACATCCACCAGAATGGCCACAAAAATTCACAAATCAGTATTGATCTAACTATCTAAGAAATGGAACGGAAACTCAGACGCAATAATTTTAAATAAAATTGCAGACAAAATTCTGACCTGAACAACATCCTCAACGCGGTCATTGCATCTATGGGCCTTAGGTTGTCTGTTATCACCTTCCGGCAAACCCCATGGACTCTCTCTTCTGGGCACTGGAGAACTCATCTTCCTTCTCTACTGTCTGATGTCCTTTCGCCCAACCTTGATAATACAACAATGTTTTCTCCTCCCTCTTGAGTCAGGTCGAAATCGGGTCTATCAAATAGAAGGAAAAGACTTTCTAATTTTTGTTCTAAAGTAGGGGTTCGGATAAAACCGACAAACCGCATCAAATCAATAATTTAAATCAAATTGAGAAAAAAAAGTGATTTGATTTAGTTATAGTTTGATATTAAAAAAAATTATCATAGGTGATTTATTTTGATTTTAAACTTGAAAAATCAAATCAAACTGACGATATATTTATACAAATTTTATAAATATTTCATACTTTAAAATGTTTATTGTATTTGTAAGTATCTTCTAAAAAATTTCATAATTCATGTTTCTTAACATATTTACTTCAATTTTCTAAAATCTCATATGCTTGCATTCTTCATTTAGCTGCCACACAACATCAAGCAAACAAAGTATCTATTCAAAAAACTAATCAAGTTGTGGGAGAAAGAAAATATACTTTTTCAACGTACTGACTTGGCACTTAAACTAAGAGCATGCTTGGAAGGATTTACTTAAAAGCACTTTTGCGTCTTACCAATACACTATAAAAGTGCTTAAAAACTATTTCGACCTTAAAATAAATCGATCCAAAACATGCTCTAAGTCCAAACAATTCACCAATTATATAACTAATCAACAACTCCAATTCTTCTTTTTTCTTTAGCTGAATTTTGGTATGTCTAAGAGAGATTTGAACATACGTATTACTGGAAAACAACATTAAGTAAAGTTTTCACATTAACATAATATTATTCTAAAAAAATTGCAATCGCCAATCTTAATACAAGGTTGCAGTTTGATCTAGATATCTTTAACTCTATTTGGTTATATTTTATAACTAGCATAAAGAGACAAATTTTTGCTACACAAGAGGAATGACAACAAAAATATTCATCTTTATCACGAGCATCAGTTCCTTTCTATACTTGTATCTTTTAGTCCATCAAAAGTTCAATCTTCCCTTGAATAATTGCACATCAAAACTCAGTTCTATTTCAATTTCAATTTGATGAATTTGTTGAATTACAGTATCTATTAAATAAATTAACAGAAAATATTAGAAATTAATTCAGCATTCTGTAGAGGCATGAATATAGCAAGGAAAACCCTACTTTTCTTCAACCCAAAATTTCAATTTAGGTTTTTCTTCGACCCAAAATTTCAACCTACAATATGAAATGCGAGAAACAAAATAAGATTTGAGCAAAAGTTGACAGAAAATCATACATTAAATTGTAATCAATTCTTCAAAGGTCTTAAAGGAGAATTGAAATACTACTCCTCTAATGGAAGAGATTTGAGGTTAAGCACTTTAATAAATGAGTAAAAGACAATTTTACCCTTCAACATTGTGGCTTATTGTGGCAACACCAAATCCCTTCTCCGACAGATCAACCTCCAGCCTAAGGGCAATACTGTATATTCCAGCTCACGGAGTTAGGTGGCTGGATGGTTAAGGTCATGAATCATTCATTTTTAGTCTATTTTAATCCTATTCATTTCAATTCAACTCATATATTAACTCAATCTATTTTAACTTGTTCAATTTCAGTCTAACTCATCCGTTTGACATTCCTAAAGGGAGCTAATAAGATTTGATTATCCCCTTCGCACCAAAATGTAACTTTTTGTGGGGATGAATAATTTTTTTTTTTAAAAAAAAAAAAACAATTTATACTTTAGCCGCTTGTTTAGATGGTTGTTACCTATTGTATGATATTGTGTTATTAGTTTAAATATAATGTTTGTTTTAATTGTTAATTAAATTTCATTCTATAATATCATCAAATTCATTATTACGTAATAATGACAAGTTTCATTTCAAGTAATGATTTGATTATCAACCAATTTGATGTGATTGTATCGTCACCACATTTTCTCCACTCATATTATTTTATTATTATCTAATAATATATTTTATTCTTTGTCATATCTTTTTATAATAATTCTATACCATTCGCTATTTTTCTTTAAAAATTTATTATTGATATGTGACCATATGTATCAAGAAACTATATAATCATTTATATAATGTAACACAATATGATATAACTATAATATATTATGAAACACAATATAATATAACTATAATATAAGTAGGAATGTGCAAGCAATCAACATGGATTATGATGTACTCCACCTTAACAAGAGGTTTCAAGTTTGAATCTGGCTCGCGTGGACTCTGAACATGGAGTGGAAACCAAAAAAAAAAAAAAAAAGTGCAAACAAAGTGGTTGGTGTGTTCATAGATATAAAAGAAATAGATAAAAGAAATGTTTGTGGATCTTCATTCAGATCCCCTTTTCATGGAAGTGAATTAGTGGGCGACATTTCAAACAGTAAAACTTAATTTCCAAAATTCGTTTGACTGCCTCTATTGCAAAGAGACGAAGAAGAAAATGGGTGCTTTTGTTAAGCTATTGGACTTACTTCTTTTCGTCTACTTCTTGTTAATCGCCATTGTTGCACCACTCTTTGATGGCCAAATTGCCCTTCCTAAACACATATTTCCTCCTGTGTTGGTTGACCTAAAGAGCTGGTACACTCAAGAATATGGTGATTATTTGGTTTCTGAGAAACCCCATTTCTTTGTTGGGTTAATCTGGTTGGAGCTTCTCTTTGCTTGGCCCCTTTCCGTCCTCAGTCTTTATGCCATTGCAGCTGGAAAATCTTGGATTAATACTACCTGCTTGCTATATGGTGTTTCCACTCTCACTGCAATGGTAATTTAATTTGCTTATTGTTTAATTTGTCTTGCATGTCTCTTTTAATTGAGGATTATTAGATTGTTGTGCTAGCTTCAAATTGTGTTGTTTTTTGGGTGATGTTTCATAAATCAGTGGAATTGGATTTAGTTAGATGGAATTTAGTAACATTATGAGATGAAACAGATGCATTCTGGGTGATAGGAACTTTTTTCTAATTGTCTTTTGCTTTTCTTTGCTCTTTCCTCCTCATAAGATATGATTCGTTGGAAAGCTCTAGTTTATCTGAATATATAAGTTGTATTGTCATCACCCCTAAGATGAAAGATTGTAACTTTTGGACCTTTTATGGTTATTGGAAATAGTTTGAGAAATTAATGTGAAGGATGTAGGCTGAGGTTGAGGTTGGCTGTAGCGGGAGTTAGGAGAAGTAGAGGTAGGCCGAAGAAGAACAAAGGAGGTGATGAGACAGGACATGATATGGCTTCAGGTTACTAAGGATATGACCCTAATAAGAAAGTGTCGAAGATGAGGGTAAGGTTAGGAGGTAGTCAAGTGTGGTCACACTTTGTGGGAGAGGCAAGGGGGGCTAGCCACCTATCCTTATTAGCAGGATTAGTTTCTTATACTTTGGTGGTATTAATATATGTGGCTTCATTTGCTTTGTATCTTGTTAGCTTACTGTCATATTTTCTTACAACCTTGCTTCGGAAACTTTTTTTTTTGAGATGAGGGTCTATCTGAAACAACCTCTACCCCACTAAGGTAGTGGTAAGGTCTGTGTTTTCCACCCTCCCCAAACCGCACTTGTGGGATAGGTATGTTGTTGTTGATGTATGTTTGGAAGTTGGAACTCTATTTTCACCTTCTCAAAAAAAGTTATAACTCTACTAGCCACTCCAGTTTCCATTTCGATCTGCAATGTTAAGTTCTTTATCTGTTTTTTTTTCTCCAGCTTGGTATCTTTCAAGGGATTCTGTCTTTTAAAGAGATCATGGTCACCGTGTTTCTTTTACTTTAGTTATCTTTATGTTTTATGATTTTACTATCAGTACTTTTCTTTCTTTAATATCTTCATAATACTTTTTTTTACTCTTACATTTCCTGCAAACCTGTTCTAAAAAATGTTTTTCTTGAGTCGAGGATCTATCGGAATAACCTCTCTATCTCTCAAAGGTAGAGGTAACGTTTGCGTACACCTTGCCCTCCCCAAATCCCACTTGTGGGACTATACTTGGTATGTTATTGTTGGTATCATGGCAACCTTGTCTTCAATCAAGTTAGTGTCTCTGAAAAAGGAAAAATATAGAAAATATATGCATACGTCTTAGCTAGTTTACTGTTTGTATTGGACAAATTCAAACCAATTGATCTCGTCAATCTTACTCAAGCTTCATTTTGTTCCTTGTTTCCATTTCTTTTCCCTTTTTTCTCGTTTTTTGGGGGGTGGGTTGTTGGGTGTGGCGATTAGCAATTATGGTAATAAAAATGAACATTGGAAACTCAAGAGCAAAAGAAGGTAACATAATGAACATTGAAATAATTCAAGAGCAACAACTAACATGAACATAGTGCAATAGAGAAGAGTCCCAGAAGCATGAGAACAACTTGTCTAGCACTTCTGGTTGTTGAGGAATCAGTTGTGTTATAATCTTCTTTTCCAGAAATCATCATTTTACCTCCTGCCGTCTTGCTGCAGATTGTATCGTCACTTGTGGGTGTTAAACTGTTTCCTGATCTTCTAGAATTGACACTTAGAGGGGCCGGGGGCCAGTGCATAGCTCCTTACTGCCTGCCCACCCACGCACCCAAATGCCTTTATAAATATTGAATTCAAATTCAAGAAATTAGCCTTCATAATTGTTTGTTATGTGCAACTGAAATATTTATGTTGAAATTCTTTACGGATCACATTATCTAGCTCAGAAGCACATGATGGATACTCTTGTTGTTGTTGTTTTTTTCAATTTGTAAATGAGTTTCCAGTTGGAGGATTTTACATGTCCTGTTACAATTGTTTTACTTTCAGAATTGTGCTTACATTTATTCGTGCATCTTCTCTAATTACAAACATTTGACTCTGGATGAGGGTAAAAGGTCATATTAAAGATGCAGCAGTTTCCAAATTGAGATGTCAGTCAAGTGGAATTTCATCTGCTTATAGTTTCCTTTTCTAATCAATATTGCAAATTTCAGGTGGCGATACTGAGTGAAATGAAGAATTCTGAGAGAGCATCAGACAAGTTGCTGATGGTGTACTATCCATTTCTAGGATTTGCCGTTCTAGCAATTTTACGTGGTCTACTACCTCATTCTGGCAAGAGTGTGAGCATTGGAAAAAGATCCGCTATAGGCAGGAAGAAGAGAGCTTAATCTTTCAACTCAGAAGCTAGAATTGAAGAGTTTGTATTTCTTTAGGCAGTGATACCTAGAAACCATATCAATTTTTGTTATTGGTTCCTTTTCGTTTCCCTTGCTGAAATTAAGTTTTGATGGCTTGTGACTGAGTTTTCACGTAAACAATCACAAAATGAGTTGTAGTTTCACTAGTGCTGGCTGGCATTGTTAGTTTTATTTTGTATCAAATGTTATGGTTGCTATTTTCCACTTGCAGTTAATCTTCCTAAAATTATGTGTACTGTTTTGTTAATATTTATTCTAAACTAGTAGATCATATTCAATTTAATGAAACTTGGTTTTAAGGCACTAATTATTTGGTAGTTTTTGGAATACCCTATTAATCATAACGGTCCAGCATATCTACAAATCGATAACTGATAAGTTGAACCCAATTTCACGAAATTCAAACAACAAAAACACAGAAAAAAACAGAGAGAAAGACAAAGAAATAAATGTTTCTTGATTTCCTCATTCAGATACCCTTTTCATGGAAGTGGAGCAAGATTTCAAACGTAAACATTATTTCCAGAACTGTTGAGTGCCTGTTGCAAAGAGACGAAGACGAAAATGGGTGTTTTTGTTAAGCTATTGGACTTGCTTCTTTTCGTCTACTTCTTCTTCATCGCCATTGTTTTACCACCCATTGATGGCCAAGTTGTCCTTCCTTAACACATGCTCCCTCCCATGTTGGTTGAGCTAAAGAACTGGTACACTCAAGAATATGGTGACTATTTGGTTTCTGAGTTTGTTGGCTTAATCTGGTTGGAGCTCCTCTTTTCATGGCCCCTCTGTGTCCTTAGTTTTTATGCCATTGCAGCTGGAAAATCTTGGCTTAATACTACCTGCTTACTCTATGGTGTTTTTCTTCTCACTTCACAGGTAATAAATTTGTCTAAATCTTGTAATCGAATCGCTAAGTTCATTCACTGTTTTTCTCTAATTAAATACATTTGTTTCAGGTGGCGATGCTAAGTGAATTGAAGGGTTCCGGGAGAGCATCAGACAAGTTGCTGATGGTGTACTATTTTGCTTTTTTAGCGATTTTACGTGGTCTACTACCTCATTCTTTCAAGAGTGTGAGCATTGGAATAACATCCGCGATGAGCAGGAAGAAGAGGGCTTAATCATTCGACTCGGAAAGCTAGAATTGAAGAGTTTGTATTTCTTTTGGCATTGATCTTTCAATTTCGACTCTAGAAACCACATTCATTTTGGTTCTTTTTCTGTTTCCCTAGCTGATATAAAGGTCTGATGCTTTTGCATGAGTTTTAAGGTCACAAGTTAGAGCCCTGCATCAAATAAATTAAATTCAGTATTTAAATAGACAAGGATAAAAGGGGTCGGACTCATCATTCTTAAGTTTCAAAGGCTGCTTCTTTGGCTCAAAGAATTGTCTCCAAATGGATTTTTTTTTTGTATGTATAATCGTTGTTAATTGCATGTCTAAGAACTTGAGATATGACGGTATCTAAGTTGATCAACAATAGTTCCAAATTATAAGTCAATATAGGAAACCACTATATGTAATTGTTGACAAGTAGTCTCTAAAACTGGTCAATTGTAGTATAACAAACATATCCATCAAACACTTAGGTACAAATGGACATATGTAACACACCAAACTTGAGAAAATTAATCAAATGTGAAAAAGGACATGAGCTCCCAAGGCTTCGATGAGTACAATTATTCAGGGAGTTAAAAAGTTTGTTGGGAGTTTTAAAACTCATGAATTGTTCCTGATTTAAAAGTAAGAAACGATTTATGGTGTTTAAATCTTTATAAGTTGTTTATAAACATAATTTTTCTCTAAATTTTATCTCCACATTATAGTATACCTATTTTTCTTTTACATAATGATGGCTAAAAACTCATAACAAATTCGAAAACCGACCATTCCACCTAACTTTAATCCGTTACGCATTTTAACGGCTGAGAGTAACGGACAAGAAGACATGTGTCCAATACCATGCTAAATCTATCACCCTGTGTGTGTCTTGCTCAAACCATGAACCATTAATTTCACATTTTAATTAATTCTTAGAGATTGCCCCATGTGGATAGTGAGGGTCCAATATCTGAAACTTCATTCAGTGACGAAGCCAAAAATTTAGTTAAGGATATTTAAAATTTATTTGACTAATAACTTTTGAATTTTATTCTTTAAGACTAAAATTAAATGACTTTTGGTATATTATACATATCTTTAGATAAAATAATTAAAAAGTTATAAAAAAAATCTTTTTAAAAAATAAAACAAATAAATTGAAATAAATTATTACGTTATCATTGTCTCCACCATACTACTAGAATAATTCTTCTTCTTCTTCTTCTTTTTTGGTAATTGTTTAGTTAGGAATAAGTTATTTCGATTGGGATTAATTATCTTGAGATTAGTTATTTCATTCTCAGTGTGGGATAAAAATAACATTATTCCCGAAATAACTAAGTCCAAATTCTCAATGTGGGATAAAAATAACATTATTCCCGAAATAACTAACTCCAAAATAAATGATCTCGTAATTTTATTCCAACTAAATATTAAATAAACTCATCCTAAAATTAATCACAAAATTAATTATTCCTTATCTCTCCTACCAAACTAAATCTTACCTACTTCTACAATTCAACAAAAGATGGAAGAAGAAAAATATGCTAGTAGTACAAAACTATAATTTGACTGTAACTCATGACAAGTCAACAACTTCAAAATATCAACATAAGTTGTAGTGCAGTGATTGGACTGTTTTATCCTTAATAAGATGTCTCAAGTTCAAGTCCTGAATATGGAGAAAATCTTATTGGAAACACCATCCCTAGATTAGATTCTATTATCTAAATTTAATCGAAGTTTCAATGCGAACATCATATACTGAATGGGAACTAAATAAAAAAACTAACTTCAAAACAAATGAAACAAATAGAGTATGAAGTATCTTGAAATACATATAAAAAGACTCTTCAAATTGAACAGGAAACTGCTAAGAAATTCCAAAGGAGTCTAATCAAAATTCAATTTGTACAGTGTAATATTCCAAGAAACTCTTCATTTGTAAGTTGAAACCATTAGATTTAAAATACTACTATAAATTCAAACCCCCAATAGAGCATTTCTCTCCATATAACTATTTTAGCTTCTATTACTATTCTTGAAGATAAAACACAAATGGCCTTTTCTTTAGTAAAATCTTTTGGACTTTCCACAACTTTTGATCCCCTATATAAAAATCTCTTTACTAACAAACCTTGTATTTCATCATTTTTCTCCAACAAAATTGCCCTGCCAAAATGTTACAAGTCCAAAAAGCCTCTATATATTTCAGCAGTGAGTGGATTTGGGCATGTAAATGAATCAAAATCTAGGGACCCTTTAGTTCAATGCAATGCCTATGAAGCTAGTAGGCCACAATCTATACCAATTAACATTGAATTTGATCAAGAAACTCAAACTGTTGCTGCTCAGAAATTCAAGATTGGGTTATATTTTGCAACATGGTGGGCTTTGAATGTGGTGTTCAATATTTATAACAAGAAAGTGTTGAATGCTTTTCCATTTCCATGGCTTACTTCTACTCTTTCACTTGCTGCTGGCTCTCTTATAATGTTGGTTTCTTGGGCTACAAGAATTGCTGAAACTCCTAAGACTGATATTGATTTTTGGAAAGCTCTGTTTCCTGTAAGTAAATGATGATGCTCTGTTTTTTGCACTAAGAAATTACACCCAATGATCTTGAAAATGCGTAATTTAAGTACACGTTTGATCATGAAAATTAAATATTATTCACTTGTTTTTGAAATTTATAAGGTTGGAGTTCGAATAGTGTTTGACCGTGTATAGTTTTTGCAAAATTCGCAATTTTGTAAACTAGCAAAATCAACTAACTTGACTAATTTATTTGAAACATACAATTAAATCTTCTCTAGATAGTCACATAATATCATAAATTAGTTTTCATATACGAGCTGTTATATATTATTATACAAATATTTTTTCACTTTATTTTGAATTTTAAAGTTGGAGAAGAAGTTGTGTTTGGTTATATTTTTGCAAATTGTTTGAATATACTTCTCTTTAAGGACATGAAATCTGATTTAAACATGACATATAATTTAAATAGAGTCATTTTTAATACAAACAAAAATTTAGGGTATAATTTGGAAAAAGAAAAATATATTGAAATTGAAAGAAGTGAAATCAGGGTATTGAATGTTCTATAAATTTTAAATATAACTTCTAAGTTGTATTTGAAATTATTATGATCAAATGAATAAGTGAAAAAAATTACGGAAAAAAGTGAATATTTCTTATGGTTAAATGGGTCCTTAAATTTTTTACTCTTGTTTGCCCCTATGGGCAAATTTTTGTCCATGAGGCAAAACTTATTAAATTTGAAGTTTTATCCATGACTTAACGGGGATCAAAAGTTCAAGACCATCAATCTCCAAGATTATTCTAATAAATCACTCATTTTTTACAAAGTTTCACTTGGAACATTGAATTCTTATAATGTGTTTGTGTTATAACAGGTTGCTGTGGCACATACAATTGGACATGTTGCTGCAACAGTGAGCATGTCAAAAGTTGCAGTTTCATTCACACACATAATCAAGAGTGGAGAGCCTGCTTTCAGTGTTTTGGTTTCAAGTTTGTTTTTGGGTGAAACTTTTCCATTGCCAGTTTATCTTTCACTTGTGCCAATTATTGGTGGTTGTGCACTTGCTGCTGTTACTGAGCTCAATTTTAATTTAACTGGTAATATATTACAAATCAATCTTGTTTTAGTGATTATGTTTATATATTTTTCAGTTAATAACCATCCTACATTCGAAGCTCATTGGCCCGACTACTACAGATTTGCACCACATAGGAAGGGGTAGTGGCGAAGTTAGGTTTAAGGAAGGGGATAAATTGACAAATTATTTTGTGAGAGCAAAAGCAAATGCTTTTTGTTATATATTTTTCAGTTTAACCATCCACTACTCGGAGCTCACTTGCCCGACTAATATAGATTTGAACCACATAGGGTGGGAATGTGGTAGAGTTAAGTTTAAGAAGTGGAATTTAAATTGACAAATTATATTGTGAGGGCACAAACAATTTTTTTCTTTTTTTTGGTTATAAGTAAACTGTTGAATCCCCTTGATATTAGGGAAAATTCTAGTGAAAGTATTAAGGGGTTACAAAATTTGCTACTCTTAAATCCCCTTGTATAAATTTTTGGCTCCTCCGCTCTAAAGAGGGAGGCATTACCTGTCCTAAATTTATCCAGAAGCTCGAGCCCAAAATCTATACTTCTAGTTAAGGATCGAGGGATATCATTCATACCATGACACTCGTGGCCATCAAGTTTTAGACTGTATATGGGATTTATTTATGATTCTAATGCAATTCTTCATGTTCATAACATGCAGGGTTCATGGGGGCTATGATATCAAACTTGGCATTTGTATTCAGAAACATATTCTCAAAGAAAGGAATGAAAGGGAAATCTGTTGGAGGGATGAATTACTATGCTTGTCTTTCCATGATGTCCCTTTTGATTCTTACACCCTTTGCCATTGCTGTTGAGGGTCCACAAGTATGGGCACTTGGATGGCAAAATGCAGTCTCCCAAATTGGCCCTAATTTTGTATGGTAAGCACATTATCTTACAAACTTATAGTAACATTATTTTATTTTATTGTGTTGAATGCATTGTTCCACCATCTCCGGAAAAACAGCTGACACCTGCTCTAAAAAAGCATGAAGCATTAGCTGACGTTCGCGCCTTTCATATTCAACATTTAGAATTCTTTAGTTAATTTGAGAAAGTCTTTTAGTGGTAGCTAGATCCATATCTCCCTTTGCTTTGCCAAATAGAGAAAAAAAACTTTTATTTATAGGTGTTTGGTCCTATGTTGCTCAGACTCTTCAAAAATGTCATCGGGTGCATCTCCCATGTCGCATGTCGGATCCTTCAAAAGTAATGCATTTTTGAAGAATTCGACATGAGTACAACAATATTTTTGGAGAGTCTGAGGTTTGGTCAATTCTTAAAATTCAATATTTTTATGTAATTTTTTGTTCTTGTTTTAGGTGGGTGGTGGCACAAAGTGTGTTCTATCACTTGTACAATCAAGTATCCTACATGTCCCTAAATGAGATTTCTCCATTGACATTTAGCATCGGTAACACTATGAAGAGAATTGTTGTGATAGTTTCCTCCATCATCATTTTTCAAAATCCAATTCAACTAGTCAATGCCCTTGGTGCTACCATTGCAATTTTTGGAACATTCCTCTACTCGCAGGTAATTCAAAATGCATTCTTACTAAGTAAATGTAATTGGTTTTTTTATGTTACACTTGGGACTAATAAAGATCCAAATAAATCTAGAACATGTACAATTAATTTTTTGTTTTCATCCTATGTACCATCAAAGCACTCCATACTTTGACAAACAATAACTACAAACTGAACCCGAGGGAACGTGTTGAAGACATAATTAAATAGATAAAGGCGTACTCTCTCTAATAATTTAAGTTTTTAGATGAGATGATCACACAACGTCAGCAACATCAATTTTTATACTTGTTCCTTTTTTTTTTGATTAATTTTATTGTTATGATTTTTATGCAGGCAAAACAGTTAGAGAAGTTTGGCAAGAAAGATGAATGAAGAAAAGGGGAGACTGACTTAGAGAGTTAATAGATGGACAACAATGGACTAAAATTTTGTAATTGAAGATTGACATGATCATATACGATATCCAGGGTAAAATATTGACTAATGAGAATTAAATTTTATAGTCTAAGAATGCATATAGAGAATAAACTTGGTAGCATAATATTTTTTGGAAAATTGAGAAAATTCAGGAGAGCTAGTTGGGCACAGTTCAAAATTCGATGAATAATAAGCTTTCCCCTTTATCATTCATGTTGTGTGCTAACTCACACAATACATGATGTGCTGTTTATACCCCTAAACAAAAGCTTTGGATGTATGATTATTGAAAATCATTTATCTTTGAGTACCCATTAAACATTTCTTGAATTAGCCACAAAATTAAATGACTCTCTTTGTTACTTTTTTCATCATAATTTTATTTTTCGTCGAAGTTCTCTCTCATGGCTTCCATAACTTCTTCTCTCCATGTACTGCATATATCGTAATACGTACGTCATATGTATGTCAATGTATCTACTTGACATACTCATGGTATATAATGATATACATTAGCATACACAAAATATACAAGATATGCATATGATATACACATGATAACATATGGTTATACACACTTGTATATAAGGTTGTTCAAAATCGAACGAAACCGATAATCCGAACCGAAAAAAGTTATTAGTTTATCACTAATGAGTTATTGATTTAGCGGTTTTGATTTCTTTTGTTATCGGATTATCGGTTCTTAACAGTTTGAGGTTTTTCCTTAACGATTTAACCGATAACCAGATAATAAATTAAATAATTATATATTTACTATTTTGTATATAAAGTCCTTGACTTAGAGTTTAGTTTCATATTTTTATTTCTGACTGTCTCAAACTCTTAATTACTCTACAATGTAAAAGTGTTTGTTTTTTAGCAAGATGCAATATGTGAACTCATTTGCATGGTTCATTTGGTTTGTCACCTTGTTTCTGAGTGATTTTCATTAATTTTTTTGTGTCAAACTTAACGGTTAACCCGATAACCGAACCGGTCGATAACAATCAACAACCGATGAGTCAATATCTTAATGGTTCTATAACAGTTTAGCATGTTTACAAACTGATAACCAATAAGTCAAACAGATAAAATTCAAAACCGAACTGACCAACTGATACGCACCCCTACTTGTATGTCGGTGTATGTACTTGTATGTTATGTGCATGTCACAATATATCATAGTGTTATACATCAGATATACAGTAAAATACACCGAATATACACTAGATATACACCACAATTATCTTTAGGCAGGTCAAAAGTGGAATTGAAGTGGTCCTATTCCTACCCTTTCTTAGACTCCGCATATTGCGGGGACTTAAAAGAAGAAAATTCGTTATCTTTCACAAAATGAGAATAATTTTATTATTATTTTGGACATTTATGGAAAGAAAGATTTGTGTAAAATCAACTTATTCATGGTCACCGTTTAACTATCAAATGCCTAACTACTTTACATTGATTAACTATCAAATCCCTAACTACAAGAGAACTCGCAGTCGATGTCCTTTGTAATTCGCCTCGCTTTAATATTATAATAGTTCGCAAATCATACTAGAGAGATAGACTACACTAGACAAGCCTCATGCGACTAAATTGAACGAAGTATACCGATTATGCTTGATTATCAATGTTTAATTAGTAATTAAGTTTACATTATATTCAAATTACACAACAGGGATTCCAGTCATCATCTTGAGATTGGATCAGAGTTGAAGGGGCTCACTGAATTTAATTTAATTTAATTTATTCCTTCTAATAAAATTAAAATTATACTATATTTAGCGGGGATTTAGATGACTCTTTCGAGTATCCAGGCGTTAACAGAAGTTAAACATATAGTTTAGCATAATTATTTGTTCGTCTAATATTTATTCAATAGGAATAGTACAAGTCAATTTTTTAGACAATAACCAAAGTCATAGCATGAAATGTTGCTTGGCATTTCAACATACATAATATCTAATGTTTCAAAATAAAAAACTAAAGCTCCTTCTTATTTGGTCATCATAATAATAAATATCTTTTGATTATGTAAAGTCATGTATCTAATCTTAATCCAATCTACCCTCCTATAAACTAACAGACATAATCCTTGGCTAAGTTAAATTATCCTAAACCAATTAAGAAAACACATATGGTTGATCATCATGACATGGTGCACCTAGAGCATATTATATTAGTTTATGCAAAACATTTCACATTCACGTAAGATTCGGAAAGGGCTGTAACTAAAGAGTGTAATGTAGATAATTTACCCTAATACAAATATTAGTAGCTGCTTTCATGGCTCAAATCAGACTGTGACCTATAGATCAGACGAAAACAACTTTATCTTTGCTCTAAGACTTTCTTTCTTTCGTAGTGCATGCACCTGTTCATAAGTAATTAATTAATGCGTTCACCAACAACTAAAAGTTCAAGAAGTACGAAAATATAATATTAATGGAAGAAACAAAAAGTCAAAATGGCATTAATACCTTTTTCTGTTGAGACAAAAAGTGGGTGACCAAAAGAAAATAAAAGGGCCTATAATTTCTTTCATTAATTTAGTACAGTAGCAAATACAAAACTAAGTCAACTATTATCCTCTATCTTCCTTGAATTTTATTTTCCTTTCTGCACGTTCTTTTCCCCCTTTTTTCTTTTTTGAGCTTAATTTCTATGCACTTTACAAAAATAATTATACGATCATGTTACAAATAAGTACCTCTATAGTACATTTTTTATTTCAATATCCAACCTAGTATCTTTAAGATCACATAATTGAATGAATATATTATATACACATCTAAAGTTTAAGATTATAAAATTCAAAAAAATTATTTATATTTCTTGAATTTCTTGCTCAAAGCAACTAAAACGACTCATGAAATGGAATGGATAGAGTAATTACTTAGGTGTATTTGTAATGATAAATATAAATTAGTAACATGATAAAAATGAGAGTTACTAACTTTGTTCCTGTTTATGCGGTTGAGATTGAATGAGGAAGGAGTTTAAGAAAAAAAATAGTAACTTTTAAAATTTAGGTATAATACATAAATATGTCTTTTAATTTGTTATTCAGTTGATATCTATGTTCTTCAACTCTGAGTGTATACACGTAGGTACTTAAAACTTGTATAAAGTTGAACAAATCGATAAATCGATGCATGTGGTGTCCTACATGACAATTCGCATCTTATGTGATGTCCTATGTGTTTTATGTCACGTAAGATGTGTATATCTCTTTGTTCAATTTTATACAAGTTTAAGTATCCATTTGTGCACATCCAAAGTTAAAGAATTATGTAGATGTCAGTTGAAGCCAAGTTAAATAATACATTTATGTATAATTATAACTCTAACATTTATGATCTGAAACAAATCATGAATATTTATGATTATAAATTATCTCATTAAGATAAAATGTTAAATTCTTTCTAATTAAGTATGATATTTTTTTAAAGGAAAATTACAATAACACTAACATGGGATTAGAGAAGGGTGATATGTACTCAAATCTTATTCCTACTTTATAAAGCAGAAGAGTTATTTTTGAAAGAGTCTCGACTCAAATAAAATAATTCAAAGCATGTTTAATTTTCTTTTAATATATTAAAACGGTTCATTTTAACTTCCTTAACTACCCCACTTGACCCCACCATCAAGATTCCACGTCACGAGCCCCACCAGTTTTTTAAATTTTTTTTTGGCTGATTCTTTATAAATTATAAGCCCTCTAGGCTCTCCCTTAGCCTACAAGTCATCAAATTCCCTAAAATAATCAAACAATTACTCCAATAATTATATTTCCCCAAATTAAAGCACTTCAAACAAAACTTTAATTTCCTCTTATAAGAAAATGGATTCATCTAAGAATCAACAAGAAGAGAGTGGATGGACAACTTATTTGGAGGATTTTTCAATGGAACAACATAACAACAATAACAATAATAGAGAAAATAGCACATATTCTGATAGTTTTGGAAGTCCCTCTTTGTTGTCTGATGCTGCTTCTCATGCTGTTTGGAAGAATTGTAACAACAATAATCATCAAGTCATGATTAATACAAATAATTGTGGCTCACCATTTCTTAAGAGATTGAATTTGAAGAAACCAAGGAACAAGAAAATCTCTGATCCTGATTTAGAAGACACTGCTAGCTCACCTGTCAATAGTCCTAAGGTATCATTCCTTTTTCACTTTTTTATTTTGTAACGTGGAGCAACGATAAAGTTATCTCTTTATGACTTATAAGTCAAGGGTTGAAGCCGTAGAAGCAGACATTAAATGTTTGCATTAGGATAGGAGGTTTACATCACATGCATCTCTTAAGGTGCGGACCCTTTTCTGAATCCTTCGTGAACATGAAATCAGGTGATTTTTTTGAAAAAACTGTACGGAATCCTCCGTAATAAGTTGGGGGAGCAGTACATATAGCGTCATCATGATCCACAACATATTTTGACATTTAGGGGTTATTTAACAGGAATTAATAGACAATTTTCTCAGTTTTCGTATGTGTTAGCCCATGAATATTTCGGTGATATGATTTTCAGATTTTTTTTTTTGAAAATCCTAATACTTTGTGCATCAAGCTGGTCCTTTTTTTTATTCTTTTTATTTTTTATAATGGTGGTCATGTCTAACAGTAAGAGTGCCAATCTTTTTATAAATAAATTTTGGAATTTAATTTAATAAATTTATTAATTTTCTTCTTTTTGGTCTTTGGTTTTCCATAATGTTTTGTATTGATATATCTTGCTTGATTTTAATAGGTAAGTAGTTTTAATAAGCAAATGGACATCAATTACAGAAGAGCAGACAACAATAATGGAAATTTTCTGGTAATTAATGTTCTCTCTAAATTCTTAGACATATTAATATCAATCTTTTAAAAATAAAATAAATAGAAACTAATTTTTTTTTTTTTTTTGGTGTTTGTTTATTTATTGGTTAGGGATTTGAAGGTGGCTCTAAACAACATCAAGAAATGGAGACAATAGAAAGAAATAGTACTATGTGTTTTGATGAAAAGAACAAAAGCTATATGGACCTCAAGAAGAAGGGACTTTGTTTGGTGCCTTTGTCCATGTTGGTCAATTATAGAGGCTGATAAGTATAATTCCGAAAATGACTTTGATTTGTCAGTTTGAGCTTAAGTACTCTTTGCTTTACGTTAGCGGAACTATATAAAAAAAAGTCTATTTAATTCCTCTCTCACTATGTAAAAATATTTTTCTGCTTTTTTTTAGGGAAAGAAAAGTATTAGTATGAAATAGTGGCATGCAAATAAAACTTTTCTTAGATGGAAATAAATTTGTGAAAGAGGAATTTGTTTATAACTTTGTATGTATGACTTTTCTCTTCTATTTTTTTCTTCCCTTTCACTTTCTATGTGTATGTATTTCAGAAAATAAAAGACGTAAGAATGCATTACAATTTACACCTATAACGTGACTCTGACGGAACATACTAAAATTTGTAAAAAGGATACTCTATTTTCTAATAATAATTGATAACAACAATAATAATAAAATATAAATATATAAAGTTATTGTTAGGAAACCTAAATTTGGAAAACAAATCACAAATACTCATTATAGTACAAATAGAACCCTTTTTTGGCATATTATCATCGGAAAAATATCTAAACTAGAGTGATATCCATAGAAATTCTAAACTAAAAACTAACATAAAAAGAATAAATCAAAAAGAGCAATTTTATTTCACGTGAACCCATGCTTTCTTTCTGAGATCATGTAAAGTGGTGTTATAATTTTTAAAAAATACTTATTATAGATGTGTGTACCCACACTCGAAGTAATATGATGCGATGATGATTTGGTTCACCTTTCTAAGTGAAGAAAGAAATTGAATCTTATATCTATCTGGTCTTTTTCGTTCTAAAATTGAATAACACCACTCACATATATGAGAGTTAATTTTAGACCTATAATTTTAAATGTTTAACGAATTTAAATGATAAAACATAAAAATCAAATCAATCAAATTTATATATTAATTAAATTCACATTTTTATTTTAATACACTTATCCTCTCAAAATTCTGAATACGCCTCTCTGATAATACATATTTTAGCCACCATAATGTCATCTATTATTCATTTATTCTTCCATCTTCCTGGAGGTCGAAAACAAAAATAGTAGTAATACCTAACACAAGGAGGAAAAGCACAAGAATGACATAATTTTTTTTGCAAGTGTGTGAATTATGATCATATAATATAAGTATCAAATAGTAGAGAATTACATATATAGAGGGTATCCTATAGGCTATAAAATAGGCTTGCTTACATCCCTTTTTAGTCTATAGTCTATACCAAATTCCTGACTTTGATGAGCTTAATTAATACATAGAACCACTAATACCTAATTATTCTCATGGTGTAACAATAAAATTATTGTACCATACTAGTATTTTATCAAAAGTAAATATGAAGTATTAAATTAAGGATAGAAACTAGAAAAATTATGTGGCTTAGCTAATTCACTCCTATAATTATTCTTTATAGTGGTAGTTTAAAAATTACATATATGATATAGCGATAGTTTGGGTCTTTCTATGCATAAATACACTTAATATTCGCGCAGATACTATTAGATAGAAAAAATGTATATGTACGGATACACTTAGGGGTCGTTTGGTAGTTGGATAAGGCCAAGTTATTCATGTATTAATTTTATACCATGTTTGGTTAGCAAATAGGATAAAAGTTATTTATGTATTATTTTTATACGGCGTTTGGTTGCGTTTTTTGTAATCTTACATAATGAATACTTGTATAACTTATGAGGCAATCTATGTATAATTTATGCAGGATAGAAGGTGGAATAAGTTATGTGGGTATTAGTTATACATGTATTAAAATGGTAAATTACACATTCACCCTTATTAATTTAATCTTAAATATATATTAATTTACAACGAATCAAATATGTTAAACAAAGCACTATCAATTTTTTTGAGGTTTTTTTTCTTGTTAATTGCTTAATTACTTTTAATTTCTTTGCTTAAATTCTTGTTAATAGTTTTCTTTTTAGTTAAAAATTCAAGTTCTAATTTTTTTTTTCTTAAAAATACAAGTTTTTTTTTTTTTTAGTTTTGTTATTTATTTTAATTTAAATTACATATTACTTAATTGCTTAATCATATTCAATTACTTAATTACTTTCCGTTATTTGTTATTTACTTTGTTATTTTTAACTATTGGTATTTATTTAATTTTAATGAGTTATTTATATAATTGGTTATTTTAATGGTTATAATAAATATTAGCTCACTAATTACTTTTGAAATTAAGAAATAAAAATTAACTCACTAATATATTGTAATCTCTACATAACTAATACTTGCATAACTAATACATGTATAACTAAACCCTGCATAACCAATATATGTATAACTAAACTTTGCATAACTAATACATGTATAACTAAACCCTGCATAACTAATTCATGTATAACTAATACCTACATAACTAATACCCACATTACTAATATCTGCATAACTCTATCCAGCTACCAAACGACCCCTTATTATATAGGCGGATATATATTATTACATGTGGTGGATATAATATATTTTATTATTATGCGTGTAGATACGTATATTGTATTCAACAATAAAGATATTGTATATGCGTGTATACACTTATTATGCAAGCAAATACAATGTATTTCACTATTTCTTTTAGCACATATGTATTTCATTATTATTATGCGCTTAAATACAATATATTCCGCTATGTTTTGGCACCAAAATGTTGTTACATTTATATATTTTTTGCTAATGCTTATGACATCACTAAAAAGAAAAAAAGAAGAAGAAAGAAACTACAAGTATATTCCAATATTCATTTTTGTGCCTACGACTTTGGCGTTATTTTAAAGGAGAAGACTGTGTTTAATTGGTAAAAAATAAATAAATTATCCGTCAAGCTTATATTCGACAAATACAATGGCCTTTTTCATTTATGAATATAATTTACTAATTTATTTATTATTGATTTAACAAATTCTCAATCTTACTCACCAATAGCTACACGTTGAAAAGACTATTAGTCCTAAAAATGTTAATTAATCTCAATCTCATCCACTAGTTATATATTTAGTAGAAGACAAAAAATAATATGACTAAAGCTAAAAATCTAGTTGCATTTAATTAAGAGGATATGTTTAATTTTCTGACTAGGTATTTACCATTTTTAATTAAAATATTAAATATAAAGATGACCCCTCCATGTGCATATGTACTCATCAAGAAGATGAAGACCAATGACTGCCAACACACCATAATTAAGTTTGTTAACTTAAGTATCTATTATAAATTAAGTTTGTTAACTTAATTTGAGTTTGATAGTCATCCAGTCTATGATGCGGACGTAATAACAATCAATATAATAGATGGTATTGTAAATTTTCTGACGATTATGTTTTTTTTTTAACTGGTGTTCGATATCTATATTAGAGTCTGATTAGTTCGAATTCTCACCGGATAGGACTGCATTCGGAGGTAGCACTCCCTACCAAATACTTTTCCATCCACATACTCGAACTCGAGATCTCTAACTAAGGGAGAAGCAGTCTCATCCACTGCACCACATCCTTTGGTGATCAATTATGTTTATTCCCTCCCTCCTCCACTAGTTCAGATTATATTTAGCACTTTTCTAAGAAAATATTCATTAGAAGTTTATTTTACCAAATTATCCTTATTTAATATGTTTTAGAAAATTAAATTTGTCTATTAGTATTCTAATACGTTTGAAAATGATTACTTAAGCCTTAACGATAAAGAAAAAAAAAATTCTCTCTTGTACATTGATAAAATGGACAAAGAAATGTTGAATTATCCCGCATCGGTTGGTGGGGCAAAATTGTCTCTGATTTAATTAGGTTCAAAATTTATTTTCTTATTAGTACTCTCTGTCCAACAATAGTTATCTACTATTAACTTGATACACCTCTTAAAATTTAATAAATAATTAGGATAATATTACTATATTATCCTTTGATTTTATTAAATTTAATGCTTTGAGACATGTGTTAGATAATAAATTGTATTTAATAGCAAAAGTAAAATAGAAACAAAAGTAAATTATCTCTTGATTTTTTAAATTGGACAACTATTTTTAGTATAATGGACAACTAGGGGTAAAAAAAAGGGCAAATTTGTCTCTGATAACGGCTGCTAATTATAGAAAGTTTTGTTTAACTTTGTGTAAAAGTGATTCGTGAAATTGATGAATAAAATGTGTAATCATTGATTAACATAGTCAAATGAATTAGGTTAATTAGGAAGGTGTAGAATGGTCATAAATCATAATTATCTTAACTTTGATGGAACATTAATAGACTATATGCATAATAAATCAAGATTAAGCACATGCATGCTTAATTAACCTTGTCAGTTCAAATTTAGGCAATTTTAATGTCCAACATATGGAGTGTCAATCTTCACGTCAGCTTCTTGAATTATTTGAGTTCTTTCGCGGGGGAATAAGTTCAAAGTAACAAAATCTATTTTTCAGAAGCTAAATTTTTTATTTTTTATTTTTCTCAAAAGTATTTTTGATAAAATAAATTTAGAAGTAATTTTAAAAGTTAAGCCAACTATTAATTATTATTTAAAAATATTTTTAAAAAATATATTATTAAAAAAACACTTTCCAAAATAAGTTTATATATACCATGAAGTCGGTCGGATGCGCAGCAATTATCACATAATTTCGATCTCATCTTTAGGAATATGACTTTTAACATGATTAGATAGTGGATTAAGCTTACTAATGACCAATTTCTCTGTATAATCTTGTACAATGTCGGATATCATCCCATCAACACACAATTAATCAATCAAACTCAATTATTTCAAAACATTTCTTATTAGCTTTATCTATTTGTCGCTCTCGTCGTCTAAATAAATAAATAATTTAAGGTTATATTTTAGGAATTTTTTTTTGAAGATTATAAAATTTATTAGGGATAAAATAAAAAAAATCCATGATAAAATCTTTTATAAGTTGGGGGTGACAATCTATGATTAATTTTAATTTATAAACACTTGATTATAAAGCATTTTTTATATTTGTCAATTTTATTTGACTCTCAAAATTTAAAAAATAGCAGATAAATTGAAACAGAGAAAATAATAACAATGTATAATTATTGGTTTTCTATTCTTAACCATTATAAGGTTGGTATTTGTTCAGTATTGACCTAACACATTTTTTAAGAATTAATAAATAGAATGACAATTTTATTATATCATTTTTTTAAAATATAATAAATTCAATATTTTAAAAATAACTATGATTAATAATAAGAACAAATTAAGAACTAACTGATAAATTATCTCTTAATTTTTCTAAATTGAACAGATAAAAATAGACATTTATTTTTAATATAATATAAACAGGTAACAAGAAAGTGATTTGTTTAGTCCATTTTAATTCACATACTTATTAGAAAATATTGGTTCAAATTAGTTGTTATTTAAAAAAAATTAAAATACAATTATTTTTTTATTTTTTAAAGGCATGCTAAAAGAAAAAATGACAAGTAAAATTTGATGGGAGGGAGTAATTGTGATTGCACAAGAAGAATAGTACTAAAGTCAACAATAATAATGCATAGCCACAATTGTTGTATTTATTAGAGAGTGAACGTTTTTGTGGTACGTTGTACATCCCGTGATTAGTGCAATTGTCATACAATTTGGAGTTGGGGGTGGGGGTTAAGCCACTTTCATGATATTTCATCCGTTTCAAATTATCTTTCATAATTTAAAAATTTTTAAGATAAAATAACCTCGTTTTTTTTCATTTTATTCTTTAAAGTAATTATTGTTCTTAAAAACAATAAGCACCCCTGTGGAAGATTGGAAGTTTTCCACATAAATGATTAATGAGATCAGTTATTTATATGGACTTGAATAATCCTTCTCTAATGAGTTAGGTTCAAAATCTAATTTTACAAAATTTGGATAATTCTCCTTCCGTTGAACTAGCTTTTGGGGTGTTAGTTCGATCAAAAACTTAATTTTACAACTTCAATAGAACATTATTTAATCTAGAAAGATTTATATCGTAAAACCTAAATAAGAATTCCATATGTTTCAATTTGTTTGGTTTGATTCAGAGTATAAAGATTAAACTAACTAATATTTTGTGTGATAGAATCATCAACTTTTTTGATATAAAACCTATATATTTAGAGACTATATAAAGTATAATTATATGATACGATAGTAAACAATTCAAAATTATTAAAAATATGATTAAAAAATTACTTTTTAACTATCCAAATACTCTAGTAACTAAGATAAAACAAGCTAAAACAAAAGTAATTACTTTTGTGTTTGCCACTAATGACACAAGAAATGAAACCATCATTATTGACTAATGTAATAATGCACGTCGCAACTTGTCTGCTATTCATTAAATATTTGGTTCACTGAATTTAGTCTAAACATGTTCACTTAACTAAAACATGTTTTTAAATATTGTACTAATTCCAGCAACTTTTGCTTCTAATTCAATTTAAGGCGACATAAGCTTGGTACTCCTCCGTTCCATATTAGATTGAACATTTTCTATCTTACAAGGTGATTAAAAAATTATTAATAGATTGATTAACTTTATTATTTTGTCCGTTGTTCATACTCCCTCCGTTCCTTTTTATATGTCATCCCTTTCTATAAATAGTTGGTCCATAATACTTGTCATTTTATAAAATCAATGTATAAATTATCATATTCTTCCTATTATACCCTTGATAGAATAGTTAATTAGTCTTGAAAATATATACTTTGACCAACCTAGGAAAACATTAAATAAGGGTAAAAGGGTAAAATTACTTAATTTCTTAATGCAAGTGCAATCTAAAAAGGTGACATATAAAAAGGAACGGATGGAGTATTAATTAGCCTCTTGAAAAAAATGAAATTTTAGATCTTCAAAATTTGTTTAAACTTCCAAAGATCATATAAATTGTAGATGTAAAATAGGAAAAGTTTAATTAATTCTATCCTAATTTAGTAAGTGATCAAGTAATATGAGACAAATATTTTTAGTAAGATGTCCATCTAAGAGCCTATTTGGTATTTCTGTTAAAAGCTGCTTATTGTTATAAACAATTTTTAAAAATGACTTTTTAGAAAAGTGCTTTTGAAAAAAAAACAATTTGTGTTTGGCTAATTAATTTGAAAAGTGTTTTTGATAAGCAAATTGCGTTTGGCAATTTTTTTTTTTAAAAAAAGTGTTTTTGAGAGTCAAATTACGAAAAATGGCAAGTATTTATGTACTTTTAATATTAGGATTATTTTATAGAGAGAAACTATTTTAAATATCTATTATAAAATTTTAATTAAAATTTTATATTATTAAATTAAAATATACATATTCAAATTTTCAATCAATATTATACTTTTTTGGGGAGGGCTGAAATCTTCAATTGTTATTTTATCTTTTTTTTCTAATATTGTTGTTATCTTTTTTTCTAATTCTCCAAAATAATACGTAAACTAATATATAAAATATAAAATATAAAATATAAATAATAATATATAAACATACAATAAAATAAAAAATAAAATTCTTAAATGAAATTTAACCAAACTTATGAGATATGGTAATTAATTAATAAGAGATATATAGGTAAATATGTATATATGGAAGGAATATTTTAGTCTTGAAAAAATTAATTTTCTGCTTCTGCTTTTTTTTTAAATAATTTTTTTTTGTTTTTTCTCAACAGCACAAAAACTACTTCTGCTTTCATTTAAAAGCACTTTTACTGATTTGCCAAACGTTTAATTTTTCGAAAGAAGTGTTTTTTTCTTAAAATAAGTGTTTTTGACCTCGCAATGTCAAACCGGCTCTAAAATGAGACAGAGGGAATACTTCTTAAGGAATATTTTTTCAAGCAAAATTAACTAATTTTATTTTTTCCCTCTTTCTAAATAAGAGTAGATAATAACAAAGACAATTATTAAGGTGTCTTATGGTTGGAACTTTTCATTTTCGGACTGTTTCTACAAGACAATAATTTTCTAACCAACTCTTGAATAAATTATAATTTTGAGAAGAAGAACAAAATCTTGATCAGATATGGTATCTATGGTATATGTGATTTTAAAATAACTTTGTTTTAGTTTATCAAAAAGGATTGAAGGGAATTAAGAAAAAGAAATTAAATGGCCTAGATTCAATCATCGGCCGTCCGCCGGCTCTAATGATTGGATTATTGTAATCATATTATATACAATAATAATAATATATTCAGTAGTATAATTTTTTAAGTGGATCGGTCCGAAGAGAGTAGAATAAACACAAACCTTACTCTTATATTTATAAGATAAAAGGATTGTTTTCAATAGACCTTCAACTCAAAAGATTTGTAATTAGAATAGAGAAAAAGAAAATTTTATAACGATCGCAAAATAGTGGAATAATATTATATAGGCATAATACATAAATTTGTCATTTCACTTGGTCTCATTTCACAAATATGCTCTCCAACTTTGAGTCTGCACAAGTAGACACTTAAACTTGTATAAAGTTAATCAAGTAAATACATGAGTCATACGTGACATGATACACGTACAACACCATGTAGGACGTAAATTGCCATGTAAAATGCCACGTAGGACGTGTATGTATGTCTTTTTGTTCAACTTTATACAAGTTTAAGTGTTTACTTGTGCACATCCAAAATTAGAGGACATAAATGTAAGTTGAGACCAAATTAAAAGACATATTTATATATTATGCCTGTTATATATTGATCATAATTTATTAATGAAGTCTAGCACATGTATTTTACAAGTTAAGATATTCTTGTTTCTGTTTTGTTTCTTACTTTACAAGTGTTGTTGAGTCAATTAACAACTAGAGGAAAATAACAATTATTATACACACATTAGTGAATACACGCAGTGATTAATTAACTATAATTGAAATGGCTCGGACTCACCTAAAATATTGTCACATTCATGTCTGATCCTCTAATTTCGACACACATCGTCTACAGTTTAAAAAAGTCTGAGTAACATAAATTATAACCTGACTTTCGAATGGCAACTTAATTGAATAACAAGATGAGAGTGAACCAAAATTGAAATGTCACAATAGCTATAAACAGTCGCATGAATCTTGAAAATTTTGAGCATCTTCACTTTACCATGCAAAGTTAATTTGGATGTAAAATTCAAACTTCCAGCCTCAATATCCTTAATAAAATAAGGACTTTTTACCAATTTGTCACCAGTAATATTAGCATAACTTCTTGTATTTAACTCTCCCTTAGATGGAACAGTTCCATGTTCAATTACTATTTCACCCACTGAATTGTTAACATGGTAAATAAGAGAAGCTATCGAGTCCTCGAATTTGAAGCTACCATAATTCGGATTCTTAATCGTGATTATCAACCCTAATGACACGTTTAGGCTTAATCGCGAGAATATTTGGGATTCAATCTCATCTAGAGAAATAGGATGGAGAATGATTTGAGGTTTTTTGGGCTTGAGAATAGTATGGAACAAAGAGATTGAGATAATTATAAGAATAATAGATAAAAGTAGAGTAACAACACAACAAATCTTGAATTTTTTCCCGGAATTTTTGTGTCCTGCTCCTTCCATTTTTGAGCTGAGGGTCTATAGGAAACAACCTCTCTACCTTCTTAAGGTAGGAGTAAGGTTTGTGTACATTTTTTTTGAATATATGAACATAAAGGGGAGTTAGTGATTTAGGTGTCAAAAAATATTTTGTGATGAACTTACTTGGAGAAAATTGGTATTAATATAAGGGGAGTTTGATCTTTATTTTTAGTTTCACTTTGAAAAAGTTGTTAAATTAAACCATTTGATGTGCAATTTCAAGTAGACTTATCTTTTGTTACTTAGTGTGTGATTACTAAAATCAAAATTAAGTTCATCTTGTTGGACCTCTTTTGTGTGGCATTATGGTTAATGTTGACCATATTAATGTGCTCATTAAATTAGAACATTTGACAACAAATTTCAAGGAGTTTCTGGGCCTAATTTCAGTTTCATTAGCCCACAAGTAGTACAGCCCATATCACAAAAAATGACATGAAAGAAAGTAAAGAAGGAAAAAATTGGGATGAATGATTGTGAAAGACATTTTCTTTTCCCCATTTTACTCCCTCCGTTTTAATTTGCTTTTTAAAATTTAATTGGGCAATTTTAAGAAGTAAAGAATATTTTAAAATTTTATGATCTTAAATTAAAAATATATTTAATATACTAGATTTTTTTTTTACTTTTATATAACAAACATGCCATGTGAGACGTGAGATTAAAAAGTGCCAAATTAAAAAAGATACATTTTGTCAGACAAAATAAATAAATAAGACAAACAAATTAAAATAAAAAATACAGGAAATCTAAATGGGACATTTGAATGGCAAGAAGACAAAAATGCCCCCATGCAGGATCGAACTGCAGACCTTCAGTTTACAAGACTGACGCTCTACCACTGAGCTATAGGGGCTTATTTGGTCCTTTGTCACCCTGATATATAATTAAATCTATTTTTTTGTGTATATATTTATGAATTTCATTTCAAGAGTAGATACTCTAAGCTGATTTTAGAATTTGTTGGACTATAGATTTACCAGTAAGAATAAGGAATTTTTACCTATATACATGTAAAATAATAAAAGTCTATTTCAAAACCGTGTCATACATTATTTTGTTTCCTTTTGGTCATTTTTCCAATTTTGTTGATCGTAACGCTTTTCGTTACAAGTTCTTATTTTTATAACAATATAAAGCCAAATTTATAACAGTGAGCGCTAATACTTTATTAGTACTCTCCTTATCTCTGTTACACACTTTTTTTTAATCAATTCTAAAAATAATAATATATTTAGTAATAATTTGACTTAATTTATAATTTATAGCTATATAAATATCTATATTTATTTTAAATTATAAATTTCAAAAAGGTTTCTTCTTTTCAACGTGAAATAATATCATATAAATTGAGACGATAAGTAATTTGTTTCCATTTTTTCTCGTCATTCTCGTCTTCCAATTGTCACGCCGGTCGCCCGGCCCATCCAAAGACAAAATTTACATACACAGAGAAAAAAAACCCACAAACAAAAAAATACTCCTAAAATATTGCCACTCTGTTGTTTAGCTTTCTTGCTTTTTTCTCTTTCGATCACCATCAACAAGCACTAATTCTTCTTAAACGGCCATAAACAATTTTCCCAACTCTTTCTTTCACTAATTTTTGGAAAAAAATGAATGACCTTCTAGCGGTTAGTTTATTTTCTTGACTCTATTATTTGTTGTTTTGATTACATGGAAAGAAAAGAATGATTTTTTGGTTGTTTTTGCTTCCAAGATTTCAGTTTTTTCTATCACATGTGTCTTGGTTTCGTTTAATTTTGCTGTGAATTGAATTTTGTATGTTAAGTTTTGGTTATACTAGTGTGGTGAAGTTGGTAAAGATTGGATTTTTATGTAAGTTCCTGTGATGTATCATTTATATTAACTGGGAGCGAGGATTTTTATGAAGGGGTTTAAAATGGGAGGAAGTAAACACATGTAGAAGCGAAGATCTATACATAGAAAATAATTTTAATCATGTATAAATAATGGTTAAATTTAACCATGTATAATTTCAGTTTTTGTATTACATGAGTCTTGCGTTCGTTTAATTTGTATGTTAAGTTTCGCTTATACTAGTCTTGTGAAGTTTGTAAAGATTGGATTTTTATGTAAGTTCTTGTGGTGTATCATATGTATCAATGAGAGTCAGGATTTTCATCAAGGGATTCAAAATGGGAGGAAGTAAACACACAAAGAAGCGAAAAGGGTTCAACATCTACTATGTATACATAAAAAATAACTTTTTAATCATGTATGAACATTGGTTAAGTTTAACCATGTATAATTTCAGTTTTTGTATCACATGAGTCTTGTGTTCGTTTAATTTTGTATGTTAAATTTTGCTTATACTAGACTTGTGAAGTTTGAAAAGATTGGATTTTTATGTAAGTTCTTGTGGTATATCATATGTATCAACTAGAAGCCAGAATTTTCCTTAAGGGGTTCAAAATGTGAGGAAGTAAACACATGAAGAAGCGAAGGGGTTCAACATCTAGTATGTTTACATAAAAAAATAGTTTTAATCAGGTATAAAAAGTGTAATTTTCTATTAAAATGAACCCCTCGGCACTACTTGGCTCCGCCCCTGAACTGAATACTTGGTTATTTAACAAGTAATATCAATCTTTTTGTAGGTGGTAAAGTTTGGACTAGAATTAAGGTTACTCCTTCACATCCTATTTAGTTACTTGCTTTTTCTTGTCTTTCCTGTTAGCTGTTCTTAACTTTGTTTGCAATTTAACAAAGCTTAGTTTTTTTTTCTTTGATAATTGTGTTGTTCGGGTCAGCTTGAATGCATCTCGGGGTACATGTTACACCCACCAACACAGTACCGTTAACTTTGTCCATCTATCCATTCACCAAGGCTTGGACATATAGAAGAAATCATGTGTTTATACCTCCAATTGAGATTTGAAACTGAGACTAGGCCACACCCTTGGGTGCAATTTAACGAAGCTAACTGCAGATTCATTAATAAGATTGGATTTGGTTTGATTGTTTTCCTGATTATTTTTATCGATATCACATTATCTTGTACTGCAAGCACTTGTGATGAAGGTTGTACCTTGATCACTATTTGATTTCAAGCAAGGGGGATGATGTGATCTTGAAGTTTATTGTTATGTAATTTCTGTTAATGTTTCAGGATTCAAGCTTCGTTGCTGATAAAGATAATGCTTCCAAAGAATCTGATATCGAGATGGGAAACCGATTTACGAGGAGCCAGTCAGATTCTGGAATCGACAGCTTTAACAAGCAGGTATTGCTTCACTGACCCCTGAGTTAGTTTTTGAGATTATCAGAGTAGTGCAATTGTCATCTAAAGATAAAACTATAACTACCAAATTTTTCAAAAGGCTTATTCTCCCATCTCCTTGCTTCTGAGTCCTGACATATGGTACAAAATCTATCAGATACAAGAAATCGAGAAACAGGTGGATAAACTTTCTGGTTTACTGAAGACCCTTAAGGTATCATTCATACAAATCCTTTGCCTTTGCTTTTAGTTTTAATTGCTGTTCAGAAGCCATTTAGATCTATTTGTACTTCCTTCTTTTTTGGAACTGCATATGCAACAAGTATAATGTCTTGGCTTCATTCGGGCCTGCTTTTTCATGCTTTAAATTTTCAGTAAAATCAATCCTGAAAATTGAGTACGACATCTCCCCAGTATACTATAGTCTATAGATGTCTCTTGGTTAAAAAGAAATTGATAACAGTATAGTTGGTTTCGTATCATGATTCAAATTCCAATAGAGATAAAAATGATAGGTGATTTCTTCTCTGCCTTGGAGGTGGTAGGTACTTGCGGAAATAGTCGAAGTAGTTGCTTGTTCTTTTGGACCCAAAATATAATCTTGGTCGCCCGTATGAGAAAAATAGTTAGTTGATAAGAGCTAACTACGCAATATTTCTTAAGGAATCAAGAGAATAATTGTAGTGTTGAAGGCCAAATAGTCTTAGTTAAATCAGTATTCTGGGTCGAGCTTGTCGCACCGGGCTTGCCTAGGCGGGCTACTTCTCCTGTGTGGTTTGCGAGCTATTGCATAGGAGCGGGGGTTTTACCCTGTGCACACCCAAAGGGTAGTGGCTGCGGGTTTCCCTTGTCATCAAAAAAAAAAAAATTTAAAAAATCAGTATTTTGTTTTTCTCCTGATTTATATATGATCAAAATAACACCTCCCCAATGTACTGAATAAGTCTGTTACTTAAGAAGAAGTGTTGGAAGATTTATACTTGGTTTCATTCTGCAAAAAATCAGAACTTTTAGTAGAGAACGTTAGAACAATTGGGGTGTGCTTGCTTTAACTTTGTGATTCTGTTGGATTGTATGTTGAAGAAAATGACAATCAAGGAATGGAATAGGATAATAAACTGTGTGAGAATGGGTTCAACTATAGGAGAACAGATGGGAAAAAAAGAAGGAATTAAGTCGCTCCTCTGGATGGAAAAATATGATAATATTTATCTCATAGATTGTTAAATTTGTTGTCACAAGTACTGGAGAATAATCAGTTTCCACTTTTGCCTATATAACTCACTTTGCATTTTGAAATAAAATGCTTTAGTTTAGTGATGAATTGCATGTCACTTTTAATCTTTTCCATCTGATTAAAATTTTCTTTACCCTTTCTCTGGTCAGAAATTATTTATTAATTGGAATTATCTTTCAGGATGCTAATGAGGAAACAAAATCTGTTACTAAAGCATCAGCAATGAAAGGTCAGATAAGTGCTATTTCATTATGTCTTGTATAGCTAACAGATTCACTATAAACTTTTATTGTTCTCATCTCTTTTCCCTTTAAGTTGTTATTGTATTGTGAAATATAACTCTAAGATTGTTAAGTTGCTTAGTCAAAACTCAAAAGTAGGCTACTATATTTTCAATCCATTTACTATAATGCACTTGTGAAATAATAACACCGATAAGTTCATCTATAACTGATGAGAAAATTGGCCTTTGATTCTTTACTACTAAACAACACAGATAAATTCGTCTATCTCTGTGTAGTGTTTTTTTTTTTTGGTAATCTGTAGCCTGCTTACCACAAGCTCTCAAGAAAGTGTTTTTTAACTTGTTTCCAGCTATAAGGAAGCGGATGGAGAAAGATATAGATGAAGTTGGGAAGATTGCAAGAAATGTCAAAGCAAAAATAGAAGCAACAAATAAAGAGGTAATTTGTCTATTCTTTTATATTTGGATCTGTAAAGCAGTTTTTGAGTTCAATTGTCATCATTTTAAATCACTCTAATCATTTTCTTTTCTTTTCTTTAGAACTTGGCTAATCGACAAAAGCCTGGATGTGGAAAGGGTACAAGTGTTGACAGATCAAGGACAAATATGACCAAGTACATTAATTAACATAGTTTTTCAATATTGCTTGTCGTTATTTTCCACTTCTTGTGCTTGAGCAGTCGTAATTGTGTGAGTGTATGTGTGTACGTTTTTAAATTTATTTTTTTGTTTTTTTAATCGTTGATCTGTAGTGCCTTGACAAAGAAGTTTAGAGATGTTATGACAGAATTTCAGGTATAGACAAGTCTTGTTATTTGCTTTATGCTGTCTTTTGTTCAATTTAAATTGCTTATAATCTATGTTCTTCCAGACATTAAGGCAGAGGATAGACAACGAATATCGTGAGGTTGTAGAGCGAAGGGTGATCACAGGTTTGGATCCCAAATTTTATTCCAACAGAAACATAACTTGAGAATCTGCTTATCAATATTTGAATTTTCATATGTTGATCTAATATGTGGTTTTATCGTGTTTTTATCTCACAACTGAGCAGTAACTGGAACTAGACCAGATGAGGAGGTGAGTGCAAAGTCTTGCAACAGATAATCCTGATCAATAAGATTGTTTTTTTTCTTTCTAATGTTTATTCTAATGATCATGTTAGACAATCAACAACCTGATCGAAACTGGAAACAGTGAACAAATCTTCCAGAACGCAATCCAAGGAATGGGACGTGGACAGGTACCTCTTGCTACATTTTACTGTACCTTTCTCTTTGGATTGTTTTAGAATCTGGGACCGACTTTATTTGGGAAAACATGGCTTCTTCGTTAGTTAATTCTTATCTTCGTGTTGAACTAGCAGAAATAGTACCAACTGATGATCTCATTTGAATTCCTTTGACGTACTAACTTGTCCCATACGCCTCTCCTTGAATTCCAATTTCCACGTATCTTTATATAATTAGTTTGGAAACATGAGTTTAATATATGAGTGCACATCCCAGTCTTATTTTAAATATCCCATCTCGCCTCATCAGCAAGTATAAGGCAGGACTGCAATCAGAATAAATTTTCTATATTTTGAGTGTTTTCTAATAAATTGCATGTTTCACCTTTCTGCTCTAGAAATATAAGCTACATTTTTCTGTCGTTATCATTTTCGCTTCCTATTTCAGCTGGTAATATGCTCAACTGTAGGTCTTAAGCACCGTAGAAGAAATTCAGGAAAGACACGATGCAGTGAAGGAAATTGAGAGAAAACTTCTTGATCTGCATCAGATTTATCTAGATATGGCTGTTCTGGTTGAAGCTCAAGGAGACTTGTTAGATAATATCGAAACACAGGTTTTTTTTCAACCCTCCATTATTTCATCAGCGTATTCCTACCTTAAAAACGAAAGGGTCTCCCCTTCTCTGTGTCGAATTTCTCAATGGAAATTTTATTCAGGTGACAAATACAATTGATTATGTCCAATCAGGGACTATTGCTCTTCAGACTTCAAAGAAACTAATGAAGAGGTCTCGAAAATGCATGTGCATTGCCTTTATAATTTTCGTAATTATGGTAGGCATAATAGTTCTCCCCATCATTCTCAAATCTCAACCTTGGAAGAGTAACAAGGGAGCTTAACTGTTATGTCTTCGAGCTATGCATGTGACGTGTGTGTTTGCCTTTGGTTTACTGGGGGAGAGAAAAGCTAAGATTCATGCGAGTCGTGTTAGCCTGTGTATAGCTTCCTTGTCGATTATATTCCTTTTTGTCTAGCCACACTTCGTGAACTAGCTTTTGGTGTTAACGGTCTGCTAATTGTTCATGAATATGTGGATTAGTATATATTGTAGTCCCTTAGAGGCTTTACAAGTCATAAGAAACAGCTTAAAGAGGAACTTGATATGAATTTTCCCCCTTTTTTTGATCTATCTTGAAAATTACCCCATCTTTTTGTCTATTCTGCCTTCTTTCCCCCTCCTTTTCTTAGCTATTCTCATTGTTCATCATGCTAGTGTCTTTTAATGAAGTTTCTTATGTATTGTTTTTTCAAGGCAAATTAACTAGCTTGATATAATTGTTGTTTGAATGGCCACCAAGCTTCTTGGGATATCCATTCTTAAAAGGATTTTAGTTGTTGTGTCATAGATACTCCCAAAAATATTTGGGAAAAATTTGGCAAATATTGTTTGGCCATACAATTTGCCATTATTTTGGCAAATAATCCAAATTCTCTAATATTAGAAAAAATAAAATTTTGGCTAAATTTTATCATTTGGGAACTTTTAAAAATTACTCCAAACTTGTATATTTTATAAAAACACTCATCATTTATAGTTTTGGACTAAATTTTTCATTCCTAGTTCGTTGTACAAAATTTATATAATTATATTTTTTTATATATAATTTTTATTCGAGCTTGCTCTTCGAAGTCACTTCTAATTACAAGTATTCGTTGTCATGACTTTTCACGGAACATGCTCATTATAAAGTGATAATATAAATTTAAGGTGTAAATCATATTTCTTTAAAAGGTCAAATGTTTCTCCTAAAATCTATGACCAAACGCATGGTGAAATTTTACCCCAAAATGGCTTGCAGAAATATCTGAAAATCTATAGTCAAATATTAGCTAATTTTATGTCTTTTATCATCATCTTCTTCCTTTCAAATAAATAAATAAAAAGTATTATTAATTTATTACTATTCTTTTAAACATAACGTTAATATGATTCTGTCCAACAAATAAATATATCTCAAATCGGATTCAAAATTTAAATTTTTAGCTAACCAAGCAAAGTTTATGAATCAATTTTGGGGACTACTCAATTGGCAAAATAACAAGTATTATATCAAACATCGATTTTAGATGTAGTTTCTTAAATGACCTTAAATTATCAAGTTTGGATATTAAACAAGAATACTTTATTTGGATATCGCTATTTAATATGTATTATTTTTAAATTTTATATTTACGTCTATCACATATGTGAGTGTTTTACAACTGAAGTTTAGGCATATACATGTTTGAAATGTAGTCATTCAAGTAAAAATATTTGAACTTCAGTCATATATGTTTAAACTTCAAACAAAAATAATTGCACATAGAGTACATCAAGCACGTGGTGCTTAGATTTATTTACACTTTTACAGACAAGAGGGAGTTGCTCAAATGATAAAATGTCCTCCATCTCCAATTTTAGAATTGTGGATTCAAGTCATAAAAAAGTAAAGGAAGGTGAAAACTCATTGGAAAGGGTAAAAAAAATTAAAAACTAAATTTACACCTTCACATATGTTATGTGCTTACTGGCATTTCATCTTCTATTTTTCTTTCTTTTTGGCCCGTCTCTATGTAAAATCTTGAAAAAATTACATAGACACAACTTTTTATAATGTCTATTAAAAAAGATATAATTATTTTCTGAAAATTACATAAATACAATTTATCCAATATTTTTACTTTTTAACTATATTGTGTACTATTTTTTATTGGGGAATTTGCATAAATTTCACTAGTTTAATTAGGAGTTAATTATTTAGATACACTCTAGTTTGCAATATTACGTATTCTTATCAGATTTTGGTGCCTTCGTATACGTCCAAATACATGTATTTCGGATACATGAGGAGTTTAAGTGTAATTTGTTCTAGATACATTATATCAAAGTGGATTTTGAGATACATATCAAATCTCACTCACCTTCCTCGCCTCTTTCCCATCTCGCTTGCCACTCTCTCATGTATCTGGATGTGAATCACTCCAGATAAATATACATGTATCTAGTTTGTATCTAGTGTGATTTGCATGTATCTTGTATACATACGAATCTCACTTGCCTTCCTCCCCAATCTCGCTCGCCTCTCTCCCTATTTTTGGGTATTGGTAGTAAAAATACATGTATCTAAGTGTAAGATACGTAGAAAACTCTTAATTAGTGATAAGATACGTAATATTTTAAAGAGGAACTTTCACAAATAGCCATTCAAAATATTTTAATTATACTCCATAGCTATAGTTTAATGATTACAATTCATAGCTACATGTTATAAGGAGGAGGGTGGCGAGCGAGACTGAGAGAGAGAGGAGAGAGGCGAGCGAGAGAGGGCAGAGAGTGGAGAGAGGCGAATTGTATATGTATATCTGTCAAAAAAATGTATAAATGTAACTGATATACATATGCATTTGTATATCTGGTGAGCGAGACTAGGAGAGGGAGGAGAGAGGCTAATTGTATATGTATATATGTCAAAATAATTGTATATATGTACATATATATCAAGTATTGTATTTGTATATCTACATATAATTTGAATTCGTATACAATTGAATCGAGTTAAAACATTTGTATTGTATATCCAATCTCTCTCGCTTTATACAAACACAAATTATACATTTGTGTTTGTATAAAGCGAGAGAGAGAGAGAGAAAGACAAAAGAGAACTGGACAGGGGAAGATTTGTATATGTATACTTATAAGTGTATAGGGCGGAGAGATATGTATGTGTATTTGTATATCCCGTCTCTCTCGCTTTATACAAACACAAACTATACATTTGTGTTTGTATAAAGTGAGAGAGAGATTGGCAGAAGAGAAGAGAGAGAGAGAGAGACTGGGCAGGGAGAGGAGAGTGGCGAGCGAGAATTCCAGAGAGATGGGGGAGGGGCGCGAGAGAGAGAGGAAGAGAGGAGAGAGGCGAGAGAGAGAATGAAATTATACCTTAAAGTTAGTTTCGAATTGTAATTAATGCAAATTATAACTATGGTAGATAATTAAGTAGTATAAGTTTGCTTAGCTACATAATTTTTCCTATTTTAAAAGTATAAGTAATAATAATATATATGGTAGTGAAATATGTCTAATTATATAATTTTTCTTTTTTTATATCCTTAGAATATCTCTCCGAATTAAATATAAGATGAAACATTTTTTCACCTAAGATTACTGCGGCCCAAAATCCCAAGAATCACTCCTCATCTACAGTATAATTTTTTTTCAAGAATATCTCCTAATTCTCATTTTTCCGAAAAATCCCCAATAATTTTTCTTCTCCATCTATGGAAAAATCATCCCAAGAATCTCAGTGGTGTTCGGATCAATTTTCGCGCATCTCGGCTAATTCACAGGATATTTATTATCTCCCACCAGCAACATGAACCAGATAACTTTGTCCACCAATTACCTAGTATTTTTTGTCATCTCTATTCTCCATCTTTATCGTATATCTCTCAAGATTCCCCTTTCTTATCTCGCATCGTACATGATATATTATATTAGATCTATACATTTAACACTACCCAATAGTGAATATGATATACTAAACATAATGTACTACATATTAGATCTGTATATTTAATACTACCCAATAATGAACATGATATAAACGGTTAATATAAATATATATATTTAACATGGTATACTGTATATTGGATATGTATATTACACTACCTAATGCAAAAGTAAATTTAGCATATATGTGCATCGATATTCTATATATTTCATGCATTACATTAATACAAAATACCTTTAAGTGAAATACATACTGAACATGACATACTATATACTGTATTAGATATACCCAATAGTGCTTCCTTATTAACAGGTAGTATTTTTACTAATATGGATAATTTGTAGGTAGTAATTAATTTATTTTATTAAGAAGAAAATGAAAGTAAATACAAATTGTAGTGTCTAATAGAGTAGTTGTAGGTAATACCAGAATGGAAATTTTGTGGTAACCAATTAATTTTATTAAATATTCTTCATATTTAGTTACTTAAATCTCAATTGAAGGAAGAAATATATAATCTATCAGATTTAATTTCTTTATTTATAAAAAAAATTATCATGTCCAATGGATTTCTCATTTACTCATTTATATATGTATAAAATTTATTAATTATTAATTGTAGATTATAGAATATTTTACTCATTTGTTAGTATTTATGTCACTTCCCCTAATATCTTTTCTTTTTTCTTCTTTCTATTTTCCTTTCAAGGAAAGTAACAATAAAATTCAAAAATGAGAAATAGAGATCCTTTATTGTTAAGATCATAAAAAGAATTTGGTTAGTATATATCTACTATTATAATTTGGATTTAATTTACCTACACCTATATTATAAATAATTTTATTTATGGTCAGTGTAATTTAACCTGTTTATTGACGATCTTAATTTTTAGGTGATTAATTTGACTTATTATGAACATGGTTGATGTGTAAAATAGTGTCTCTAAAATAGCTGCACATCTTGTCCAAAACTGGTCACACAACTATAGACTCTTTCCATTTTCCGGTTATTATGACTATTTGTCTATCAATCTTCAGTACAAAGTTGCATGACTTTAACAGGAAAACCTTATAGTTACGTGACAATTTATGAAATTTACCAGGCAAATATTAGACAATATATTCCTCTGGATTTTCAGGTGAGATATGCAGTGGATCACGTTAATATGGGTACAGATGCACTTCAAACTGCAAAGAGCTTGCAGAAAAAATCAAGAAAATGTATGATGATCGCCATAATTTTGCTTCTAATTATCGCGGCGATTATCGTTCTCTCTGTGATCAAACCTTGGAAGAAGTAATCAGTTACTCAGAATACACATTACTTGTTCTTAATCCTTCAAATATTCTTCTATGTAACTTTGTTTTTCTTGTGAAGTTGTATCTTCCTCTGTAATCTGTATCTTAATAATGTAATTAGTTGCCACTGGCCAGTATTATATTGAATAATAAGTTTTGAAAAATTGCATTACTCTTGGTGGGATCTAAATTTTTGCTACTTTGTTTGACTGACAAATTTCATATGAACACAATTTAATGTTTCAGTCAAGGACAAAACAATTTGCAAGATAGCTAAAATCAGAGTTGATTAGTATCCTATGTGGTAAGGTCTTTTTCATTTTATTTTTTTCTATGATAGAGAAATTCGTTAAGAGCCAACCCTTTGGGCCAATCAAAGTCACTCGCCTCTCTAACATTCTCCACTTAAATATTGAACCAATATTGGACTTAGTTCGTTTGACGCAGGGCTCGAACTTATGACTGACTCAACCCCAGAACCGGGGAGTAATGAGGTAAGGTCTTTGCTTCACATCATTGTGTTATCATCTTACAAATCATTAGTGTTTTTCTTTTTTTTGAGTCATCAGTTTAGAGTTTAGACTTAAAGACAGTTGGATGGAAAGTTTGGAGACACTAAAAGTCAATATGATTGAAAGCTTAGTAAAAGCATAAAAAAAAATCCATTAATCAGCAACTGGAAACTTTAGCACAACTAGGAAGTCCAAATAGAAATAAAGATACAAATGATAACAGTAGTAGGCAATTTGAGGGACAAAATAATGCCCAAAATGATTCAAATCCCTGAAGAATTATTTAAAATGCTTAAAAACATCTTTTATTGTACTTGAAGTTCACAACTTAAAAATTGAGATAGTCCCAAAGCTCCACACATCTTCATTCTCCAATAGAAATCACTTTTTTTGTTGTTTTTCTTACATCCTTGCCTTTGCAATCACCACACTTCCATCACCCAAGTTTGTTGTTCCAGTCCTTGTCCATTTTGCCTCAAATTGCTCCTCAGTCACACCTGCAATTACCATATTTCGAATACAAAGTTACTAATAATTCATATCAAAGTTTAAGTTTTATGCACTGACATGTAAAAATCGCGTAAAACTTAAGGGTGCAGATGTTTATACCTTTGCCCATAGCAGCAGTAGAAGTGATGCCTCCTTGGACAGTCCTTAGAACTCTATCATAGTAATTAGCACCAGACCATTTCTGATGAGCCAATGTGTCAACACCATTGCTCCTCTCCTCTCTTTGTATTTTCTCCACATAGGCCAACATTCCCCTCCTTGCGAAATCCTTGGCAAACGTGTCGACAATGAGTGCATCAGCATGGAAACCAGCTAGAGTTATGAACTGCCAGCAGTAGCCTAACTGGGCTATTCTTGGAATGAAATCCATCATTTGGTTATCATTCATTCCTGATGCATCCCAATTGAATGACGGAGACAGATTGTAAGCCAACATAAGCTCAGGCCTTATAGACTTCACTCCCTCAGAAAATTTTGTGCATTCCACCATATCAGGACTTGATGTCTCCATCCAGACTAGATCACTGTAGTCGGCGAAGGCCCATCCGCGAACAATTGCAGCCTCTACTGATCCCTGAAACCTGTAGAACCCTTCTCTGGTTCTTGGCAAGTCCCAGTCCCAAAATAGATTTGGAAGTCCAAGTCTTTCAACAATTTCCCTAGCTTTTTCATGTGAGAGACATTTTTCGTAGCTCGAATGATTCATCCACTGGTTCAACCTCCTATGCTTCTCGTGCTCCGCGAGGTTCATTTTCTTGATTGCATCAGTCACACATTGTGAAAATGTCTTGAGTTCAGCCATTGACAGCCAGTTATCCTCAATGGCTTGAAGTTCCGGCCCTGTTTTGCCTGCAGCCATAGCTTCAGACAAAAGAGTAGCCAAACCCTTACCCTTGAGATTCGGGTTCGAAACACCCAAAATGAACTGGTGATCCCTTGTATCCACATTGGTTTGGATCAATGTGGCTGCAACAGCATCAGTACGTGCCACGAGGACCGTCTCGGTCCCCATGACATCAAACTGCAACCTTGCAGCCACAAGCCTGTTAATGTGTTCACTTATAGCAACAAGAACTTTACCAGCCATATGACCACATTTCTTAGTAACAGAGGATTGATCCTCAATGTGGACACCAGCAGCACCGCGCTCCACGAAAAGCTTACATAGCTTAACAGTAGCAGTTGCACCACCAAATCCAGTGTCACCATCAGCAATGATAGGTTTCAAGTAATCAATAAAAGGGGTTCTAGCCCTCTCCTCTCTGCTCATGCTCATTCTTGCTTCTCTCTGTTTCCTATCATGATACTGCTGAGCGAAAAACAAATGTTCCACTTTGTTAGGAACAGTATCATAAGGGTAATCAGCAAGATCAGGACCTGGTTCATTAGTACTTGTGTGAGTTGAAGAACACTGCCAGCCAGACACATAAATAGTGTCCAAATGCTTAGCCATCATGGTGACTTGAACAGGGTCAAGTGCACCAAAAGTCCTTGAAGCTGTCCCATTAGCTTGATGAGTCTTGAGTGTCCTCCATAGCTTCTGGGCTAACTCATTGGATGCATAGCTTTGCCTCATAGTTCCTCTTAGTGCCACCACATCCCTTGCTGAATATGCCCTCTTGGTTAGCCTGAACCTCTCTGAGTTCCACCATGCTTGCACCTCTGCTACCTCTGCTTCAAATCTCCTCTCTTCTTCCATAATCTGACACTAATAGAATTTCGAGAGTCAAAAGAAAATAAACATTTAAAAAGTATGTAGTATTATAAATCATAATAATTAACAATTCAAATCATTTAAAAGGTGACACATAAATCAAGACAAAGGAAATACTAAGCACATATTTTTGATCATGTAGTTGTCAACATAAAGAAAAAATGGTGAGATCAGAGATGATCTTACCATTGAAGGAACTGAGAAAGATGCAGCCATGGGTAGAACTTTTTTAATTTTTTTTTGTTGTGTATATTTCTATACAATTGCAATGATGAATTGTTTATGCAAATGGTTGAGGCAAAGAGGCTCAATTTATAGTAGTAAAGTTGCTAAAACTAATGGCAAATGCCAAAAGAAGGATAAGGAAAAAAAAAATTAAAAAATTATATTCCACATCATTTTGCTAAATAATTTAGATCTTATCTACGTATTTACTTATCTTGATTGATGAAGATAAAACTGAAGCAATTGCCCAAAAGGTGTTGATATCGAGGCAATGGAGGTTTCCAGCCATGACAAATTTTGCAACTATGGTTGTCCTTTTCCTTATTTGGATGACCTCATTTCTTTCTAATTGTAACAACTTTTACTTTCCTTTTTTAAATTGTTGTTCTTTGAACCATCGCACTTTTTTTTTTTCTAATCCTAGGAGCTTAATTAGTAGATCAGTTACAATTTTGTGTTAACCTTACCTATTTAAAAACGCATTGATTGAATATTTATAATTAACACACATTGAATATGTATAATCATTTATTCAGAATGCTAGGTATATGTCTTGATTTCTTACCATAATTGGTATTTACCTAGTCTTTTTTGTTTTTGTAGCAAAAGGTTAATGATTTTATAAATAGAGATTCATTCTTACATTTACAATGTAGTTATAGAGGTTATGAGAGTTTTGTGTGACGTTATTTTTCTTGATATTGTGTACTCTCTTTTTGTGGATGTAGGTAGATTGATTGAAACATGTTAAATATTTATGTCCTTTTTAATATATTTCTCATTTGTCCTTTGATTTATGGTTTTTCGAGATTTGCTTTGTTAGCTTCCATGACACTTGATTATTTTGGTCCTAATAGAACTCACTCAATAAGTTGCTTTTTACTTGAATTTGATTTCTAAGATGATCATTTGACTAATAGTTTTTATCTCAAAAAGTCACATTTCTTTGTGATTCTAACTTTCTTCAATAAAGAATGTGATTTTATGAGTTAACAATTAATTCGTCTGTCTAAATTTATGTGGCACAGTTGAAATTTCGAGATTCAAACTTTCAAATTTGATTGTGAATTCAGACATGTAAATTTTAATGTTTTTGAAATAAAATTTGTATATTTAAAAACTAAATAAAATGTACTACAAATACAGTAATTAACAACTCAAAATATTTAAAATATATATTAAAAAAACTTCAATTAAAAAAAATGATTAACTCTTGAATTTCAATTATACTACCACGTAAATTAAAACAAAATAAGTATTAATTGAATATATAAGAAATAACTCATTATAGAATGCATAAATTCAAAAATTTGAATCCGACTATATTAGTAGTAAGTATATTTGTTTTCAATGATTAATGCACAAGTGTGATTTCATTCTTTATGCACAAAGAAATCTCAAGTGAAGTTGGGTATGATGTACCATATAACTAGTGAAGGCCTTAACCATGACAATTTATTCTTCCTTTCATTCAGATACGCACAATTTATTCGAAAAAAACAACTTATATTTTCTACGTTTTTTTTTTTTGGGGTAAAATTTTCAATATTTTGTATGTTCCTGCAGATGTCTATGTGACGATACACAAGTTGGTAGGGTATTTTGAATTTTTGAGCAATCTCTTTCACATAAATATCGGTAAATAGGGGATGGCAATGGGGCACGGCACAAGCAGGGCGGGACAGTTTAGGAGTTTAATGAGGTGGGGCATGACTAAGAAATACTTAAACGAGCAAAATATGATAGTCCGGGTTAAAAACTTAAAATACATTTTTATTAAAGTATATAAGACAAGGTAGGATGGTAGGGCAACAAATAAACTGAAATTCAGAATTACGTATTGAATTTGCTACATATTTTACAAACGAACTGTTTAATTAACCAAGTCACAAATCCCTAGCATCTTGCTTAATTGCATAGTTCCACTCTATTTATTAAGTATTATTTGTTCTAAAAAATGTGTTTGTTATCTCCATTTTATTATAATTAGGACCTCCGCAAAAAATAGGTGTCTTCTTATATATTTTACTGGGGTAATTATGTATTTTCTCTTTTACGAATGCATAAAAATATAATTAATGTCGTAGTACATGCAAATTAATATTCATTGAGATGATAAATCTACATTTTTTGTTTACAACTCTGTCTCTTTAACCGCTAATTAAAGATTAGTATTAATCCTTGAGAAAATTTCATTACTAACAATAAATTTCTGCAAAGTGAAAAAAAATTTAAATTGCTAAACAAAGCAGGACATGATGGGTTGAATTTGCAGTAGGGCTCACATCCGATCCCTATCGATAAATGATTAATTTTGTGTTATTTATATGATTATGACATTTATAAAATGTATTATATTGATTTCTTGCAGTGGTATAACAATTTATTTGAACACTCAAAGGTGATAAGGATTTATCTCTATCCTAAACTAAATTCACATTTCATTTGACAATGAGAGACAATTAAAAGTCATGGTGAAGTAGCATTAAAAACGACGAATCTCTTAAAGATAAATAGATCCATTTTATAAGTTCGTTTTATGAGTAGCTCCAAATTATATTACGTTTTTCTGCTTCTACGATATTCAAACTATGTAATAGTTAATCAATATTTTTAAAATATATTTTTTTCATCATATTATCATGAGAAGAACTGTATGTCTATACGTATATTATTTTTTTGTAAAGTTTAAATTGATCCAATCCAATTTAATTTAAAAGGCTAGTAAAATTGACTTTCGAAAAATGAAAACGATACTTATTATGAAACGAAGAGAAAGTTTTAACATAACAAATATAAGTGCAATTAAGATGGAAGTTACGTTACTTAATTAAGTTACGCCTATAGAATGCCCTATTTGTTCAAAGTTCAAACACAAATCGATGAACTTTCAAGTCATGCAGGGACCCAAAGTAGATGGCGTTCACGTTAAATACGTACTCGTGTCTTGTCGCTCGAGCAGCTCACTTTATCTCTGACAAAGAATTTTTTTTTCACGTAATATTAAATTCGAATTTACACCGAAAAGTCTACATTAGGCTAAAACATCCTCTAACAAAGATGACTTCATATCTAAGGAGACTCAAACCTGAGATATGTGATTATAAATGGCGGAGTACTTACCATTCTATCACAATTTTATTTATTCAAAGGAAATTTCTGAACTTGACGTTTGTACGTACCAAATACCTTGTAAATCCAAGTTTTTATTTATTTTATTACTATAATTGAGTCATATTTGTTGTAACTTTTAGTATACCTGAATTGAATTATTGGGAATTGGGATGTAAACCGCCCAATTACGTACGCAAAACTATTTTTCACCTCACCACTTAAAAAGGATAGAGTCAAAGTTTTTGAAAGAATTATTTTATGAGTTGAAACTAAAATAGCTCTTTTTCATATGAAAAATAATACGGTTGTACTCTTTTTTTTTAAGAGAAAGTTTGATCATTTATGTTTTCTGAAAGTGAGCATATTTTTATGTTATATTTGAGGAGAGCTATGAAAAAGAAGGATTTAACTAGAAATATTAAAAAAAGTCATATCAAGTCCTAAAATCTGCCATATTTAAAAAATTGAAACAAACATACACACAAAAAAAAAAAATTATGTCTCAGAAAGTTACATTAAACTCGAAAATATAGAGATCTCAGAATTTGATTTCCCGTACTTTTCCACAGTTGCATTTTCACAAATATAACCCATAAAGTCTACTCCTGCGTCCCAATTTATGTGACACATTTTAGATTTCGGGATTTAAACGAATCTATTTCTTACCATAAATTTTCATATATCTTTTAAATATTTTGGATTGTCAATTATTGTAACTTATAGTACTTTTTATGCAATTTACATATATAAAAATTTCATTTCAAAAGAAGATTTCATGCGCAAATTTCCAGTTAAACTTAAATTGTTTTGACTCTCGAAAAATAAAATATGTCACATAAATTGAGACAGAGAGTATTAAATATTTGACAAAAATTATACAAAAGTAGATATATTTAAGAAATTAATCTAATCATTCCCACAAGTAAAGGAGCCTCCATTATTGTTCTTTTCCAGATCAAAACATCACATCATTTATATACATCTCAAATTGATAAGCTTATGAATTCTTAATTTAATTGAATAATTGTGACTTCCTAACCTACGTGACTATGAAAAAAGTGTGTTTTTTTGTTTGTCACTAACCAATGTGGATAAGACCTTAAGAAAGAAAATTGAACACAGAGACTTGCTCCATCCTTAATTAGAAGTCTTGAGTTTGAGCTCTGAGTAAGGAAAAAATCTTGGAATTTAGTCGAAGATCTGAACATCGGGATTAAAAAAAATTGCGATACGAGAAAACCTAAGGCCTTCGGTTGCTGGCGGGCACCAGGTGGATGGCCTTGTTGCACAACACTTGTGGTACGCCGTGTTCAATTCATCGGCCCGTCGGTGGTCAAATTTTGTGTTACGGATAAGGTTTTCGGCGAGCGGAGATTCAGCTATGCCAAAAATTGCTTGAAAATAATCTCTTATGAATTTGGGCCACTTACAAACCAAGCAAATTTTTGTAAAAATAATAATGTAATATTAAAAATAAATTTGTAAATTAATCATTTTTTCCTGGGATGATGTGCCAGTCCATTTTTAGACTTCAGCTTGTTTGAATAGTCGTGACGTATCGTTTTATTACGTATATTATTTATATGTATTATTGTGATAAATATAATGTTTAGATGGATGGAAATGTCTTTCATTATTATATGATATGACATATTAATAATTAAAAAAAGAAATTTAAACTTTATTTTTGGTTGTGAATAGAGTAAAATTAGATAAGATATGGGCAAGTTAAATGTTGATAGGTGATAGGTGGAAGGATGGGAGTAGATACTCTCTCTGTCTCATAATAACTGATCACTTTCCATTTTACACGATATTTAAAAATCATAAATAAGATGATTAATTTGACAAATTTACCCTTTATCTATATTGATGGATATCAAGATAATTTATGATGGCATAGGGCATACAAAAGGTATTATTGGAACTTATGTACATTTATGATATTAATTATAGAGGTAAAATAGGAAAACTGTAACTAATTTTATCTTGATTTAGTAAGTGCTCAAGTAATTTGGGACAAGCATATGGAACAGAGGGAGTAATACGATATGTCTCGAAGGAATAAAATCAAACAAAAGTTCAAAACTAGACCAAGGCTTGAACACTCGATCGAGGGAAGAGTCATCGGATGGCACCAGTTATAATAGAACCGTCTAAAAGACAGCGCCGGACGATACTCCTTTATATTTAAATATCATGTATGTTTTCATTTAATACGATTTAAATTTTAGGAAATGATTCTTGGATATTAAATCTTGAGAATTCACCCTTTTATAACGATTTGAGCTAGCATACATATCGTAGATTATTTGACTTTTAATCTAAATACTGAATTCCTATTTTCGCAAGCTCATACAATTATTTATTTGCTAGCTCTTGAATTCATCAACTTATCCGAAATTGATTTATCGAAGATACCTTCAGAATCAGGTCCAAACAAGCTACGATTATTTAATATTACGAATTCATTCAAGTTAGTTTTAGCTTATCTTTTAATTACACCATTTCTTACTTACTCATTTCGTTACCTCGATTGATTCAATTTACGTATTCTTTAAACATCGCATTCATATTCCATTATATCTTTTTTGGAGTAAACATGCATATTGTGCTCTCACGTTTTAACTAATTTTATTATTGCTAAATCGCGATAAGCATATGCGGACTCAAGATTCAAAAATAATGGGGATACCACCATCAAAGACATATGTATGTTAATGAAAGCAATGTCAAGCAATAACCATGTAGTTTGATATAGTTAAACAAAATTGATATAGCAATCTATGTTAAATTTGACAAGATTCAAGATAAATTAATTCTTCATTGGTACAAAAGTCAAGATAGTAACTTTGTAGGTGAAATTTAGGTAAACCATAAAATGATTTCACAAGTTAAACTTTGAAATTTTGACACATAGTGATGTCATGGATGACATCAATAGGAAGAATTTATTCCTATAAATTGGAAGCTCTTATTCATTTGTAAGAAACACCTCTCACTTGCCTTCTCATCTTCTAAGGCATTTGATCTTCTCTCTCTTGTAGTATTTCACTTGTACTCTTTTGGAGTGAAATAAATATTGGCTGATTGTGTCAGAGGAGTAGACAAAAGAAAACAAAATATTGCCGAACCTCGTAAATTTATGGTGTTCTTTTTATTGTTGTCTCATTTACTATTTAATTGCTACATTTAGATATAGCAGTTGTGATTCCATCACTCTCTATATATTCGGCTTCCGCAACAATTGGTATCAGAGCCAAGGTTTTATCTGAGTTTGCTCTGTGGTTGCAGCACAGTCTGAACTTCCACATCAGAAAAGATTTACTTTAGTCTTTTACATTGTTAGCTAATAAGTAGTATTTGTAGCAAAATGGAAAACAAGAAAAATTATGAGTCCAAATCGAATGTCAGTAATACGTCATCGTAGGCATCTTCGCTTATGAAAAGAATTGTGTCTAATGCGAAATTTGCAGTTGAAATTTTTGACGGGTCAGGACATTTCAGAATGTGGCAAGGCGAGGTCCTTGATGCCCTTTTTCAACAAGGGCTAGATATTGCCATTGAAGAAAAGAAACCAGACAATGTAGGAGAAGAAGAATGGAAGATTATCAACCGTGTTGCTTGCAGTATCATCCGATCTTACCTCGCAAGGGAACAAAAGTATCCATACACAAAGGAAACTTCTGCAAATAAATTGTGGATTGCATTGGAGGAGAGATTCTTGAAGAAAAACAGTCAAAATAAACATTACATGAAAAAGAAACTGTTACGCTTCACTTATATTCCCGGTAGCACAATGAATGATCATATCACCAGCTTTAATAAGTTGGCGACAGATTTGCAGAATATGGACGTTACTTTTACGGATGGAGATATGACCTTAATGTTGTTAATTTCACTTCCCGATGAATTTGAGCACCTTGAAACAATTCTACTTCATGGGAATGATGAAGTATCTCTCAAAGAAGTTTGTTCTGCCTTGTATAGTTATGAACAAAGAAAGAGAGAAAAACAAAAAGGTGGAGAAGCAGAAGCACTGATCGGAGAGGTCGTTCTCAAAATCAGTTGAGAACGAAGAAAGGAAGATCCAAGTCAAGATCCAGACTCAACAAAGATGAATGTGCCTTTTGCCGAGAAAAGGGGAGCTGGAAGAAAGACTGTCCAAAGTTGAAAAGCAAGGCCAAACCAAATAATGGGAAGGCTATCATGGATTCAAATGTAGCTGATTGTGATGACTCTCATTACTCACCAGTTACAACGGAGCCATCCAAATCATCTGATGTGTTGTTGATGGACTCAGCTTGTAGCTATTATATGTGTCCCAATCGGGACTGGTTTGTTGATTTACAAGAAGAAGAATGTGGAGTTATTCACACCGCAAACAATAATCCTCTTACCGCATATGGTGTTGGTTCAATCCGATTAAGGAACCATGATGGATTGAGCAGAACATTAACAGATGTTCGATATGTACCAAATTTGAAGAAAAATCTCATTTTTGTAGGAGCCCTAGAGTCAAAGGGGTTCAAAGTCATTGCAGATAATGGGGTAATGAGAATATGCTCTGGTGCACTAGTGGTAATGAAGGCAATTCAAAGAAATAATAACATGTACCACTATCAAGGTAGTGCAATTATTGGGATAGCGACGACAACATCCAGTGACGACAATGAGGCAGAAATGACCAGGCTATGACATGTGCTTGGGACATAATGGAGGAAAATCCTTGAAAACTTTATCAGATCAATGATTGTTAAAAGGAGTAAAAACTTGCAACTTGGAGTTTTGTGAACATTGTGTCAAGGGAAAACATACAAGGGTTAAATTTGGAACAGCTATCCATAATACTAAAGGTATTTCGGATTATGTTCACTCTGATGTTTAGGGTGCTTCTAAAACACCTTCATTAGGTGGAAAACACTATTTTGTAACCTTTGTTAACGTCTTCTCCCGAAGATTGTGGGTGTATATGTCGAAAACTAAAGATGAAGTATTGGGATTTTTTCTCAAATGGAAGGCGATGATAGAGACTCAAAGTGGTAGAAAGATCAAGTGTCTTCGCATAGACAATGGTGGAGAATACAAAAGTGATCTATTTCAGAAAGACATTTCACCGTCAGAAATACACCACAACAAAATGGAGTGGCAGAATGCATGAACCGAACTTTGCTGGAGAAGGTTCGATGTATGTTGTCCAATGCTGGCTTGGGCAAAGAATTTGGGCTGAGGCAATAACATATGCATGCCACCTCATTAATCATCTACCGCTATAGGTGGGAAGACACCATTAGAAAAATGGTATGAAAAAACCTGCTGAAGATTATGGCTCTTTACATGTATTTGGTTCAATTGCATATTATCATGTAAGAGAGTCAAAATTTGACCCAAGAGCAAAAAAAGCTTTATTTATGGGGATTACTTCTGGAGTCAAAGGATACCGTTTTTGGTGCCAGAGACAAGAAAAATTATTTTCAACAGGGATGCTACCTTTGATTAATCTACCTTGACAAATAAGGTAACAGTTGAAGATGTCAAACAAACTGATGGTGCTTCAAAGCAGGTGGAGTTTGAGGGAAAAATAATTTTCCCAACACAATGAGCAAACGAGGAAACAACAAAAGATTTTCCTCTGGTAGAAGAGCCAGTTGAGAGAGAGGTTCCATCTCAAGAACCTCAACCACAACTTGAATCAATAGCAACCAGCAAGACAAAAAGAAACAATAAGAAAACCTGCTCGACTTATAGATATGGTGGCTTATGCAGACTCAATTGCAGCTGATGACATTCCCACCACTTATAAAGAAGCAGTCCAAAGTTCAGAAGAAGATAAAAGGAGGATTGCCATGGATGAAGAAATGCAGTCCCTTCATCAGAATCATACATGGAAATTGGCCAATCTCCCAGAGGGAAAGAAGGCAATTGGGTGCAAATGGGTGTTTGCTAAGAAAGAATGATTTCCTAACCAAGAAGATGTTCGCTACAAAGCAAGATTGGTGGCCAAAGGATATGCCCAAAAGGAGGGAATTGATTATAATGAGGTGTTTTCTCCAGCGTGAAACACTCCTCCATTAGAGTTTTGTTGGCTTTGGTAGCACAGTTGAATTTGGAACTAGTTCAGTTGTATTTAAAAACTGCATTTTTACATGGAGACTTGGAAAAAAAATCTACATGACTCAGCCAGAAAGATTCAAAGTTGTTGGAAAAGAAAATATGGTGTGCAAACTTGAAAAATCGTTGTATGGATTGAAACAATCTTCTAGACAAATGGTACAAACGATTTGACAAGTTTATGTTGCAGCAAAGGTACATAAGAAGCAAATACAATCATTGTGTGTATTTGCGCAAGCTTGAAGACGAATCCTTTATATATCTTCTCCTATATGTTGATGATATGCTGATAGCTTCTAAAAGTCAAGAAGAAATTGAGAAACTGAACATTCAACTAAGAAAGGAGTTTAAGATGAAGGATTTGGGTGAGGCAAAGAAGATTCTTGGCATGGAGATAAAAAGAGATACAAATTTAAAGAAACTCTATTTATCTCAGAAGGAATACTTGAAGAGGGTACTAAACAGATTTGGTATGAATGAGAAAACGAAGTCGGTTAGCACTCCGCTTGCTCCTCATTTTAAGCTTAGTGATGTTATGTCACCAAATAATGAAGCTGAACGAGAATATATGTCAAAAGTACCATACGCAAATGATGTTGGTTGCTTGATGTATGCAATGGTTTGCACAAGACCAGATATTTCACATGTTGTAGGAGTTGTTAGCAGGTAAATGCATAATCCTGGAAAAGATTATTGGCAAGCTGTAAATTGGATTCTACGGTATATTCATAATACTATAGATGTTGGTTTGGTTTACGAGCAAGAAGATAGTCAATATCTTGTTGGATATTGTGACTCAGATTATGCAGGTGATTTGGACAAACGAAGATCAACTACTGGTTATGTTTTCACTATTGCAAACGCACCAGTTAGTTGGAAGTCTACTCTGCAGTCAACAGTTGCTTTGTCTACCACTGAGGCAGAGTACATGGCAATTACAGAGGATGCGAAAGAGGCAATTTGGCTTCAGGGATTGCTTAGAGAGCTTAGTATTGGGCAAGAAAGAATCACAATATTTTGTGATAGTCAAATTGCTATTCAATTAGTAAAGAACAAAGTTTATCAAGCAAAGACGAAGCACATTGACTTCCGATATCATTTTGTACGAGACATCATAGAAGAAGGTGGAGTCATAATGCAGAAAATCCATACTACAGATAACCCTATCGATATGCTGACAAAAGTGGTGACTGCGGTCAAGTTTCAACATTGTTTGAGCTTGATCAACATTGTTGAACATTGAAGATTGAGGTTGAAGACACAATCAAAATTGTTGTTGAGAGAAAGTTGAAATTGGAGAATCTTGCCAAGGTGGAGATTTGTTAAATTTGACAAGATTCAAGATGAATTAATTCTTCATCGGTACAAAAGTCAAGATAGTAATTTTGTAGGTGAAATTTAGGTAAACTTTCTGGCGTTCTTTGTATTGTTGTCTCATTTACTATTTATTAGCCACCTTTAGATGTAGCAGTTGTGATTCCATTACTCTCTATATATTCAGCTTCCGCAACAGTCTAGACTCAATCTCGAGTAATGCTCAAGGGCCTAAGGGGCACCTTGACCCAATTCAACAAATATGCTTGAAGAATCTTTTTAAAATATATGATAATTTTTTCGATATATATATATATACATATATATAGTGGCAAACCAAGGATTTGAAGACTTCGTGTGCATCAATATTACCTTAGCTCAAATATGAGCTCCAAGCTAAACTTAAAATAAAAACAATGAAAAAAGGCTTTAGTTGGATTCAAACCCTAGTCTCAGATTAATTTTCTAACTTGTACATGATTTTTTTCGTATTTAGGAGGTGCACGTGCACCCCCTAAAGGTGTGGGTCCGCCTATGTTAATATATATATATATATATATATATATATATATATATATGTGTGTGTGTGTGTGTAGTTTTCTTTCAAAATCAATGGATATACACATAGCGAACATATTACGTGGCTCCGCCACTTATGATAAGGTCGTGATAATTGATAAGTCGACAAGGTGATAAGATGAATCTCTAATTTCTATAGGGCCCAAACCAGAAAGGCAAGAGAAGAATATACTCTTCACCGCATTGCGTAAAGAAATTGGCCTTTTGCTTGTCCCTTCCGCATACTCAAGCATGGTATATACGATTTTGGAATCAAAATAAATGCATTAGGTATCATAATTATTGGTGCAGGGTAGGGCAGGGCGGGACGGAATGGGGTAGAGCAAATCTTGCCCCACTAAGATTTTGACGATCCACTAGTTTAACATTTGTTTGACCCCGTCTTGCTCTATCCTGTTTAGTCTCTTTTTTATTTCTGTGATATTTACTCTATTTCTTTTCTTTTTTAGAAGTGATTAATTTAATGTTTTCGATCTACGTTAAATGGAATTGTCGATAAACCAACATGGGTTATGGTATAATAATGAGATTGTTTCATTCTTAATCAAAAGTTTTGAGTTTGAGTCCTGACTCCTGCGTATGGAAAAAATCCTATTGGAGCTTTCTTTTGAATGAGCCCTGTAGTGTAGATTTAGACGAGATTCCAAACACCAGGTGTGAAACCCCAAAAAAAATTATCGACAAGCTAAAGGAATTATTGAAAGTTGTTGGTTTTATGATTTAAATAGTTACACAATTTCATTTTTTATATACTTAAGGTTGAAAGTCTTTTTCTTTTTCCCTACCATGCATACGTAATGGAAATCATTTATTGAATGAACAAATTGTGTCATTCTTGACTATTAGACGCAATATTTTAATTCAAAATTTTAAAGAGGATTAAACTATCTATCATCCCCCACCTTTTGATTATTTCTTTCGATGCACCATGAAACTTTTGTTTGAACCACTCCATATTTTAAAGTAATATGAAATAACAAGTTAGAACCATTTTGAATATACTTTGAATCTTCACAACATTAATGGCCAAATTTATTTATTAGCCTATAAGCCAAAATCAAACGTGTTCTGCCCCCACTAAAGTATTTCAAAAGATATTTTATGTTCTATATTGTCCTTTTTGGTCTATTTAAAAGCTCTTCATTTAAAGTTTGCCCTGTCCCGCATCGCTCAATTATTTTCCCTCCAAAGTATAATATTCCGCATGGCCGATATATTGAATTGAAAATTATATAAAATGAAAAGAATCTTTTAGCTTTACACAATACACAGTTAGAATATGTTTTCGTCATTTCAATTTATATGAAGGTATTTGACTGACAAAGAGCTAGAATATCTTTTTTAAAATTCGTGATATAAAATGCGTTAGTAGACAATTATATAGACTATGGTTATAAATTATCTCATCAAAAGTATTAATTCACTAAATATAAAAATATGTTATTATTTTAAGAACGAACTTAAAATGAAATAGTATTATAAATTAATACAGACGGTATATCAATTATTTTCCCAAAAATAAAATAAAAGGAAAAGTAGAGAAGGAAAGTACGCATTTGCCCAAAACAAAAACAAAAAAATTATCAGCATTTTCCTTTAAACTGAATTTCAGAGAGAGGATAAATACATCTCGAAAATTTCAATACAAATTCATGAAATATTCATAAAGAGATCGAGATCTCGAATATTCCATAAATTGATATTCATAGAGAAATTAAGATATGTCAAAGTTTTCTTGATAATCAAATACTTCAAGAAGATCCACAAATCTGATATGTCAAAGTCTTCTTGATAATCAAATACTTCAAGAAGATCCACAAATATCCTTTCATGTAGATAAAGTCCAAATCATTCTAGTTCAAGAAATACGTCACTAACAGCCCTTGAACTATGGAGATCAAGTCCAAATCATACTAGTTCGAGAAACACACCACTAACGGCTCTCGAATTACGAAAAAATTTTATGAGAGAGGAATCAAGGGATCAAGAGATTTGTACTTACAATCTTAATGAATAAAATTATGTTTCTTCATATTTATAAAATATAAAAAAGAAAGAAAAAAAGAGAGAGGATTAATACAAATAACCCAATGATTAGTCACTCAATCTTTTCAATTAACTAGCATGATGATACTATGTGTAAATAAATATTCCAAAAAATTTGTCACGTCAATTGTCAATTATCTTTCTGAAAATGAAAAGAGATATGTGTTTTTTTTATAGATATAGATTTATATATGCAACTATTTACTAACGCATATGAAAATTTACATGCCAGATAGGGGGGATGTACGTTGCTGGTTGATAACATGATATATATTGGAATTATTTGTATGGCAGATTTAGATGAGGTTCTCCCCTTTTTCAGATAACTACATGACCAAAAAAAAAAAAAAGGAAGTTGTATATATGAACATTTCTTAAATTTGCTAAAAATAAATTTATTTAAATATTCGAATTACGATATGTTTAAATATAAAATAAAGTATCTTTACTATGGCATGTTTTGAAAAAGTTTATGTATATTTACAAGATTCTTTTATGTAGATAAGTTAATAATATAAAATATATCTCTTTCAAAATAAATTTAAAATTTCTAAAACATAGTGCACTATTAAAAAATAGGATGAGTAAATACAGAAGTGGGAATTGATTACTATTCATTCAATTTTAGAAATATGTATATAAAATATCTAATTTTATAGAGAGATCATTAAATTTACGTGAATCATAATTTACCTTATAAATTTGTCTTTGTCTCCTTCTTTAATTATATATATCAACATCAACTTATTTTAAATTTTACAACTTATTGAGATTAATACATATAGTTAAAGAATATTAACACATATTTTAAGCTGTTAATTTAATAATATAAATATTTGAAGTGTAATGCTCAATGTCATTGGGATTGTAACCCCATTATGTGGTCAAATAACTCGTGCACTAGCAATAACACAATCACCTTTATTTGAATTGATGCATAATAATTTTAATATAATATCTTCTCTTTTAACTAAAAAAGAAAATTAAAGAAAATTTTAAAACACGTGTAAAAAAAATTCAAAATTTTGAACAAGAAGTATTTAATAGAGATACATCATATACATCATATGATTCAAGGACTCAATCCAAATATATTATTATAATTTGAGTATCTACTAAAATTTATCGATATATTTACAAAAATTATCAATATGTTCTGCCAAAAAAATAATCTAGAAGGTGATGGTAAGAATAGATAGCATCAATTATGAGGCTTTGATCAACTACCACATAGTCAAATACTTTATAAATAGTCACTTGAGAGATATATTTAGATCTAAAGTATAATGATAAAGGTATATTTAGACTTAAAATATAACGAAAGATATATTTAAATTATTTCTTATAGTACATGATATATTTAACCCTTTGCAGTAAAATAAAAGGAAGGATAAAGAATAATGATACTAATAATAAAAAAGGGTGTTATATCTCATTGGGATTTGCAATATTCAAAAAGAATATATATTGGCTCGTCCATTGATGTGTGAGTCTAATTGGCACTTCAATTCAATATATCTTGTTGTTTCTGTTCAGCACTTCGAGGAAAATCAATTTATTTTTAGCATAGATTTGACTCATTCGTCTAATACTCTCTCCGTCGAACAATAGTTGTCAATTATACTAAAAATAGTTATCCAATCATACTTGTCCAATTTAGAAAATCAAGAGATAATTTGCCCTTTGTGTCTATTTTATCATTGTTATTAAATATTATTTATCATCTAACACATTTTTCAAACCATTAAATTTAATAAAGTCAAAGGATAATATAGTAAAATTACCCATATTATTTATTGTTTCTTAAGGGGTGTGCCAAGTCAATAGTGGACAACTATTATTGAACAGAGGGAGTACTTCATTCTTCTTTTTGTTGTACTCCCTCCGTCCAACAATACTTGTCCACTTTATGAAATCAATGAATAATTTTACACTTAGTTCCTAATTTACCCTTATCATTAATTATAGACATTTCTCTATTACATATCTCAAGACACTATATTTATTATATTCAAAGGGTGATATAGTAAAATTACCCTTCTATTTATAGTTTCTTAAAAAATTTGCAAAGTCAATAGTGGACAAGTATTGTTGGACAGAGGGAGTACTAGTTAACAACAACAATAACGTATTTAGTAAAATCTCATAAGTAAAAATATAGAAAAGATAGAATATACACATATTTTATCATTATTTTATAAAGGTATAGAGGTTGTAACTAGTTAGTGAAATGCGCACAAGCCTATAATTGTTAGGGTTGATTTGGAATTCCACCTTATAATTGAAATTGGTATAACTAATAGGGTAGTAATTATCAGCCTGGTAATTATACGGTTTAGTAATAATTACGTTGACCTATTTATTTGCTATAATATAATTGTCACGACCCAAAAATGGACGTGATGGCACTTGTCTTATCGCACCAAAACAAGTCAGCCTAAAACCAAATAATACGATAAATGCGGAACTTCATAATTAACGTATAAATATATCCCCAAAACCTGGTTGTCACGTGCACAAACCTCTAATTTATTACAATAGATATGAAAGAAAACACAAGTCTCAAATGACATTGTTTCTAGAATAGAACAAGATCATAAATAAGGAGTAAGAAGGTCTGCTGAGATGACAATCAGCTACCTCACAAATCTCCATAGGAAGCCTCGGACAAGAAAATAAGAGAGGGTATCATGAAGATCCGGGCTCATAACCTACAAAAATTGTAAAAGCAAGGGGTGAGTACCAAACCACACGATACTCAGCAAGCAAACTTCTAAACACAAGCTAAGGGTATGGAATACGGGTACTCCTTACAACCCAACCAAACCTCCACAACTACAACCTGCATAAAAACCAGCCCAACCTAATAGTTCACAATTTACATAGCACATAGTTCAACCATATCACTTCAACAATTATAGATCAGCAACACACAAGATAAAGTTCACCAATCACAAGTTCCACAGAAAAGTACCCATAAGTCCACAAATGATAAAGATGCACAATGCAATGAAATGCAATGTCAAGTATAGTGATACATGTCTGGACTAACGATACACACCCGCTGTCTCTCAGTCCGGGACACATGGGGGACATATCTGTCCATGCATCCGTTGCGGCGTGCGACACGACCCTCGATAATGAAATCCGTCGCGGCGTGCGACACGTCCCTCAATAATAAAATTCATCGCGGCGTGCGACACGACCCTCGAATCATAGTATCCGTCGCGGCGTGCGACACGTCCCTCGAATCATAATATCCATCGCGGCGCCCTACACGTCCCTCGAAATGGTACATCCTCTTTAATTTCTTATTCTTTCTCAATTCACATAACACTTGTCACAACCATGTCTCAGAACCAATGCAAATAACATGTTCACATAAATAATGAGGAGATGACCATTTTCATAAAAATGCACACTTCATAACAACACAATCGTGATACAACACCAACACCAACAATGAATCAATAAGCCTTTCAAACCATTCTCAACACATCACACACCAATAATTAATCACATTGCCTTTTATTACCCCTTTTCATCATTAAAATTATTCAATATGGACAAGTCAACCCATCACCAAGTCACATTACTCCCCAACACATACCACAAGGAAATACACGAATTCTATACACTTAACAAGGGTTGTGAAATTCACTTGCCTCAAATAATTGAACAATCACTTCGGTACTTGAGCCTTTCCCTTTTGTTGAGCTTCTAACTCAATGCAATCTAATCAAGTAAATAATCACAATAAGATTTCGAAACTAACAACACCCATATTACTATAGGTCTAGCCTAGACCCAAAAACTCACCTTAAATCTATAATTAAGTTCTTAAATCTCAAGTCTAGGGTTAAGTTTCAATTTCTTCAAATATCATAAGTCTAATGGCATTCACAAAATATAATACACATAATATTTAATTACCTATTTCAGTATAGCAAACCTTGAATTGTAGTGTGCTAATTATATAAAAATCTGAAATCGTAACAAAGTTATAAAACAGTACTTCAACACGAAACTAGGCAGAATGTCATTAGTGTTTATATGTTATAACATAGTATCCCCCAATGATTACCCCTAATCATTAATGATTGCCATGTAACTTATACTGTATTCCAATTTCCAATTCATATTAATTTTTTTACTCAAACCCACTTCCTTGTCCCCAGGTTTTATAAGGACCAAACACCCTATATTAATATAATATTTAATATTTAGAATGTTTTCCTTCTAGCATATTAGCAATAGAGATATCTAAGTACTCGAGTTCTTACCTGAACACAGGGACGGCGACACAACTTTTTAAGCTTCCCTTTTTTTTTGTTCTGTGTTCTGCGGCTTAAATTATGACCCAAAAATTCTCAACCCTAATAATTTATTTCCCTATATGGGTCAAGTGGTATATGGTATTAAGTAAATTATAAACTTGACCCATTAAGCATTAACTAAAATTAGCTATTTAATAAATAACCGTTAATTAATTAACTATAGTTAAAAGAATATTCAAAATTCACAAAAATGACCTTCCGGGTCATTACAATAATTACAATGTAATTATAAGTATATAGTTTGATTGCACAAGTGCAATCATAAGGTTATATTAAATTTTAAAAATAAAAGTTAATTATCTAAAATTAAAAAAAATTACTAGATAAATAAGGGCCTTTATAAATGATATTAAATTAAATATTTTGGATATATACTGTCTTTTGAAAATATATTAATCAATAAACATATGTTCTTAATTAATATTATGGGTAAGTTACATAAATCACATAGTGTAAATATGAAATTACTATTTATCCCTACTTTTTTTTCTAATTACAATAATCCCTTAAAATTAATCCAATCCGGATACATTAATGAAAACACGGATACATTAATACAAGCACAGATACATTAATATATTAATACAGATACATTATTAAAATAAAAATTAACTCAATCCGAATACATTAATGAAAGCGCGGATACATTAATACAAGCACGGTTACATTAATACATTAATACGGATACATTATTAAAATAAAAATTAACCCAATCCGGATACATTATTAAAATAAAAATTAACCCAATCCGGATACATTAATGAAAGTGAGGATTCATTAATGCAAGCACGGATACATTAATACATTAATACAGATACATTATTAAAATAAGGGATTTTAATTATTTTAAAAAGATATAGGGACAAATGGAAAATAATATACTTAAAGGTGTGTACTTTAGTAATTTTTCCTAAAAAATAACTAATTTATATATTTTTAAATTAGTAAATTTTAATTTAATTAATCATAAAAACTAGAAGTATAAAATTTCTATAAACATCATGAAATGCATGTTTGAAGAAAATTTTAATATTATAAATATAATGTCATAAAATTATTAAAAGATTTGACAAAAAGATAATCTATCAAGTCTAACTAAAAAATAAATGTCTTGCAATGTGAAATATTAAGTCAATACTACTAAAACAAATGAAACCGAAAATATAACATAAGTTCTAAATTTAAAACCAAAAAATTTAACATAATACTCTTTTGTCAATTTCAACATAACGTACATAAATATGATTTAAAAGAAAAGAAAAATGTAAGTCTATATCCTTATTTAACCATGAATTCTACTTTAATTTAAAAATTAGAATACTAACAAAATTATGCTAATGAAAAAAAAATTGAATTAATAAATAAATAATACGAAAAAATTGAAAGGAATCACATGAAAAAAGTAAAGGTTGAAAATAAGGAGATAAAAAATAAAAAAAATATTTTTGGAAAATATTAGAATAACACAAATAATTTTTCTAATAAAATACTGTAATAAAAAAAAAATTAAACAAAAAATACAAATATAAATAAAAGGAAGAAAAGAATTTTAAAAAGTTTCATTTAATTGCATGGTGTAATTACACCCAATTCCAAACCCTTCCTTGAAAATTGAGTGTAATTACTAAGACAACAAACCTCTACTAATTAACAAACATGCATGAAGGATATAAAATCAAGAGAGAAATAGTTATTCTATTATCATCAGAATTTATGTAACCAATGTGGATGCATAAATAATGCAAGAATATAAAAGTCAAAAAGAAAATTGAGTTATCAACATCAAATTTTCATACTCAATTTTCTTTTGTCTAAAGTAACATCAAATAATAGAATCTATCAAAATCAATTATTGTCGAAGATGTAATAGAGATGGAAGCACTTACAATGTCACTACCCTTAGGCACAAAAGCTAATGCTTTGGGACTCAATTTGCTACATTTATGAGATGTAACATGTTCATATGTCTCCATAGTGTCCTTAGTGTTGTTTTAGCCACATGGTTATTACTCTCATCATCTTAAATTATTTATTGTATATTTCTTTTACATATTGTTTCTCGTATATTATTTTATGTGATCCTTATATTTACGAAATATTAATTAGAAGGAATTTTTAGTTATTTACTTTTATTTAAGTTTTAAAATGTTGTCTCTTTTCATTGAATATTTAGAGTCTATTTGAATTGATTTATTCTAGGTACTTTTAAGCAGTTTTGTATTTGGATTAAAAAAAATACTTTTATAAATCTGATTTTAATTTAAAATAGCATAAATAAGTCAAAAATCATAAGTTAAAAATCCTAACTTGTGAGTTTTCATGTTTTGTTACAAGTTTAAGTTATAAGTACATTTAAACAGACTATTACACTATTTGTTTATCATTTCTTCATAATTAATGTGTGTACATTTTTAAAAACAATCATCACTAATATAAATGAGAAAAATAATTAATTTTACTTTAAAATTTTAAAAACATGATTATTAATTTGTGACGAAATAACTAAAGTACATAATATTAAAAAAAAAAAAAAAGAATTTTGTAGCAAGACAATGCATGTGCTGAGAAGGTACAACTTGAAAGTGACAAAACAACAAAAGTCCACGTAGGCCTCACATTTTGAAAAAGTTTAAATAGGATATGAAAGTAATAATGCAAAAGTTGCAGGATTGTTTTGTCTAAAAATAAAAAAGTACAAACACTACACCATGAAAGCACAAAGTTTATGAACTATCAAAATCACTATGTAAGCAGGCATGACAAGGAAGAGATGTTTTCTTGTCTCTATTATCAATTAGTGGGATATTATCTGTATTAAGCACGGGCCCAACGTATTATGTTAGAGAGTTTATGTTTGTTACACTATGATGGACTCTCTATTATTTTGTTCGTTCAATTATCAAGAAATGATAAGTGCTCATACGAAAAAAATATCATACAACTTTTTCTTAAGTGACACAGTTATTTTCAACGGTCAATTTTAAAAAAATAATGGAGGCATCACTAAAGGCAGATGTAAGTCAGTTGAAGTAATGTTAAGTAATATTATATTGATACATATGAAGCTTGTATTGTTGATTAGGTGGTTTTCGCACTATTTTGCCAAGGTTTGAACTCGAAGTTAATAAATGCACGTGCACTTCAAATATACTATGTGGATCCACTTCTATTTATATAGTTACCTACATAAATTATTTTTGAATACTTTATTAAGTTGGACGATTATTTGAAGATTCTATTAAGCACTGGTATACTATATATAGTATTAGTGTGACATATCAAAATGGCTATACATGCCACATCATCTGGATAAATTTTGCCACCCTCAAATTTTTTGTTCCTCACTGCTTGTATAAATAAAATAATATTATTATAAGAGTGAAATGGGGGATGATAAAATTTTAAAACTTTAGCAATTGTTTGAGGAGAGAATATTAGAAATGATATAGTATACCTAAGAATATGACCTTAGATAAAAAAAAAATTGAAGATAGAATTAAGAGGTTAGTAGATAGTCAAATGTTGTCTAATTTTTCTATCTGAACTTAGCATAAATTATTAATTTCATCTCCGAATTATTGACATCCTTAAAAACATCATCTACTTGACTAACTAAACTTAGATACTCACTCAATATGAAACATGGTATAACAAGTGGTCTCAAACTCATATACAAGCATGATGCTCTTAATAAAAAATCGAGAGAAGTTTTGAAAATATCTCTGAATTGGCAAGAATTTAAGGGTGTATTTTACTCATGTTGCAAGATCAGAGTTGTATTTAATTTCAATTAGTCAAATAAAGAGGTGTTTTTAAGACAGTCAATAATTCAAAGATGAAACTAATAATTCGCACCGAGTTACTCAGAGTTCTTTTCGCCTAGTCTAATTTGCTTCTTTGCGTTCACTCGTGGAGTAGGATATTTTCAATGCTTCTCTCTTTTTTATACTCTAAGATGATTGCTTTGAATTTGTATCTTAAACCCTTTATAGCAGTGTATAATGGCAATAAGGGAAAAAATAATAATCCAGAATTATTAGTATTATAAAAACACCAGAATAAATAGAAAATATTATACGTCTCTCTGGTGGCATGTTTGAGCAATTTTGGGCTGGGCTGGGACAGAGGAAGTATAAGTTATTGGTTTGTTTGGTCTTGGGCTGGGCTAACTAACTTTTCTACAGAGATGTTGTTGGGCCCGATTGTTGTAGGGTCCAATTGT